>JAGPOW010003685.1:38306625-38372037 GCA_030014935.1 Caiman crocodilus
GTAGAATGGAAGAAAACACCACCTGTGCTCCAATTGACTTAAGCTGCCCTCCAAGAGCCTTAAAATCTTCAATGATGTCGTCCGGCCAGCCTTTCGAAGCGTTGTTGGTCCCCACGTGGACTACCACTAATGGATAGTAATCTGTGGGCCTCACCAGCTTCTGGATTTTTTTCCTTTCAAATCTCATGATTTTTTTTTATTAAACCTAACAATGATGTTTACAGTAATATATAAATTGGTTTAATTAGTGAAAGGATAGGTAACGTAGAAGACTATCTCTCTTGTACACAGTTACAGATGCCAAAATTAATAACCTCACCAGGTATGTCCACACATGCAAGCTTTTTACCCCAGTGCACGCATGTGTTGAGTAAATTGTGCCACTTGGGACAATATAACCCTGCTTGGCTCCTCCTGGATCTGCAGCCAGGGGGAGCTAGAGCTTGGGGCAGCACCTGTGCTGTCCCCAGCAATATAGAAAGCTGCCCTGTCCTGGCCCTAGCAGTACAAAAAGCTGCCCTGGCAAGTAGCTACTCAGGGCTACTCGCTCTCAGGAGTTTGTGGGGCCCAGGCAATCGGTACCTGGGGACACGACCCCTTGTGCCAGCTGGACTGCTGAAGCAGCCTGGAGAGTTCCCTGCACACTCTACCCACTGCAGCAGTCTGGCAGTGGGGGGTTGCTGCCTGGCTGTGACCTGCTGTGCACCTGCCAGACCAGGATAAGACATCTGCCCCTCTGGGCCAGGTGCCAGTAGACTGTGGTTGCAGGGTTGGCCTCTATGCGACACTACTGCCATGTGTGCCCCCTGCCTGGCCACCTGGGAAACTATTGCCTGAAAGATGTTCTTAGTGTGGTGGCTGGCTTTGTTGGGTCAGGAGGCCAGCTACAGCCAGCTGGGTCCAAGATGCCAGCTCTGAGCAGGCAGGGTCCTGTCACTGGCCTCCCCAGCAGGAATTCTGGTGTTCCCTACTGGAAAACTGAAAAATCCTGCATAAAAAAAATCCCAAAGTCACTCTGTAAAATACCCCCAAATCCATGTTCCTCCACAATTAAAACAAAAGACCACTATAAAGAGAGGGAGAGAGAGAGACAGCTATCGGTTAGGCAATGTTTTATTGGTATATCTACAGTGTTCAAGCACTGGCTGTTGGGGGACTATGGTTACACAGGAGTTATGGCTCCCCAACAGGGGCTAAATGGCCCCCACAGGGGCTACCGCCCCCCACGAGGCCCACATGCCCCACTCCAGCCCCCCAACTGCTGCCCCACCTGGCCCCATCCCCTGCCAGCTGCTGCAGCCCCCAATGGCTGTCCCACCCAGCTCCACTCCCCACTTGCACCCCCAGGCTCGCATGGCTGCCCCCCAACCCCAGGCAACAGCACTTAAAAAAAAAAAAAAAAAGCCAGAAAAAAAGCCTCTACTTACCCCAGGAGTAGGGGTGGGGGTGCTCCAGGGCCTCTTGGCAGAGCCCCCCCCCCGGGCAACACAGGGCAGAAGGGCCTGGGCTGGGGCTGAGGCTGTCCCTCTGCCCTCTGCTGTGCAGGTGGGGCCCCAAGTCAGCTGACGGCAGCTGGAGCTGCTGGTAAGTGCTGGGGTTTTTTGGTTGTTTGGGGTTTTTTTTAAGTGAGTATGCTGGAGTGGGGGGGCAGGGAGCAGGGCCCTTGGGGGGGATGGGGCTGGGCAGGCCAGGGGTCGGGGGGGCTTGGGGAGAGGCAGGGGGTAGGGCCAGGCACTACAGGGATTGGGGCACGGGGGGGCGGGGCTGGGGTGGCCCCACAGGGATCAGAGGCCTCAGGGTGTGGGGAGGTAGGGGAGGCAGTCAGGGAGCCTGGGGGGAGCTGGGGCCAGGCAAGCAAGGGGTATCCAGGGGTCTAATTTTCTCCTCACAAGAACATTTTTTCATTCTCGAACGTGCCTCTTGCCCCATCTTAAAGGGGTTTGAAATGGGGCAAGAGGCACATGTACACTCATCTGGACATGGCCACCATGGCCTGTAGGAATTTGTATATTTTCCATTTCTGCTGCATTTTAATTGGGAGCCTGAAAGCTGAGCATACCAAGTACTGAACGGTATAAGAGGCAGTCCATGAATATTAATATATGTGATAAATATAAAGCTAGAATACAATTTGGGCTAATTTACCTATGCAAAATCCCACCAATTATTATGCCTCCCTCTAGAACTTAAAGTCATAGATCACAGCTGTGTGAAAAATGGATTGTTAATTAGTTGTCCATTCATTTTCATATTCTAGGGCCTGTTTGTGCAAGGTAAATTTATGTTAATTTGCTTTATGCAAATCAAATAATTTGAGTTTCATTTATATCTTTCATTAGCACCTGGAGGCTTAAGAGTGATCCCTGTGAAACTTGGAGAGATGCATATATTAGCAACTAGAGCTTGCCTGGCTCTTGCACCTGGCTCCAACTAGAATTTGTCTGGCTCCAGGCCACCTACCTTTGTATACCCTTTCCTGATGATCTGGCACATCCATGGTCCCAACTTTGGACACCCAAAGATTACTCCATGAGTAAAACATACCAATGGAGCAGAACTATGAATTACGAAGAGTGAAATAATTGGTTTACTATCTCCCCTCTGGAGCTGTGTGGTGGACTGTGCTTCCTACACCACCTCCTACTGTTCCTCCTATTTTGGACTGTGCCCCCTACTACCTATATGGCAACCACAAATTTTGGGCATTTGTGGCACAGCAAGGATATGGACGTCTGCTTGGCTTTTGTGCCACCATAAAAATGTGTTTCCATCCCTATGAAGATTGATACGTGAAGGGAAAAACGAGATTCCCATTTCGGAAATGTGAGAAAGTGCACTTTGGGAGAAAATAACAACCTCTCCCACCCCTCCCCCACCAGCACACACACTTCAGGAGGAAAAAATGGGAAAAAAAATGAAGAAAAAGACTTTTGGATAATCTGAACAGCAAATCTGGCCTCAGCTTCCAATTGCAAGATAATGGCAAAAAAATGCCAATATCATTTTGAGTAGCTCTCCTCTATGCAGCTCTGGTTTGATGGCATCCACCCACCTTTCTCAGTACCTCATTAACAGAAGGATATGAACAAACTGAAACAAAGCCCAAGAATAGCAAACAAAATGGTAAGTAGGACTGACTTGATATGCTGAGGCCCAAACATGCAATTTCCTGCACATAAAAGGGCTACTGGGCTACAGAACCCTGGTTTAGCCAGTAGGCTTCTATGGAAATGAATACTTTGGCCTGCCTGCACACACAAGTTGTAGGAACAGGGTCTTAATATGTAACCCATATGCTATAGTCAAGTGATGTTCAAGAGTTATTTTAAGGAGGTCTGCAGCTATCTACCGCAATGCGCATTTATTTTATGACCGTTGTATCCCTCCTAAAGAGTCCACACAGAAGAGTATTAGTAAATAATTATATGAAATGCTTCTATATATTGGGAACCAGACTTTATTACAGCAGCCTCAAAAACACTAAACCAGAAAAATAAAAGTTGACAGCCATACCTCCTCCACTGTATCAGATCCCACAAACTAGGCAGGGGATGTACATGACGGGTGTTGCAGGAAGTGACGCTTGTGATTCAGTAAATGACACTCTCCTTCTGAGTCAATATTGCCTAAATGGCACAGCTGTCTAAAGTACTATCTTTCTGATGCTGACTAATTTAAATCTCTCTTGGCAATTTTCATAAAGGGGTGATAGGCATACCATCCTGGCCAAATTTCAGTGAGTAATTGCATTCTGTCTTTCTAAAGCTCTCCCCTCTGTAGTTCCAATTGGATAAGGAATTACTTTCAGTTTACTTGCTGTTAAACAGCTGCAGCTTTTCACACAGCTGACTGCATTTCAATGGAAGATAAAGTCAGTCTCCATAAATACATCGTGGAGAAGGTGTTGATTCTGAGTAGATGATGGTATGTATTCTAGTGCAGGGGTTGGCAACATTTTTGAGCAGAGTGCCCAAAACACCCGCAGCCTCATCTTGTAAGATACTGGCATGCGAGGGGCAGATAGGAAGGGAACCTTAAGGGACCTGATCCTTGGGACAGTGTAGCCCCAGTTCCTTTCCTACCGTCCTCCCTAAGGCATGCATGCCAAGCAAAATGCCTTCACGTACCACACTGGCACTCATGCCTACCCCTGCTCTAGTATACCGAGTACAGGCAGTCCTCAACTTGCAGTGTTTCGAGTTACAACATTTTGTAGTTGCAATGCTTATAAATTGACACTCTGTTTCAACTTTTGACTTTACAACACTTGATCTGATGCCACACCATGCCAGCGAACAAGCTCGCTGTGTTGCCCATCTCCCTGGAGAACATCTATCCAAACTTCCTTGGACAATTTCTTTAAGAAAGCAGGCAAACTTCAGCTGAGACTCCTGAGAAGACTCCAGCCAAGAACCCTTCAAAAAGTCCAACCAAGAGCCCTTCAAAAATTCCAGCAAAGTCACCTCAAAGAAATCCTTCCAAATCAATATGATTTACAATATAAATGTATTAATGTAGCTATATTATTCATCTATAAGTGATTGAGTACAAAATTCTGAGTTGTTTTTGGTGAAAATAAGGTATCGGGCCTTGGTTTAGGAACCAACCCCCTCCCCCCCGTTTATAACATTGTTTCCTATGGGAAAATCGGTTCCAAGTTACAACATTTCAACTTAAGAAACAGTTTTCAGGAACCGATTGCGTCATAAGTCTGAGGACTGCCTGTAGAGTATATCACTACTCTGTATGTCCTACTTCTCTGGTCCACTATCTTGTTTCACTTGAAGTCATGGGGTCACAGTCTTCAGTCTGGTGGTTCTGTTTATGCAGTACAAAGTGAATTCACATCCTCCAGTCCTTCCCTCTGGAAAACTCCCACTGGGCAGAGAGAATCTCTCTGAGTGTCAAGCTAGCTGCTAGCATACTAAAAGTAAGAAAGCAGGAAAGGAAGGCAGGAACAGCCCTCTCCAAAGAACAAAGGTAAGAAAATGGGTGCGGTGGAATAAAGCCCTGTTATTCTTTATTCTTCTCAGGCAGACGATCTTCCACTAGCAATGGACTGTCTTACTCCATGCAGTAGAGAACAGAACCCAGTGTTCTCACTCACCTCAGTGGGACCATGATCAGACATTACTTATATATCGAGGACCAAACTTGAATAAATCCTGTAGAGGTCCTCTGTATTTCTTAAGCATGTTCTAAATTTTTATAAACATATTTTAGAGGGTATTCTCAGCTTTCTATATACAGATAAACATAGTGGGCATGTAAGAAAAATCAAAATATATTTTAAAAAAGCATTATTCACAGTATTTTAACATGTTATAATACAATAACTATTACATCTTTTATTAACTACATTTAAAACTAGTCAGTATGAAATTAGTCAAGAACGAGGCAAATTCATAAAAACAAAAAAATACTACTGTACCTTCCTTCTATTACTGGGATAGAGAGAGACCAAAAATGCATGTAATGTGCCAAGCTAAACCATTGTCATTCTCGGGTAATACGTCTGCATATGTGTCCTAATTAGGGTTTTCTAAAAATGGAAAGATATTCTGCAAACACTTCTTGTATCTGTATGCTCAACTGCAAATAGTAATAGATGCAGAGTTTGTCTGCAGTATATATACATATATGTTATAAAATAGCTGCATAAAAGTTAGCATCCAGGAGGAGCCAAGCAAGGTTATTTTGCCTCAAGTGGCACAATTTGCTCCTCTCCAAAATGCATGTCTGAGCATGTGTGCTGAGGCAAAAAACCCTAGCTCAAATTTGCACCACTTTTATTTGAGCTGCTGTAAATGCATGGTCTGTGGCTGCACAGTTGTCCTTTGTGCATAGACGCCGCCACCCTGCCATCTGGGCAGCTGTCACCTGGAAGATGTTCTCAGTGTGGTGGCCTGCCTGGAACTGTCAAAGCATGTCTTGGCCCCAAGTGGCCAGGAGGTCAGCCTCCTCCATCTGAGTCCCAGGTGCCAGCTCTGAGCAGGCTCCTTTGCTTGGGTCCTGCCACTTGCCTCACTAGCAGGAATTCTGGTATTCCCTATTTAAAATCTCTGATAAAAAAAATCCCAAATTCACTCTTTAAAATACCCCAAAATCCATGTTCTTTGACAACTGAAACAAAAGACTGACCACTAGGGATAGAGAGAGAGAGGGAGAGAAATTGATCAGTTGGGCAATGTTTTGTTGATATATTTACAAGTTAAAGCAATTTGGAAGCCTACAAATGTCTCTATCATCATAATAAAATAAATTATAAATATTTGTATGTTTTAATGTTTGCTTTTGGTTTTCTTATCATAGTACAATTAGAGCTCCCCGTGATCCTTTCACTAACTAGGATGTGGGGACAACAGTTCTCATCCTGTCTGGCAACTGGGCACGATGGATATGTGATGAAGGGCATGTAGGGTTTGCAGGAGTGGGGTGGAAAAGGGTGTGGGGGGATGTGGTGGGGCATAGGGTGTGTTGGGGGATTCTGAGGGTCCTGTGAGGGCTGGGGAGGCTGCTCAGGAGGGGTGGGTCCTCTGTCCCCCCAGAGGACACAGCACATGAACTGCGCCCCCACTCCCTACAGGACCCCAGCCCCTCTGCAGGGCCCACATGCCCAACCCCACAGGACCCCAGCCCTCCGACACAGCCCACATACTTTACACATGGCCCACAGGTCACTGGCAGCGGCAGCAGCCATCAGGGCACTAGAGGCCTCCTGGCACAGCCTCCCACATGGGGGCTTGGCCCTGGCGCCTGTGCCGCATCGTGCAAGCCCAGCCCAGTCCGTCATGGCACAGTGCCATGCACTTTCAGGCAGCTCTGGACCACTCAGGCTGTCACCCGGGGCCCCACGCCGCTTATCACCTATCATGCCAGCCCAGGTCCTGCATGCACAAGCCCTGCGCACCATTGGGCCAGGCCACTTCTTTGCACGCAGGACCCAGTCTGGTGTGACAAGCAGTCCACATGAGCAGCACAGGGCCCTGAGTAATAGCCCAAGCAGCCCAGAGCTGCCCAAAAAAGCACGGCAACAGGATGGGCTGGGCCAGGTCTGTATGATATGGCACAGGCAGTGCTGGGTGCCAGGAGCCTGGAGCCGAGCTACGCTGTCCCCCGCTCTGGGTCACGCTAATTAAAGCACCCTCCTTCCACTCCCGGAGCACAGTATAAATGCCCTAGGACTCTGAAAAGGATGGAAAAATCATAAACAGTTGCTTATAATTCAAGAAGTGAGCCCCCCATCCCTATCACAGCTACCACTAGAGCAGGCAGGTGTGGCTTTGAAGTTTCCCCTACACCCAGGACAGTAAGAGAAGTAGCAGTGGTGGGCAAGGGAGAAAGAGGAGGAGGGTAGATGCATTTCTGAGCACAAAGGGGAAAAGGGGAATTCTTATGTGCTTCAGGGACTTTTTAAAAGCCCCCAGAGGCACCCATACTATGGTGTAACCTAAAGGAAGGGTACAGCCATGCCACTGACCCCCTCCCCCCTCCCCGTCTGGATCTGTCCCTGATGCATGCTTATACATCAGTAATATGGGAGCAGAGACATGCCATCACTTAATAAAGCAAATACAAAACTAGAAATCACTTTGTGATGATTTCCAGGTAAAACATCACGTTATTTTTTTTTTTAAGTCATGTTCATCAAAGAGCAGTTTTTGAAATTTCACCTTTTCAAACTTACAGAATTACCATTTTTCTTATAGGAACATATAATGCAATGAAGGGGAAAGGAAAGGGTTATGGGATGCCCAACACCTCACCAAGTCAGGCCATTTTTATTTTGGAACTTACTTTAAACACTTTCGGTCAAAATATTTGGGCCCAGCTGTTGGCACTCCCCAGCTACTTCAATTGGCTCTACACCTGGCTCTTACCATCTGAAAATCTCTGGGAAATTATCAGAGCTCCACTCCTCAATATTAAGCTTGCCCTTCAAAAATGGAAGCAACCATTTGTTCATTGAAATAAAAGCTTTTCCTAAGCTACACTGAAGGGTACTAGTGCCCTAATAAGTCTGCTTTTTATCAAAGATCAAGTGAAAACAGTGAAAGGAGGATGAATTCTTTTTAATAAATGTAAAAATTAAAACTGGAAAAGAAATTAGAATTTAGCATCAAGCATGAGATGGAAAAGCCAACACAGCAAGAAACTTAAATAACTTGGTAGCACAAGGGGGTGAAATGCAGTTAATCCTATTGATGTGTATTAATGAAGAATACTCTTGGAACTTATCATGCATTGAACTAGGCTGAACTCTTTGTTGTTATATCACTGGAATGATGATTATACTGACACAGCATTTCCCCATGATTAGGTGGAAGAGAGAGAGGGAAGTAAGGACACAAAATATTCAATTATTCTTGTATCCCCCAGTCTTTCATGTTGTAATTTCCTCTTTATTTTCTGTTCTGTGCCCAGTGAACTGTTTCTGTTTAAGGGATTTGCTCCATATTTTTTCAGTTAGGTCTCAGTTCTACAAAAACTTAAACAGTACTTTCAGTGGCAGTCATGCATAAAATAACATGGTGCTTGTGTCTTTGCAGGATAGAGACCTTCCATTGTAAACCTGGTTAAGGGCAAGGACTGAGATTTAAAAAACAAAACTTGGTATAGTTCAATGCAAAATAAGCTTTATTGCTACATCAGTCATAAGAACATTGACACGACCAATGAGTACAATAAACAAAAATGGGATGTAAGACAATTCCTTGAAGCTGCTTCTTGTTGACAACAGGTATTAATATGTATAAAAAAAGCTGTTTGAAAAGCATGCTTCTAACTTTGCAAATGTATTTTTAATTGAATTTAGATGCAGCTTACAATAAAGAGATGAGACTAGTTCATTTCTCAGTTTAAAGCTAACCCTCCTGAATTTAAATTAATTGGTGGAGAGTTCAGCTGTTATAAAAATACTCTTTTGTTTTAGGATGCCTAGCTTGTTTTTCCCTATTAGTCCCTTTAATTTTCTATATGTATCCTTACAACATCAAACTCACTTTAGATTTGCCTAGAGATGGTAGAGAACCATTTACAGAATGCCTAATGTTCAAATCAATTACTCAAGAGCTTAGTAGAGTTCAACAGAAATACTACTGGTTGGTCTGTAAATGTTTTGTTCCCTGTATATTTTCAATAGTGATGCTTTTTCTCGATGAAATGTAAATCATTCCCCATCATAGCTGTTGAGAATCTGGCACTTGGTACCTAAGCAAGCACTGCTCATCTATGAGGGTAGAACTCAGACTCATGATGGAGATACGCGCCACATCCTTAAAACAATCAGGCTGGAAATATCACTGCAGTGCAGCAAATCCACATCCTGCCCTGTGTGACAGATTTACATGCTGGCTATAAGCCCACTTCCAAACTGCTGTAAATTGATAGGGACTAGCTATCAAACAGATTTACAGCAGTTCCAGAAATACTAACGAAGGCTCCAACATTTGCTTCATCATGGCAGACCTGAACCTAGCTGGGAACCACACTATAAACTTTGCCCATTGCTCTGTCAGGAGAAATATCAATCCCAGACAGCTGAATTCCAGTTGTTCCAAAACTATTCATTAAAGCTGTCCTAGAACTGCTTGACTCTGGGTTTTCTTGTCATATTTCAGCAAAGACTTGTGATCTATCTGATGAACACCCAACCTGAAATTCAAAGGTGAAATGCAGTTCTTAATTAATATTTGAAAACCAACATTTCATCATCTTTCCTGTATAGTCTGGACTTTTTGAAAGATTTGCCTTTCTTTGTAATTATTATTACCTTCCTAAAATGTCTTTGGAAGAGCTGCTTCTTGCCAGCAAAAAAAAAAAAAAGAATTGCTGTAATTTTCTAGTCATCTTTGCTGCTGCTGTTATCCAATTATACTTTAATCTAAGGAAACTGGTAAAAACAAATAGGCTCTATCTTACCCCATTTCTGTGTAGCACTTCTATTATTATCATGTGTGTATCATTAACACCATTTTAGAGATGGGGAAACTGAGGCACGGAAAGGTGTAAAGTGACTTGCCAGATGGCATTCAGCAAACTGGTACCATAGCCAGAAATACTTCCTTTACTTTTCTGTTATCTGCTAACATGTCCTTCCAGCTTCTCTAATACAAGTAAACTGGGAATAGTATTATTGTGCCATTCTGCCTTTCTTTTCTGTTTCTTTTATGGCATGAAATGCCAACACCATAAGAATAAATAAATCATTAGTCACTTCCCAGCAGTAAGGAAGTGTATAGCAATTACATGATTACATTCACTGTCTAACCTAAACTTTTGACTTCTGTGGCCAACTGAGTTCAGACAACAGAGCAATTGCAGAAAGTGCCCATATGACTGTTGCTCAGGATTACTATTACCAATATTAATATTTTATACTCAAGTCACTATCTGGCTCTCATAGCCATCCATAAGTGTGTAGGAAGCAGGAATAAGATGGCTCCATAGAGAATTGGCAGATATAGATATTTACAAGAAAATGCAAACTCATTCAAAATTCACTACCTTTGATTTTATCCACAGTTCAGGTGCAGTCTAGATGGACAGGATTATTAAACAAGCCCTAAACCACTCCATATTTGGTAAAAGAAAGCAAGTCCATCTTGCAACTAGGAAAAGCATCTTGTGCTAAATTCTGCCCTTGTACCACCACAAATAAACCTAAAAATTTAGCCCTATGTGTTTATACTGAATGATGCTAGTAGATTTTGCTTTCCTAGATCAAATCTAATTTACATTGCATCTCCTGTGCAAATCTGGAATACAACCACTGAAGTCAAATGAGCTATGGTGGTGTAATCTCTGTATAAAGGAGATGATCCAGGTCCCACTGGTGACAAGGAATGTTTCCTCACCTGAGCAGGCCATAAGTGAGATAAGAATCAGGCTTTGCATGTTGATTTGCATTGCCTCTTGCTGCCTTTAACTTTATTCCAAGGGTATACAGGTTTGTCTTGTATATTATCCTCTTGAGGATCGCACTGCCAAACTATAGTAAATATACTTGACCTAAAGGTCTTCCCTAGTAAGCATACATTTGCCTGCAGTTGCAGGAAAACTATGGAGAAATTGTGCAAGAACATTTTGTCCTTGTGAAAATATTGCCCTGATAATGCTGCCAACATCAGTCATCTTGAATTGTCTGCTGGGTAAATTCTGGCCAGATGAGTCAAATCTATCAATACATGGGACTAAATAAACCTGCTGCAATATTTTCAGTGATGAAAAGTGGAATGGTATTTATAAAACAAGGTTTTTCTTCAGAACTGTGTCTTCAGTCTGTCTTTTTCTCTTTGCCCTGCTCTCTCCCACCATATTTTGAGTCTCCTGTACTGTGCCAAGTAACCTATACTGATAAACTGTACTCCAGTGAAAGCTGGCAGGGGTGGCTAAAGCATATAAACTGATTTTCTCATATAAATTACATGGACATTAAATACAAACAGGACATAACTGATTCATGAAGATGCATTAGCAGAACACTTATAAGAAGAGATGTCTGTTTCACCATGGACACAGGCAGACTGGATTAGTTGCATATTGGCTAATGTGAGTGAGGACTGGAGCCTAAATGACAGATAATCGCCGTCACATTGGAGATGACTATTCCTAGGGCTGTATTTTACAGATTTTTCTGAGGCTCTGTTCTTTGGAAATTTAATTTTATCAGCTGGCTACTCTGAGTTTGTAAAGGACACAGAAGATAATCAGCAGGAAACAATGTTATCTGCAAATCAGCATACACATAATCAGCTGGAAGAATACAGTGAACGAAGTACATCTCTGATTTAATTCCATTAATGGAGCTATGTCACAAGTGTGGTACCTGAGGGCTGCTGTAGTGCCCCCTAGCAGCTGTCTGACCCTTGCTCCCACCTCCCAGGGTCTCACCCTGTTTCTTCTCCTGCCACACCTTGTTGAGAGTAATAAGGGGAGGCTACCCTCAGATAGGTAGGTGAGTCTAGGTTCTCTCTCTCTCTTTGTCTTGGTATTCTTTGCTTCAGACCCTGCATGCCTTAAGGTTAAATTTATTGCCATCTTCTGTCCACACTCATGCCTTATAGGTAGGGTTGACAACTCTGTTTGAATCTATTCTGGAAAGTTTCCAGAATGCCAATGTGCCCACAACACAACGCAAGCATGCCCACGTGCTTGCATATATCAGTTACAGATTACGGTGCATAGACTTTGTCAAAAAGGCAAATGCATGTCCAGACCCTAAATGTTCCTTTTTTATTTAACAAGTGCTTTTCTAGCTTTTTTCTTCTTCTTTCAATCCTGTCAGTGTATCTCTGTGTCTGTATGTATAACCTCATTTGAAGATAACATCAAAAGTCTATCTAAATTTGAGGCCCTCTGTGAATGAGAGGCCCGAGCCAAATGGCCCTTTTGCCCCCTCTCCCCCCTTTCCTCCCCCCCGTGATAAGCCCTGAGCATGTTACTATTACATTTTAAAAACCCACTGGACAACTGTGTTCTTTGGATTCAACTTTTAATGTTTATTTTAATTAATGCCCTATCATTTATCTCCCAGGTGACGCTCAGCAGTCTCCTGGAGATTTATATCTAATTCCTGGAGACTCCAAAGCAATCCTTGGGGGTTGGCAACCCTGTTGTAGGTGTCACTCTGTTGCCACTTTTGATTCCTAGTGTACAGACCCCTTTGGCCCTGTTTTGCCCTGCTTTTGCCCTCCAGTGCTCCTAGGGACCCAGGGCAAGGCTGCTCTCAGCTTAGTGCAGGCCTCCCAGGCATCTTGGGCCTAGGGCAAAGCATCTCAGCTTTGCCTCCCTCCAGAGCATTTGCAGTGCAGCCCCACACAGCGCATCAGGTCCTTGACCCTGGCAGGCCTTCACGCTGGGTGCCCCTGTAGCACACACGGGCCTCCAATCAGTCCTTTAGAACCACAGTCAGTCCTCTGGTTATATCACAATCATAAGCAAACACACAGGAACTCAACTAAAACACATGGGCTAGGGGCAGGCATTACACACAAACTGGTTTAAGTGATCAAAAACTGGTTTAAACCTGTAACAAAACAGATGTTCAGTGCACATAAACTGGTTTGAAAATGGCTGAAACTGGTTTGAAATAAGCCTGGTTGAATGTAGTATCAGACTTAACTGATTTGGGTCAAACCAGTTTATTCAATGTCTGTTCCAGAACCCTGACTGGTTTAAATTTAAACCAGACTCCCCCAGCACCCTGGCATGCCCTCTGGGCTGGGTGGGACTCTCTGCTCCACAGCAGAGCTGGCTCCTCCCCTCTGCTCGCTGGCTGGAACTCTGGCAGAGACTGCAGGCTGCTCCCCCCACCGCCCCTTACCACTCCCTGCAAAGTAGGAATTCCACGTTCCCCTCTGCCTTGCTGAGAGGTGTCTGTGTATTAGCTAGCAGACCACATGCTGGCTACAATCTGTGCTGTAGCAGGTGGGAGAAAGGCCGAATCAACAGGTAGCTGGGAATGTGCCTCTTGTTTGATAAACACTGAGATAGGGGTGATAAACACTGTATTATTAATTCCCTGCTGGGCTGGTCAGGAGGTGGGGGAGAATCTCTCCCTAATCAGAGTGTCTTGCTGGGGCCTGGCCACACGCCCCTCAGCTCAACACTATGGAAGGGAAGGGAGGGCTGCTCTAGCACCCCCACCCCCTTCCTCGCTTCTAGCCTGAGCCACTGCAGGCATGTGCCTGCACGTGTGGGATATTTGTGCAGTTACAAACTGATGTAGCCTAGCCAGGTTAGACTAACCTACAAAGATTGAATCAATTCAGGCTCAGGCTTTTTGAATGCCTGTCCCTAGCTCTCGACACTGTCTTCACAGGCTAACATTTCCCTAAACCATAACCCCTCTAAGTAATCTCATTCCCCAGGGCACTGCTTCCCTGGAGTCAGCTTCCCTGGGGGAGCTCCTTCCCCTGCAGCTTCAATTCCCTCGTCAATTTCTTAATCACAAGACTGCTGGCTCTCCTGCTGCTCTATCCTCTTAAAATGATAAGAGGCAGATTAAGGTGTACTGGGGCCCTGGGCAAACAAAATAGGAGACCCTCTCCCCTCTGGGAGCTGGGCAGGGGGAGAAAGGGCCCCTACCCCTCCTGGTGCTGATGGGGGAGGCTGAATGGACCCTGCCAGGCTGGGGGTAGTGAGGCACATGCCTGCCTCTTCTCGCTACTCCCCATCCCCACTTCCCCCATTATGACCAAATATACACACACACACGTGTGCATACAGATAGGTGTGCACTCTACTCTCACTCACTCTCTGCACATGGACACCAACCCAAACAAACTCTCCCTGCCATGAATACACACACACACACACACACACACATGTGCACGTGCGTGCGCACACACACACAGAGGCAGACATGCACACAGATACAGATATGCACACATGCACAGACATGCGCACGTGCATACAGACACAAACAGAAACAGACGCATAGATACTAAGAAACATGTACACATACAGCCACAGATGCACATACAGATGTGTGCACATGCAGAGATACACACACACATGCAAAGATGCATGCACGTGCACACAGACATGCGCGCGCACACAGATGTGCATGCACAGAGATGAATACAAAGATGCACATGTACTTATGTAGACACACACAGATGTACCCAGACACACACACACACACAGGCGCACATGCACAAATGGACACATAGATGCTTGTATGTGCGCGCGCACACACACACACATGCACTCACTTTCCCCTTACAGGACCTCCCCTCCCCCACTCTCAATCACTCTGAAGCAGCACCGGACCCCTGACTGCCTCCCCAGGCACTGCCCACGGCTCCATCTTGCTCCCCACCCAGCCTCTGTTATACTGACCTGCAAGGAGCTGCTGCCTTGCCTGGTTGTGTCTGTGCGGCCACGCACATGAGTGGGGCTGGATCGACTCAGGCCAGGAGTGCCGTACCTCTGGGTGGGTGACAACTCTGGAAGGGGTGGCTGTGAGGGGCTAAGGTGAATTTGGGGGGACTATAGCCCCTGCAAGGATCCCCAGTGCAACCACCTGCCTGCAGAGGTGCAGCACTCCCAGCCTGGCCTGGGCCAGACACCGCGTGGCACTGCACACCCAGCCCCAGCCCTGCCTCTCCCACCCCATTGGTGGAAGGGCCCCACTCCCAGCTGCAGGGAAGCAAATGTTAAAGCTGGGGTTTTAAACTTGGCACCATTTTTGTCTCCTTGCTAGGAGCCAAAAAACACGCCAAGTTTAAAACCCCAGCTTTCACTTCCCTGCTGATGAGGATCCTGGGGGCCCCAAATTGGCTTAGGCCCAGGTGGCCCATCTGTTAATCTGCCTATGAGTCCCTGGCACCCTGCCGTGGGTCCTTTCTGTCCAGACTGACACTTCAACCTCCACTTCTCTCACAAAAGTTTTTCTCAGTCCTCTTCTGGATACCATCTGCCAAAGCTCCCCACGACTCTGGCCTGCTTTAGCATCGACTCCAGGTGCTCTGATGTAGTCCTTCTCTCCCTCCCTTGCATCCGAGTAAGAGGGCTCAGGTCCCCTGTTACAAGCTACCTCAGAGGTCAATTAAGACAAGTAAGTTTTCCTTCTGTTTAGCTAATTATAAAATGAAATGTCTGCAAGTTTCTAAGTTAGCTGCAGTAGTTTAATGTTCTTTTAAAATTAATTAACAATTTGAATTAAAGGCACTCAGAGTTCATGCAAACGAATAAAACACCCTCCTACTCAGAGGTACTTGACTGTTCCTCTTTCATTACTTCTCTGTTCCCCTCACAAGCATCTTTCCAGCTTCTATAATGCAAATATGCTGGGTTTTTTAGATGACTTAGCCAAAAGTAAACACATGGGGCCTGATTATCAGTTGCCTGGCACCTTGAGTGGATATTTACATCTATTTAAATAAATGTAAAATGCTAAACCAGAATCACCCACTGGGCATTTGATGAACCAGATTCTTAACTGATGTGAATCAGCATAGATGCACCAAAGCCAGTGGAGCTGGACTAATTTACACCAGTAAATTGGCCTACTTTATACTAATGTAGAGGACTACACAGGATGCAAGCAAAGATGAATTGGGTTTGTGATCTTCTGTTTGCAGCCCAAAAGAATTCACAGAGGGAAGCCCATAAAAGAACAGGTCAAGCACAGAGAGGTGTATCTGAAAAACAACCATATTAAAAATAGGTCAGCCAGTACAGATTTAGTGCAGTACAAGAAAATGGACTATAGAAGAGAAGACATGATTGAAAGCTTGCAGACCTCTACAAAGATCTCATGTTGAGCCACATAAGAAGGCAGAGAATTAAATGGGAAGGGCATATTACAAGAACTGAGGAGACTTGGCATATGAGGCAGATTTTGGAAACTAAGGTGGTGGCTACCAAATGTTGAGGCAGACCAAGACAACAATGGGAAGATAACATACAAACTGACCCAAAAGGGATAGGCGAAGATGCAACAATGTTGAAAGAGATTGCGCAAGAGAGAAGATGGGAGGCTGCAGTTAAGGCCTGTGAGATCAGAGAGAGAGGGCCAGTACAGGTTAGGATAGACCTTTATTCAGTTCAAATCTACTAACTGTAGATCCAAAACACTAGGAGAGAGGGAACCAATTTGCCATTAATGATGTCCTTAATATCACCTTGCCTTTTAAGAGTGTCTAGAGTCCTAATGAAAAAAACAGTACATGATAATGTAACTGTAATATAGGCAAACAAAGGGGCCTAATTAAGATTTCAATGGATCTTCTGTGTGCAGTTACTGAGAGGGGGCGAACAGATGTAACAGCTATCCCCATATAAATTGTAATGATGCAATGATACGCCTTCTGTCCACTTACATACAGTACAAGTGGAACTAAACTGCCACAATTGTAAACCAACTTTCTTCGGGTCTAAATTCACAGCAATTTATGCATCGGCTGTTCTGATTTAGCTTTTATATTTGTCTACTCCTATATAGCCTGTTTCCAAACAACAAGTCCCCCTTCACTTAAAACAAATCTTATCATTTCAATAGCTCATATTATAAAAACAATATCCCAGAATGCTCCTGGAGTTCAATCCAGTACTGATAGTAAAGGGTAGCTAATTTGGATCACTACCATCATTCTCATGTGTCTGTATTAATTGAGCCAAGATAGTCTCATCCTGTTAAAGAGCTAATGTGATTTGCTGAATAATGTGTGTAAAATTATGCTAAGATTCTCATTTATCTACCTGTCTCATATGTCATATGTCTAGCTATCTTTAGCTACCTGTTTTTGACAATTGAATGTGTAATCATTTTTTATTTTTATGTTTAGAAATTAGCTATGCCAAAGGACTGAGAAAACTGACGAACCAAAGCACTGGACTGAAGATGAAGTTTAAGTAGCATGTAATAAACATGTATAACTTATCTCTTTGTCTTCTTGAGGGCTAACATTCATAACCAATTATTTATTTTATTATGTATAACAACATTCTATATATATACAACATTCAACACACATGTGTACACACACTTAATTGTATAGGTAGATAATTAGCAAAATCTCAGCTCCAATAGCCATCAGTAAATTAAAGTGTCATAAAATCTGATATCTGGCTGATGTTTGAACAGCTTCCACTTTGATGTCTGATTAAATGCACACAGTTCATAGATTATTGATATTTAATATTATTTTACCTGGCCTATTTTGTTTAGATTCATGGTATGTTTCCAATATCCAGTGAATATAACCCTTTTCAAAAGACTAGCCTTTTCTCTGAATTTAGTCTGTAAACATAAAGAGGTGCTGCACAAACACAGAGAGATGCTTACTGCTGGCAAAATGCAAGTAATTCTCACTAGAGTCATTAGCACTGATATAAGTTTGAGTTAGATTATGGATTTGTATAGGAGGTTTGGATAGAGGTGATCCTGCTTCAGGTAGGGAGTTGGACTAAACAAAATCATAGAGGGGTAGAAGGGCCTCCAGAGTTCAAGTGCAACACCATTCAGGATTTGGCTGTCTGTATTTAATAAGAGCAAGGCGTATGGAGAAGAAGATAATTACCACCTTAATTTCCAGACTATGTTATTAAGGTTGGGGAACTGACTGAGAAAAAAAAGAACATAAGCACTCCCAACAAACTCTTTGGGTATACTTACACCACTCAATTACAGTGCCAGACAAAGAGACCTGCTCAGCACATGCTTCCTCCAAGAGCAAAAGTGGTAGTTGCCTTAGTACACTGCTGAAAAGTAAAGAACATGGATGCGTATAACACTGAACTAAGGTCACTTCTGAAGTGCAAGGTGTATAAGTGTGTGTAGCAGTAAACTAAAGTATTCACTGTTAAGTGGGCATGACACCATAACTGAGCGGTAGTGCTGTTTCCTGAGACTACATTGAGAAATAAATTAGAACCAGTTCGAATGTATCTGTAGTAATGGCTGTCTAATGGATAAAATCAGAACTGCTTGATAATGTGTCATAAGCCCCCTGCAGCAAACAACTATGATAGATTCTTTTTTTTAAGTCTGGTGCTGTGCTTTAGGAATAGGTGAATCAGAGTTCTGTAAGCCCTTTGGACAGGAACTACCAGCATCTTTTTGTTCAGTGTAATTCTGTAGTGCCTAGTATGGCCACTGTCACAATTGTAGTCATCATCATGGCTCCTCATCATTAAGTAGCCATGAAAGTATAAGAACCAGAAAGTTTCTAGATAGCTACAGATGTTACAAAACATAGTTCCATGATAGGTGCATGAAATTGTCAGAATTTAGTAAGAACATAAATGGTGTGTTTGGTATTTGTCTTTGAGATATACAATACATCCAGGTCCTTAGCTAGTATTAATAAGTGTAATTGTAGGGTATTCACCAGCTGAGTTTCTTGCCATGATGTTTCATTTTAAATTTTATGCTAAGCATTGCAACAGAACCATTGACTGCATTTTTCTCTGTTTACCTTCATTTGCCTTGTACGACTCTGTGTTTCAGAGGGGATTAAGTCTTCATCTGATTTGCACCAGTAAGTGCAAGAAGGTTCATTATTCATACCCCAAAGGGAGCCATAAAGGATTAAATTATGCACTATAACCATTTAAAATGTTAGTGCTCACTTTGAGGGTGTGCACAGAATATTTACAATGAAACACACCATTTTTTCTGGCAAATAGTTTCCAAGAATGTAAATTGCAATGCAGTAGTTGCTGTGTATTTTATGTTCTATGCCCAGCAAACTTGGCAGAGCAATTCAGTCAGAAGCAGTAAACCCAACTAATCAAGTCTTGGATGAGTGTGAAAAGAAGAAAAAAAGTAGTGCATCTAAGTATTTGTCTTTTCATTTCTTAGCGTATTATTTCAATAGAACATATTTCTGGTAAGCGAGATTGGATGTAATTGGTGATAATATACCAGTCAGATAAGAAGTTGTTCTATCTTTTACAGCTAAGCAACTCCATTCCAGAAGATGGAGACAAGCATGTGGATGGCTATTTGGAGCCTTAGATTATCCAGACCAGCCAAAGGTTGTTTGGCAGGAACACAGGGGTGTGAGGACACAACCAATAGTGGAGAAATATTTTGCTGCTTAGATGTTTTACTGAATTACTCTCCAGTTAGCTAAAGAGCAGAGCTGAGAAGGCAGGAGCAAATCTGGTAGTGAACAATCAGAGTTAGCAACTGAAAGCAAGTCCCAAACTCAGGTTTTCACATAAATATACATTTCCAAAAGATGTATAGTATTCTTAACATAAAACTCAGCCTCCATTCTCACAGACACAACCAAGAAACAAGAGATGTTTGGTATTTACGGTATCTAGAGGGTAAGAATCATGAGGGTTTGTAGCAAGTTCTCAAGGAGCTCTGGAGTCTGAGGCTGAAGCTCTGTGGCTCATGTGTTTTGCAAGCATGTGAGCAGCTGAACAAAAAATACAAAATTAGAAGGATGACTTACTGTCAAGGAAGTGAAATTCTGGAACAGCATCCCAATAGGAGCACTGGAGGCAAAAAGCCTAACTGATTTTAGTTAGAACTTAAATTTCTGAGCAGGTATTATATAGTGTGGTGCCTATAACAGCCCAGGGCTTGACTCAGTGACCCAAAGGTATCTTCCATAGGGTGAATAAAACAGTCCAGACCAAGTGGACTTCATTAATTTTAAGTGTTTACTTAAGTAACTTCAGAAACGCTCTCCTCTGATGGTGAGAAATATTTTAATTTTCAGCCTAAATTTATTAATAACCATTAATACCCATTTGTTCTTGTGCTAATGTTGTCCTTTAGCTTTATTAGTTCTTCCCCCTCTCTGATGTTTCTCCCCTGACACCTTTATCCACAAAAATCACAGATTCTTTGACCCAGTGGTTTATTCTCACCCCGTGGATCAAAAGTGACTACAAGGGGTGAACAGGGCAGGGGCTCAGGTGTTGTTCTTACAGTCAAAGTAAAGGGCCCAGGGAGGAGTGGACACATCCTGCAGTTTAATGTATGAAAGAAAGCACAGATGGTGTTGCCAGCAGGGCTTTGCCTTCTTCAGCCACAGGAAGTGGTTGTTCCAAGTAGTATTGGTAAGAGGAGACGGGATCCACTTGGCAAAGAGCATCTTCACAGACTTGCTAACCTAGTGAGGAAGGCTTTAAACTAGGTTTGATGGGGGATGGACACTGAAGCCCTGAGGTATGTGGGGAATCACATGACCTGGAAGAAGCAGAAGCAGGAGGGGGCAACAGAAGAAGCCTTCTCATTCTCCATGAGATAGCAGGGCAATCAGCTAGTTACTAGGGCTGTGCAAAGCTTCAGATCACAATTCAGATTCGGAGATGATTCAGAGGCTGAATCTATGAATCCCAAACGAATTGCTGGAAGCTTTAGGCTCTCCAAATCGATTTGGAGCTTCCAAATCAATTCAGAAAGGATTTGGAGATTCAGCCATAGGGTATAATGGGGAATTAATGATATATCTATAACTTTATTGCCTTTTGGCTAATTCAGATGAAACTTGCATCTGCTGAGAGCATGAGGCGTGCTAAGTTTCAAGGAGATAGGTCCAGGGGTTTTGGGAAACTGCACCTCAAATCCTGAAAGCAAAATTCATGTTGTGTGTGTTTTAAGCCACAGTGGGGTTAAAACTGCAGGGGTGGTAGCTCTTGCTGAGGTCACAAAGCCTGCCAAGGTTCAAGAAGATTGGTGCAGGGGTTTGGGGGAGACTGCACCCCAAATTCTTGAAAGCAAAGCTCATGTCACGTGTATGTGTTAAGCCACAGTGGGGTCAAAACTGCAGGCATGCTAGCCCCTGAAGAGGCCACAAAGCCTACTGAGTTTCAAGGAGAAAGGTGAAGGGGTTTGGAGAAAACTGTACAAGCTGTCAAGCTGTGGACAAGCAAAACTCATGACATGGGTGACACTGTGTGTTAAGGTGCAGCAGGGTGAAGGCTGCAGGGACAGTGGCCCCTGCTGCGCCATGAAGCCTGCCAGCTGTCAAGGAAATGGGTGCAGGGCTTCTGGGTTCTGGGGTCCTGCACCTCTGACTGCTGACAGGCAAAACTCTTGTCATGGGTGCTTGTGCAACTGTGCCTGTCTTGGGGCACAGAGGCGGGGGTGGGGGGCAGAACTACTGCAAGCCTGCAAGGGCATGTTCTGTGTTTTTCAAAGTATCTTATTTTTTAAGCAACTGAAAAAAAATACCCTACCCTTCATGAAAGACTTAAGTCCATATCCTCAACTGTGATGAAGATAATTTGGCAGCAAATCTGCCTTAAACAAACCTAATGACAAACAAGCCTTTGTCAGCTTTGATAAACCATAAGACTTCCAAAGGGAACAGTGGTTTCAGAACCTGGAAAATTATAACTGTGCTTAGGATATTCATACATCCTGTTTTTGCTGGGACAGCTACATTTTCAACACCTTTCTCAGGCATCCTGTCAGTTTGGTCAAATGAATGTTTTTGTCCTTTTCAGGACACCCAGGATAGGTGTAAGCAATGGGACCGTTTCATAGCTGTTCCATGCACATTGACACAGCACTCTCCAGTGTGCTCAATTGAGAGTAGAGCTCAGAGATAGCAGAGTGAGCTGGAGAGCAGGGTAGGAGGAATAGGTGTCTTATTTTGAGACCAGAAGAATATAGTTACCTTATCTCTGCTAGAACTTGGCAGCCACAATGTGCAATTGTCCAGAATCAAAATTAAACTGACTTGTCTGTTTCCCAGTCAGATAGTGTCATTGAAGAGGCAGCAGTCAGCAGCCTAGTACCCTATTTTCAGCTCTGTCTCTGACACCCTACCCCGTCCAAAAAACCCAACACTATCCCAATTAGAGCTTTGACCATGAAAAGAGAAGCATCAGAAACTTCACAAAGACCATGTGTGACTTAGCATAGTTGATCAGATGTGGAAGACTCTCTGCTACGGTGATTGGAGTAGAAAACCCTGAAATGGGTGGACAGATGTTTGTATGCCTACTATAATCCTCCCTCCTTCCCTGCACATCTAGGTTGGGTCCTTTACATTCTACCAGAAGACAAATTACAAGTTGATATAGTGGACACAGCACCAAACTAAATCAAAGTAAGGACTGTATGAAGACAGCATCACATCTAATGATTCTTTCCCATGTTGGACCCATAGGTGGGATCTGAAACCTGGGTCAAGATATTTATTTTGTAATTACATGATTGTTAATTAGACCCTATTTTAATTGTTCTGACCTTCAAGGAAAGCAGGTGCCTAGTGCGAGATCTATGCCAAAAAATCAACACAGAAGGTAAAAGCCAATGAGAAGAGAACCAACACAGCAGCAGCTGTGCCTCCCAGCCAAATAATAGTCTCCCCTTCTCAGTTACTCAAAAAGGGTCCTTTTAAAATAAACAATAGCTTGGTATATAGAAGGCCACTTCAATAAGAAAGACTGCATGACTGAAAACTTTTCCTTTCCTTAGCAGACAAAATAAGTGGATTTATTTAGGAATTGCATCAAAAGAATAGATTCAACTACTTGACCAAGGGTTCACATATAAGGTAGATTTGGAAGCAGAAGTAAAATTCCAGCCCAGATCCAAGTAAAACTAAGTGTATTCACAGGCTGCTGAGCTTCTTTACTGAACAAAATGGGTCAGGCCAACAGGAGGCTGTGTAAACAAACTGGTCCAATCAAAACAATCAATAGAATAAAAACATTTAGTGCCCCACTATTAGTAAATGCTTATCTTAAGTTTAAATCCCTGCATTAAAAAGTGGAATATAGGCAAGAGTGGGATACAGACAGAAGAGATTTTTAAGTACTAAGCCATTTTTTATTGAAAACTACTGTCCAAGCATTAGTTATTAGTCCTCATAATATTCATGGGGGTAGGGGGGAAATATTTTTTAGATGGAGAAAATGAGACACAGAAAGGCTAAGAGAGTTGACCAAAGTCAAATTAACAGCAGCAGCAGTGCCCAAATATGTTTTAAGGTTTTTCTGCCTCCTAAGTCTGTTTTTAGTCTACTAGACCTAAACTGTTTTCTTGTATGCTGGTAGATATACTTCTTACAGAGTAGGAGCTTGTTTTCTAGGTGTGTTTTGCTTGTATATTGTAGCTGATTGTACACTGTTCAAAGATGCTAATACTGCTTGTGATCTCAGCCAGTTGTGTTGCTTGGCTGAAATTGGTAACATGTTAAAAGTTGTCTCAAGTTAATATTAGGCTTTAAATGATCAGAATTGGAATATGAGATTTTCATCCACACTTCCTACAAAGCTTGAGCAGGATTGCAGTGATGGGCCAATCAAGTGCACAGGGCTAAGGCTGATCTAGCATGTGTGAGGCAGGGGCCAGGGCTGGGGTGGCTGGCCTGATCCAGCATGTCAGACTGGGGTCTAACACGGGACAAGGGCCTGATCTGGAGCATGCCAAATTAGGCCTATGGACCAGATCCAGCCCATGGAATGACCCTCATAAATCACCTGGCCCATGGGGCCAAAGGTTGGGCACTGTTGCACTAGACTATAGCTGTCTTTGCTATAAGTTACCTACAAAAGTTATTCTCTTTGTAGGCTTAATACTGGTCTTAAAAGCTGTAGCTTGTAAAACTTGTTTAAACAAGATGTGTAGTTCCACTGTGCGCAAATCACACCGTCTTTGTCTATGTATGTACTCTAGCCATGAAGAATTTTTCATTGTAAAATGCCATCTCAATTCATATCCAATAGTGTGCATGAGAGAGTGAGCAGGTTGTCTTTCCATCCCTTGAATGCTGCAGTCATAGGGCTGGCACAATACCATTTTACCTTAGCGTGGTAGTTAGCCCTCCTGCCAACACATCACACTTCCAATGACAACTACAGTGTTCATAATTGTAATCATATTTTGCTGATGTGACAATGCCTAAGGATAATCATGTCAGCTCCCAAAAATGTTTGTTTTGTTTTGTTTTTTTAAATGAACAATATCCAGGTGAGATATTGAGTTTGAGATGCAGAGGTGATGAAACTGACTTCCCAGTTAATGGAAATGTTGACATTGTGAAATTCAGTTTTGCTCTGAATTAGAACAAAACCAAACATTTTTATATTTCCCATTAAAATGAAAACTTCTGAATAAAAATATGTTTCAGACTATTTTCCCATTGGAAATGTTGGAATGAGAGTGTGTTTGGAATGTTATTGAAGAGCTTTTTAAGCACTATCATCATCTTTATCTCCTGATACATCAGTAAAGTATTGGTTCTACTATTACTGGTGTTGACAAGTTATATCCTCATATACCTGAGTACCTCAATGCAGTGCCGCAACACAAACTGATGATACAGCACTATTATTTCTCAGTTTAGATGGCACAACAAGCTGAGTTACACTTATTGCCAAAACTTGGAGAGGCCCCATAAACACATCAGAGCTAGGAATGCTCCACTCGGGATGTGGCCTGACTTTGAAGTATATTCTATGTTCTTTAGACATCAGGGCCCATTTCTAATCTGGTTGCTTCATGATACCATCTCCGCCATGTCTCTCTCTCCTGCTGGGCGCAGGCAGTTTTTTCTGTGTTTTTTTTACAAGATTTCTGCTATAATTTTCTGATCCCCTTTAAAGCTGTTATGTCATGACACTGACACCAAGTATAGTTCAGTGATCCCACAGTTGAACAGCTTGACACAATGAAATATCTGCTATTCTTAATAAGTATGGTTAGAGCAAAGGCTCATCCCCACACCAGGTCAGGACTCCGCTGTGTCAAACATTCAAAGAATATAGACAGAAATAGTTCAATACTTTAGGGATTTAAGATGATGGTAGGCCAGATCCCAGAGTAGCTTAGTCCTACCTAAGCATGTACATCTTTGTGCAGAATGGTAATAATTATTCATGCCTCATTAAACTGTTTTACTGTCAATGTTTTCACATACTTCTACAGAGCTTTATCTAGATGAATTCTGGCAATGTTAGCAAGGCAGTTGGTTTAGGAGCATATAGATTGCTACATATGCCAAGAAAATTAGTCTGTAATGAGAACATTTATATAGGCCAACATAGCTATTATACATATGGGATATAAACAGAACATGAGTCATTCTTAAAATAATAATGTGCATAGTGGCCTGTTGAAATGTTTGTGCAGTCACTGAAGCCCAAAACATAACCGTTCTGGTGTGGAAAAATCTTTACCAATAAATCCCCAAGGAATTCTGAGTGTCTTACTAACTAGTTGCATGTATGTGTGCTATTAATGTGCAGCAATAAACTCCAATAAATATTGTGCCAGAGTTTATTGCTCCCAGGCACCGCATTTGAATGCGAGGCTGGGACCGCAGCATGTTGAGCCAGGTCAGAGTAGCCCTGGCTAGCAGGGAGTCTGGTGTGTCAGCCTGGGGCTGCTCCCTCCCCCCAAACCCCAGCTCAACATGCTGCAAAGGGGCTGGGGCAGCCCCTGTAGCACTGAAGCACTAGCTGACAGGCAGCCCCTGCACTGAAGCACCCTCGTGCACCCCAGCCAGCCCCATCAGCATCTACACATGCATTTGAGGAATAAACAAACGCTGCCATAGGATAGTATTTGTGTTTACAAGTACTAACTTGCAGCAGAGTTAATTAGTTTACTCCATCCTGATAGCGCTGCATGTGTAGACTCTGAGATGTTTACTGCAGAGCTAATTAGTTAACTGCAGCAAATGTGTTATGCAGACGCACCCACTGGGTAGCACAAGAGACGTTCTCTGGGTCTGGGTCTAGCCTCATGTTAGCTTCATTCCTAAAGTCCCTTCCAGCCTTTCTTTTATTTTGCATATACCTTTAGGCCCCATCAGAAGTAAAAAAGGCCACTGAAGCTGCCAAGAGACTGTGTCCTACCACCACTTAGCCAAATATTATAAATTATTCTGGGTTTCTCAAACCTAGACCTAGGTTAGCCCCATTAATAAAGATGAATTATGAGGCCTAATTAATGTTTATAATGTGTCTCTAGCTCTGTGATGAAAACCTCTTGTCTATCTAAATGCAAAGTCTGTATCATATCATTTAAATGAGCAACTCAAATAGTCATTCCTTTTGCTTTTAAATTATCTTTAAGTAGGAGCTTGGGAATAGGTTTTTTCAAAAGACCCTACTGAAGGAAAGCTGCTCTTACGTGCAATTTGCATTTAGGGCCTGCTTTAGAACTAGGGAGAGCACTTGCAAGCTCCAGGGCAGCTGTGTGTGCTCAGGCCCTCCTAGGCAAGCTATTCCACCCAGAAAGACTTTGCACCTGTGTGGACTCCACTCACTTGTAGGATCAGAGGCTGAATTAGCAGCATTTGAGTGTTCTTGCACATTTCTTGTTCTGTTGTGATTCATATCAATACAATTTGATTTCACACAAAACAAATTTCAGCAGACAGTTCTGGTAACGTCAGAAAAACTGCAGATCATGCTAGAAATGACAGATTTAGTTCCAATGCAAACTCATTGCAATCACCATAGATCACGGGTGGACAGCCTTTTTGGACAGCCGTGCAACAGATCAGCTGTGCACCCTGATCCCCTTCCCATGCCTGCTGCTCTGCTTTCTGCTTCCTGCCTAACCTGCTATTTTGCTGCCTGTCCCTTCCCTGATCTGTGCGCCACACATGCAGGCTACCAGTGCCACTCATGGCACACATGCCAATTTGGCCACCCTGACATAGACTTCTGTTAGTTACATTTTTAGCTAGTTCATAGTAATTGTCTTCTTACAATATAAACTTATAAATTTGTAATAACCCCATTTCAACATACGCCCTCATCCCTTTCCCAAGCTCCCTCGACAGCATTCTGCTATCATCTAGTAGTACTGAAACAGCCTTCTTTGTTCTTGCACATTTCTTTTCATTAAATTCAATCCCAGCATCTCCAGTGAAGTCCTAATTTAATACAGTTTTATTTCTATAATGTGCTGTTTTCTTCTCCATTCCAAGTTGCATGTCCAAATATTTTCTGTGAAGGAGGAAGATTTTGCAAACAAAATGGATAGAGTGAGAAGAATAGCTTCAATCAAATCAAAAGTACAGCAATTGCAAAAGAATGGAGACAAGGCAGTGCAAGACAAAGAAGGTTTTTGTCTGAATGTCTTGATGAATTGTATTAAATTACAGTCTCTATCACATCATCCTTGTCAGCAGAATTGCAGGTACAAAGAAGGGTCCATTTTCTATACTTTGTGTGTAGTGCCCAGGCTTTGTCTTTTATTTTAGTCCAAAACATGATTAACAGGCAAGTGTGACTAAAACCCCAAGACAATAAGATATTATATCTTCTGCAGTCCTAACTATGGATCAGTTACTTCACTGTTATAATTCAAGTTGCAACTAGTTGCCAGGGCCCACTCTGGAAAGCAGGGATCACTGGAGAACACCACTTGCTCCAGCTGTGTCCCCTTTTCATTTGGAGCACTCTATACCAAACACTACCTAGGTGCTGTAACCAAGCAAAACCTAGGGCCAAATTCCTGGCTGTTCCTGCTAGAAGCTCCAGTTCTGGAGACAATAGCACACACAGAAAAATGAGAGTCTTCCAAACCAAACAACAAAAAATAAACGACCCAGCTTGTGGCAGGGAAAAACCCAAACAGCTTGTCTATGGTATGACAGGGGCTGGAAAACAGTGCAACAGTCTATGAGTATCAGAAAAGCTTACATATGGAACAGGAGGAAAATATTAAGAACAGAACAAGAAGGTATTCCTGGGAGAAATTAGATGAAATTAAGAAATATAAGGTGAATATGAAGATAGTAATAGTGCATGGTATTATCTCATGCTGACTAGATGATCCAAGATGTCTTTCACATTTCAGATGCCAGATTCTTCAATAATTTTCAGGTCACACTCTTCCCCAGATTTCAGATACAAAGACCCAAGCTTCTGGATGAGGTATGTTCTGATTGTAAACATTTTTTTAATGCCTTTAAAATGACATCTTAATTTGTTTCAATGAAAATGTATGCTTCAGTTTTAATCCCAAACTCTTAACTCCAATGTAAATAACAGGAAGAAAAGGTAACAATTATATTTGATAATACTAGTGAATTATTTTGTAAATTATGTTGTTAATTATTTACATCTGAGAAAACCCTTGAGTGAGTACTTTCTGCTATTGGAACAGATAGAAAAAGAGTGTGCTGCTCCTTTATCCTTACCACACTTATCAAATGACCTATGAAAAAAATCAAATTCAAGCAAGATTCTTGGAGCTGCTGAATTTAAAATACACGAGACATCCCAATCTGGGCAAGTAGTGCCCACACTGGCTTTGTGCCTCCAGGCTTAGAGTTAATGTTTCATGATGAAATCAAACAGAAAGGGAAAAAGACATTTTGGTAGTGGCTCACAGTGGGAGTAAAAGCGGTAAAACCAAATGAAAGGTTGAAGTTTCCTTACTAAAGAACAACTGCTTTCAATATATTACAGAAAAGACATAGTAAAAGGAGACTAGTTCATTAATATAACTGTAACTCGCCTACCTTCAGACAAGTCATAAAAAACCTTTTGCAAAAAAACCTCCTAAAAGTGGCCACAGTATTAGCAGAATGCAAACAGAAACCTAAGCCGCATGTTCCTGGGATGACCCTATCCCCAGATGGAAATTGAAGGTAAAGCAGTAAAATGTAGTTTTATATGGTATGTATATTAGACCTTGTGTTTTCCAGTGTCACTCCTATGTCATACATCAGAATAAGACTGTTCACCAGGCAACCAGCAGGCCACGAGACCCATGAAGTGTTACATTGCAGTCCCCAGCTTCCACCGCAGCCACCATTCCCCCACTGCTCTGACTGCAGCAGCAGCAGCAGCCTAGAGCTCCAGGCTCTACCTCCCTCCAGCCTCCTCTTCCTGTCCCTGTCCTCAGGTGGTGGGCAGTGCAGCACACAGTGCCCTTCAGTGCTGGGGGATCCTGAAGCCCAGGGTACTCAAGGGTGGTGCAGTGGAGTTGAGAAGCTTATGGCCAGGGAACTCAAGGTGAATCAGTGTGCCTGGGCACATGGTGCAGTGGGGATGGGGACAATGAGGGGGCTCAGTGTGCCACAGTGGGGTGCAGAAGTGGGCACAGGATTCAGCAAGAGGCACTGAATGCAGAGGAGAGGCACCCTGCATGTGGTGCAACAGCAGAGGTGTGCCTAGGTGCACAGTGCTGCAGGGAGATGCAGGATGCAGCAAGGGCGGAGGGGCTGGCATCTGGGCACAAGGTATACCACGGTGGAGTGGGGGGAGGATGTATGGTCCTCAGCCACTTATAAGTTGAACATTAGAACTTGTGATGTACAAGATGTTGACAAAAAAACCTTTTGTGACATGCGATTAAATTCTATTATTGCTAATAATAATTATATGAATTGAGTAAATTGCCCATCTGCAAGTAAGGCTAGGAAAAAGCTTTCTTATCTAGCTGGTATTCATCACCATAGTCTTTAACACCAAAATCTCAGCTCTGTATAATCCTGCCCAGGTGTACACATTGAAGGTGTGGGTGCCCCCCCCCCCCCCACACACACACACACACTCTCTCTCGCTCTCCCAGCTCTCTCCAGAAGGATCAAGGGTTGCCTACAATCCTGTAATCTGCTCTCTGTCTAACAGATGCTGTCAGACTTCTGTCTGAATTCTCACTGAAATCAACAGGGGCTTTCTGCAGGGTTAAGGTTTCACTGTTTAGATTAGATTTCAGGATCTCAGTCTGTCACCTAACTACGGTCTTCCTGCGAGTCAGTACTAGAAGTGGGAGCAGCTTTGAACAAACTTTTGGAATTCAAACTGCTATGGTGACAAAAATTATAGGACACTGCATCTCAATAAATTCCTCATAATTCCTTAAACATTTTGGTGTTCATGTGTTTTTAAAATCTAAATATGGGCACAAAAGGCTACAGAAATAAATCAAATATGTGCTCTTATTTGTTTGTTTGTAAAGGATCACTAACCAGAATGTGTACAATTCCATCCCCATGTCTCACCCTGGTAACATGAAACTATCTGAATGTATTTTAAGTTAACAGGATTAAAGCAAGCAAGTAGATAACTCAAGCTCTCTGCTATATCTCTATGCACAATTCAGAGATTAACACTTACCATCTTGGCTGCCACTGTTTAAAAATTTGACCAAGTTAAGCTTAAACTTTCTTTCTCTATTAAATTTAAAATGTCTAAAGCTAAGAAGAGCTATTTATACCCTTTCTAGTCCCTTATGTATATGTAAAGACTAAAATATGATAGTGTCACTGTATACAAGTATAAAGCAATAGTCTTACACTCTTGGATATAAACAGAGTACAGGATACATACTCAGAACTAGCACATTAACCTGAAATATTTGATGCATAGCATATTACAAAGGACAGTATCTTCAGTACAGGCCCCTATCAACTTCTCCATTGCCTACTTGCAAGCAACACAGTTAGCTAATTTCAGGTACTTCAAACAGAATGTCACATTCAAGTGTACATTTATAAACCCTATTTTCTTTTTCCCCGATTGCTGATAACAGCTTTAGGGCCTGATTCTGTTAGTAGTGATGCAATAACATGAGAAGTGTTATTGAAGGGGGTCAACCTCTCCCAGTTTAAACATGTAGATTCAGTGGAAGAAAACTCTAAGAATCCTTGGCACAACTCATCACAACGTAACCGTAGTTGTAGGAAGTGGCATGTGTACCCCGAAGACTAATCTACAGAACCAATCATGAAACCTTGTGGCTCTCATGGATTCCCTGCAGAGGCCCTATTGCTTTGAGTACACCTATACAGTTCCTTATAACTTTGCCCAAATGTAACTAGTTGCACTGAAATTTTCCAGGCTGGGTGTGCTACAATGGGGTTTTATAACAGGGGGGAAAGGGAAAGGGCATAGAGGAGGGTATCAGGAAAATTGTTCCATCATTTCTAAAAAATGGAGGCACTTTGGAGATTTGGTGCCGTCTCCTCGTGAATTATACATACCAGTAAGTGTTTGAAGGACCAAGCCCTCTTATTACTAAAAGAAAATGTAAATTAATTGCCCCAGATTTAGGCTGTTAGTTTATATTGTCCAAATTCAGCAACCTGCATAATGCAAATATATAAGATCATAGGAAAGCAGAGCTGGAAGAAACCTCACGAGCCCTTCTATTTTAGTCCCGTGCTTGAGGCAGGATTACCCGTGACTAGAATATCCCAGACAAGTGACTGTCCAACCTACTCTTGAACGTTCCCAGGGATGGAGATGTCAGTTCCAATGCTTGACCACCCTTATAGCCAGAAAGGTCCTCCTAATTTCCAACCTAAATTTCCTCTGCCGGGTTGGCTTTAGAATACTCTCCCATCACAAAGCAAATAAGACATCCAGCACTAAACAGCAGCACAAATTAATAGCATCTTTGCTGCAGCCACAAATTCTGGGCATCTGTAGCACAACAAAGGTCATAGACATTTATTTGCTTGGGTTTTGCACAATGTCTGTTGCCACCATAGCAATTCCCAACGCATTCTTCTGCTACCCTAGGCTTTTTCTCTCCTTCCCCATCTTTGTTGCCAACTGCATTATCTGGTAGCTACCCCTATTTGTGAAGACTGAAGTCTTTGCTGCCTGTTTTACTTCAGCCTTCTCTGTATCATCTGTAACTAGACTGGCATCTGCATTCCATAAAGGACCTATGGCTTCTCTAGTTGTCCTCTTTTGACATACTTGTATAACCTTTTAATATTGCCTTTTATATCCCTTGCCAGCTGCATCTCAAGTTGTGCCCTGGCTTTCCTAATTTTCTTCCTGCATGCCTATGTGATGCTCTTATATTCTTCCCTAGTACTACAATCAAGTTTCCACTTTTTATAGGATCCCTTTTAGAATTTCAGCTCATTGAAGAGATTAGTAGGCACTACTAACCAGACTGGCCTCCTGTTGCACTTTCCATTGTTCTGTCACATTGGGATAACCTGCTCCTGTGCCCTTAAAGGAGCCTCTGTAAAGTACAGCCAGCTGTCCTGGGCTCCTTTTACCCCTGATGTTTCTCCCATGATTTTGCCCACCAGCTCCCCAAGTTTGTTAAAATCTAGTTTTCTGAAGTCCAGTGTCCTTATTCTGCAGATCTTCCCTTCCTCCCCTTAGAATCTTAGACTCTATCATTTTGTGGTCAGTGGGCAAATCTACACATGCATTAATGCACTATCAGTACTAAGCATTAAGTTTAGTATCTCTAATATGAAGTATTAACTGAATTAACAGTAACTGGCACTACTGTGGTAGCAACGGCACATGGTCTTTTCATGTCACTTAATGCACAGTAGACTAAGTCTACCGCACATTAGCACAGCTTTTTCCATGACGTGCTGGTGTGCAATAGAATTAAGTCTACTGCACGTGAAGCAGCTTGTGTAGACATGCCCAGTGTCAACCAAGTTACCTTCCACCTTCACATTCTTAATTAATTCCTCCCTGTTTGTGAGCAGTATGTGAAGAGCTCCCCCCACTAGTTGGCTTTTCTACTATCTGTATCAAAGTTATCCCCAACACACTCTAAGAATTTGATAAAACTGCACTGCTGTGTTTCCCTCCATGAGAACCTTCAAGTCCTGCAATTTGGAAGCTTCTGTCACTTGTTTAAAGGCCTCATCCACCTCCTCTTCCTGGTTTGCTGGTCTATAGCAGATACTTACCATGACATCCCATCTGCTAGTCCCCTCTCAACACAGTGATTTTCAACAGGCCTGTCTTCCACTTCGTTCTACACCTTGGAACACACAAGTGTGTATCCCCTATCTCTCTTTCACATAGGTGATGTGTGTGTATGTGTATATAACACTTCTTCCTTTTTCCCCCTGCCTGCTCTTCCTAAACCTGTAACTATCCATAACCATACTCCAGTCATATAAATTATACCATCATGTCTCCATAATCCCAATTTCTTCATAATTCTGCACTTGTTCTAGGACCTTTGGTTTTTTCTATTTATTCCCCATATCTCTCACATTAGTCTAGAAACATTTCAAGTATCTAGCTGCCCAGTTTCCCTATGAACCTAGAAGTAGTGCAGCCCCTAAAAAGCATGTGGCCAGCCTGAAGAGGGTGCAGAGGAGGGCCACCCACTTGGTGAGAGGGCAGCAGGACAGGCCCTACAAGGAGAGACTGAAAGACCTGCACCTGTTCAGCCTCAGTAAGAGGAGTGTGAGGGGAGACCTGCTGGCTGCCTACAAGCTCATCAGGGGGATCAACAGCAAATAAGCAGAGCTTTTTTCTCCCCAGCACCACCTGGGGTGATGAGGAACAACGGCCATAAACTGATGGAGAATAGGTTTAGGTTGGAGATCAGAAGGCAATATTTTAGTTAGGGTGGCCAACATCCGGAACCAACTTCCCAGGGAGGTGGTCCTCACCCCTACCTTGGGCAAATTCAAGAGGAGGTTGGATGATCACGTCCGGGGGATTCATTCATTCATTCCTGCCTGTGGCAGGGGGTCAGGCTAGATGATCTGTTCAGGTCCCTCCTGATTCTAGCTACTATGAAACTATGATTGTCCTATCCTCCACAGGAGAACATTGCTAAGGTTTCAGTTACTGCTTCTCCTTACTAAATTTTTTGTCCAGATCTGCAGAATCTTTACTTATCTCTGGGTTTTTGTCTCAGTCCTCTGGTGGAACTACTTTAAAGCCTTCCCCCCCGGGTTGCAAGCCTGTATGTAAAGACACTCTTTCCTCTCAATCAGGCAGACCCCCATCTGTTTCCAGGAGTCCATCTTGTCGAGACACCACCCATTTGTCAAAGCAGCCAAAGCCCTGCTGGTGACACCATCAATGCAGTCACATGTTGATCTCTGTGATGCATCTGCTCCTAACCAGGCCTCTTTCCACTTTACAGTAATGAGCAGCATGGAATAGTTGTCATGGTTTCATTTTTCAGTTCTCATACAATATAAGAATGCTGCCAGAGTTGGTCACAAAAGCCACCCTAACGTAGAATTCAAACAAAAAATATTAAATACATGTGGATTGTTTTAATTCAGTAACAACTCCTTTTATTAGCTTTTATAATACCTTCCCCCCCCAAAGAGACCTGCATTTTGGACCTAAATCAACCAACATGACTTTTAAACCTTCTGTGATAAGATAAGCAGTATATGCAAGTGATTTTTACCCTGTTCTCGTAAATGTCTTACAGATACTGTATACCAATATTAATTCTTGTTCAGTCCTCACGTGTGTGCCTCCAGAGAGTGTAATAAGAAAAGGAAATTCTTAAATGTATTCCTATTATAAAGTTAGACCATGGATAATGTTCATGTCTTACATGAATGTAATGTCATGGATTAGGGCTTAACTCATCAAAAATTCTATAGACATCTTTCACAAAAGCCTTCTAGACGTTATGATGGTTTTTAGGGTAAACAGAAAGGTATGGAGGAAACTGTATACAACTGTTCTCTGCTCATCTTATTTGTTTCATGTTTTTCCAGGTCCCCACAATAAATTTGAACCAGATCCAATGTTCCTTTAATTACCTGTACGTTTGATCTGATCCTCTGTTCACTGCAAGTTACTGTAAGATCTTTACTTAAGTTACATGAACCACTATTTAATCTTCTATCTTCCCCCACTAGTTGAAATACAAGTTACCAAATAAGTCTTTTACCTCTACCTGTTCTAAAAATTCATATAAAAAACTGGGACAATGCCTTTCCACTATACAAATACTTACAAAGTTGCCATGTCCATACTGCATGCTAGTTATTAACTCAATGAACTTCCCTGCACTTGTATGGGTTTCCATTCTTCTACATGGAAAGTGCTGGTAACTGTACATTTTACAAATCCAAGGGCCAATAAATCCAGCTAAAAGCTAAAAAGGGGTGAGGAGGTAAGTTTGCTAAAAGGTTATTAAGCTCTTCCTTCTTTTTCAGAATCTAGTTCCCCATTTTAATCCATTTAAAAGTAACTTCTATGCTACTGAGAATGCAACTCTCATGACGGCAAAGGAAGATCTATTAAAAAAGTAGGACATGCTGTACTGGCACACAAAACATTAGTCATCTAGCTGTATTAATATAAGTATTACTATTATATTAAAAGGAAGATAACCGATTCCTAGAGAAAATATCACCTGGTTGATACAGACATTTCCTATTTCCATAGGTTCAACATTCACATAGAAAAAAAGGACTTTTTAAAAAAAAATGCTGTTTGTTAAAATAAACATGGATCTGCCTACCATACAGATTACAGTATTTTCTTGCATATAACATGCCTCTAAATATAACACGCACCATATTTTTGGAAGGTCCCCAAGAAGGAACAAAGACCATACCTCAGAGTATGTAAGTGGCTGAGGTCTTGGATCTTTGGGGCTGCACACCAGGTCTGGGAGCTTTATAAGCTGTAGGCCAGGGCTGGGGGACTGCATGTGGGCCAGGGGCTTGGGAGAAAGGGGCTACATACCAAGCTGGGGACTCCATGCTGGCCCTGATCTCAACCCCATGTAGCTGGATTGAGCCTGCTCACCTGCTGGAAGGTGTAGGTATTTTGCAAGAAAATACGGTATAAACAATCTGCCCTCTGCAACTGTTTGTGCAACTTGACTGTTTTGTGAAATCTTTATCACAACACACTTAGGAGCTTCATCAGGTGAAACTTGTTGTTCTTGTTGCAAGTCTTAAAAGAAAAGTGGCAGTTAGTTGTGCATCTTTTTTTTTTGGGGTGACTTCCTGAACAGAAATATCATCTCATTGTTAATAGCTACATTGTGATTCTTTTGGTGAGCCTCTAAAAAGAAGGTGACCACGTGTCCCAGATTTCTGAGGCAGGTCCTGGCCAACCACTGAAAATTAAAACAAGTGTTCCAGGTTCAGGGGCAGAGCAGCAGTGAAATCAGAACCCCTAGCAAACAGCCAAGTTGCCCTAAAATAGGTTAGCCTGATCAGTGGAATGGCCATTAAAACTAACTGATACTTCACATGTGATTGTTAACACCTTTGAAGTAAAGAACAACGGATTATTAACAAGCCATTGACTCTCTGCAACCTGCAGAGGGGTGGGTAGTGTGCCAGACTTCACAGTGTCCCATATGGGCACCCTATCTGAAATACAAGACAAACTTAGCTATATTCTACTGAATCCATGCTACATGTCTAAAGGCATTTAACTAAGGAAGTATTTTAAAAGCAAATAAGCAAATCAATTTGGTCAGAAGGGACCTTGTAGATCTTCAAGTCCAACCCCCTGCCTGGGCAGGAGGGAAACTGGGCTCAAGTGACCCCAGCCAGGTAGGCATCGAACCGCTTCTTAAAGACCCCCAGGGTAGAAGCCAGGACCACTTCCCTTGGAAGTTGGTTCCAGATCCTAGCCGCCCTAACTGTGAAGTAGTTCCTACTGATGTCTAATCTAAACCTATTCTCCAACAACTTTTGCCTGTTATTCCTTGTTATCTCAAGGGGCGCTAGGGGAAACAAGGTCTCCCCCAGAAGAATGTAGAATGTAGTCTATTTGCTAGACTACATTGTTTTTTAAATAATACCAACATGCCTTTAGGTAAGGATAATTTACAAAAACATTTTTTTCTTTATTTAGAAAAAGAGAATATTAAAAACCATGTATAAGCATATTTGCTCTCCTTTTAGGTTAATGGAAACAGGAAAAAAATTGTGAATGCTCCGAGGGACAGGAAGAGAGAGATAAAGCCAGTTTTGCACATTTATAGTTACAGATTACTTATATGATAAAGCTGTGAAAGCTTTTCTGACATTGGCAACAAATGCAGAGAAGTTGTTGGTTTCTCTCACTTTTAACTGGAGGTCTGCCATGCAGTCCAGGGGAGGAAAACAGGATACCACTAGAAGAAAGTACATGTGAAATTTTTTTTAGTTTTAAAAGGAGGCAGCCATTCATACATTGATCCCTCAGTCTCAAGATTTTTTGCCCAGAAGAAAAGTTTGACTCAATTATTTCACGATGTCTCTTTTTCAGATTTGTATAAAAATAAGTCTTAGTAACATCCTAACCATTTTCTTTACCATTAAAAGTTCTGTGTTTGTCTATTTAAAGTCTAAAACTTCCAGAGATTAACCTTTAGCAAGGAAAAAGTGGGGACTTGTCCAAGGACACACTTCTTTCGTGCCTACTTCTTCCCCTTGTGCCACTGCTTTTGCTGCTACTTGGACTATCACAGCACTTCTTGCCTGACTCAAAACCTTTGATGTATTCCTGAGCATTTCTGCTGCTCTGCAGGTGTGTGGACTGATGTAGCTCAGCAAAAGACAGAGATTGAGTAGTAGGGGAGGAGAGAAAGATTACAAGACATTTTGGAAGAGAGCAGTTTAGATTTGAAACTGAAAATAGAAATCCCTTATAATTAAATAGAGGGATGTGTGACATTTTCTTGAACACTATGACAATTAACTTCAAGCAAAAGTGGAGTAATCGCTTTTGAGTGGAAAAATCAGCTATTAAACTCTGAGAAAATAATAAGTTTCTTAGCTGGAGAAACTTTGATTCACCCATCTTGTACACAGTCATTACACAGTAACATCCTCTTTTTTTCTATTCAAACACTATTTATTTAAAGTGATATTTAAGGCCAAATTAATATATGCCAGCAGATTTGCACAAAAGGCAAGACAGAATTTGGCCCTTATTCTCTGCTTTTTAATAAAAATGTCCTCTTAGGAAACTAGCAAGTCTAGGGTTTATGCATGTTGTGTAGAAGGCAGCGCCAAGGGAAAATTCTAGTTTGTAACTATTTGTTATTAATCCTGGCTACAATCTTTCTGTTTTGCCATCCTATGGAAAGTTGAAAAGGGTAAATAAGTAGGCTTAGAGCACTTTTTAGGTCATCTCCAAGCACTGGTAAAGAATTTTACCTTTATATTCATGAGCAAAACTTCTATGGGTGTTGGGTTTAATACTCTGTAAGGCTGGGGATAGACAGTAGCTAGGACTCAAAAATGCACCCAGACTGTGTCTCAGAGCTTTCCTTCACCTGTCTCATTGGCCAGTAAGTTAGGCTGAATAAAACAGCTATCTTTTCTGTCTCATGGACACATACAGGTGATGGTGGTAGAGAAAGCCTGAGGGTACAAAGACACTTAATCCGCCATCAACTATCACAACCTATGCATACAGGGTAAGCAGCAACAACTGTGTAAAAGCTAGATGTTAGAATTATTCTTTAAGGAGAAGAGGATAAAAGACTAATTCTCAAGGGCTTTTGGGTAGGGAAGGAAAGAAGCAGCAATGAACTCTTAATGAATACAGTTGGGTTTGGTGATAGCAGAAAAGGCTTGAATTTTCAGCAGGGAGAGGGGAAAGAAAACTTCCAGTAAAATAAAGGAAATGAGGGGACAAGAAAGGTACTTTTTGGGTATAATCTGTAGGCTGTCAGAAGTTTTTTAAATTCATTTAAATGTGCTAGAGTGTGAGCATACAGATGTCCAAGTATATTTCATAACAAGTTTCATATGAGAAGCAAAGTGATTTAAAAAGCAAACAAAATGATTAGCTGAAATCAACACATACCTTCATATTCTCCCTGCTCATTTACAGAAAGAGTGAATATGAAAGGCTTGTCAGGATCTTTGTGGTCAATGCATCGGAATATGAACTGCAATTGTTCACCTAAAAGCAAAAACAAAAAAAAGATTTCTGCCAAACCATTATCTTGCCTTATCAGACTAAGTGATGGTCAATTGAGTAAGCTGTGGTTCAAAGTCAGCAATTAAAATGTATTTTTGAAAATAGTGACACTTTTAGTGAATCTGACCATCTCGCTCTCATTTTTTAAAACATAAAATAAAAATTTGGAGCCTGAAGTACTTGCATGCCACTCTACCTAGCTGACAGTTAAGTACAGCTTGAGTGAGACCACAAAATAAAACTACTGTTGTATTAGTATAAATCCATTTTAATATACATGGATCTAAATTATTTATTAAATACTATTTTGTCGGAAAGTTTTATAGCTGTTTATCTTATTGCAACTTTGTGGCCAGAAGCAGTAAGACTATGGCAGGGAGATAAAATCTGTCATTTGCAATATACACTGGCAACACACTACTTTCATACTGAATAGCTGATTGAGCAACACACATACAGAATCATGTCAATATACTACAGCAAAGAGTTTAACCATATACAAGATGCAACTTTTTAATAAACCATCTTTCTGTTTACTGATGAGAATAATGGTGTCTAAATTGTCAGGAAAATTGACCTGACCAAATGTGGTCCAAAGGGCTATCATATCTGGCTTGCAGAGCTCCCCATTAATCCAGAAATTAGGCAGCTGGGCAGCAGTGGCCATTAATACAGCCACCCTCCCCCCTGCAAATCCCTAAACCCCATTCCTTGCATAGCTGCTGAAGCCAAGCTATGCACCCTTCCACTGTAGGACCGGGCCACACCCCGCTCTTTAACCTCTGCTTCTGGACTGAGACTAGGCTGCATTCTGCAGTGCCAGGTTGGGGTCAGGCCATGCCCTCACCTTGCTCAGGCCTAGCCACACCCTCTTCCTTCTCACTGGGGTGGGCTATGCCCCCTTTCCCTCATGAGGCTGGGTCAGGGCCTGGCTATGCCTCCTCACACAGCCAGGCCATGTCCCTTTCCTCTGTACAGGGCCAGCCTGTCTGCCACCCCCATAGCCAGATAGTGCTTGCTTTGTATCAAGACCACTGGCTGGATCAGACTGCTGACAGACTGAGCACTGCCAGTGTGGACCGCTAGGCAAAAACGTTGGGCACCAATGGACTAGAGCAGAGATGGGCAAAATGGTGGATCGGGCCAGTGGCCAGACTCACAGGAGCCCCTGCCTGCATCACTGTGGCTGGTTTCTGTCTGTGCAAAACAGTTAAAAGATGCCTCAGCACAGCTGTGTTGAGCACATTGCAAGCACGGGTGCAGGGATTTTCCCCTGTAGCGCGGGAAAAGTTTTGATGCACAGTCAGAGCCCGCCAAAACTTTGCAGCTGCACCAGTGAGTGCATGCTTGCGATTGGCTCGCGTTAAATTATGCATACGTGTCGGTCGGCAATTGGCTCGCTGACTGAATAAGAGGCTTGGGCGGTGCCCGCCCAAACTGGAGGAGAGCTTGGATACGCATGAAGAGATATCCCGCGTGCGTTTCCTACCCACGAAGGAGGCCTGCTCAACCGACAACAACTCCCCGCCGGATTCATCCAACGCCCCATACCCTGCGTGAGCTTCTGTGTGCCTGTGTTCCCGTTTGAGTTTGTAACTTCAAGGAATGCGCCTACAGCCTAAGGACTGTAAGTAAAGTTTTTTTTGCTTCCAACAACCTGCGTGTCTAGCGCCTCAATTCCACTCCATCAGCAGCCCCATTCTGCCAGCGTTTCTTGGCCCCCAGTTTCCATCGAGGCCCCAGGAGCAGCAGGGCCGTAATAGTGATAGGGTTTCCATGGAAACTAGCCCAAGCAGCGCTGGCAAGGCACATGGCTGGGTTGGGAGCTGCTCTGGGGCCAGAATTCTGCAGTGGTGACAAGGTGGTCTGGAGCCAGGGCAGAACTACCATCTACTGCCTGCACACAGCAGACTGTAGCTCTGCCTTAGCTCTGGCCCATGCTGTCACCACCCCAGGATCCTGGCCCCATCCCTGGATCACCTCCCTGCCGAGCTGTGTACCCTGCCAGTGCTGCTTGAGCCAGTCTCTCTAGCCCTGCACTATCACAGTCCTGCCGCTTCTGGGGTCTTCACAGAAACCAGCTGCAGCAACGCAGTCAGGGGCTGCTGGGAAATGGAATCCACCGCAGGCCTGATCCAGCCCACAGGCCAGACTTTGCCCACCCCTGAACTGAAATGAATCAATTAATAGGCATGTTAAGAAATGACTCAAAGTATAAAGAATCATTTAAACAAAGTCTATAAAGGGACTTAAAAATCCACTTTAAAAGAAGCAGTACGATCAAACACAACACAGTCCAGGGTTTTAACTTAGTTTGGTAAGTTTAGACTTTTGTTGGAAGTGAGGCTTAAATTTCTTTATCCTTATGTAACAGGAGACAATGTGTTCGCTAGGTGATCTTCATATTTAATCCAGCAACAATCCCAATGAAAGAGTACAAATAGACAGGAACAAAACTTACCATGAATTCTGCGTATTTCTAATGCAAGCCGCTCTTCAAACAGTGCTTTAGATTTACATAGTCTTTCCACCCTCTCCTTAGCGGCCTTGTTTTTAGAGGACAAAACTAAAATGTATTAAAGAACTACAGTAAGCAAAAGGAAAGCACTTAAAAGCAAAATTTTTAGAACACCAGAAAATTTTGCCAAGAATTAGTTTGTTAGCATTTTTCCTCTGGTAAACGAAAATGAAATTTCTAGTTCTTGACAGCTATGCTATTTCTATTCATTTTACTCTGAGAGGTTCAAGCTTTTTGCACTCTAGCCTGTTGTTTGTTTCTGAAAGCTATATTAACAATAAAAAGATGCTATAATATACTCAACTGTTGAAAGCATTGTGATGTAGTTGCCAATTACGAAAATATACTGCTTATTAAATTGAGAAATTACAGGATTTCTTTTAATCCATTGTTCCCTTAATGATAGAATATTTACATATATAATGCTTCAAACACAATAGCACATTATCCTTGCATCCCAAATAATTAATATCTATACCATGGCAATGCCAAAGTACCACCTCTAAATATGTATGTTCATCTATTGCTCTAAAGCAAAGTCACCCGGCAAACACTTAGGTGATTTCACATCCTAAGTGTTTTGGAGACTTATAAGCTCTACAACTTACTTTCCTTTTTTCTAATCAACTCTTCCTTAAGCAATCTGATGCTCTCCATCAAGTCTTTCCTTTGTTCTTCTTCCCGCTTAATTTTGGATTTTGTTTCTGCCAAGTTTTCTTGTTTTTCTGCAATGCATTTGTTCTTTTGAAGGATTTCTGAGAGAAGAGTAAACCCAAATATTTACAATTAATGCTTAGCTAAATAAGTCCGCAGTGTAAGAAACCCTTATGCACATATATACTGTGTGTAGGAGGCAGACTTTCTCCCGAGACCGTCAAGTACAAATATAAAATCTGATCTGTTCTGGTTACATGCTTAGATGAAAAGTCACAAAAAATTTAAAGTGGAGGCATTCTGGTACCACATGACTATCCACACATTCTAGTTGGCTTATTTTCAGTGACAGAATTGCACAGCTTTAGGCTTCCTGTCATTTTAACACTGTGGCTTCATTAGATGTCTCAACTGACATGATATACAGATATTAATTGCCAATTAAGTTGCAAATTTTAGTTCCAACATTTGAAGGTGAATAATGAAGCTCAAATGAATGAGTTACTGTATTTACTCAATTCTAAAATGAAGTGCCCCCCCCCCATTTAACATGGGGGGGGTCTTAAAATAGAGTGCAAGGGCAGGTGTGGGGTGGGGCAGGTGGTCCAGCCCCTGCCTGCTCCCTGCCTCCAGCCACACCCTGCTACCTCTGTACCCTGCCATCCCCTCTGACACCTCTTTCTCCCCTCTTCTCCCCTCCTCCAAGCAGCCTCTGGTCCCCTGCCTGTCTCTCTCCCTCCCCCTCTTACCCTTGGTGTATGCCAACAGCCTTGGTCTCCATTCTAGTTTTGGGGCACTGAACACAGCCACAGCCTGGCCCTGTAGCAGCAGCACACACAGGTGCTATGAGGCTGCTCTGGGTCTGTGATCAGACTAGAACGGGGGACAGAGCCTACCAGCATGGAGCAGAGGCTGAGGGAATGGGAGGGAAAGGGAAGGAGGTACAGAGGGTGTAGGGAGCAAGTACAATCAGGAAACAAACTGTTTGACCTCCCCACACCATCTGCCTCCCCACTGCATGCTCCCCCTGCAGCAGTGGAAGGGATGAATTAAAAGATGCCCCTCCAATAATAAGATTCTATACATGGAAAATGATGACAAATTTATAAGATTTGGTACATAGAAAACTTATTATTGGAGGTTGTCTGAAATTCAAGGTCATCTTACATTCAAATAAATGCAGTAATCCTGAATTTACATGTTCACTGTGCCCTCTGACCATGAGGAAAGAAGCAGTGCCCAGATATCTCACAGAAATTATGCTCTCTTTCACAGGTGAGTTAGTTTTTGTTTCTTCACCAAAGTAACTAGACCTTGTGTTCGTTTCCTGTTAGACTGAGTGCAAGGTATTTTCTACTCATTTCTTGTTAGAGCAACATACTCCATGTTGTACAAGAGAAAAAGTATTCAATTCAATTTTAAAATATTAATTCCTCTCAACATAATTCTTCTGCTATTTCTGTTTTGCAGAACTGGCATTATGTTGGAGAAAGCATTTAGACTAGAAATATTCTGTTTAACTGTTTTAACAAACACATGATTTCATTCTAGAAAAGTTAAAAGCTATAAATAAACCCCCATACTGTACCAGCTGTGTACTCCTGAATCTTATCAATCATCAGATCACCTTCTTTTAATTTTCTGGACCATTTCTCTGAAATAAAAACATTTATTTTAGACAATGAAAAGAAACTGAAGAAAGAAAATTGAATTTAGTAGTAATGTGAAGATGTAAATGTTGTACCTGAAAGTGTTTTTATGGACTCTTTGCAGGAATCTCTTAGTACAAGAGTCTGATTGATCTGTTCACAACCACAGATGCTTTTGAACTTGGTCCAAAACTCTTTTATTTCTCTTTCAAAAAGAATCAGTTCATCTTCTGTTTTTATCTGGGACATAGTGCTACAGTAGGCATAAAAACATAACACAATATATAAGGCATAGCAGAAAAATCTTGAGAGAGGTTTTGGGTTTGTTTTTTTTTTATCCCTGATATAGCCTAATGCTTTAAATGCTGCTACCCTTAAGTTTTGGAACCTTTACTGTCAGGTTTTTTTCAAAAAGTTAGGCCACAAAATTGAATATCATGGAGTTGAATATCATTGAATACCATGCATCACTATCCTAAAGCTTTACTGGCAAAACCCCATGCAGTTACTTGATTTTGTGTACTGTATATAGTCCTAAGAGGTCTTCACTGGAACCAATCACTGTACTCATACATTTCTACTGAATTAAGACCCAAATTAACTTATGTTTTTCACACTAAATCAAAAACAGAGTTTTATAATAAACTACCTTAGATTATCAATAAAAGAGAAACCCAAATTAACATTTCAGGATCCTTAATGGCAGACAATGTACAAACCAGAAAGAATCCTGTTTCACTTTCAGATTTTAGGAAGTTTATGGCAGTAGGAAGAGTGAAGAGGGAGGGGAAAAGGTTTTTTTTTTCCTTTTCTACTTGTAAAAAGGTTGAACAGATTTGATGTGTAATGAGATAAAGGCATGAAATATGGGACTCTAAAAAGCCACTTTTACATTCACTTTTCAGCTGTGAACTACTCAGAGCTGCACTGCAAAAGGGAGGATGCTTTAGCAATCATTCCTTGAGTCCTCACATATCCAGTGCACTGAGGTTTTGCCTATCAAGTCCTACATATTTACTACTGTTCAGACTAAGCATGCTACTTCAGCAATAAAATACATGTGCTGTGTGGCTTAACCCTGGTTATTTACCAGCAACCCCCCCAAACAAACAAACAAAAAAACCCCAAACCCAGCAGCACAGTTCTGAACACTCAAGAACAGTGAATTCAAGCTGGCTTTCTGTGAAAAGCTGAATTGCATGAAACAGTGGAGTCCAGAATGGCTCCAGAGATGTCACAATGCTGTTCACAAAAGGGTCACTCTGTTTTTCAAATCAAATCCACCCTGACACAGACACGTTAAAAGTCAAATAGACTTAAATCACTGATTAGGAAGCCTTGAGTTGTTTTCTACAAAAAAAAAAAAAAAAATGCATTCTTGTTATTTGATATCCTTTATCCATTTAATTTTTTGAAACTTTGCACTTTCTATAGAAAGTGCAAGTCTTGATTGTGTATACATAAACTTGCAGAGATAATAGGGCTGATGAATGGGTAATTAGGTCTGTTCTCTCATCTCCATATACTACGAACAAGGATGTTACGTCTAGAGACAACAACTTCTCCCTACACCTGCAGAATAGCATTTGCACCCAAACTCTTGCAAAGAACAATTTTCTAACTATTTAGTTGGACTAATAAAAGATATCACATTTACTCAAAGAACTTTGTCTGCCTATAATCTCTGGAAACAAATCCAATGTAGGAACTGAAACTAAGCTTCAGAGATGCTTAGTGGGAACTTCTAGACTGAGCAGAGTCCCATTGGGTAGAGTGGTGTTCTTTAATCTTTACTCATCTACAGAGGAGCCTCTGGGAACCCCATAAGATCAGGCCCCTTCTATAGTCTATGATCTGTTGTGAACCATATCTAGAACTTCTAAAAAGGTTATATTAAAATGTCATCTCAGATAGTATAATTAGAAGTCATAATCCCTATTCCATGATGATATCTCTGAGTGTTAACTTGTTTTAAATTAAAACTATCTTTATAAGTTTTTTTAATAAAATAGTTTAACAAAACATGCTGGATTTAATTTTTTTTAAATCAGCTTTTTAAAGTTTTTCTTTAAAAATCGTTGATTTTTAGGACAAGGAGATTGCATGGCCTGGTAACTGCTGCTCTAGTGCCCTATTGTCTGCGCTCGCCAAGCTCAGGGCACCTCTGAGAAACGGGGCAGGCACGTCCCCAGTTCCTGGACCCTGCCCTGGTTTGACTCCAGACGAAGCGGGACACGTCAGGCTGGCACAACACCGGCGGCAACGCCCCGGAGCCCAGTCCTGCACCCGTCCCGGGACACAGGCGGGGCTGCGGGCAACGTCCCCCGAGCCAGCGCACGGAAGGTCCCAGGGACGGCTACCTCGCTCCGCGTCGGCTCTCGCGCGCCACAGGTCAAGAACCAACTGCTCCGCAAACCACTCACCGGCGAGTCCAAACGGCCGCTCTTCCCGCCACCACAACAGCCGCACTCTCATTAGACGCGACCCTACCAACAACAGCACAGGCGATTGGCCCATTTGTGGCACGAACCAACGGAGCGGGAAGAGAGAGGCATGACGGGAATTGTAGGACTGGAATGGGGGGGCTGGACCCGGCGAACTGCGCATACGCTCTCCTGGCTAGTGGGAGCGGCCTTTTCCCGCCCTGGCTGCAGCGGGGGTGGTTGGTGGTTTTCACACCATATCACCCGCTTCCTGGGGAGCACCACGGTCCGATGCCTTGACTCCACAGGCTGTATTTGATCCTCGGGCTACAGGCTGAGCCCCTTGCCCTTGCATCCTCCCTGCCTTGCCCCTGGGGCCTTGGGCTGTAGACAAGGAAAACCTGGGGGCATCCAAGCCCCAAGCCTCCAGGCCTGGGTCTGCAGATAGGATGCTTGCCAAAGGTTTTGGGAACATCTGAAACCCCAGATGGGGGTGAAGGATATTTGCTGGTGGTAGGGCCGCTCATGGGTCTGGACTGTCCCTGATTTGGAATCTGTTTTGACTAATTGGGCTTGAAATACGGAAAACTTAAAATAAAAGTTGCAGGCAGGACAAATAAATACCATGACCACCAAGGTGTGGCCACCAAGCTGGTTTTCCTACTGGCAGGGGAAAGAAAGCCACTTTTTTGGCAGGGAGTAGTACCTTGACTGGGGTAATGCATAGTCAGCCTCCCACTTGCACTTCCAGCGGGAAGACCTTGGCTATACCCTGACTTTATGGAAATGGCAGACTTCTCCCTAGCTTGCTGTGGCAGGCATACGGCTGAGGGCAAGCGAAATGCAGGGACATCCGATCCCCAAGCCTCCAGGGTTAGGCCTGTGCTTTGGATGCCTGCCAGAGGATTTAGAAGCATCTGGAGGCTGGCGGGGGGTGGGGGGTGCTTGCCAGTAGTAGGTTCCACATACAGTTCTTGAATGACTCATGGACTTGGAATTGATTTGGCTGATTTGACTTGGGACATGAAACATTTTCCTTAAAAAAACAACAAACTACATCTACAGCAAAGGCTAGAAGAAAGCTTCACTCTCCCTTTATTAACAAGGTGTATTTTGGGGACAGAGGCAAGGAAAGCAGTCCTCCAAAGCAAGGAAAGTACAGGTTTCCCTTGCTTTATGCAGGTTCTGTATGTGCAAATTCACTTTTATATGATGACCCTTTTTATACAAAAAATTCACTATATCCAAGGTAAATTCACTGTTACACGATCAGTGTGGTGGAAGCCCACAGTCAGCTGCTTTGTGTGGTGCATTGTGGGTGACACGTGCCAAAATAGTCTCCCGTGTGGATCTGTGCTCCTTGCTCATTGTCTGTGACACGTTTCTGTAGTTGTCATCCCTATTATGATCATGCCCTGTGCTTGTGTGTACTGTCTGCTGTTGGTGAGTACCAAAAAAATGATAGAAATAGATCTGGGGGTCAGTACAATGGTCTTGGAATGTATCCCTATTTGTTACGTTGGAAAGTGGGTTCTCTTTATGCAAATTAGAGTTGTGCACCATTTTCCAGGAACGTGTACAGCATAAAGCCAGGGAAACCTGTAGCAGGACAGCAGCCTCTGGTTATGGAGCATCTACACATGCATATTAATGTGATGTAATGAACTCAGGTGCATATGGTGCTTGAGTTTGTTGCTCTGGGTGCAGCATTTACACATACCCAGGGCTGCAGTGTGTTGCTCTGAGTAGGAGCAGCCTCAGGTGGCAAGGGATCCAGGGGCTCAGCCTGCCGGACTGGGATGCTTCAACCCAGCACAGTATGTTGTGGAGGGGCTGGTTGGGGCATGAATGGGGCTCTAGTGCAGGCCTAGCAGGCAGGCAATTCTCACACTGAAGCACTCTTGTTCCTCAGCCAGCCCCATCAGCATCACACCTGAGGTCCTGTGGAGTGTATTTACAAGTGCTATCTTGCTACAAGAGCTTATTACTTTATTCCAGTCTAATAGCCCTGTATGTGCACATTTACTGCAAAGCTAATTAGTCTACTCTGTACTCACTCTCCTATCCTAGAACAAGTAAACAGAATATTTTCTGCCTTTCAGCTGCTCTGCCTTTGCATTCTGTATTACTGTTCAGCATTTTTTTTTGGAGTAGGAGGTTTGACAAGTTTGATTCTTACCCCTCAATTGGCTAGTACAGCTAAAATAGCATGGCAGTTAATGAGCCTTCTGAACATTCATGTTCCATCAGCATTTCTATTCTGGCAAATGGAAGTTTATAAATAAATGGATAGGCTTATTTATCTGGATTTTGCATACAGTGCAATTCAATTAAAGTTTATTGATCCTTACACTATGTCTGCACAGTAAATAATCATAAGAAAAATTATTCTGTTGAGCTACTGTTTTATAGTCGCTCATTTTCTGTAAAGGATACTTTATGATAAATCATTGTCTCCTAAGTAGGAAAAATCTATAAATACAGCAGAAGTTCAAATCTGATTCATCCTGAAACCTATTTTAGAATAGCTGACCAGACAATGTAAAGCTCTTTTTTAGAGAGCATAACTCATATAGCATGCCCAGCTTGACGATTTAAAATGTACTTTATATTAAAATAGTTTAGACATACCATGCAATAAGAATCCTTATACTAAAACAACCATTTCTCCATTTTTCATTTACAGTGTACTTCATTTAAGTGAATAGGACAAAAGGCTTTGCACTTATCTAGAGCAAGTACTTTTTTTAAACTTAAAGCAGGAGTTTTCAACCTTTTTAAATAAGTGTACCCCCAGCGGCCCCCTTTTTAGTAAGTGTACTCCCGGGTGGGTGGCGAGCAGCTGGATGCTGAGCAGTGGGAGGAGGGTGTTGAGTGGCCACACATGGAGCAAGGGTATGGCGAGCGGCAGCAGTGCAGCATCTGTGTGGCCCTGCTCTCACCCCGTCCCAGGCCTGCTCCTATGAGACAGCAGTGCAGGGTGGTAGCACTCCATACCTGCCTGCCCTCCTCGTACCTCCTGGGATCTTTCAAAGTACCCCCAGAGGGACGTATATTCCCACTTGACAACCCCTGACTTAAAGTAAATAATGTTCATAACTAAAAGAACATTCTTCACTAAACTTTTTATACTACATAAGGGATCTTATTTCCCAGAGTACCTCTTACCTCTGATAGCAGATATAAAAATAACAGGTCCTGGTTGGTTTAGCACCACTTTAGGAGCTGTGAAATTGAGGATTTCCAGTCAGTTTCATCAATTATGTCAAAGTACAATTCCTTACAGAGTAGACAGTAAGGCTAAAATGCCTCTAGGCACTTAAGTGCACTTAATATACAGATCATGGGTGGATCTAGGATTTTGAAAAGGGAGGTACAGATAGTGTGGGTCATCATCACATATAACGCTATATATATTTTTCTTCAATTAAAAAGAAGCTAAGTTTACCAATATACTAGAACTATATTACTTAGTTTAAGATCAAAGTACCAACAAATACGACTTTACTGGAATGTGCCTTAGTTTGCTGTCTCGTACATTGCAAAAAAAACCCCCAAACTAGGCAAAAAATAATCAAAACATATTGTTTCATTAGTTTCTAGTTATTAGAATTAAATGTGTATTTCTTTTTCAGGTTCATCAAGGAAACCTAGGCTTCCTGAGCATCTTGACAGTCCATCCAATGCTGCACTGCAACTTTTTTCCACACCTGAGTTAACATTCACCTGTGTTAAAACTTCTAGCTAGAGTTAAAAACAGTCTTCAGTGCTGTGAAATAGGAACTCCATTACCAGGAGCCACTATTAGACAGGAGAATGGCAGAAGAAAAGACAGCTTAATTAGTGGAATATCAAGGCCATTAAAAAGAAAAGAGCATCATTAACAGTTGCTGAACGAAGTGTTTAAAAGGAATCCGGTAAACTATGATGAGTCATGAATTCAATCGACTCCCTCAGTGCTGCCTGAATAGAGAGGCTGCTGCCACGGCCAGTTTTAAACTTTGGGTGTGTGGACCAGAGTGTGTGGACCAAAGTGAGTGTAACTGCACCACTTCACCTTCCTCTTCCCCACCATCCACCTCTGCAGTGTTTGTTATAATGTAAGCAATAGCATATTAACATACAGTTAATACAGCATACAGTTATGTGCTTATCCAATAGGAATATAAGGAGTATGTTTTAAATTAGTATCTTTTTTTCTAAGAAGATAGGGCTGGAACATCAGAGGATCCAGGGAAGGTGTGGCCACCCCCCACCCCCACATCAGCTGTGTGACGTGTACCAGCCTGTGCACATCTGCTAGAGGAACCCAAGGAAACAATGCTGCCTGTGTTCACGTCTGTACTCCCTTGCCCGCAGCTGATTTTACCAGCAGGTAAAAAGGGAAGGACAAGCAGTGCTGGCCTTCACCTCTTGGTTTCTGGAGTCTTGCCAAAGTAGCAGCTACAGCAAAAACTACTGTGACAAGCCAGTAAACTCAGAGCTCACTGTACATGTGCTGCACACCCAAGTGGGGAGTGTGAACACAGTCCACACTCTGCTCCTGGGCTGGAAGGGACCTTAGGAGGTGATCTAGTCAATCAAGGTGATCTAGTCAATCAAGAAACCCTAATCAAGGCAGGATAAGCGCTGACTAAACAGTCCCACCCAATCTGGCCTACTGGGGGATTTTATCCATTCCATGCCAGGTCCCTTGCCCCTGTCTGGCCCAGGCACAGGGGACAGCCTGAGCTGTGGAGCATGCAGCTTGTCCCACCACCCTTGGGCGTGCAGCAGGGCTGGGGCAGCATGGCGGCTGGACACCATTTACCAGAAGTCCTTGTGGCAGTGGCTTCTTCCAGCTGCTGCAACTGCAACAACCAGCCCCACTCCTCAGGCACCCTGGTCCTTCCATCCTGCACTCACCTATGGGGGCAAGACCCACAAAGGCAGGGTGCTTAGCTGAGTGGCTGGGATGGGGCCACAGATGGGCAGGAAGGAGCATCCAGAAGCAAGATGAATGGGCAGGACCAGGGAGACCCCAGGATCTTGGGCCCAGGGCAGAGCTGTGATCTGCCTGCATGGCCTTGTGACAGGTATGAGTTCTGCAGGCCAGGGTGTGCAGGGAGTGGATCGTAGTTCTGTCCCAGCCTCAGCCCTGTGCTGTTGCCGCCCCAAGGTTCAAAACCTGGCTCCAAATGGAGCTTCCTTCTTGGCTGTGGCCCTATCCTATCTGTCAAGCTGCATGCCCTACCCACATGGCTCCCAGCCAGTCCCCATGGAAACCTTGGGATTGTGGGGCAGAGCTGTGATCTGCCCACATGACCCTCCAATGGGCACCATTTCTGCAGGCAGGAACATGTAGGGAGTGGATTGCATGTCTGCCTTGACCCCACGCTGTTACCCCGTAACCCCAGCCTCACCTGCCCGCCCTATTCCCAAACACTTCTCTCCACCCATTCATGGCCCCATTGTACTAAGGAGCCACATCCAGACAAGCATGGCTGTGCAGTACTGCACAGTCAGGTTCTCTGTGTTGCAAAATAGCAGGGGCAGGGATTGGCCCTGGGAGGTCTAGGGGTCAAAAAAATAGTAGGATGACATGCATGGGGACAACGTGTGCCACCCAAAACAGGAGCCTGGTCAGCCAGAGCCTCACTCCAGCTGTTGGCCAGGCTCCAAGTGGCAGGATCACCACTGCTGCAGCCCCAGGAGGTCCCCAGAAACCCAGGTAAGGCTGCTGGGGCCAGCCCAGTGCTGGCCCCAGTCTCCCCTACCCCACCCAGGGTAACTGGCCATGTGCCAGAGGGCATTCCCTGGGGCAAAGAGCAGCAGCACAAGGTGTCCTGCTCCTAGTTGTGCCCAGGGAAATAAACAACCATGCTCATGTGAATGTATCCAGGGAGTTTTGGTGAGCTGTTGTGCAGGGAGGTTGGGGATGCTGACACTGGCTGTGACAGCACAGCAAAACTTATGTGGCCCATGAGCTCAAATAATTGCCCACCCCTCTTCCATCCACATCTCCCAAAACTGGACATAACCAGGTCTCACCACTGTCAAATAGAGTGAAAGAATCCTGTTAATACAACCCAGTATGCTGTTGGCTTTTCTTACAACAAGAGCACTCTGATTTATATAGCAACAGAACTAGCAAAATGGCCGGTAAATTCATGGGAAGTAACATTTTTAAATATTATACTCAGTTCTCAGACAGTCTCAGCTGAAGAACAATTTGGTGTCTGGATAATATATATTTGGGATATATTAGGATATATTGTGGCATTTCAGGGTCTGGCCAATATATTCTGTACCTTCCATGATGAGTAACATGCCTCTAAGCCATTCTTTTTTCAAAAGCCTTTAAGATTTGTCAGGAGTTAAGTATGTATTAGCAAAAAAACTCTAAAGAAACCTTACTTAGGGTGCAGGAATGAACCATCCTTATGCACAGAGAGACTAGCAAGTATGGCAGAAAACCTGCTTGGCTTAGCAAGGAATTCTTCAGTGAACTAAAACACAAAGGGAAGCTTACAAGAAGTGGAAATCTGGACAAACAGGGAGGAGTATAGGAGTATTGCTCAGGCATGCAGGGTAGCAAGAAGGATTTCTACAAGTATGTCAGCAACAAAAGGAAGACCAGGGAAAGTGTGAGTACCTTATAATTGGGGAAGGCAACTTAGTGACAGGGCATGCAGAAACAGCTGAAGTGCTCAATGTTTTTTTCACCTCATTCTTCACTTGCAAGGTCAGCTCCCAGACTACTGCACCTGGCAGCAGTTTGGGGAGCAGATGGGCAGCTGACAGTGATATAAAGGCTGTTTGTCTTACTTGAAAATAAACTGAAAAGCTCTTTGAACAAAATTTGTTTTTAAGCAAGTTTACATTGTACAGAATAAGAAGATATATTTGATTATGTAAAAACAGCAAAACTGCATGTCTAAAACTTATTCTGACATTTAAACTTACTACTTTAATAATTTTTTTAAGCCATGCCTCGTAAACAGTTTATCAAGTGACCATTTTGGTTTAGAATAAGCAAATTAACCTTATTTCTCAACTAGAAGAAAATATAATATCTTCCTCTCTCTTGAGAAATTCCAGTGTTCTTTTTTCAAATGTAGCATGCTTTTACAAAGAGTTAAAACATACCCTCTCAATACCTCCAAAATACATTGACCAAACTTATGCTTTATAACGGTTATCCCAGGGCAACTGGACTCCTGATTAAGCAACAGTTTATCTTGTAGTAAACTATCAGGATGTGTGCTGTAGTAATTGATCTGAAATGGAGTATAAATGGAGTGACAATATGGGACAATATGAAATTGGGGACAATGGTCCTCCTTCCCTCTAAGTGTATAGCAGAGGCAAGGGTGGGGTGGGGTGATGCAGCTCTGTTACTATTCAGGCAGTTAAGGGAGTTAATGACCCCTTCCTTGTTTGTTACTTCACAGGTAATCATCCCCCCTATTTAGTAGTCATTCCACTAATCAAGCTAACCTATTTTAGGGCAATTTGACTGTCTGCAAGGGCTTCTTATTTCACATCTTCTGCTGCTCTGCCTCCCTGCCCTGCTCCCAGGATGCTCATTTTAGTTTTCTAAACTAAAACCAGCCAGAATCAGCTTCCAAAATCCAGAACTGTCTTGGCTACACTGGGACAGGTGGTCACCCTAAAGATAGAGTCCCTTTGTAATGGTCTGAATTCACTGCCGGACAACTCACTGATTGAGGTCCATTAATAAGAACATGAGAACTACTATTTACTGGATCAGAGTCCATCTTGCTCACTATCCTGTGTCACACAGATCCAGAGTGTATGCTAAAAGGGAGAGTGAACTGGATAACCAGGGAATTTTTCACTGTTCCACTCTCACGTGCAGTGTCCAGAATTTAAGGTCTGTGACGTTCTGGTTCAGAGACTGTATCCTTAACTCCCATGCTCAATAGCTACTGATGCTGCTTTCCTCCAAAAAATGTCCAGTCCCTTGTTATGATCTATTGATTGCATGCTAAATGAATTGGCAGATACAAAATAGTTTTCAGTTACAAAAATACTGTGGTTCTCATTGCAGTCTCTTTGGCAGTCTCATCAGAGGCCAAATGTTAAATGGCCACAGAGGTTAGGCCTGTCTTACTCCTTAGAGAGGCCCACTTATTCAAGGTAGAGGCTGGCAAAATTTGTACCTACCATTGCTTTGCTGTATCTATCTTGTGGATTGCATGTTTCATGCATCAGAGCCATGAGGCAGATCCCATGAGCATGACAACTCTTTCATAAATCTGCAAAATCATGAATATAGCAAAAAAATCCTGCAGGAAAATATAAATTATTTATGCCTGAGTTGTGTTTCCTATTGCAGTTATCAGTAGGACTTATCGTCTGCTTTAATTTCTTCTAAGGTGCCAAAGTACAATGGTGATTAGTTGCATATACTCCATCAACAGAAGTTGTCTTTTTTTAATGAGAATAACAATGACGGGGTACCCTGATTATATATTCCATTTTAAAAAAGAACGAGTAGGTCACAGGGATGTTTCCAGGAAATACGTTTCAACTTCACACAGTTTTAGACCCAAAACTCAAAGGATGCCCTGCACAGCTTGTCTCATACTAGAGTTCAACCTGGGTAGATACTGAAGCTGTATTGGCTCAAGACAGTGGAGTAAAACGGCCTATTCACCCATTCTCAACCATATACATGTTACAAGCATGTGAAAGGTTACTGAAGTGGTTCTCCCATGCTCATTGTGGCAGAGTTGACTCTTCTAATGGTTTAAAGATGGCATAGGTTCAGTTAGAGGCAAATTGTAACATGGGCAGAATAATGGTTACTTTATTGCTTGCCTGTAGCTGCAGGAAGGTGGTTATTAGTTGGTTTAGAGCAGTTTCAGCTCCTGTCAACATTCTTGTTGCAAAGTGGTTCTAGTATTTGAACAAATCACAGATCCTAATTTAGGCAGTTCTGTTTAAACAAGAGTTACAGCACTAGGACTGAAATGGTTGCTAAAATGCCACCTGGTGTGCAGTGCAATTTAAAGCTAACATTTCTGACCTAGAAGTAAAATAAAAGAACCAGAGATGAGGTTGTTATAGTTTTGTGTATACCTAACCCAAATGTATTCAGTGTTTTCTGTTGGAGAGCCTGTCTGCTTTAGGGAGGAGAGATACTCTAGCCTTGGAGCAGAATAATAAGTACTCTTAAGTATACTGTGTAAATGGGAGGGAGACATTTTCAAGCAACACGGGGAAATGAGTCAGCCATTCATTTATACGACAGGTCCAACTCTCAGACACCTTTAAAGCTACAAGCTGTTGGTCTCAGAATCAAATAAAACAGACTGAATAATCAGAGCTGCTTTGGGACAGACAATTTTGCTGAATCAAATTTGTGTGTTAATTTCCATGTTGTCTGCATCTAAGAAGCTAGGGAATATTTATTACTAAATTATCCTGATTTTTTTACAGAGTATTATGTTAGTGAAAATATATTTGGTATCATGTGATACAAATCAAGAATGCAAGGCAAAAATTGGAATAACATATAGTCATTGTAAATCATGTAACACTAATTCTACTCAGAAACAATATAGAGAAGTTAAGAGTCATGGTTTTTAACTTTACAGCTTTCAACATGGCTCAATGAAGCTAGAAGTAGCAAACAGTTTAGGACCTGAATCTGCTAAAAAGCTTCTAAAAATAGACCACTAATAGCTAAAGTAAATGTGAGATGGCAGTTGATAAGAGGTCTTTTAAGTCCATTTAAATAATATCTTGTGATTTGTTGAATCTGCTTTATATTTTCCATGTGACTTCACTGAATGCACATCATAAGGACATTTCAGGCCGTTAGGGCTTTCTTCAGCAAAAAACTCAGTTAAATGGTTTTGGTAACAGTATTCACATTTTTTTGTAGCTTGGCTCAAAAAATATAACATATTAGGTATGATTAGGGATATGTAGAGTGACATGCACACAGCTACTTTTCTTCCTTATGTTATTATGTTTCTTTAGCATTGGTGATCTGATTGTCATGGAGGATAATTATTTATACTGCAATCTGATAGTAAAATACTGAGGTTTTTTTGCACCCACTTATTTGCCCACATTTTGACTCACAAGTGAAAGAATCTTAGAAACCATTAACAATTTGAGAGAAAATATTTATTTCTTTTGAGTATCCAAGTTGACACAATACCTTTTTTACCAGTAGAAAATGTAGTACTAGTGTTAGAGTCTGGTCTGACGCTGGTCTGAGAAGTGTTGACTGAGCTTTAGAGGAGAGCTTGCTAAGTCTGTCTGACTGCTTATGCAACCTTAATTTGTGCCTTAATGTACCCAGACATGAACTACATGATCACATTCTGTTTTTTAGTTTTGTTCAGTGCATAACATTTACTTAATGAAAAGCTATTTACTATTTTGGTTTCTGTGCATTCAACTTGTAGCTTCACCCTTTACTTATTGTATACTGCTGAAACCAGGTGATGAGAATAGAATGAATAATTTTCTTGTGGGCCTTTTTAAAGCACTCATCCTTTTTTGTATCTGAGTGCTTCACAAGCATTGTTAAACTTATTTTCACATCATCCTGGTGAAATGAGGGTTATTAATATCCCCATTTTGTAGATACAAGAATGAAACATAGAATAATTAAGGTCAAAAGTATCCAGTAATTTTGAGTTGCCAATCTGAGATGTCAAGGACCTGATTTTTCAGAATACTTAGTCTTGTATACATGTTAATATATTCAGACCTATTGTTTTCAGTTGCTCCTATTGTTTTAAGTTGTATCTGAGAGTGCTAGGCATGCCTGTAGATCAGACTCCAAGGTCTCAGGTCAGGCATGCAGAAAAGGAAGAGTATGTAAACTAAACTTTTCAAAGGTAATGGCTAATTAAGTCACTTGATGGGAATAACCTAAGAACTGTATGGCATAAACAAGATAACTTCCAGTTTTCAAGGGTAATATTCCTTATATTGTTAAGGTTAATAGGCCTTAAAAATCCATTCTTTTTCTCCCTGCCTTCAGCTCCTTCTTCCTTTCTATAAATCTGATTTCTGTGTCTCAGGCATGGGCGACTGGTGCCTCTTGAGTCTGGGAGGGCACCAGCTGCCGATTGCCAACCGGGGGAAGGAAGGGTCCCCTCAGTGGCTGATCACTGACCTGGAAGTGCCAGCAGCAAAACCAGAAGCGCCACTGGCATGTCTCTCAATGCCCCCACTCCTCAGCCAGCACCAATCTCGTTGGGGGGAGAGTGGCACTGGCTGACACTTCTCTCGGTGCTCCCACTCCCTGGCCAGCAAAGGCCAATCTTGTGGGGGAGGGGGGAACACATGCCCCGCTGTGCCTCCCCTACATATCGCCTACAGTCAGGTTAAGCAATGAGGAAAGAAGAAACATGCAAACCAAAATTTTGGTTCCCCTGTTCTTCCACTTTGGTGGCTTATCTGATCCAGCTTTTACTTCACTCTCTTTTCTTGTTCTCTACTTGTCCGCATTCCCCAGTCCCATTAGGTTTTATATCCAGTCACTCTTCTTAGGTATCTTGTCCAATCTGTGTTTTTCAACCTGTCTCTCCCATCCTTTACCCAGCCAGCCTCAGCCTCCCTACTTCTGGCCATATGTGCTGGATATGGTGCCTGCCCTTGACTGGCCCTACATGCTGGATCCAGGTGTGATCCAGACTGGACCCACAGATCAGCCCCATGTTCTGGAACCAACATGCAGGGCTGGTCTGGATAGGCATGGTGTTCAGCATGCACTTCAGACTGGCTCTATGTGCCAGATGTGGTTCACAGGACTGGAACCATTGTGTACACTGAATGCAGCACAAAAGGCTGGTCTGGGGTACATGCTTCACATAGTACCCAGGGCCCATCTGTGGGCTTGATATGGCCTAAGGACCAGCCTCACACCCCCTTATCCAGCCATGGGCAAGTGGTGCCTCCTGAGTCGGGAGGCGCACTTGCCCCCCAAGCGGCCAGTCAGTGACCAGGGGAGAGGGGGTCCTCCCGCAGCCTATCATACCAACTTGGAAGTGCCAGCAGCTGTGCTTAAAGTGGTTAAAGGATGCAGAACAGCATATAATTGAACCCTATGTGATCAAATTAAACCATAATGAGCAAGTTCTTTTGGGCCCTCAGCAATCAAAGACATTCAAATACACTTAAGGGGTTTGAACTTATCTACTAGTGTTCCAAAATGTGCTCCTTTTGTATTGACAAGCCATCAAGGTTGGGGGTGTTAGCTGGATTTATGGTATATTAAAACTATGCAGGTGTATACCTACAGGCAAAGAAGAGATATTGTGACAACTGGCCAGAGTGGAGCTGAATTGGAAGCAGCGATTTTGAACAGTATTAACATCAAGTTTTAGCTAATAAAGTAGGCTATGCTACAGCTGAGATGCAAATAATTGGGAAACCCTTAATGAGTTCATTATCACATCTGGAAATTGAGGAACAGCTAGTGGGAGACATCCTGCTGGTACTCCAAGAAATTGAAGAAGGCAACCACCAAATTATAGTTGCAGCAATTGATAAATTCATTCAGTACAATGTTTCTCTAGCCTTGGCCTGTACATAGGTTCAAGCTTTAAGCCAAACTATAGTCACTCAAATCATCTGCTCTGGCTTTCAGGGGCACTTGCCAATGAAGCTTAAAAAAATATTTGAAACAATGCCACTCAAGGAGAAAAAGACCTTTCCAGGTGGTGGAAATTAGTTTATTTTATCTTAGTGAATCGAACCAACACATTGTGGCTCATATGGTTACTGTTAATGCCACTTCTCATGTCACCATATATCCACTGGTATCTGTGGGTCTTGGAGTGAGTAAAGGTGTTGTGATATACTCCTGTGACCATCATCAGTGGACATTTAAGCAGCAAAGAAAATGGAGGACCGTTAATATCAAGGGATGTCTAATTCATGAAAATGTGGGGTATGTGTGTGAGGATCAGACTCTTCAGGCACAAGATGAATGCCTATATGAACAACACGAAGTCCAGCACTGCACCTTTTGATTTAGTGAGTGAAAACCAATCTGTTGTAGGATATGCTGGAAAGGGATGTGTTTGTGTACATACTCATTTCCCGTATGTTTTGATTAATCAAGAATTTTGTATTTGATAGTGTTTTCTGTCAATCAATGTTTTTGTAATGCTTCATCAGTTAGTGGTTGTGGTTTTATGTATTTTGTGCCCTGGTGGACTGTTCAGTCTATCCAAGCTAAATCATGGCTATATCAGGATATAACCCCAGTACAGATGGGATTGGATTTGCCACTTTTGCAACACGTTTTGTCTCACTCTGATCTATACACTGTACTCCAATCTGCTAAGAAATACAATCAAGAAACTTTGATTCAAATCAAACATAACCAAAAAAAAAAAGGATTTAACGATCCCTAAGCACTATCTGCTGGTCAGTGGTATGAACACCCTTGCAGTCAATCGTGCTGACCAGTGGAGGGGTAGTCATGCCAACCCAGAAGTGCCAGCAGTGCTCCTGGCGCACCCACTACCCGGCCAGCGCGCTCAGGGGGGACACTTGCATTCCTACCTGTCCCTTGTGCCCGTCGCCTAAATGGGGAATGCTGGCTGTCAGGGGGTGCACCAGTGCTCTCAAGGGGTGCACATGCACCCCCTACGCATTGCCACTGTATCCAGCCCAGATGAGTTTGACACCTCTGATTGAGACATTGCAAAATGCTACTCATCTGCTGTTACCTATTGCTGGGGTGCTCAACCTTCAGCCCATGGGCCAAATGAAGCCTGTGCAGCCTTAGGTATCTGGCTGCAGGGCTCCCCACAAATCAGGAAATTTGGCTGCAGGAGAGGGGTGGCAGTAAATATGGCCACCATCTTTTGCTGCCAAATTTCTAAACCCCTCCCACCATGCAGCAGGTTAGAGCCAGATCGTGTCCTCTCCTCCCATCTTCATGGGTGGCTGAGGCCAGGCCACACTCCTTCTCCCAGGCTGGATGTGAAGCTAGGCCGTGCCTCTTGTCCCCCATAGGGCTAGGTTGGGGCTGGCTCAAGCCCCTGTCACTCCTCCATGGAATTGGGTCAAGCCCCCATCCTCCTGTGGGGCTGGGATGGGGCTGAGCCATGCCCCACCCTTCCCACCACCATCACCACAGGGCCATGTTAGAATCAGGATGTCTCCTGTCCCCCTCTGTGTCTCTGGAAGTGGCCCTGCCACGATGGCCCTGTGCCAAATCAGGATCATAATCTGGATGCAGCCCATGGATGGCTTCAGCACTGCCCAAAAAGGTTGTGAACCACTGACTTAAAGCGTTCCTGTTAGATTACATGGGAGATTGAATGGATTCGGTATGCCAAAAATGAGTTATTTTGGCAGAGCTGTTTAGGGAGGACTTGAGAGTGCCTACTTAGCTTTTGAATCACTGTAGTCCAGTGCTGCTCAAACTTTTTGCCTTACAGGCCAGATGGGCAGTGCCCAATCTGTCTACAGGCCAGATCCAGATGGTGGTCCAGTGCCTAGGGCAGATGTGGCAAAGCACCATCTGGCCATGTGGAGAGTGTGGGGGGCAGTCTGGCCCCAATCCAGCCACATGGTGGAAGGAGGCTTGGCCCAGTCGCAACCTGGCCTTTCAGGAAGGGGAAGGACGCTTGGCCTAGCCCCACAGGGGAAAAGGTCCATGGCCCAGTCCTGATCCAGGTATGTGAGGGAAAGGGCTTAACCTGGTCCCACAGTGGGGAAGGATGCATGGCCCAATCTCAGTATAACTGTTCAGGGGAAGGGGGCATAGCCCAGCCCTGATCCAACTGTTCTGGGGAACCAGGGTAGTGTCCTGGGCTAATTGTCCACTCAGCAGGGAAAGAGGCATAATTTATTACCAATCTGGCCATGTGAGGTTTAGTAATCTGGCAGAGGATAGAGGTGTCAGTATTAATTGCCACTGCTCCCCCACTGCCAAATTTCTCACCTATAAAAAGTCCTATGGGCCAGATGTCATGGCTCTGTGGGCTGCACTTGGCTTGCAGGCTGGAGGTTGAGCACTCCTGCTCTAGTCAGCACCATTATTCTTCCATGTTAATTTATACAAGAATTCAGTCACAGTGGGCATGTCTACATGTTCACTAATGTGCCATAATTACAGTGCATTAAGTTTAGTACCTGTAATTACTTCCATGCATTAGCACTAGCGCACACTTTCTTTGTGACCCTAATGCTCAGTAGACTAATTCTACTACACATTAGCACATTAGCATGGGTTTTTTCTGTCATGCTAATACTCAGGAGAATTAGTCTGCTGTGCTTGAAGCATTTTGTGTAGACACGCCCAATGTGTCCTTTATTAGAAGGTCTCTTGTGCAAAGGAAATAATTGGTTACTTTTGATACTTTGAGCAGATTTGCAATTTAGAAAATGATCCGCCATTTACTCTTTTATTTCTGCATGCTGACTGTATTTAACCACGCCTGAACAATTGTTCTATGGTAAGGAATAATTCAAAACAATAGACAAATTTTATTTAAAATTAAAATAGACAGCTTAAATGCCTCTTTGGATAAGAGTAAATTATTCACCTATCCTTTCTATAACGGCAGCATTTAATCAAGCATACACATTACTAATGTACACTCTTCAGACAAATGAACTGTGTAACAATTCAAGCAAACATGTTCCAACTGTTAACACAAAGTGTTGCATAAGACGTGTATTGCGTTTCCACAAAGTTTTCCCTGCAATTTGCTGCTATGCACATCACTTAGTTTTCCCAATTAAAAATCGCAAACAGAAAAAGCTTTCCAGCACTAACTGATCCGTGCTTTCTCAGAGATGTGGAAAGTCACATGTTTCAGGAATGGCCAGGCACATCATTCTGTTACAATATAAAGGCAGTGTCAATCACTGTCTCTCATTTTTCATAACTCAGCTTCCATGGTTCTAATTTTGTCATTAGAAGCGAAAGGTTAAAGGAGCCTAACTTTGCTTTCAATATATTTTAACCAATAAAGATGGATCTCCTTCATAGCAATGGTGTGCTTATAATTCAGCATTTACAGAAGGATTACAGGGCTTACCAGGACTTTCTAAATTTCATGTCCCATGTTGGAGATCCTCGGAATATATTTTCGATTTACTTCCCTCTTTGGTTCCAGCTTAACCAAGTGGTTGGTACTAAAATGATATGGGTTGCAGTCATTGGGGATTGGTTCAACCTTATATTTAAATGGTAAGAAATTCTGATTCTTTTAAAATGTTGTATCTCTTATGATGCGGGTTTCTAGATGTCTCAAGATTATACTCCCTCCTATTACATACAGATGTCAATATGTAATTTTGCCGTGTGTGTGTATATACACACACAAACACACATTCAAAGTTTGAAAATTAATTTTAATGGAACTATATCATATTTACACAGCCATTTTGGTAACAAGAGCATTGTATAATTTTTTTAGCAACATACATTTTATATGTAGTATAAAGTGAATTATCATACTTTGTTTGGTTCATCTTACATTAGGATATCTTTATTGTATTTATGTTTATACTATTGTCTCTTTTGTCAGGATTTTATTTGGCCATCGTCCCTATTGGTGGGTCCAAGAGACAATGATCTATCCCAATCAATCCACCCCATGTCTTGAACAGTTTCCCATAACATGTGAAACTGGTCCAGGTAAGGCCTGTAGGCAGTTTACATTTTTCTAATGCTGAAAATAATATCTCAGGAAGCAGAAGGAGCAAAGATATTGATTATAATGCAAATTGATGTAATTGATGGAAATCAAGTATCAGAAAATGAGTCGTAAGAGCCTCAAAACACATCAGTGCAGCAATAAGAGGGCAACTCCGTATTAAGAGTTGTGACAGGTAGTCTATGAAGATCTCAGAATATCTAGTTCATGGACTGGAAATAAATGTTATTTCATTGTCTTTAACCTATAGAGGCATCACTTTAAAATGGCAGTTATTATAAAGATCAATACTTAGATGGCTGTTTTTTGAAGAAATACATCACAGCTCCAGACCTATTGATCCATGTCTGCTGTGATGACTTCTCCAAGGTAATTCTTTTCCAAATAACATCAACTTGCAGCGAGCAGTTATACAAGCAGATTCATTGTGAATTAGCAGACTACCTGGATGCATTTTTGTCAGCAAAATAAGTGGGCAGGAGAACTATTCTGATATCTAGTGATCTCCATTGCAAGATCAATCTGGATTAGGGTAGGTGAATCCCAGAGAATTTGAGAAATATTGAGAATATTTGTGAAATATTGCAATAATTTTCAGTGTTATAGGACTGGTACACATTTGTGATTCCCCTCCCCCCTTTGGAACTTAAATCCTTAGTCCATAATCCAAATGATTCCATTTGAAAAACTGCCACCTCCACTCTAACTATTGTGATACCTGTTACTATATTACCTGCCACCTACCACTCTTCCCCAGAGCTGTACCTGGCCCAAGAAAGTACCTTAGATATATTTTCCCTCACACACAATTGTTCATTCAAGACCTTCTTGGCTTCTTTTGTCATATTCTCTCTTAATTGGAATGCAAATCTAATACTGCTCAAATCTCAAATGGACTTCAGATCCATGAAGTCAAAATTAGTTAGCCAAAATCACCATTATCTTCTGAAGAGCAGATTTAACATGATAACACAGACATAATTCTGCCTCCTGAAATAATGGATTTTTCTACTATATGAGAAGTATGCAGTAAATATAATTAATGTGCTTTGTTCAGTGTCAGTGGACTGGCTTTCACATAGAATGCAGTTTCATTTCATTTTTATTAGCAAGGCTACATCATAATTTACTGTAATTTTGAATAAGAGACTGGAGCGTTTCTGTCTGACTGGTAGTTTGCACTATCTGCTGTATATGAGGCTGTGCTATCAGTTTCTAGGGTTCTTCTTTGATTCAATTACAAATTCACTTGGGACCAAATTTAAGGTGCTGTACTCCCCCATCTCTTTGGCAATAATTTCAGAAGTGAGGGCACTTAGCACCTAATCAGTATTGCCAGATAGCAATCATTATGTTTCACTGCTAGCTGATGGAACTGGAAGGCTTCTTTCTTCCTGCATAAAATAAGTCACTGCTGTTTCTTACTCAGGATAGGCTTTTTTCAAATGTATTATATAAGTTTTTTAAATCTGAAGCTTAAATTAAAAGACTAAAGCAACAGGTATTATACAATAACATGAACATTATAGAGGGGAAAAACAAAACTGAGTAAAACCACTGTAGCCAGCTCCATGTTCTCCTTTCACAGCCCTATTTCCCCAGGGGAAGTTAGGAGCAGAGAGGTGTGTCAAAGGTGTGAAAATGAAGGAGCAAGAGTGTATGGAGCTCATTGAACCCCATCCAGTGGCTTGTCCCAGGAGAACCATTTTCAGCTGATACACACCGCAGTGGCCTTTAGGTTCTAGGTTTTATCTTCTGTATTGTAGCAGCGATGATGTCCCATACAGAACCGTGCAAAGAACTGAAGCGGCATAACTCTTGTTTGCAAATCTGATACAGGAGAGAATCTAGCATCTGGTAAAATAGGGAAAATTGCCACAATAACTTTATGAATTACTTCCCTAGCATCATTCCAGTGGGGTTTACTTTTATTGAGAGTCCCTCCATATGTGCCTAAAATTCTGTTCTTCTCCATGTTGCCTACATTTATTTGAGTGTTGATTCTGTTAGATCTGAAATATTATAAGATTTAAAATATATATCGAGTCTCCACATATATCCTTTCTATGGAAGTAGTAAGTCATTTCAAAGATATTAAAACATTATTTCATGGTAAGGGATTTATTGATTTTTTTTCACCTAAGACAACCTGTATTTTTTTATTTATTCATTCATTCAACTTATTGAGTATTGCATAAAGCAATCTCCTTTCCTTCAACATACAGGAAAATATTTCTTTTTATGTATATTAGGGTTTACCAACAACATACTTGTTATTTACATTGTAGTGCTAATATTATCAGAGTATCATAGTATCTAGAGTCAGAAGGGGCCTAAAGCAGGCCATCTAGTCTGACCCCCTGCCAATGGCAGGAACAAGTGCCAGGGTTACAGGACCCCAGCCAAGTACCTATCTAATCTACTCTTAAAGATGCCCAAGGTAGGAGCAAGAACAACTTCCCTAGGAAGCTGGTTCC
>JAGPOW010003685.1:38372137-38386071 GCA_030014935.1 Caiman crocodilus
CCCCAGCCAAGTACCTATCTAATCTACTCTTAAAGATGCCCAAGGTAGGAGCAAGAACAACTTCCCTAGGAAGCTGGTTCCACATCCTAGCTACCCTAATTGTGAAGTAGTGTTTCCTAAATATTATTATATTATTATTATTATTCCTAAATATTATTTATGTATTATAATATTAATATAAGTTGAACTCTCTTACAATTGAGGCAATGGATAGAAAAGCAGTTTAAAAGGACTGGCACCTGAAATTGCTCCAATGGATTATTTTTCCTATAAAAATGACTAGTAGAAGCAGATAATTGCCCACTGCTTCCTAATTACAATATGTATCTGTCTTCAATCCTTTAACTGTATTTCAGATACTTGGCAACTTAGATCATAATACAACATGATTCTCTTTCTGTTTTGAAGAAAATCTCAGACTGGTACGATATTTTAGGGAATGGTAGCCATCTCAACACCTAGCTAATCCTTGTGTGTGAATCTTGCATTAAATGCCAAAATGTACTTTAATCAGAGTTCTGGTACTATTAGTATGATATCAAGTTAAAAAGAGTCAATATTCTAGTACCATCATTTACTCTATTAGATGTGTTGCTGCTTCATATATATCTGTAAATCTAGTTAGAGATATCTCTGACCACTTTATTAGACAGCATAACTTGAGGCATATGGAACATTTAACCCAGTCCTTGCAGCACCTTATATTTTTAGCACAAAACTATGCACATGCTCAAATATGTCTCTTTTTCATATATTCTTTAGGTTTTTAGAAAGGCAAAGGGAGTTTAAGTTGTATAGTTCTGATAATTTTATCATTCTACTAATTCCTAAATAACAGTGAAAACCTTCTGTTTCATAAGATGTCTTTTGTCCCAATCCAATTCAGAAATAAAAATCAGAAATAAAAAATTAGATATTTTTAACATCATTTCCTCTCAACATGGTAAGTCATGTTAACGTAAGGTTGGGAAATCACCTGCTACTCTCCTTCTAATTCAAGCTCCGAATTGTATATGAATGATTTTTCTGAACAGTTCATGTACATAGGATGCCCAGACCTATCTTTTAAGAAGCCAACAAGGTTTCTCTAGGATTTTTTATGCTTACTTTTTTTGAATTATTATTTGAAGAGTTACTAAGGGTTATTTTTCTATATTCCAAATTTCTATTTGTGACTTTTGAGTTAAAATATTCTTTTTTTCTTTTTAATAGGAAGCCCCTCTGGCCATGCAATGGGATCTTCTTGTGTCTGGTATGTAATGGTGACAGCAGCCCTTAGTTACACAGTGGGACAGACAAATAAATCAGCAGTTACCCTGTACAGGTCAGTGCTTTCTGCTATTCTAAAACCTATATTTGAAAAATGGGGGGGTGTCGATTAATATTATTACAGGAAATATTTGTAATACCTCTTTTACCTAGTTAGCTTTGAATTGTTAAAATGTCTTTATTCCGATTGGTTTCAGCAAAAAAATCAGAATGCAGAGAAGATTAATATTTTCCTTTAGGATGACATCTTATTCTGTCCCTGCCATTGCATTAAGACAAGTATATTATTTGCTCCTACTCAAGGCTGTGGGAGCAGCATCAGTTTGATAATATTGGAAGACCTGATTTACATTCACTTTCTCTTTTCTTTTGATTTATTGGTTTAATGCATTAAATATGCCCATTTGGGAGCAGTCCTTCATGTCTGGTTGTGAAGAAAATGCACATACTATTGCCACAATTCCCCACAATTGATGTGTTCTGTTGTTATATGTGAGGGTTTAAGATTGCCTCTGTCGTTGTCCTTCTTACCAAAGTTAAAATGATTGTTATCCTACTGAGTGAAACTTTTGACTACATTAATGATTTTTTCAGTTTTAATAGGCCTTCATGATGACAAACATGGAAAATACATGTCGTTTTATCTTTCCATTGATGTTTAACAGCTGAAATAAAGGATCTAATTCTACATCTTAATGTATTCAGGTCTGATCCTTCAGTCCTTAATCAAGCAAAATTTCTATTGAAATAAATGGAATTACCAGATCAAACACTTCTGCTCATTTCAGTGGTTCCAGTTTTTAATCATCTCTATAAACATTTTGAACTTGTAACTGTGATTTCTAAAAATAAAAGGCTAGGAAGGAAGAAATCAATGAAATATGTTTAGGATGTTTGTATTTTATACAAAAATAAAAATCTTATATCAGTTCTTTTTTCTCATAGAGTGACCTGGTCATTCCTTTGGAGTGTTTTTTGGATTATTCAGATCAGTGTGTGTGTCTCTAGAGTGTTCATAGCAACGCATTTCCCTCATCAAGTTATTCTTGGAGTAATTGCTGGTAATGTTGATTATATATTTTTTTCTATTCAACGTATACCAAATCTAAAATATTGTTTTAAGGTTTCCAAAACCAGATACATTTAAATGGAATTTTAATAGTAATAACCAAACTGTCTGTAGAGCTACACACTTCTCTGGGACAAGTGACTTTGAAAACTTTAGTCCTGCCTAAATCATATTTTTTAAATTGGCTTGTGCTCTATACATGTGGACTGTCTGTACATGTGCTCGGAGGTGAGAGGTGGGGCATTTTAATTAGATCATTTCCCGGTCAACTGCTTTAATTAAAATGCCTCACTGTCACATGTATTAAGCCCCCACATGTTTAAAAATGGCCACAGGATGCTTTATCTAAACCTCATTCAACAAGATTTAATTAAAGCACCCTGTGGTCCTTTATAAAATGTGCAGGGGCCTAATACATATGATGCTGCAGCAACACTGCAGTGTGCTAATTACAACACCAATGAGCATGTTTATAGGTAGTCTTAGGACTCTGAGTTGCATTGACTTACAGTGAGCCCTAGGCTTCTACCATTTATACACTTTCTCCAGAAGTGGAGGGAGGGGCTGCTTTAATTAATGTGGCTCTAAGTGCCCAGAACATCTCATGTTTCAGCATCCCCAAATTTCAGAATGGTGGCAGGGGCACCTTATCTAAAGCTCATTGAATGCCACTCCCTGCCGCCATATTGTAGCAGGGATGCTGATATACAAGATGCAGGAGGCTGCTGGAGCACAGTAATTGCTACACTCCAGCAGACTCAATTTGAGTCTGCTCCAACATCCTGGAATTGCAGCACATTGGAATCGCCTCCCTGCTCATATATAGGCACCCCTAAATACCAATTTGAAGGGGCATTTTAGACATCTTAAAAATGTTCCATTTAGGCTGTATCTGATCTTGGAGAGAGTGAGCAGAGCTTTGAGCCCAAGTGCTGTTCTTTTCCCAAGCAACTTTTCTTCCAGAAATCAGCACAGATACTATTGATTAAATAGTTTGAAGCCCATCTCTGTTCTTCTTCACAGCCAGGAATGGGGGAAAGGAAAGAGGAGTGAGAGAAGTGAGAAATATCTCACCCTCTTCCAAACTTAGAAAAGGGGAAGGAATGTTTTTGGCATATGGAAGATAGAATAAAGGCTTCATTGTAAGCATGTTGTGATAACAAGTACAAGAGAGAGAATATAGGAAGTGATTAAGCACTGGCCATAGAGATAGAGTCCACCTACTGGCTGACTGAAGATAAAATAGGGTTAAAGACAAAGGCAAAATCAATAGTGTGGCTGAGCAGGCTTGAATACTTGAATACATTGGGCCAAATGAAATAATAAATGCCAAAACAAATAGAGGAATGAATTAATCTTTAAGACCTACAAATAATAACATTTTGGATCACTAGAGCCGATTCCCTATTGGTTTATGGTGATCACATTGCCCTAGTATCACTTGAGTCATTTTTTGCCATTCAGGATCTCTGTGACTGGTTCCTCTATGAGAACAGGGTTTGGTCAGAAACATAGGGATGATAAAACATGTTTCTCTATGGAACAAAATTTGGCAAGAGAAGCCACAAGAAATAAGGGAAGACCGGCTTGATTCCTTATAGGAGCAGGGAGTTGCATTTTGTGTCATGGGACAGCCTCTGAGGGTAGGATTTTCTAGGAAAGAACACCTCTGGTTGATATCAGTTATTCCACAGTAGTTCTTTTGGGAGATTTTTTGGGAGCTGTAATGAAAAAGGGCATTGACTATGTGTTGTAGCACATTTTTACACTCTTTATAGGCAGACTTTTTATTGCAAATACAAAACCTGTATTCAGACACAAGAGGAAGAATATAGCTTGTTTGGATGTGCTAATGAAGTTTAGTGAGTAGAAAATACAGACCGTCTTCTGAAAAGTTGGTTCTTGGCATTTACAGAAAGAAGGGGACCCATTATTTTGAACTGGCAGGTTTGGAGAGAAATAAGATTTTGCAGCATGCTTTGAAGTGGTAAAAAGTATATGAAGATAGATAGATAAATAGCTAGATAGATATTATTACCACATATGTAAAAATATGTAAAATATTTATCTTTATGAAGTGGTTGAATTCTAGTTTTAAAATTACATCCTAGAAGGTATGGCTTCTGGTAAGTCCAAGAGACAGTATAGCTCCTAATAGTACTGCATTTCTAATTTACAGGAATGTTGGTGGCAGAAGCATTCGAACGTACCCCTGCTATTCAGACAGCAAGTTTGAGAACGTACATCAAGACAAATCTGTTTCTATTCATTTCTGCTCTTGGTTTTTATCTGATTCTCAAACTCATTGATATTGACCTTTTGTGGTCTGTTCCAAAGGCAAAGAAATGGTGCGCCAATCCGGACTGGATAAATATTGACACAACTCCATTTGCTGGACTCGTGAGAAATTTGGGTGCACTCTTTGGGCTAGGTCTTGGCATTAATTCTGAAATGTTCATCAGGAGCTGCAAAGGTAAAAATGGATATAAGATAAGTTTCAGAATATTGTGTATTGCTGCTTCTTTAGCTACACTGCAGCTGTATGATTTTATCAAGATACCCACACACACTGAGTATTTGTTTTATGCTCTATCTTTTTGTAAAAGTGCAGCCATTCCACTAACTGTTGTTGCTTTGGTTCCATACTGCATACATTTGTTAATGAAGCCAACTGAAAAAAAGCTGAACTAAATGTACATTCTGAATGATCTGAAAATATAAGGGTGCTTCTGGATACAAGCAGTGTTCTATGAGCCACTTCAAACATGATCATTTTACTACTTCATTATGAATGCTGGTGGCTGCCAATACATAGTTGATGTTTTCCTTCCATATCCCGCACACAAAAGCAGCACAGCCAGGAATAACATTGTTATGTTAGGAACACTGATTAGCTATCACTAGGTTTTCATTCTTGGAATGTACTACGGTATGGTTTTACAGTAAGTATTATCATATGGTTTCCTGATATCACTGTGGGTATGTCACTGCTTGGATATGGGTTTGTTTTTGCAAAAGCTTTGTGGGTCTTTAGTTGTCCTTCTTCAACTAGATGGTGCTTCATTTTCTGAGTGTATAAAGTGTCATTGCACTTCCCATTTTATGTATATGAATACTGTATGTTAATCTGCTAGAAAAAGATGTGTGATAAAATCACACTTAGCAGCACAAACACAACTATATACAAAGGGTAAAGTTCTACATACTTTGCCAGTAACATTAAAAGGTTGTGTTTAGATTTTACTTACAGTGCTTCTTGTGTGAAGCATCTTATGATAATTCTTTCCTGACTCAATTTATTATTTAAAAGATCAATCTGGAACAATTTAATTTAGACCTGCTAATTTTATTTCTAGGTTATCTCCAAGGCAGATACTATTTCATTTATGTAATTTTTTATGTTCTTAAAAAAATCTATTGCAATATATTGAATGATAAATTATTACATATTTAACTTTGTGGAAACTATTGAATGTGGTATATTAAATCTGTGTTGTTGGACTATATATCTACACAGAATTAAGCAGTAAAATGCAATTAATCTCAGCCACATCTTAAAGAATATTGTACATGTTCCTGACTTTTAAATGTAAATATGTCTAATAATCTCATTTTATAAACCGGAATTATCAGTGATGCTAGTCAAGATAATTCTGTGTTAGTGATGAAAAAGAAATAATTGTAATATGTTAAATATAACATGCATATATGAACTGTTCTGCTTAACCTGATGCTGCCAGTTATATTCCTTTTATATATTACAATGCGTCTCATATCACATATGGCTTTAAATAGTTCATAACCCATGTAATTCCTGTATCTGATGCCCTCTGTTTGCTGAGTTGAACAATATAATGTTGATGCCAACTTATATAGCCTTTCTGTAACTATGCCAGCCTTAAACTTTAAAATGTGTAGGGCTTTGCAGGTGCTACCCAATCTATGATATTGTGGCAGTGAGGTTACCCAGGTGCAGCTGAAAGGATGGTTTGCAGACCTCCACTTATTGTGTGGGGGGGCCCTCCATGTGCTCGGCAGTGAACCTGGAAGTGGACTGGAAGTACTTCCAGTCCACTTCTGGGTTTGCCAGGGAGTGTGCTGGGGAGGCCCCCCTGAGCCTCCCAGGCTCAGTGATTGGCCACAGGAGGTCCCTGGGTGCCCCCTGGCCAGGAGGCACCAGTTGCTGAGCCGGGATGGGGGGACACAAGGGGCCCCTTGCCCACTGCCAGGTGGACCTGGAAGTGGACCAGAAGTGCTTCTGGTCCACTTCCAGGTCTGCTGCTGAGCATGCTGCAGAGTCCCCTGTGCTTCTGTGGGGCACTCCATGCGCCCCAGCATCACAGCATTCATGAGCCCCTGCTACCTAGAGGCATATAGAAAAAACATTTAAAGCTGTGTCTATGTCCGAATTGCTGAATCTTCTGACTCTCCAATTTGATATGGAGAGATTAAAGGGTCCTCTGATTTGATTTGGATTCAGAGATTTGGACACCAAATCAGGCCAAATCTCTGCCAAATTGAGTCAGTGGCTGAAGCTTCACACAGTCTTACAGAGTATCAGTGGTACAAGGCCTGGGTTTCCCTTGCTGCACAGGGGTCAGATTAGTGCAAGTAGCTGGCTGCTGGCAGATGGAGACTTCCAGCACACAGCCACAGCCAGACTCCAGTCCACACCATCAAAAGGCTGCTGACCTGCAGTATAATGTACAAACTCTATGAACGTCTCTGGAATGTCATTCACAGAAAATTATGAATAGCAAAGTTAAGGAGAGGAGGAAGATCCACCAAATCTTGGAAGTTTGTACCTGTATCTCTAACTTCCCAGCAAAGTGCCCTACTCACAAGGCTGTGTGTGTTAGACATCACCCATATATCACCCTCTATCCCTCCTATTGAAGGTGACAATTGGGCATCCAAGTGTGAAGCAAATTTGAGTCCAAAAGGAGTGTAAACCAGAGGGATTGTAGCTCAGTGAGATGGCTGCTGCTCTGAAAAGGACAGGGCCCCAAGGTCTAGCCTCATCAGTCACCGAAGACAGAAGCTATGCAACTGCTGCTTATCTATTTTATCCCACAGTTATTGAATGCAGAACCACCCTTGGGGCAGGACTCAGAAGTAGAGCCCAAGTCCCCTGCCTTGAGTGGGACAATGCCCATTTAAGCTCTGTTCCTTCTGTTTTGCTCTCCTTCTGGCCTCATTGATCTTCCCCTCTCTGATGTCCAATGGCCCTATTTCAACAAAAGAGGGGGAGGGAACTCTGTTAATACCTAGCCCTGGCCTAGTGGTTAGGGTAATTTGCTAGCCAGTGGAAGACAATGGTTCAGGTACCCTCTAGAGGAGGAATGTGTGCAATTAGGATGAATAACCTAACCACTAAACTAAAACATCCTGGTGGTCTTTTGTGAGTTGCAAGCTTATTCATCTTCCCTAAAGGTAGGTACCTACGTGCTATTTAGCTGCCTAAAGAGGAGTTGGATTTAAGCTAAAGTGTTAGAAGATGGTATTCAGTAATGTGTATGACCAAGAAAACTTTCTGGTGCACTGCAAATACCTTGTTCTGTGTACCCATTTACATTAGCTCTTCACAATTACTAGCACGCAGAAGCTTTGTCCATGACAGAAGCCTATCATTCTCAGACATAGTTGCATTCAAAAACTAGGATGTGGGATGTGTCACAACAAAGTGAGACTCATCTTTGAACCTAATGTGCTCTTAAAGAGATTCAGTACTACAATTCATCAGCTACTAAGGAATTTGTTTTTATTTTATTGTCATAAATAGGGTTACAAGGTTGGTATTCTCTCACAGAATAGACTTAGTAATTACACAATTTCCACATTAATAAAAATACACTGCATTTATTTTTATGTGCGTAAGTACCAAAGGACTTTAGTATCAGTAACATATAGGTTTGTGTTGTGTGATAAGCACAACAATTTTAAAAAAAGAGAGGAAATACTACAATGTAATTCCAGATACTTTAATCCTTCTTTTAATACACTGTGATGAGGCTTTTACAAAGTATTTATAGCAAAATTATAGTTCTCTCATCTTTGTTCCCCCTTTTTTGTTGAGATCATGGTACTAATAGGAAAGAGGAAAACATGCATGAGATAACATGTCCTCTACTGAAGAAGGTACTGTTTTGATTTTTTTACCCCGTATCCTTGCCACATCATATAATGTTAAAAGCATGATCTTGGCTCAGCACAACAGCTACTTCAATATTTTAATTCTCAGCCAGTCAAAGTCCAGTGTTGCTGATCCAATAAAAATGTGATTTTAAAAAGGCATGTAAAGAAACTTCCTTCTACAATTTCATAAGGACTTAAAAATGAAATGCTGATTGTAGCCAGCCTTTGTTTGGAAAAAGGTTAATTTTCAAGGTCAGTTGTAAAACATCATATGGTCTTTGATTCTAATAAGGGTATTACACAAGAATTTACATTCTCTTTTCTTTGTTCATAATAATTAAATCTCAAGAGAGAGATTGTGACAAGGTTTTTCATCCTTGACTCATTCAAGTTTCAGTAATTAATACTGACAGATTATTTAGCTGTGACATCCTTATCGTAGTGCAAGGTGAACAGACGTCAGTGTACTCAGACTATGACTTGTTCCAAATAACAATATTCCAAGGCCGTATCTTATAATCAGGTTTTAAGTTAAAATCATATGAACACCATCACATCCTATGAAATGTCATACTGCTTCAGACCTGATACCATTAAAAAAAAAAAAAAAATCAATGGAAAGACTCCTATTGACCTTAACAGAAGCTGGCTCAAGCCCTAACTTTATAAATAATATATATATTTTTATTTTTAAGCGTTATAGAATTTAAACTTTCCTTATAAATCAGATTCAGACCCCAGGGATGAGCAAAATAATATTCTCCATTTCCCTAGTAGTCTTTCAAGGTAAGATAAAATTAAAATTACACTGAAAATTTATTTCAGTATTATTTGATTTAACTAATGCATTTATTTATAAATGAATTCATTTTAGAGTATTGTACAAAGTGGCCCCACTAAGGAAAAATAGTCCTTATTCCACCTTTTGTTCATCTTCTCAGTTTCTTTTTACCCTGTAGTGAAGAGCATTTCTTTATAGTCATTTATTATTTCTAGTACAGTAGCGCCTACTCCAGTTAAGTGTATGCTCCAGACAAGATCAAGGCCTTGGTGTTCTAGGCACCAGGCATAGACATAGACAGTCCTTGTCCCAAAGAGTTCACAGTCTAAGTAGACAAGATGAAAAGGTTAGAGAAGATAGTGTGCATTCATAATAGGGTATATACTTTGATTTTGGCTTTGTGTGATGCGATTCAGGGTGGATTCTTCTTTGATTGCCATTTGTTAAGTAAGAAAAGCACGGCAGAGCCTTTTCCTTTTATGTGCATACCTTATCCTTGGGCAACTCCCAACTAAAGAGGTTTTCTACTTGCAACTTCCTTTTTCCATGCACAATAAACTAAACTGTTTCATGAACAAATCACCCTACTGGTTAGTTTACAGGTAGCCAGCCTGCTGCACATGTGAGTGTGGCACATAGAAAACTAGGCAGCAGATAGGCAGCACAGCGGTAGATAGAGTAGGAAGCAGCTGATTAGTAAGGGATGGGATTAGAATGGCACTCCAGGAGGATGTCGAGCTAATCTGTGGCACACTTGTCTAAAAGATTTTGCCGTACTGGTCTAGGTAATCAATTTGCTTGTTCCAGAAAGCCTTATGTGTTTTTAGGTTGCGTACCATGTCACTCACCATATGATACAGCACTTTCTAATAAAGTAAACAGGTACCGAGAATTTCATACTAACTTCAGAGGACTTATTTGGAAAAAAATATGCCTTTTAATTTTACACAGTGTTTTAAATCAGCTAATAGGAGCTCCAGTTGTGACAAGTTTGTAATAAGCTCCTTTCACGGCCATCAGTTCACTGTGAGTGCCCTTTTCGATAATGACTCCTTGAGACATGACAGCAATGATATCAGAATGCTGAATTGTAGACAAACGGTGTGCAATGACAATGCAGGTCCGTCCTTCTCGTGCTTTATCCAGTGCAGCTTGCACAGTCTGCAAACAACAGACAACAAATCTGCATGACAATCTGCCAGTTAAAATGGCAGTTAAGACATGAGGAATCCCTTATAAATCTATCCCTAATAATTAAACATTTCAGCATTTCTAACACTACCATTAGAAATTTTACCTAGACTCAAAGGCTAGAAGTTATTGGTGCGCTTAGCAACTCCATAAACAAAACCTGATGCTAACATATAGGAAGCAATGATGAAATATAAAACTCAAATTGTACATTTCAGTGCCAAACTGAATGTCATGGTGGTTCTGGTGAGTTTTAAAATTTTCATTTTTCCTTTGACCTCAGGGTACAAGTTGAGCCAATTCTTTCTTCTTAGTGCTCTAGCATATCATTGATGTAAATGAAACTACTGTCTATTCAAAGCATTTATTTTTAAAAGTGTTTTAATATGTAATTTTGTTTTGTGTGTAGTGGCTGGTACCACTGGGAGCTTTGGAAAGAGGCTTTGTACAATACTCAGAAAGGTGACACATCTACACTGGAAGTCCAAGGGGGAAAAAAACAGCTGTGTTTGCCTGGGTTTGGAGGGGTTTTGTTTATTTGTTTGTTGATAATTTTTACTTAGTGTATCTGCATAAATACTGTTAAGACCAAATCCACAACTAAGGATTTTCTTGTCATCTGAGTCAGATTCCATTCCACCTCTTGGGTGAGTAAAGGCACTTAGGTGAAAATCCATTAATGGATCTACTTTTTTGCAAAATCTCAGCCATGAGATAGTCACAAAACAGCAGTAAAGAGAAGGTTTCACCCGTCTTTTCTACCAACAATTTTGCAAGGAGCACAGCAGGATAGAATAGGGTTGCACTTAGGTACCTAAATCCATTCAGACACCAACAGGTGAAATAGAATACATGCATCTTGATTTCTGAGCCTGCTCAGAAGCCCTCCACCAAGGCATCTACCTTTATTTACACTTTCTGAGCAAATCTATCCTGGGAAGTATTTAAGATCTCAAGAAGAGAGACCACCCATTTTTCAGTCCAGTGGCCCAAGGATTAAGGCAAGTGAAGGCCCAGGGAGTAGAAGACCCATTTTGCTGGCCCCATTCAGCCAAAGGGGTGTTGAACCTACATTTCATACATCTCAAAGTTCATTAACCACTAGACCATTGGCTAGGCAGAGCCAAGAACACACTCCAGCCATTGGGTTGAAGCTGGGGTCCTAAGCAAACAAGAAAAAAAATGATCATGAGACCAAAAGAACAGTATTGAAGAGGAAGTGTAACTCTACCCCCCATGAGGAGGGGAGTCCTACTCGGGTTCTGGCTCTGGTCCCAGCCTGGGCTCCAAAGCTGTTTGTGTCACTTGCATTGGATAGTCATTGGATAAAATTAATGGCATTGGTAGCAGGAGCCAGAACCCAGGATTCCCTCACTCCTAGACCAGTGTCCTCCCAGACCAGTGTGTTTCTTCTGTTCCATTTCTCATTGAGGAAATAGGAGAGAACTATATGTCTCCCTGGGTAGAGTAGGATCAGTGAAGGCTTCCTGAAGTCAACACAAAGAGCTATATGTCAAAGCAGAGTGGATTTGGATTGGTCTCTGGGCTTGCTCTCAGCTGCCCAATGAGAGAATAAGAGAACTGTGCATCTCCCTGAGGTAGGACATATAATTCTTACATTACCTGTGAGAAACATTTGTATTTGGGCTTAATGTTTTGTGGCTGAATTAACTACAGTTGCAAATAATATGCATGATAGCAAGGTATCACTTTACTGAAACCTTGGAAAAGCACTGCATAGTAGAAAAGGCTAAATGAAATTATTTTTATGGGCATTTCTTTTACATGAAGGCATGTGGAGAATTGCTTCGGGTCATCTTAGTTTCTTTTTATTGCATATTTACCTTTTCACTTTCTGTGTCTAAGGCAGATGTTGCTTCATCTAGTAATAAAATTTTAGGATCACGTATGATAGCCCGTGCTATAGCAATGCGTTGCTTTTGCCCACGAGAGAGTTGAGATCCCTGAGCTCCCACATTAGTTTCATATTTCTGAAAAATATATAATACAAATGAAATTTGTTTACAAATGAGCAGCTCCAGATACCCAAAACAAAGAACAAACTGGAAGACTACTGGGATATCCTGCAGTAATGGATCATAAACCCCAAGCAATCTTCTTCTCTCCTTAAGCAATCGAGTGATTCAAGGGTGATGTTTTACTGATGATACCAGGGTTTGAAAAGTGTTCTTTGCACCATATTTTGTCAGTCTACCTTCTACCTCATAGAGGCAGATGCCATGATAATGCACATGGGATAAAACTTGAGCAAGAGGTATTGACTGATTTGCGTATAAGGCAAAGATGTCTTTTGGGAAAGTGATACACAAAGAGGTTAGGACTAAACTTTTCAAATGGATATTTAATCACTTTTAAAAAAATTCAGATGAGATTTAAATGCATATATATAAGCACTCAAGTTCATATATTTTGGTCTAAATGTCTTGCTTGCAGTGAAACAGATAATGTACAGCAGAGAACAGGGCCTTGGACATACGTTCATTTGTAGTGCTATGAAGTGCTAAGGTACTGAACTTTTCCAAGCAGGATATTTTACCACCTTCAACTCTCCTATGAAATATGAACTTTCATTTCTACCAGGAGAACTTTTACAATCTTTTCTCCAGTGCCAGATGTTTGTGTTTGTGCCCAAAATCTTGCAATTAAAGATTTTTTTTGCAAAAATCTAGTTGGTCTAATAAAAATGTCACCTCCACCATGAGTCCTGATTGCTTTTTCCTTTAGACCAATACGGCTACAATCTGGATACTTGACGTATGAAAGATATTGAATGTTAGCTGATTTTTTTAATGAAATCTTCATAATTTTACAAGGAGGAAGCAACTTTGACCACCTGAAACCTGAGATACTGCTCCTGCCTTTGTTTGAGGTAATTTGCATCATAACACAGCCTCACAACAGAGTTCAGAGACAATTTACCAGATAAGAAATGCCTGCCCAGAGGAGCATCCCATCTATTTACCCTGTGAAATATGAAAGACCATAACCAGAAGGAAATATGAACAAATGACTGAGGTAAACAGACTATTCCAACTTTTCTCTGAGTCTAATCTGCATACAAAATTAACTTTTCCAAACAGGAAATTTTACCACCTTAAACTTCAATGAAATATGAACTTTCATTTCTACCCAGGATAACTTCTACAATCTTTGCTCTAATGCCTGATGAAGGGTGTTTGGTGCTAGAAAGCCTGCAATTAAAGAATTAAAAGTGTTCACACATCATGTCTATCAGCATCCTCCGTGCTGAAAAATGGTGGCAGGGCACTTTGAACTAAAGCTCATTCATAGATTCATAGATTTTAGGGTCAGAAGGGAGCTCAATAAATCATCAAGTCCGACCCCCTGCATAGGCAGGAAAGAGTGCTAGGTTCAGATGATCCCAGCTAAATGCTTATCTAACCTCCTCTTGAAGACCCCCAGGGTAGGGGAGAGCACCACCTCCCTTGGGAGCCCATTCCAGACCTT
>JAGPOW010003685.1:38386171-38433141 GCA_030014935.1 Caiman crocodilus
CCCTTGGGAGCCCATTCCAGACCTTGGCCACTCTAACTGTGAAGAAGTTCTTCCTAATGTCTAGTCTAAATCTGCTCTCTGCTAGCTTGTGGCCATTATATCTTATAACCCTTGGTGAATAAAACCTCACCAATTACCTTCTGTGTCCCCATGATGAACTTATAAGTAGCCACAAGGTCTCCTCTCAACCTTCTCTTGCGAAGGCTGAAGAGGTCCAGGTGCCTAGTCTCTCCTCATAGGGCTTGGCCCGTAAATCCTTAACCATATGACCCTCTCCAGGTTACCCACATCCCTCTTCAAGTGTGGCGCCCAAAACTGCACTCAGTATTCTAACTGCGGTCTGACCAGTGCCCGATAGAGGGGAATTATCGCCTCCTTGGATCTGTTCGTCATGCATCTGCTGATGCACGATACAGTGCCATTAGCTTTTCTGATGGCTTCATCATGCTGCTGACTCATGTTCATCTTGGAGTCCGCTAGGACACCAAGATCCCTTTCTGCTTCTGTTCTACCAAGCAGGTCATTTTCTAGGCAGTAGGTATGCTGGACATTTTTCCTCCCTAGGTGCAGCACTTTGCATTTCTCCTTGTTGAATTAAATTCTGTTGTTTTCTGCCCATATGTCCAACCTGTCCAGGTCTGCTTGTAGTTGTTCCCTGCCCTCCAGTGTGTCCACTTCTCCCCGCAGTTTTGTGTCATCCGCAAACTTGGACAGAGTACACTTCACTCCCTCGTCCAAGTCGCTGATGAAGATATTGAAGAGTATCAGTCTAAGGACCGAGCCCTGCGGGACCCCACTGCCCACCCTTCCAGGTCGATACCGACCCATCCACTATGACTCTCTGGGTGTGATCCTCTAGCCAATTCGCCACCCACCAGATTGTGTAGTCATCCAAGTCACAGCCTCTTAACTTGTTTACCATTGAATGAGTTTTAGTTCAAAGCACCCCACCGCTATTTTCCAGCATGGGGATGCTGATACATGTAATGCAGGAGGCTGCTGGAATGCGTTAAGTTCCATGCTCCAGCGGATTTAATTAATCGAGTCTGCTCTGATGTGCTGGATTTCCACATCTATAAGAGCCCTTAGAAAACATTGCTCTGTGCTACATTAGTGTGCTCTTTAATTTTGAAAATACATTCCCAATGAGTGAAAAAAACTCAAGCTTCCGTAAAATTGTATCATGGCAAATACCACATTCTGTCTTCTCTTTTCATCAGACTTAGAGAGCTGTAAAAGTAAAATACAATGCAGTAGCATGAATCATTTTAATTTGGTTTGATGACAAACCCCATTAAAACGGGTACCTTCCCACTCTGACCTTTTATCTGTTGTCTCACTAGAAAGGACCTGTATGTGCTTACCGCAGGAAGTGACATAACAAAGTCATGAAGATGTGCCTTCTTTGCCGCTTCTGTAACTTTCTCTATTGTGATCTTCTTGGTATTATTGCCATATTTAATATTATCAGCGATACTGCAGTCAAACAACACAGGCTCCTGGGATACTATTCCAATTTTAGATCTAAGAAATTGTATATTTATTTTCTTGGTGTCATGACCATCTATTAACTGGCAGTTAAAAAAAATTGCAATACATTAATTTAGAACTAAAACCAACAAAGAATGTATAGCTTCTACTAATATAAAATTATCACACATGCCCAGATCCTCAAAAGTCTTGCCTACTTCAACAGCTGTCCCAGAGTCAATGTGCACCTTGAGCACCCAGATCCTAAGGTACGCTACAACCTTATCCCCAAGACTCTCTCAAGCTTTCAATCTCTGGTGGACCTGAGAGCAGCCACTGGGAATGAAACTGAAGCTGCCTCACTGGAGAATCTCCAGGTCTGAATGCAACAGTGAACTCAGGTAAGTAGGGCATGCTCAGCCCCATCCTTCCTGGTACCAGACACTACAGCAATACAGACAAGGCCAAAAGGACTTAGGGTCCAGTCCTAACTTAACCCAAGGGTGTCTCCATTTAGGCACCTCAGTGCCTAAAATGTGTAATACAAATAGGTGCCTACATGCCCTATATTGTAAATGGGCATCCTAAATGCCACCCAAGAGCTATCCAGATCATCCAGTCACTCAGAAGACAGACACTTATAGCCAGTTAATAACTACTGGGCTGTGTCTGAAGTCCTACTTCTCCATAGAACTTAGACTGAATGCTGCAAGAGAGGCACTTCTATCAAGTTGAGATTCAGATTTTACAGATGGGAGATGCCTGGTTGAAGGAGAATTGAGTTTAATATAAGCATAGCATACCCATCCACTTCACTCGTGAACATGCTGGTCTTTCACCTGACACCTAAGTGGTAAGAATACTTGTCTAGGAAAATCAGAGATCTGAATTCTAGGTCCACCTCAGTCAAAAAGGATTCAGGTTCATATCTCCCACTTCCCAGGTGAATGTTTTTATAGTGGCATAAGCTGGCTTCTAAGGAGCAAAGAGTGAGGGCCAGTGAACGCCCAGTGAGGCTGCTTGGGACTTAATCTCAGTGTCTCAGGACTTTTTTCTCCTTGGCTGTCTACAGAGATCTATATAACAGGGTGTATTTTTGGAGAAAGAGGGTATGGTGATAAAAATAAAAAAGGGAAGATACTACTCTTTACAACACCCATCCAATCTGTGTGCCTGGATTTCTGTACCTTGTTATATTAATTCCTCTGGATCCCCACTGAACAACAAACAAATCCAGCCTGAGTTCACCTAAATTAGATCACCTAAAAATGTTAGACTGTAAATCTGAGGTAAGATATGGATGCTGTGAAAATCCATTGAGGTGATCCCCAGATGTGTTTTAGTAACTCTTTATCAAAAGATTGATTTTGAAAATTTCAAGCACTTTTGAGCAAGCACTTTTGAGCTATTGTCAAAGGACACTTACCACACTTCCTTTCTCAGGATCATAGAAACGCTCCAGAAGCTGGACACAGGTACTTTTGCCACATCCACTACTTCCAACCAATGCAAGTGTCTGGCCTGGTTTAACTGTCACCGAGAGGTCATTCAAAACTTGTGTGTCAGGCCGAGAAGGATATGTGAATTTACAGTTGAGAAATGTAATGCTTCCCTTGAAATCATCCTGATGAAAAAGTGAAATAAGACAGATTGAGCTCAAAACTGAATTTTAAAGGATGAAATCACATTTGATAAGGAGTGATTCTCATTTCTTATATTAATATTATTGTAATATTGCTGTCAATCAAGTCAGGGTCCTTATGAAACAATTCTGGAGACTGAGGATTCCAAAGATTGACTGGACTGACTGTAGTGAAAAGTGGGGTTTTAGCTATAACCATGCACCTGTATTTGTTCTATCAGTAGCTTCCCCACTGACAAATTGCTACAATTTGAAAAGTGATACCCTAGTGAGCTGTCACAGAAGTTAATCTGTCTCCATTCAACAGTTTTAATTTTCAAAATAGATGTCATGTAGTATCAATTTTGTTTATATTTTATAATGCTTACAGAGAATACCCATCTAATTTAGCAGAGGGCAATATATTTCACACAAAAAGGCTTTTAGCAAAAAAAGCCAAACAAAGAAAAAAACTGCATTCAGCAACAACACATTTTTTATGTTAGCTTAATGTTGGTAATTTATATGAAAAACCCTAAAGAGTCCAGAAAAAAAATGAAGAATTTCATTTTACCTTTTAGGATAAAAACATTAAATATTTTAGTCTGAATGACTCTTTATTTCAGAATTTTCTTAATTTCTTAAGCAAAATGTTTACTTTAGCTTGAAAAGATTTTTTTAATTTTTTCACTCACCAAAATTTATATTTAGTATAAAACAATCATTTTCCACCCAATTTGTTGAAATTGCCAACAAACCAAAGTCATATCTATTATTCATTTTATTTTAATTATAATCATATTTAGATTATACTAACTCTAAAGTACGAATTGTAGATGTACTACCTTTGAGTTACACATTTCCTTATTTTCAAATCAATCATTTACCATTTGTTGATATTGCTTCATAAGAGAAGGATTTATAATAGAATCTTATAATAGATGAGGAGTTTTGTATTACTATAGGAATCATGCTAACAGTATAGCACAGAGCCCAGCGCTACCAGAAAGACAAGCAAACATAGCAAGTCTTCAAACATGATATTGCTTTAAAACAGTGGTGAACATGGTATTTTGGGGTTTCGGTTCTAATTGTTGGACTGAATAACATTTCTCAGATTGCTCCTTTCAAATCTTACCCACTTTTCCCCTTTGTCACTGTAAACACTGATTAGGGGAACACGATCCACCAGTTGAAAAAACCGTGCAGCAGATATTTTTGCTTTAGCATAGTTCGGAGTATAGGAAGAAGCTCTTCCTAAAGCAGTTCCACTGGTTACAATAGAAGAGATCACCCTGCAGTGAAGGAGAAAAGTTTTGACCTTGTGGGCTGATACTTGTGATACTTGATACCTTGTGGGCTGATACTTGTGAATTTCCATGAAAACAGCACATTTCTGTAACAATAGTATGTTTCGGTGTCTGACTATAGTCTTACCTGAAAACGTAGCTATAGTGAAGTCCTTCACTCTCAACTAAAAACCCCCCATATCTATATGAGACAGAATTGGCTATGAACACTATGCATTGGGAAAAGCCAAAGCAAATTCCGTAAACGTTTGCCTTTTTGATTGAAGCTCTATAGGGCTTTTCAAGTTGTTCTTCATATGCTTTAATAAACATTTTCTCCTTTCCTATTCCAGCTACAGTCCTGATATTAGAGAGGGCTTCACTGGAAATCTGAAAAAGAAAAGGAGATATAAGTAAAAACTCCTAACAATCCATCTGAAAATGGACATGAAAACCTTTCTGACTGACTGCTAGAAAGAGAAGGGAGCATGATTATTTGGGTCAACTGTAGACACTAATAATATACAAAATGGATTCAGATTCAATAATCACTGCACAAGCCTTAGCCCATAATATAAAAGAATCTTTTCTGAAGAAAACCTCAACGTGGCTGCTGTCTCTGCTCCACTTGGACTAGACTGCCGCAAATATCCACAATGAGGAGAGCCTTCTGCAGTCCCTCTCACCTGAATTTCACACTGTATGAGTAATTGGTACCATTATTGCTTGATAAGAGCATGAGTTGTGCTCACCCTGGCAGAATTTCAGCTGTTCTCACCATGCATGCTTTGAACTTCTCTGCTGACTATGTTCATTGTATTGTACCATGAGAGCTGTATCCTTCTCAGCATAGGATGTATGAAGCTGTGAAATACATAGCTAAGTGCATCTGAACAGGGGCTTCTTAAAGACATTTTTGTCATCAATGCTAGCCAGAGAAACTCATAAATATTTTAAACCTTCTTTAGGAATGTTGGTATCAATCAAAAGTGAAAAAATTTTCTTGATTGCCTATTTATTTTTAAATATTCTTATTTTAATTATTACGCAAATGATCTTGGGGAAGTGTAGTATGTTAGTTTATAGTTCTGTATCTTTAAAGTCTATATCTTTTCCAAAATAGAAAACCTGAATTTACTACTAAATTTTAATGTGCTTGCAACTCACCTATTCAATGACTTACTATAAAGGCTCAGTATGTGCATTTTCTCTTATATACTGTCCTTTCTATGATCTATTCTTACTACATTTTAGTTTATGACTTGTGGATGTCCTGCACACAGTATATCCCAGATAACCTGCATAGGAATCTCTGAAAACTATTTGGGTCAATAGTCCGTGATTTTTCCCAGATAAGTAAGTGACATTAGCCCAGGCAATTGGCATGCATTTGGAAGAACAGTGCCAGCAAATTGAAGTATTCACACTATATTTTCCTATATTTAAAATGGCAGATGAAGAATCATGATGGAATTTGCTTAAAGAAAACTTTTTGTATTGGATGGTATGCTTGTGAATAAATTAGAAAATAACACTGATCAGAGTCACGCATTGCCAAATCTGCTGAAGTATTCAGTGATATTTTTTCCCCTGGCCTCTGGGTCATTCCACTGAGTAGAAACTATTGACCTGGCCATTTATCAGATTGTTGTGGTGAAATTTGTTTTTCAGTTCCAAGAAGATACTTTGATCTATCACTTGCTACAAATAATTTAGCCATTCTGGCTGAATGATCAGCTGTGAGTGCCATTCTTTTTTTCACTTTCAGGAGTTGAAATCCATCTTTGTTTAATTAGTGACATAATTAATCCTGGGGTATTAATTCAAGTAATATGCTTTTTTGTAGATTTAGTATAATTATATTAATATGCGTGGATAATTTAAATGAGCTCTTATTAAGTTTTACAGTTAATTTAAACTTCATATCCCTCTATGCTAGATAGTGGACTCTGTTAGTATTCCAGTGTGCAAGTCAGTATTTTCTATAGTCTAATCCTCCCTTTTCCCAAATAAAAATAATGCTGGCTTTCATTATATTTTATCCTTCAAGTTTTCAGTAGCCCACACAGCTAACAGCACCAATCTGGCTAGTGTTGCTTCAGCAAAAACTCTAAGAATTAATAGAATATCACATGTCAGCACAACAGGAACATGCAGTCACTTAAAATGATTATTAATAAGGCCAAGGCCAACAGAATACATCTGTTCTATGCATAAAGGCATATGTGAATTCCCACATGAGCCAATACCCAAACTAAAAAGGAAAAAAGCCCCTAGAAAACTTATGGTAGGACACTGAGGAATTGCCCAGGGAATAACAGAGAAGAAAGCATGCAACAGAACTCAGTCCTCTTTAGTTTGTTATTGCTCGTGTAGCTATAAGGACAGGAGAAAAGAGCAAGCTAATCTCTGGTTTATACATCTGCCCATGGCATGTGTGTAAAATCGTTCCTGGAACTAGAAAGGATTGGGAGTTTTGGCCTCCTTACTACTGAAACTTGCCCAATAGGATCTTCCCCCAGCACAGGATACATCCTGCATTATCTCAGCTTCTGAGAAAAGAGAGTGTCCTTTCCCAATGTACCATTGTTTTTAAAAATTAGTGCTTTTTTTGTATTTCCAAATGGGAATTGTTGGGTCAAAACAACATTAATATCTTTGAGCCACAGCATTCTTAAAATTCTTCTTTATGGGGTATATACTATTTATTCTGCATTCCAGAGGGATGGATTTGATCAACTGAATTTTGTCTTCATCTTTTACACTTCTCTGAATGGTTTAGGTCATGTTCATTCTCAGACTGTTCACCCAGGGCTAGATTCACATAGGGGACTTAGGCAATTGAACACAGAGCATTGCAACTTAAGATGCCTAGTTACTAATCCTAGCTAGGTGCCTAAATTCCCTATAGTAGAGTTCAGCACTTAAGACCAGGTTCCACAAAGGGCCAGTGCACTGCCTAACCTATACAGTAAGAAATACCATGAAGGTGTTTCTTAAATCTGACCCACTTAGGTGCCTTTCCCCCTGGGAGAATCTTCCCTCCACTCAGGATTCACAGTCCTGAATAGTTTCTTGTATCTAAGCACTTGCTTACAGAAAACAAAGCAAGGATAGTTTGGCTTCATTCAAAGGGTGGCTGTGGTAGATGTTGTAGTGACTGACAACTCCTAGTTGCTAAAACATTCACAGAGGATGTGGAAGATGTAGTTCTATTCCCTCTTCTGCCAGTTAGGATTTGAACCCACATCTCCCAGGATAGCATGACTGTAGGAGACAGCCACAAAATAGTCTGGAATGGGGCATGTTCACATCTTCCTGCTGAAGCTGTCCCTATTTGCATGGAATAACAACATAGTCACTAGACCAGAGTTAGAGAGTATGTGAGCAAGAGTGAACATGACTTGATAACTTGTGTGACATATGATCCTCTGTCTTAGCATTTAAAAAAACATATTACCTGCCCAGTAGCTTCCAGAGCTTGCTTGTCTTGAGAAGCAAATCCTGTCAGCATTTTAGCCTGGACAGCCCCAGATAAGGCTAAAAAGGGCAGGAAGCAAAGTATAACAAGACTTAGTTTCCAGCTGAAATAGAAAGCGATGACAATGGCCACTCCAATGTTGGCAAAGGAGTTGACAATCATTCCTATTTGAGATCCAGTAGCCTAGGAAAAAAGGTTGGAGGGAGGAAGCTTAGTCAATTATATTCTGCTGATAATAAGACAAACATAAAGAGGCCCCAATATTCTCTTTTCTCAGGGATCATGGATTAAAGAAAAATATTCCTGATGCTAATCAATGTAAAGAAAACTTAACCAGGGAGAGTTTTACTATATAAATGACTCACCTTGAATACACAGGAAGTTGTTTACCTGCATCTGAATGCTGCATGTGGCCTAAACATTCACTTATTTAGGTTTAAATAGTACAGAGAAGCCTATATGAAGGTCTACAACTTAAGACAATGTAACAATCCCAGAATCAGGAACACTCTGGAAATACGTGACAAAGTTTAAGAAAGGAACACATTTTAGGTGCTTTACTTCTTATTTCTCCTTACCAGATACATTTTAAAAACTCCTTTATTATAATTTTTACTGCTGGTGAGCATCTGTTTGCCTTGTGTGCTTACAGGACATTTTTCTTTTTGACAGCTTTAGTGTATTTACTTAAGTGTGCACCTGTTTCAGGTCAACATGCATTTAACTTCACTAAGAGGTAACTAAAATGTGGTGTATTGCAAAACAAGAGTTTGCTGTCTTCAGTCATTTGATTTCAGATTCATCTCTATACCATGAAGTGACAGCATCCAGATTTCCTCTCCATGTCCTCTATGTACTTGAGCTATGAGAAGCAGAGCACCTCAGAGAGTGGCAGTTCTAGGAGTCTCCATCTGCCCTCTGGACCATATAATGGTACATAGTTTCTAGTGAGGAGGGCATTAATGGGATGGCCCACAAAACCTGTTATTGCCTGGAACCAGTGGCCACAAAATCCCATTGAAAGGCTCCATCACATCAGAGGTGGCTCTGGACTGGACTGGACTGGAACCCTGAATCCAAACCCCATAGAACTGTAGGGAAACTTCGATGTGAAACTACAGACATATCTGCATGAACTTACGGTGTTTCCCCCCCATTTCTTTCTGATGTAGAGTATGCATTAGATAAGGCATTCCCATTTATTCATTTTTTGTATTTATATATGTCCTTAAATTGACAGCTATGGAGAGCCAAGTGCATTTCATTTCTGTTGGAAAATTGTTGCAAAGCAGGGAAATATTTCTTGAGGGCTATCAAAAGATGCAGAGACAGTGTAAGCACATAGTAAACAACATTAGGCATATGTTTTTTGAATGGGTAATGTAGATAACCTATTCCCTGGCAAAGCAGAAGTTAAAAATCTTTCTAGTGTTCGGTGAATTCAGGAACTACAACTTTTGAGCTTTGTGGTTGAAAAAAATTCTTGGTTTTCTTCCTTTCCTGGCGCTGTCTTTCTGTGAAGATTACAAGAGGCACGTCTACACAAGACACTGACTGTGTAACAGCTGAATTATACTGCACAGTGGCATATTAGAACTGTTGGTGCTGTGACGCTCATGCACTTAGTATTATTCAGTAACTGCTCAGTAGCATCACTTAAAAAGTGTTTGCCACGCTACTGCACAGTAGTTCTGGTTACTGTGCATTTACATACAAGTACTAAACAGATGCGCAGTAACCACTGCCCAGTAGTATCTCATGTAGACATGTCCAGTGACAACAATTTCAACAGGGTCTATAACAGTGATTCTCAACCTTTTTCAATTAAGAGGCAACCTTAATTATATTTGAGGCACCCCTTGGAAATGCTAGCTCTTAGTTTTCACTAATTTTTTTACTATGGAAAATTAGTAGAGCAGTTTTCCTGTTGCAAAGAACTCAGAAAGACCACAACAGGGCAGGATATTTTTTAAACTATGGGCTCCTTTTGGAAATCTCTGGGTTTATGTTGCCTAACAGTGATAAAATTGTGTAGCACTCTGGGGCACCCTTGAAAGGATCTCAAGGCACCCTAGGGTGCCACAACACCCTGCTTGAAATCACTGATGTAAAACAAAGTCTCCCTTAATAAAGGTGCTGTAAGGCAGTTAGTGTTAAAAAAACTCATAATCAAATTAAAATGGAACCTGTCAGTGTTTGCATGTGAATGTAACTGTAAGAAGGGGTTTACCAATGTTTTCTCAGATTCTGTGGGGCTGTGGGGGGACCCTGGGTGCCCCCTCAACCCAGGAGGCACCAGTCGCTAAGCCAGGGGATGCGGGGGTGGGGGGCCCTGCATGCTTCCCGGCCGACCCAGAAGTGGACAGGAAGTGCTTCTGGTCCACTTCCAGGTTTGCTGCTGGGCGTGCTGGGGAGCCTCCATGCTCCTGTGAGACACTCCATGGGCCGCAGCATCGCAGCATTCACATGCCGCCTTCTACCTAGAGGTATGTAGAAAAAACATTTAAAGCTGTGTCTATGTCCGAATCACTAAATCTTTCCGAATCTCCCCAAATCGAGTTGGAGGGTTCCGATTCAATCTGGAGAGATTAAATGGTCCTCTGATTTGATTCGGATTCAGAGATTCAGCCACCAAGTCAGGCCGAATCTCCACCAGATCGAATCAGGAACTGAAGCTTCACACAGGCCTACTAACTAGCATGCTCTAGCATCTCAATTAATTGAGTCTGCTCTGACGTGCTGCAATTACAGTGCCTCAGAGCAGCCTCTCTGCACATGTACAGGCATTCAGTAATAATGTTGGATGCCAGTAGGATGCTACAGACAAAACCTTTATTTCATTCTTCTTTTAAATCACCAAAAACCTTCGAAAAAATGAAAAGAAATTAGGCTGTGGCTGCCAGTTAAACTAAACAGAAAAATATGTTAGTAATGAAGATGCCCACACACTTCTTCCTGAGTTTCTAGAAACAGCTTTCTTGCTTTACAGTCAAATAAAATTATACTTCATATGTTTTAGATGGGTAACAATATAGCAGTGATTCTCAATCCTGGGTTGCCATGAGGTCTTTTGAACATGGTGCCACAGGTATGAGGAAATAAGTGAGGTTTTAAGAGATAAACTAAGTAGGTAAGCACAGGCTCAGGCTGGTCCCTGCCTCAATGATTCTTCATTCCCCACTGCTGGACCCCTCTGAAAGGAGGCAAACACTGTATTATATAAATTAGTGCTTTTTTATTAGGTTCCACGCAATTCACAAAAGTTAGGAAGGTGCATTTCAAGTTCAAAAAGATTGAGAACCACTCAATGATGGTAATGAGGTATAAGAACACAACCCAGCAGTGCATATCTTAATATAGTAGGAAGTGCTAAAATGTGGTGCTTTCAGCAATCAGTTTTTCCTGGACAATGAGAGCACTACACTGAAGTACTATGCCAACCTGATATTATGCCAACATGATATTGACTCTCAACAGATATGCCTTGTCATAGGCAAGTTGTTTTTATTGTTAGCCTAACTCACAACAGCCATATGTAATGAACTGCAAACTAGACTGAAATCTATTTATAACAGTGATCCTAACACTGATCAATTTGCTGGAAATGAGTGCAGTATGTTTCTGAAATGTGCATTTAATCTTCCTGGCAAAGGTTTAGTAAATATATCTTCAAAAGGGTGCCATTAGAACTGACATCCTGAATTCTTTCAGTTACATGGGTGACTGGTGGTAATTTTGTTAACTTTCATAGCTTTGCCTGGTTTATGCTGGTAATAACAGGCAGTAAAGTTTGGTCTTATATATTCATATGGAATAGCTGATAGCTTCCAATCTACCTAGACAGTTCAAGGTTGCAGACATTAGAAATAGCTTAGACAAGTGCTTCTCACCCAGAGTGTTGTAGCATCCTTGATTTTAGGGTGCTGTGAGATCTTTTAAAGCGTGTTGCACAATATTAGCACTGTTAGGTATACAAACACCTACTCATGACACAATAGATAAAACCAGAAGCTGCATCTAAATGAGCATTGCTGTGTGCTATGTAGCAATGCAGACCTATGTGTGGAAAAAAAGCAGGGTGGTGCACGTGGGTGCAGCGCACGCCACCCAAAACCCAAACCTGGCCCGTTGGAGCCATGCTTCGGCTGCTGGCTGGGTTCCAAGATGCAGGAGCATTGCAGCTGCACTTTCCCTGGCCCCCAGAACCCCAGGAAATCCTGGTGTAAAAAAACTCTACACCTGAAAAAAGCAAGGTAGCACATGTGGTGCCAGTGTGAACCACCCAAAACTGGAGCCTAGCCTGCTGGAGCCATACTTGGGCTGCCAGCCAGGCTCCGTGCACTGGACCATTGTTGCTGGAGCAACATGAGGTCCCCAGAATTCCGAGTAAGGATGTTGGGGCCAGCCCAGGTTCTGGCCCCAGCCTCCACTACCCCACCCAAAGCCACACACCAGAGCATGTATGCATCGGTGTTCCTCAGAGACAAGTGGCAGTGGCACAACTATATGCCGCTGCTATTTGTCTCTAGGGAAATGCACACGCACACTTGTCTGGACATGCGCGGAGATTTCAAAATAGGAATGCATAGGGTCAAAAAACATGATGAACTGTTGTAGTCTTTCTGTGTTATTTATAATACAAGAATATCTCTATTATTTTTTCATAGTGCAAAAATGAGTTTAATTAATTTTTGATGTGGGCTGCTATTAAATTCTAAGAAATAGTGGAAGGAAGCTGTGAGCCAAAAAAAAGGTTAGAACCACAGTCTTTGACAGACAGAGATTGGGACTGGACAGAATGATAGGTAGGTGTATATTACAACATATTCTCTAGTTATTCTTGGGATATACCATACTAATATAGACAATCAATTAGCAAGCAGAATAGTAAAATTATTGCTTCAAGCTGATTTCTTACCCCTTGAACCTGTGATGCATCTGTTGCAAGTCTTGTTGTCAAAGCACCAGGGCTGTTTCTGTGGTCATCAAACCAACCAATCTCTTGCCCCAGCATAGCCTGGAAACCAATTTTCCTTAATCGTCTTGTAAGCAACTCACCAGATTTAGCGAATGCATATCCCTGGTAGCACAAGAACACACACAGTTACTGTACAGACAAATGTATGCACAGACAAAGAAACAATCAAAAGAAAGTTTAATGAATTTCTATTACCTGTAGGAATTGTGTGAAAAGTGACATAACACCAACAAACACAAAGAGCAAGCAGATTGTGTTTATCTGGTATCTTTGCTCTTCCTCATCAAGAATGGAAAAGGTCTTGAAAAAAAATGGAATAGTATAAACATTAGATGGTCAATTGAGGCACCTGGCTTAGCAAGTGGGAAGAATTTCCTTATCATAATGGACAGGATATAAAATTGGTCCCTTAAATTGAGAGTAAACCAGTGGTGCTCAAGCTTTGGCCTATGAACCAGATTTGGCCCAAAGAATTGTCATTTGGCTTATGAATGGTTCCAAGAATTTGGCAATGAGGGAACAATGACAGGGTTAATTGCTACTCCCCTATTGCCAATTTTCCAGACCCTTGGAGAACCTTGAGTGCTGGATGATATGGCCTGAGCTGCTAAATCATGCCAGCACACAGTGGAGCCATTGGTTATTCCACGTCCAGATTCTATACATAGGATAAGGCTGTGGGAGGAGTTGGGCCTGCATGTGTCCAGATCCAGCAGGCAGGGTCAGGCTGGCATGTGACCTAATTCAACACACAAGGTCAATCTGCGTACAAGAGTAAGCCAGCATGTACAGGTGGACTGGCGTGCTAGATCATACCCACTGACTGGCTCTGCATGCAGGATTTGGCCCACAGACAGGCCCTACAGCAGTCCTTCAGCCCAGCTAGAAAGTTGAACACCACTGGGTTGAGCCATCATGGGCCTGATGTTCAACTGTTGCAATAAATGTAGCTTCATTGACTTCAGAGCCTTATTGATTTACACCCTCTGAACATCTGGACAGCAAACTTTAGAAGTCAGCTCTATTTTCCGCCTTCATTCATAGAAACTCATATGTAAAGTTATTTTACTTCACTGTCAGAATTCACAGGGTTAAAAGACTAAATACTTCTTGTAACCGAGGCAACCCACATTTAAACACAAAATGCAAATCAGACATTATTTGATTATTTCACACTCACTATAATGACAGTGTAGCAATATAAATAAATAGAACCAGGCTAAACTTACCAGAGAAATGTTCCCAATTTAAAAATTAAAAACACGTCCTAAACACTTATTTAGAGTTTTCATTTGTTTGCATGTATCACACTTCTATTAATATTCTTGTAGTGTGTAAGCATTGGGCACTGAAGTGCTTTTGTCTTTAGGAACCTGAATGTTCATTTTCACAGTGATTCCTATGAGAAATACAGAAGCAGACCACCACCTAGGTTTCATTTTGTGACAGCCCATTGTATGAAAACCTTTAAGCACAATCTTGACTTATAAGTTTGTTTTAGTATCTAAATTATGTAATATTTATTTAAAGTCTGAAATCCTTTAGGATGGATTACATTTGAACAGCCATGCTCTTAAATCTAACCAGAGATAGAGCTTAGCTGTGAAGTTAATATCCAGAGCACCATATGAAATAAGTTCTTCTTTGGATCTAGAGGAGTCTGTTTGGGCCCACAAATGTTAGGCCCAAATCTAGATCCATAAAATTCAGGGAGTATCATCATTGAGCATAACGCTGCTTGCTGCACATGCCCAATACACCCAGAACAGTCTGCTAGCCCACAGGGAAGAAGAGCAGGGGATCTGAAAGAGACCCAGACAGTAAGGGGCATGGGCAGTAACATAACTAGTGCTGGGCATTTATTTAGAAGGCATGTTCACATATCAGCATGCTTTGCCCTAAGGAAAGAGCATGGCGTTTGACCTCTAATACTTAGATCTAAGCCATCTTAAGTTCTTATGGTTACATAGCCAGCAATAAGAAAAGATGCTGAAACATTATTTTTAGTTACAGTATAAAATACCACAAACTACATTTAAACTTTAATCTTAAAAGGTGTACCCAAACTAAGTTATGGTTTAACAATGATCTCTCCAAAAAAGTGTTTAGAAGGAACTGGAGTATGAAATTCATAAATATGGTTATTCTCTACTGGAAATTCCATTGCAAAGTATTTTTTTAAATTTGTGTATTGACTTCCTGGCAACAAATTAAACTCTGAAAAAATAATGATGCCTGGATGGATACTACTTAATGTTTTGAGACAAAGTTTGTTCCAAACATCTATTCTATGCTAATACTTTCAATTGCAGAGTATATGACTTGACTGGCTTCATCTACTTAAAAAAATTATGCAGTCTCTTGTTATTTATTCAGCACTATAAGGTCATAACGTATAATAATATATCTGCTGCAGTTCTTTTCAGCTTGATGCTACCTACAATACACTTCTGTAATTCATTTTTTCCTTAATAGCTCAGGATGTGAGCAACTTTGGCTTATATTTGTAATTTATGTACGAAAAAAAGATAAAGTGAAGATGCAACATCTGTTTCTCAGTAGGATTTAGTTCAATTTTATATCTGAACAAAATGAGACACAGGAAGGTGTAGTTAGTGCCTTTATAAACTATGTCATATACTGAGTCTGAATTAGTAAACGGTGCTTAGTAATAGTGTAAGGGCTGTAAGTTCTTGTTTTCTTCTCTACTATTGAAGAATACATTGTAAATGCAAAATATATGTCTAAATGGTTATATAAATGGCAGAAAATATTAGTAAAGTGAGCATTTCATGTATATAGCCAGTACAAACAATGCAAGCATGATAACAACAGATGGCTGCCATATAGTGGATGTTAATTACTATGGTTACTCTCATCTTTCATCTGAAATGGCAGAAGGAGAAAGTACACTGAAGGGCACAGGAATATTAATATATACATAAAACACTATGTGCTATGGATTATCTGAATAATGCAGTTGTGAAATGGAGTGAAATACATTTAACTTCATGGTTTCCTATGACTTTCTTTGAGCAATTTGTATGTCTGCTCTGCTCAGTCACTCAAATGTGCTAAGGTGATCCATAAAACACATGAAAATAGAATATCTTATGTCTCTTTCCCCTGTGTGTATTGTCTTTTTCCAGTGGAATACAGAAATTATAAATTACATGAAACTAAGTGTTGTAGAGCAGCATCTTCCAAAACTTTGGGGCAAATGTTTTGGAAGCCACTGCTAACAACCTCACTATTTCTTGTGAATCACTGGCATTCTTATAATCAAACTACTAACTGTAACAAGGGGATAAGGTGGTGACATCTGTGAACTGCCAATGATCAATGGACCACAGATTAGGAACCACAGTTTAAGAGCCAGTCATTATCAAGGGAAATTCTTTGGAATTATGCTAAATGTGTAAAAGTGCATCCCTGTACATAATTATTTATAAAGAAATATATTATATTTGCCTATCATCTTCAGAACGGAATAGTAAGTGACACTGAACAAGGATCCTACTTACATTTAAGTTGATAACAAAACTGTTACTGACTTCAGTAAGACTAGTCAATGGAAGTGACTCTTCTCCATCAGATACAAGGATGTTATTAGGACAGGGCTAGGTTATGCCCACATTCCTTAAAGGAGACAGGCCTAGACAGATACAGAGGAGAGTATGTGCTGCTCCCAGGTAAATAGGAAGTTTGCAAGAGTCCCAACAAAATTTATGACCGAGTCAGTTGCCATTCGTTCTAGGGTACCCAGTACAAGCCTTGACCACAAGAAAGCAGGACAGTCAAGAGGACTTAAGCATGTGCTAAAAAAAAAAAAAGCACAGCCTCAACTGAGATAGTTAAGCATTTGCTGAGATGCTTTTATAAACTGGGAATATAGTTCAGATCCCCTACATCCCTCCTCCAAATTGCACCCTGTGGCTGAAAATGTAGTTAATATTTGGTTGCAGGAGAGCCAGTTCACCTCACTGGGGATATAGTCTGCCCCTGAAAATTTGTAATGTAAGGTAGAACCAGCCAGCTCTGTGCACAACTTGATGCTTTTGCCTGTGTTCATGTTCTGGTTTCCTGCTAAAAATCTTTGTCTAGTCCTTTATTTATTGTTTGTGGTAACATCTGAGTACCTTGAAAACATTTCTCTCATTCTACTAGATGCTTTTCTACTTAGCAAATGTGTTTTGTTTCCTTTCCTGAGTTTATTTTTCCTAGAGCACAGGACAACACATCTATCATCAGTATCAAGTAGAGTGTTCAGACAGCTCTTGGAGTAGGATGTGTGCTCCATCTATTAGCAGGTTATGTGCCTGGCTCTGCAGTAGTACAGCAAAACCCTTGTAAGTTTAGGAATAAGACGACTTGGAATTTGTTTTGAAAGTCAGGTCCCAATTCTTCTGGGAATAGCAATGCCTTTTTCAAAGTGCTGAGTAAACTCCCTTCCACTGGGTCTCAGGCTTGCAGATGATACATTCAACCAAGAAAATGAAGCATCTTGCAGGAGGTATTGAGGTACTAATCTGGAAAGATATTAGACACCTAACTTGCTATAGGGCTCCTTTGATAAATCCCCAAGAGAGTTACCCATCCCAACAGTGAGCATTACAGTACCTCGCAGTTAAGTCCCATACTGCCAAGTGTTGTCCACAGCCTCGAGTTAGGGGCCCAGGTTACTAGACAATTCATAGGTGTCTACAGTGGGGTCCACAAAGCCAACCATGCTAAGCAGAGAGCCACCTTAATAGCCAACAAGATATGTCAAAGACAAAGATGTGCCTTAAATCCTACTTCTGTCTAGGACTTAGAATTAGGTGCCTAATTTTGCACTGAAAGGTGCTCCCTCCCTCCTATCAGGACTCACAATCCTGAACTCTGTCCTGGAGTTAGGCACCTAAGCCTTTCATTTTAATCAGTAGCACTGTGATTAGACCACTCAGCTAAGATAAGGAAGAAGCCCCTCCAATTTTCTAACTTCCTAGGAGATTGCCCTAACCACTAGTAGATAGGTTAATATGGAGTGGGATGTTTTCCATGAATCTATACACATTTATACAATAACACATTATTCACAGGAATATGGAAAAGAACTGAGATGCCTTCTCCCAGACGGGTGCCACTAGGCTACTATTACTCTGTCTTGTTGTATTGTCTAATGATTGTTTTATTATTCTATACAATGTGGAACAACTTTACCAGGAGCAATTGAGAACATGTCAGTGATTAAGTCACTCTCCTCTGATTTTGGAGATGTGTATTTGAGTTCCTTCAGGTAGACAGGGAAAGTGAATCCTGAGGTTTCACATCCTGGACTACCATTAAATTACTGGTTAAAAAGGGGACAACACCATCAGTTTCTACTTTGGCTTCATTTTCAAAGAAGAATGACCCCTGCTCATTCACTAACAGAAAGATTATATGCAACTGCTGTGGCACCTCCCTGCAGCCCAGAGTGAGGGGCTAGATTTAGGACACTGTCCAGTCTGCTATTACATACTGGCTAGTTCTAAGCAGCTGCACTTGGAGTGTGTGAGTTCAGGGAACTCTCTGCTTGTTGGCTGTTGTAGATCCTGGGCCAATGTGCCTAACTCTTCACTTCAACTAGAGAGCCCAGACACCTAGCTCAGGGTTTTGGATTCCATTCCAGGAGGCCGGCTCCTAAAAGTTCAGGATAACAGAACCTAATTTTCAGTCCTTTCAGATCTGACCAAAAGTCATCCTGGGGGACAGTCCAAAACTATGGAGCAAAACACAGCAAATATTAAAAAGAGCATTACATATCTCCTGTGATTAGCAGATGGACATCTTCAAGTTTGCCTTGTCTAAAACAAACATAAGATAGTGTGTACACTTCCACAAGAAATTTTATGTTCTTATGTACAATACCTCAAACTACAAAAACATACCATATATGCACATTGAACAGACATTTTGCCATTTGAAAAATAATGATAGAAAGAAGGAAATACACAATAGAAGTGAGTCATGTCACTTAATTCATTTCTTCAAGAAGCTGAACTATTATGTTGATGAAATTCATATAAGAAGCTACATAGAACAGAGCAAGAACAGTGTTTAATCATCAGACCATCTTCCTGATAGGCAGGAAGAATTATCCATTTTACTGACTGGAATATATGACAAAGCAGTTAAATGCCTTGCCTTAAGCCACAGGAGTCAAGTTCAGAGACAAGATTGTAGCAATTCCTATTTCACAGTTGGTTCCTCTGCACTCTTGCTTGCTCTAGGTGTTAACAATGTAAAGCTAATAACAAAGACAAGTCTTTGCAGCTTAAAAATATTAGCAGGACCTACCCCAAGAATCTGACTGAATAGCAGAGCATAGAGTGGATTGAGTGACCCATTCACAGCTGCTCCAAAAGATCCAAACAACATGTAAGGCCATTCTGGAGCATTGTATTTCAAAATCCTTGCAACTGGTGCGGGTTCCACTTCCCCTTCTTCATCATTAACAAAAGTTTCCTACAAAATATATTGTATTTATGAAGCAAAAGCATTCTACAATGACACTTATAACAGATAACATTCATCGACCCACAATGGGGAGCGTTAGTGATATGAGCTCCACTTCACAGCCTCCATTATCCTGGTCAGACCATTTTCCTGAACATCCACAGAGAAGTTCTGGGTAATTTAACTTGGGCATTAAGTTCCTAGCAATCAGTTAAAAGAGCAGCAGTGTCACATCACTTAGACTGTTTCCAAGTGAGCAGACACTCAGCATGTATGCATTATAGTACTATTTTATTTCCCCAGCAATGTGTGAAGGACAGGTAATGGCAAGGTGCATAGCCCTAACTTCACCCATCACACCACCTCCACCGCAGCCCCAGCTTGAACAGTCCCCAAAACCAGTGTGGACCTTATGGAGAATCCCACATTATATTTTAAAAAGAGATGGATAGTGTTACAGAGGCAGCTAAGCTTCATTTTGTGGAAGTAGAGAGAGCAAAGTATCTCTCTGTGCACAGCTGGGAGCAAAAATTTGCCTTCTGTATTCAATTCAACAGACACCCTTATCGTCTTCTAAACTACTGCTTTTATCAAGATCAAATGTGACCATGCCAGGAAATTATCTGCTAACTGCTCCCACTTCCTGAAGCCCTGCAATGGGCTCCTGCTGCCACCAGAGGGAGCTCTAGGCTCTCCCCTGGGTGCTAGCCTAAGGGCTGGCAGGGAGCATGAGGCCAGGAGACATATCTCCTGGCCAGGACTGGGATGTTACACCCTGCCCCCAGGGGCTGCCTGCTGCCCCCCTGCCCCAGCAGCAGGGAGATCCTGGCCCTGGCTCCCCAATCAGGGGCACAAGACTTGAAAAGAGCTGCAGGAGAGGGGAAGGTCCCAACTCCCTACCCCAATGTGCTGGTGGGGTATCTAGCAGCTAGCTCACTGCTAGCTGCCCCACTGGCATGTTGGGGAAGGGGGCTGTGACCTACACCACCCCTGTAGCTCTTTTCAAGCCCTATGTCTCAATCACCCAGTTGGGACCTGCCCCTGAACAGGACAGTTCCAAGCACCTGCCCTGCACACACAGAGCTTGTTCTCTACTCAGCTCTGCAAGTGCAGACCTGGATGGGGAACAAGCTGGGCAGTTTGTCCCCTGCTCAGCTCCACAAGCATGGGGCTGGGTGGGGAGCAGGCTGGGAAGCTTGTTTCCTGCTCAGCTCTGCTAGTGTGGAGCTTGGTGGGGAACATGCTCTCCATCCTGTTCCCTGCCCAGCTCCTCAGGCCCCACCAGCAGAGAGCTCCCCGTGCCAGTTCCATAATACTGGGAGATCCTTATCTCCCAGTGATAGCTCTGTGACAGCAAGACTGGCACTGGGAGATCTTTATTTACCAGCACCAGCTCTGCGGTCATGGAACCAGTACTCAGCGACCCTTATCTCCCAGTGCTGGCCCTGCAACCACAGAGCTAGCACTGGGAGATAAAGATCTCCCAACCCCCATGTCCCATCATGACCTTGGAGCAGTGGGCCTGGAGATCCCTGCTGCCGGGGCAGAGGGACATAGTCCCTGCCTAGGCTCGGGTGGTGGAGCCTGCTCTGGTAGCTGGGAGCTCCTGGAGGCAGGGAGCAATTTCCCAGCCCCTAGTGGACAGATGACTGGGAACAGATTTGCTTTTGGTCAGTCTACATGAGCATTACTGCACTGTTACCAATCAAAAGTAAATTTGCTACTTGCATTTGCAGGCAGCAAAATTACTCATGATTAGCAAGGTTTACTGCATATTAGGCATGTACACATGTAGATGCACATGCTTACTGCACAGTAAACTATGCTACTGTGCAGTTAAACATCTTGTGTTGACATGCCCAGTGTAGGGTAAAATACTTTGTCAACAATACAAATATTAACCCATCTCTTATTTATGTTATGCTTAATTTCAAGCTACCATAAAGAGAGAAAGTGCAAGGAACCCGCTTCCGTCTATTAGTCTTTCCTTATGCAAGACTGCCTGTGCTTCTCCAGTGTGGGGCGTGGTGTCATAAGTATATCACACAACACTCTTACTCCAGTGGCTCTGTAGACAAGGAGAATTCATCACAAGGGTAACTCCTGATTCTAACTGAGTCACATTAGGTGTTAATTAAGACCATCACATTTTGCTGGTTTCCTATGCCACTATAATGCCTTCAGCTACCTCAGCTCAGACAGTTTACCTTCTGCTTCCTCCAGAGCATATCAGGTGCAAGAGCTATTACTGAACGCTTATATTATTTCCTCAATAAGTGGACTTATTTTATTGCTCATGGAATTTTTCAAAGCAGTAGTGCTGAAGGCATTTGAACAGACTCTGTGTCAGATCAATGTGCTTGAACTGTGATTAGAACAAAATTTACACCTTGAGCCAAGCCTACATACTACTGGTAATTACACTTCACTTATGTGAAATGTCTTCACCTTAAGTGCAGAATACTCATAATTAGTCTCAGTAAATTTAGAATATTCATCGCTGAGTTATTACTCAGTCTATGCTTTAATTTGAGACAGGATGGTTATAACAACAAGTACTGTGCTGAGCCTCAATCATATTTTTTAGTCATATAATTGGAAGTGACCCAGGGAACAAACATTTTCAATAGCTATCTGGTAGCAATTTGCAAGACTGAGTGGGTGACAATGTCCTGCTTTTCCTTTTCTGATAGTTAAGGTGCCCAAGTCACTTCCCTGATGACTGTACTGTATTTATTCACAGAACAGGCACATAGTGCCCTGCACCAAAGAGAAGCAGTTCTAACTGGTGCTGGCAATTTCAAGGCAGTTGCTTAATATATATGCTGCGTACTCAGTTCTGCACCATTTCCAGATCACCAAAAAATTGATCCAAAGCTCAGTGAAATGGAGAGAATAAAACTAATTGATTTCAATGAGCTCTGGGACAAGTTCAAGTTATACTCCCTGTTGACTTTACATGTACAGATGATCTCAAGGTCTAGTTCACTACTGAACAAGCCATGAAATTTCCATCTCTAAATGACTGTTGTACTTCACAAAATGAGCACTTTCCTTCTTGTATACTACAGTTCCTTTTGTGAATACACTTACTGCAAATCCTTTACAACCAGACATATGGTCTACTAGGATTTGCCTTTGGACAAATATGTATCAAAGCTACTAACAGCAATATCAAGCTAAAGTAAAGGAGAAGGCCAGAAGTAATATCATTGTTTGGACACAAAAAGAATGTATGCAGGATGATATAGCTCCAACAATACCATATAGGCAATAGGCAAAGCCAAATAACATAAAAACATGCTTTGTCTGTCTGCAATCTAGTAGTGAATTATTGTTTCCAACCTTTTTAGAAGATGTAAAGTCTTCATCATAATGCAGCATATTGTATACAGCATCTGAGTGGTCTCCTGCAATGGAGAATGGATGTTCAGGTACCACATTAGAGAGCTGGGACCTGGAACGCTGCCGAATTGAAGCTCTGTGAAATGGAAGATAGAAAAGATCTGTCATGGGCTACATGACCTCAAACTCAGATTCAATGGTGGTTCATTTCTCATGCCAGTTTAGATAATAATCTGAAATCAGGGCTTAGTGAAACAAATTTAAGGACTCCTACAAACTCTATCCACCACCTTCCTGAATCTCCTAAACTGCAGAAGGAAGAACTGGAATTACTTTTTTAGTCTATCTAGGGGTGCATAAGTCAACCCTCACTGTGGTTTTATACCAAAGTCACAGTGTTTACTCATGAAAGGAATCAGAGAATTTCTGTTCCACATCAAATATGTTTGACAGGGCATCAGAAGAGTGATGCTCCTTCAATACAGTCAAAACAATTTCATTACAGATCTGTCAGCCACTGTAAAGTAGCTTGTACTACACACCACCTCACACAGTAGTGGAACAGATACAGTGAATACAGTAATACCATGCATGCTAACTTTCCATCTAGCCTGACAATATGGAATCTCGGGATCTGGGATTTCAACATCTTACACTTGCTGCTTTGGCAGTGTTGTCTGAATTGCTCCCCTCTGAAATTAATAAATACAGTACTGAATCACAAGATGTCTGCTCTATGGAAAGAAATGCCATGGTTATAGACATGAATGTAAAATCCCAGATGACCTTTAGTAATAGTAGTAGTAATATAGATCAGATAAATAGTTTCCTTATAATCTAGTTCTAAATCACTGCTAAGCAAGTCCCATCAAGGAGTTTTGGGGTATATCTTTGGAGTTCTGTCTCTGATTGCCATTTTAATGCCCAAGCCTATATAGCAGTAGTAATAAAAATGTTCTTAGATGTGAAGAAAGTACAGTCTCCCAAAACAGAATGATTACATTCCAAAGCAATTATTTTTCCATGCTATCAGCTTATATGTAGATAAAGTAAATACAGATATGTGGTTAGCATGAATATGAAGAGTGCAATATGAAAATGTTAGGCCAGAATCCGGGTCCTTGCTCTGTATGTTAAGTAGTGCTTTACATCATTTCCCACTACCCTATTTACTAAAGGACAGCATGTGGTCCAGATGTTTTCAGTACCACGGACAACTCCATCCATTATTATATGGTGTTGCTTGGATGATAATCCATTATTACAGAAGTTGCATAGAGTCAGCAGGCTTTATAAAATAAAGCCGCCATTCTTGGTCTTGCAAAAGCCAATGTCTACTGTATGAGTGGGACAGAGGGCTACTCAGCTGTGAAGATGCTAGTGCTTAATAGCATAACAAAGTGAGAGCGACCAGGAATGAGCCCTGGGTGCCAATGTAAAGGAGGGTCCCAGATGGAGGTGGAGAGGGAGAGGGGCTTGAGCTTTGTGGAGCAGAGCAAAGTCAGAGTTCCCCTTGTCATCCCCCTCCCCATGGGAGATCCCACTGTTGTGAAGGAAGGTGTTGGGTATCACCATTAAGACCCAAGTTAACCTGGCGTTGGTCTTGCATCCAACACTGAATTAAGGACTTTGGATTCTTGCTCACCTTATAAAACTTACATAAGGGTAGTATGCAGTTGTAGTAGGAAAAAGTATTGGAGATGATACCTCCTGTCACAGCAGCAATCTGCCCCAACTCTGGTCTGCACAACTGGAAACCTGAGCCCTCCTGCTTTCCTTCTGGTGCTCCAGGACACAAAGCCCATCAGGTACTCCTCTTCTAGAGGATAGTACCTCTGCCACCTCAGATATGTAAATGACAGAGGAGTTCTTGACCTGGCCTATAGCCATTATATATCTGTGCAGGATGTCAGGACTGGGTATATGTATCATGCCCTCATTTTAAGTATGAGGACATAAGCTTAGCATGCAGAGGAAGTGAGATGTTCTATATTTAGCAGTCTTTTCATTGTCTTGATGGGCTTTGGATAAGGCACTTGTTAAACAATCTACAAGTTTCCAACTGGATTGTGCCTGCAGTGCCTTTATATGCACTAGCTACAGTGATTGTAGCTTTCTCATACCTTGTCTGCATCAGACATAGGATACCATGCAGGATCCATACCATGCGATTGAGGAAAACCTGACAAAATACGGACATGTGGAGATACATCTAGAGGTGTGGCAGCTAGAAAGGCTTACCGCAAGCTGGCTTGATAGCTCCCTCTTCTAAAAGGCTGCACTCTCTCAAGGTTTGGCTCAAGCAAGTTATTTTCTGTTACTGTAAAACATAAATGTTAGATGCTCCTTAGATTGTATTAGAACTGAACATGTTCTAAACCAGGGGCATCAAACTCACCAAGCCCTGCAGGCCAGATGAGTGCTATGGGGCTGGTGTGTGGTCAGATCAGGCCCAGAGACTGGGCCTGCAGCCTGGATCCAGGGTGCAGGGCTGGTCTCATACAGGTGTTGCATGCAATATACCAGCCAGAGCAGCTCCATGTGCCACATGAGGCATGTGTCCTGGACCAACCCTGCACACCAGGTACTTGGCATGGAGTTGGGGCTAGGTGCAGTGAGTACCGCATGTGGCATGCAGGCTGGTCTGGAGCATGCCACATGTGGCATGTAGGCTGGTCTGGAGCATGCCACATGTGGCATGTATGTCCCATCTGAAATCTATGGGGAGCACCACAGGCTATGTGATAGGGTTCCACAGGCCAGATGTTTGATACCCCTAATCTAAACTAGCTGTTTATTTGCAAAACAGAAAACTATCCCTAATCCACAATAGGAATGATTTGTAGGAACCATCACCTGTTCTTTGTACTTTTGCATTAAACATAGGTATGTTAGGGAATTTAATGTGGACTTAATGATCATCTCATTTTGAAACTGGCTGTAACTATTGAAACCTGTTTCAATATGTTTGTACCACAAGTTGCACTCATCCTTCAAAAATAATCATACCCAAGGTCTGTTGTTTCACAGCACTACAACATATGAGTCTTTAAGTCTTTCATTTCTAGAAGTCTGGGTTCAAATATGCCTTTAGGAAAAAAATGTGGACTTACCAGTCCATAATTTGCCTGCATTTCAAATACAACGTGGTTGAATTGTCAGCACTTAATTAAGATATAAAATGTCAGTGCATTGGAGGCCAAGAAGGATACTGTGACAGATTTATACAAGGAAGGTCATACAGGCCATAAGTGCAAAATACCCTTTAGCCAGTGCTATCAATGTATCACTTTTATGGACAATAACATTCAGCCTTCAGAAAAACTAAAGAAAAACAATCATCTAACATAAAAAAAAAATCTATGTTCTGTAGACTTTTATACCATTTCATAAAAGAAGGGCAAGAGACTTGCTTTTTACTGCTGTTTCATTAAGTGTTTTGTCTCCTTGGCTTTGCAAAGTCACCAGTGTAAAATAAACCCCTTTTCTTTCCAGCAGCTCCTCATGTGTTCCTCTCTCAACAGCCCTTCCATGCTCAAACCCAATGATGACATCAGCAGTTTTGATTGTGGAGAGACGATGAGTCACTGAGATTGCAGTGCGGTTTAGATGAGCCTGACAGAGAGAAGGAGCAATCTTTTTCGGACAGCACACTGAAATTGAGATACGCTGGTCGTATCTACATGAGTCGGTTGGGTGGCTGGAGCCATTGCCTGAGGGCACAGGGCTCCTGGCTCTGACCCCAGGCAGGACAGGCCAGGCCACGGGAATCACTCCCAGGACAGGTGGGCCCAAGCTACACCCGGGCGGCTCTGACTTTGGCCCTGCCCCGGGCACTGGGAGCTGAGCCCCACTGGGGGTGAGGGGAAGGCAGGTGGGAGAGCCCAGCCCTGCTCCTTGATGACTGGTGCCAGCGGTGACACTGGGATCTTTTTGGTGCTCGGGGCAGATGGCTACCTGGTTTTTACCTGCATGCAGATCTGGGGGCAAGTGCCCCCCAGGAAGAGCCCAGCACAACCCCGCAGCCCTCCCAGGAGGCATGTAGCAGCAAAAGCTGTGCTCCCCTGCCCTGCACCCACCAGCAGCTCCCCCTGCTTTGCCCTCTGCTGCAGTCCCAGCTGCACCCCTCCTCGCACCCCTTCCCTAGTCCCAACCTTAGTCCATCCCTCCCTCACTGCCAATTTTTCCCTGATTCAAAATGAGGGTTTTTTTTCCTTTTCTTCTTTTTCATCCCAGTTTTTATGTTTTGAAGATAAACACTGAAAAAGTCACAATTTTTTTTTAAATAAAAATTGAGAATGTGGAACACTACTCATCAGTCATCTTCAGACACATAGATATGACAATTATAGAAGATAATCATCCTTGACTGAGGGATTGCTGATGGATATGAGGATTTGACTCTGATTTGGACTATAAGGTTTTCTACATGTACTTCAAACAAATACCTAAATGTTGAGTTCTAATGTGTTTCTGCATAAATTACATGTACAAGTGACATTACCTCTAATGAATGAATACTAATTTAAATACTAATGAAAAGTTTAAAGGCTTGTAAAACTTGAGCTGTACCTGAAACTGTTATGAACATGACAAGAACTCCGATTTCAAGAAAGATAGAATACACTCAGCAAAAAGGTGTGATTTTCTAAAGTAATGCATTCATGTTTTCTGAATGGCTTACTGTTTTGATGAACGACAAAGGAGACATATGTCTAAGCACCACTGAACTATGTAAACACAAAATTCCAAAATTTGTAACCCCCAAGCCCTTGTTTTGCTGCTGCCTATTAATGGAGATATCTGAAGCTCCTACATGCCTAACTGTCTGCTTTTGGGAATTTCCAAAACTGTATAAATCTCAGCAGTCAAGCACTTAGCTCATGTCATTAGCATCCACCACCTCACTCACCTGTGGGACCCAATCCAATAGGGAATCTCCAACCATGTGCCAGGTTAAAACTGACACACAACGTGATAGACTGGTGTGAATCCCAGTCAGAGAGAGATGCCTAAGTCCTAGAGTGGGGGTGTATCTTAAGAAACATCTTTCCCTTCAGGATTTTCTACTGGCTAACTTAGGCAGCTCCCCCTCAGCATGCTTGCTTTGTGAGATTCCATTTTTAAATGTCTACATTTCCCCAAGGATGCCTAACTTGAGGCTGTGTATTCCATATGATGGAGGGTACACATTGCAATACTCTAGTTCTTTTATGCCCAACTGACAGCCCCTTCGCCTCAACATGTATATGGCTCCCATTAGGCTAACATCTGAGCATCAAAGAACCTTTTAAAGTAGTAGAAGAAAGTTAGTGGTGACACAAAGATCCCTGATCAAAGAAGAACATAATTTCCAATGGTTCCTCAGCTCTCTCCTACTCCCAGGAGCTGAAGGACTCATGGTCTGAAGCAGGGTAAAGGATGGCAACTCAGAATTGAGATGCCTTGGGGAACCAGCATAATCAAAAGGCAAGAAGGTTATCTTAGTAAGCAATCTCTTTCCTCTCTAGATATCAAAGATTAAGTGCAGCCAAAAAATGAACACAAATGTATTCACATCTTTGTTCTAGATAAATCTCTTACAAAGATTTCAATGGGTGTGTCTACACATGAATATTAATACAATGCAATAAACTTTGGCACAGTTCACGCTGTTCACAGTTCTCAGGCACAGCATTTCAACATGCACCCTGGCCTACAGCCTGTTGAGCCAGGGCAGCACAGCCCCAGCTGGCAGGGGGCCCTTGGGGCTACTCTGATCCAGATCAATGTGCTGCAGAGGGGCTGGCTGAGGCACAAGGGTGCTTAATTGCAGGGCTAGCTGGCTGGCAGCCCTGTACCAAAGCTCCCTCATGCTCCAGCCAATCCCATCAGCATCTACACATGTACTGCAGTGGAGTAAATAACTATGCTGTAGGATAGTACTTGTATCTGATAGTACTAATCAATGGAAGAGTTAATCAGTTTACTCTACCGTAATAGCTCTGCATGTGTAAACCATCCAGGAAGAGCACACACCAACTGCTGAAACTTGCTTAGCCAAAGCAAAACATTTTGATTTTCCATGTATAGATTTCATTTTTTAAAATATACAAGTGAATTTATTTTTAAAAAGGTGACTAAAAAAATCTCAGTGTTTATTTTGAGTCAACCCAATATGACATTCAGCACTAATCTGGTTAACTTCATTTGGCAAAAATCAACAATCTGCAGATGGGCATATTTTGCTCTAACTGCTCCATTCCGACAAATAGTTGCTTCCTGACTTAACAAAGGGAACTGAGCTCTTCCTTCTTCAGATAATCTATTGTAATCAGGTTGTCTGTTGAAGAAATACCTTCAGCATATAAAAGGCTCACATCCTGATATTTCCATATAACAACGTAATAGGCATTGGCCTTAAGCAGCCAAGTTTGAAAATTCTGCTTCTGTTTTAAAAAAAATCAAACAAACCATATTTTGTTCATGGCAAAAGGTGTGTTGCAGTTTTCAGTGAAAAACAAAGCCACTCAAAAAATCGTAGTTGTTCCATTTCCCCACAAGTATGAACGTAGACCCATTTCACTAACAATATTGTTCTAATTAATTTTTCATCCTGAGAATAAGTTGATTTCTTAGGAAATTTTGGGCCCTTTCTAGGCAGTAAGTAGAAAAATCAAAGTAAAAATTTTCACATTTTGTTTTCAAATAACCATTCAACTGAAATCTGTAGTGAAGCTAAATTATGACCTTTTAGACTGACAGAAATTATAAAAGAAAAATCACATGCATTTCTAGTGCTCATTTGGAAATTTGTTTTCCAGAATGGCTGGAATTTTTACCTGTATACCTCCAGATTCTTTTTTAAGTACATAGAAAATGTTAAGAGCAATTCCCTATCATTAAGTTGTACCATTTAGTACATGTGAAGCAAATGTTAAAGGAAAACATAAATACTGATTTTTTTTTTTTTTTTTTTTTACACACTGTGTAAGCACCTTCTACAATACTTTGAAAATGTATTTATGCCCGTCTAAACTTGATTACCACCATAAAAAGCAAACCTTATGAAGTGCTTCCTGGACAATAGCTTCACTTTCATTGTCCAATGCTGATGTTGCCATATCCAGTAGGAGAATTTTGGGGTTTCGGACAAGGGCTCGAGCAATAGCTATCCTTTGTTTCTGACCTCCACTCATCTGGTTTCCACCCTCGCCCACATGTGTATCAAATTGCTGAATAGAGGAGAAAATTAGAATGAATCGTATAGCAAAGAGCTCTGCTTTGTTCCCATTGAAATCAGTGTTCACACTTCATAGGAACAGGAGGAAGGAACAGGCCTGAGTGGAATAATAATCTCTGAAAGACCAGTAGTGTTAGAACTTGTTCTGCCCTCCATATGGCAGCCCCTACATATTCAACAAAACCCTTCCTCTTAAATAGGGAGGTTTACACTACATTTTGACCTAGAGCAATTCCATCAGAAAGAGCTGTAACATACGTGAAAAATCTCCCCTCTCCCCATCTCTTGTGGTGACCTACTAGCAAACTTTGCAGCACCCCAGGCTTGCTTCAGAATGGCAGGTGCCCATCTGGCTTTACATGATTCACATGCATTGTAGTACACCAATATCAGGTATATGGTACTGCTTTGTTTCTGTTAACACATAAGCTTGGTCTACACAACAGACTTTTGCCAATGTAGCTATGTTAGCTAGAGGTGTGAAAAAATCCTATCCTATACATGAGACAGATATGCTAACCAAGGGAGCCTTTTGCCATCTTAGCAAATGTAACTGAAGATGGTATAACTATGACAGCTGAAAAACCTCTCCAGCAGTATGTACACCATTGCCACTAGAAAGCTCGGCAGACTTATCTACATCTGCATAGCTATAGTAGCAGCATCTTTGTAATATAAACAAGCCTATGGGTGAGTGTATAGTTTGTGTGTGGTTAGCCTGGGACATAAACAGGTAGGTGGAACTGCATGACCTTATTTCTGTTGTATTACCCCAAATTAAAATCTCCTCATGCTCACTTAAAACCAAATCCTGTCTTTCTTCTACTGCACTTCAAGGAAGTTCATGTATGTTAAAAAGTCTTTCCGCTATGGCCTATACCCATCCAAGAATCTAGGAAAGCATCTTAGGATGATAAATTTGTTATCATGTGTAACTAATTACACCTATAACTTTCTCATTTGTTTTCACTTTTAGCCTCTGGGATACAGCTACAATTCGATTTCTACCCAACCATCTGAGTACTCAACAGGTTGCAGGAGTGGGAGAAGGTAAAAGGAATTTCCCCCCTACAAAATTCATCCAGATCTGCTAAAAAATGTTAACAGGCACAATCTACCTGGGGCAGATCCATGATGAAGTTGTAAGCATTGGCCTCCCTGGCTGCTTTGATGATGTCTTCCATAGTGGCTTCATCTCGCCCATAACGAATGTTCTCTGCAATCGTGGTAGCAAACAGGACAGGCTCTTGCTCAACAATACCAATCTGTGAGCGCAGCCACCTAATATTAAGGGAGCGAATGTCATGACCATCCAGAGTAACCTACAGAACCACAGAAATTGAAATGGAAAACCAGTTAGTGCCATTCTTGTTTCCAATTCAGATTTCATACTACTCAAGTCTATGGTCTTAAATGAAGTTATTCCTACATCCCCGTGGGGTAAGAAAGAATAGAAAGAAAGGATAGAATGACTCTTGTTTATACTTTAGGCGATACAATGAAAGATAAAATTAGATAATAAAAGAACAGAATCATGGTGCCACACAACAAGGCCAGCATCCAGGCATCCCAACCTCCCTGCCTAGACCAGCACCACACTCACAGACATACTTATGCACACCAGCAACTCAACTAAAAAAAATAAAAATAAAAAGTAAAAATTCAAAGCTGTGATAGAAGGCCTTGTTCCCTGCAAAAACAGGCTGCAAGCAGCCACAAACATCCCCCTTTTCACTGCCACAATTATGCTTAGCCCCAGAGATGCAATGTAAGCCTCTAGGGCTGTTGGCTTCTTCACTGCGTGGGCCTCAACCATCTCGGCTGCCCCAAAATTAAAATAGCTTTAAAAAATAAAGGATGTTTTGGCTGCACCAAATTCCCCTCTCTCAGAAACAACCCGAATGCTCAAATTGAGGGATCTAGAAAACCTGGAACTCAGCGCGGCCACACCAAGTTCTGCAGCTTTAAGCCTCACAGTCCTGGCACTGGTCTGATCGGTTCTGGGGGCGTATCTCAGCTTGACATAGGGGATGATTCAACCTAATAAGAAATTATGCTTTTCCTCATTAGTCCTCCAGAATCTTCATCAGAATTGATTTTCTAGATGGATTTACAAAACTTAGATTTTCCATAGAAAATATTTCTTAGAAGATACCTATTTTCTTCTAGAAAGCTGAAGTAATGGTTTTTTGGCTGCATGCCTGGAAAACTGTTCTCATTTTCGCAGTCTGTCTGCAAAAATATATCCAAAGTTGAATTTTTTCATAGTAGGGGTTCCTGCTTTCTAGCCAGCAAGTCTCATTAAGTTGGGTGCTTCCATGTGCCTGCATTTCTAACACCTACCTCTCCCAGTTAGGTTATAAGACTCAATTATCATTTTTAATAGAGCTGGTCAACATTTTTCATTTGTTTCCAGGGGATTCTCGGGGTCCAAAATCCACCTCTCTCTAAAAACAGAGATGTCATTTCTTGTCATTTTTGTTTATTTCAGTATCTCCTTTTTCCTCTCCAATCCTTGTCCTTTTTCCAATTTCCCTCTTCTCCCCTTCCTTTTTTCAAAAACACAGTGAAAGAAAGAAGAGAGGAAAAGGGAGGAAAGAATAAAGAAAACCAAAAACTGCTGAAAATGAAAAATTTCAAAACCAGGATCTTTATAAAGATATTCACAAAAAAATGAACGAACAAAAAAATCACTCCCTTTCAAAAACTATGTAATGAAAATTATTTTTCTGCATTTTTAATCTAAGTTATAAAACATTTCCAAGTTATAAAACACCATCAGATTCTCAGATGAACAGTGCTATATGAATATAGAACATTCCGACTTTATCATTACTACATAAAGAAATCATAGAAATACCAATGTAATGTGACTGATTTCTTACATGAATTAATTCAAATAGTGGCTTCTATATACTCAGCTGAATATTAGCCTTTTGTCATGAGATACAGATCAGCATTTATGTGGTTTGCACTAAGAACATTTATAAATTGAGCCTTAACTGTTGTTGGTAATAACATGCAGCTAATCCATTCAGCATATATTGTAGCAATACAGAAAACCCCCGTTATTCATGGGTTTGGAATTTGCAGTTTCAAATATTCGCGAATGCCAAACCCACTTCTTAAATACACTTGCAGGAGCTACTTGGGAGCCCCACGCTTGCCGCCGCCATACTCCTGCCGCCACCAGTGCAGCCGTGCCTCCCCCCACCGGGCCCTGGGAGCACTACGCTCATGAACGCCGTGCCTTATTCACAGATTTTGCTGTTCATGGGGATCTCGAGAACATATCCCCCATGCATGACAAGTGTCTCCTTTATTATGAGATAATGGTTAAGTGCTTAGTGTTACATTTACCAAACTTGGTCAGTTCAGGATTCTCCAGCACTGTTCTAAAAGCATAAGTACGGTTCCTATGATATTGTTACTCTGGCCTGAAAATAGAACAAGACAAAACAAGACATTTTGCTTATCCCTTAGCCACTGATTTTAGTAATGACTATTTTAAAAACACCTTGATGAAAAATCTTCTCTTAGCTTTGAGTGAAAAATATGACACCCTTCAAGTGAAGGGCAAAGTGACATAATCTCACCATGCCTTCACTAGGGTCATAGAATCGCTGGATAAGCTGCACTGCAGTGCTTTTCCCAGCTCCACTTGGTCCAACGAAAGCGGTTGTCTCCCCTGATTTAATAACGATGTTGAGGTTATCCAAAATCTGAAAACATAAGAGGAACCATGCATTTCTGGAGACAAATAAGTGCACTCCTTCACCCTTATTATAAAATGGACAGTAAGAAAAAAAAGTAACCAAAGTATTTTAAAATAATTTAAAGAGTTTGTAAGTATACATCACGAACAGGATTATTTCCCAGGAAGAAAATACAAACAATTCTGATCTTTGCTCATGCTTGATTGTCATTTGAGTAAACAGGACCTGAACTTGTGTATACCAGAGGTTAATTTCACCTGAAATACCTTTTGCAGAATACAGCAAACCTATCATTACAAAGGAATACCGCATAGCTAGGGTGAGTGCCTGAAAAGGACACTCACCCTAAACAATGTTTGTACTAAAAAGCTTATATGAGAATCAAGTGTCATACTTAATAAGCTCCTGTTCCTTAAATAATTGCATGCGTTCTCTTGCTTGATAGTGTGCCTTCTAAGGAGAATGTGTTCATTTTAACACAGCAGCACTGAAGTAGATGTGCAGGTAATGTTCACGTACTGTAAGAACTAGGCAGAGGTACAATACATTGCATATCTCTAAAGCAATTGAATAGTTACATGATAAAATGAACTGAGCAAAAAGATTGTATTACCTTGTGCCTTTTTCTTCCACACATTGATAAAACAGTGTAATTGATTAAAAAGGAACCAGCATTGCTCTAAGTTCATGCTCTTCCAAAAGGAATTTGCATAGCAACGGATGTGTCAGAAAGAAAGCAATGGGGTAAGCTGATTAAAAGCCATAGTAAGTTCTAATACTGTTGACACTAAAATGATTAATAGCCCACATTTTAACAAAGGGCTTGTACTTTTGAAAAACACACTCTAATGGACTTTAGAAATTACTCGCTAAAACAGCATATTGTAATTGCTTATGCTCAAATTATTCACAGGAGAAATGATGAATAATTACCTTTACTTCTGGCCTGGATGGGTAATAGAATGTTACATTATGGAACTCAATTTCACCTTTTACTTTATCCAGTTTGTAGCCATTCTCTGACATACTGTCAATGGTAGGTTTCTGGAATAGAATTTAGCATGTTATTTATTTGTTGTTAAATAACTGATCTTTTGCTGCATTTCATAAATTTCCCTACCGTGTTACAAAACCATGAGCATTCAGTCTGAACTGCTCTGAGCTATACTCAAGCAATGAAAGCCTGCTACAAAGGATGGAGAAGAATAAAATTCTAGGCCAAAATAACAATGCATTTGTCATCGGTGAGGAACACTGGAAAGAAAAGTGAATGTTGTATTCATTTTAGCCAAGCAGCCCACTCTTTCATCAAATCACTTGACTTGGCAAAATCTATTAATAAGGCTGGTTGTTTATCATGGCAAGACATGAGAAAAATCATAACTAAGGGCATGGACAAAAGAACCATTTATCATGGGTTAAGAGAGAGCAGGACTTTACAATGGTAGCTTAACCATTACTGAATGAGGGATAAATTATCGTTTAGGATCCACTTATCATAGGTAAGAGCATGTATAACAGCAGTTATTGTTGAGCAGTTGCTACACAGGAAAGTCCTGCCTCCTTACTCTCTGCAGTGAATTGTCAGTCTATCCATTTAGGGAATAGGTACAGAACATTATGATTTAATTATTGATTAAGTACTCTGGCACAAATCAGGAGTAACTTCAAGGAAACCAACAAAACCATATCAGTTAATGTAAAGGATTGGAGGCCCCAGGTCTTTATATGAAGTCATAGTTTGGAGCTGGAAATCATAGTGATCACAAACGTACAGTTTTACACAGTAGCTGAATTTGTTCAGCTAGTGTTGAGAAATACAGTAAGAATAAGAGTAAAATTTTATCTATCAAATGGGCTATATGTTCTGTACCCAAGAAACAGATTCTTCAAGGTGGATTAGATGAGCTGTTTTGGCTCTGAAAGTGTCAGGGAAGAACTTACTATTTTCCTGCAAAACGTTTTACTATTGTGAAACATAAAATTTGAAAGTGTAAACTGACATGGCTTTCTTTGAGATGGAGGTGCCGGAAGCCTAGACTCTCTAAAGTAGGGGTGTTAAGCATAAGGTTTACTGGCCAGATTAAGTTTATGGGGCTCCTGCAGGAGCTGGAAAGTGAAAGGTGGGGTCCACCAATGAATTCCTGCATAGGGGATGCACTTGAGTGTTAGCTCTGGAGGGGCAAGCAATGGGTGTGTTAATCCCTGTGGCTCAGGAATCTGTGACAGCTAATGAAACTGCCACTCACCCTGTCACTGGAGTTGGGTCTGGATCCAACCTGCATAGAGCCCTGCAGTCTAGGAGTTTACCACTCCTGCTTCAAAGTACTTAAGTACCTAATTCCCTTTGATATTACTAGATTTCATCACATTCCTATTTAAATCAATAGGAAACAGATGCCTAAATACTTCTGAGGATCTATGCTTAGGTGCTTACATTACCTTTGTAAATGGGATTTGTCTTTTGAATTGCTTCTGAAAAATTATTTATTTGAATTAGAAAAATATCTGTAAATCTTCCTCCTACGCCCTTTTAGCTGAATTCAAAGTCTTTGGCTTTTGGATCAGGCCTTGATGCCTCTGTGGTAACTAAACACATAAAAACTAATATAAATGGTTGCTAAAAATATCTAGCAATAACCCCCAGCCCTCAACAATTTCTCTGCAGCCTAATTAAAAGGATTTAATCAAGTGCTTTCAGTTTGGTAAAGGATGTTTATAGAAGCTGCAGGCCAAGTCTTTGTCTGCATTTGGGTTTTCCTTTCTTGTCTAAACTGAAAAAAAAGCTGAAAGAGAAAGAGCCTCATCTGCTGGAGGCTGCATGTCCCAGTGACATTGGTCAAGCTGCATCCATTTATGCCAGCTGGAGATCTGGCCTGAGCTCTGACTACAGGATTAACACCCTCCACTGCGCCTTTGGCTTTAACTCCTGGTTGACTATGAACTGTACTTATGAAAAAGGAGGAATAAATATTAGTGTTTGTGCTAGTGTAAAACCCACTTGCAGAGTTGATTAGAGGCACTCTATAAATTTGTGTGCATGCAGCTGCATATTTTTTATTACAGTAATTTTTTCCTTAACGATCCTCATTTTTTTCGTTAATATTGTTGACAAAGCCTACAGTGCTTGGAGCTTATCTAATTATTTTTCACAGCTGACTGACAGAGCTTAAGAAGTTCATTACTTACTTCATCAATTGTCTCAAAGATGCCTGTTGCAGCCCCGCGTCCAGTGGCAAAAGCCTCCAAACAAGGAGAAGCTTGACCAAGATTTAAAGCACCTATTAAGACTCCAAAGAAAACCTGAAAAAGACAGAGAAGATTTTAAATAGCCTGAAGTGTACTTTTTTATATACCTTACAAAACAACCTGGTATAGAATCTGGGTAGCAGTTAGATATAGGCTGGACGTGTTGGAGACTAGCAAGCAGAAGAGACACCTAAACCACTTGAGAATGTCAGAACAGCATGGCAATGAGCTCCAATGTCTCAAGTTTTAAAAGCAGCGTGAAGTAGTTATATGTTTAAGATAAACGACTAGCAGCAGCTTTGAACCAAAACCCCTGTGTCTGGAACACTGGATGTCCATGTGAAGATTGATGGTTGTATGCCAATTGAACCTGAAAACCTTGCTGTGAAAGTAGGTTCCAGCTACAGAGAGTCCTTCGTCCTCCTGATGGAAAAGTAGTGCATGTGAAAATGAACGCACCCTACTGCACCTGTGCATGCTTGAATTGAGCAACAATGGGATACGTCAGTACCAAGCATCTTTGCAGAATGCTGTAACCTTGTCAAGGATTGTGTCTGAGATGTTGCATTTCTGCTGCATCACACTGTTTCTCCTCTGGTTTGCTACACAAGTAAACTCCTCAGCCCTACCCAGTGAGTTTCTCCTAGTTCACCCCCAAATGCTGGCTAGAAAGCAAGGGAGTTAATTTGCTGGTCATGCCTTTCTGAAAAGCCCAGGAAACTCTCCTTTGGCTCCAGATTTCAGATATTATGACACAAAGGGATAATCACTAAAGAATGCAGAAAGCTGAGAAGAGGATCAGGGAGTTAGAGACACCATGCTCCAAGGCAGGGCATGTGTAGATGAGTCCAGAATGCTGAAGGAATTAGTTAAAACTTGATTTTTTTGAGACCTGCAGATATTCATGACCTTTGGATATTGGGTCCTAAGTTTATTTAGGCTCCTAAGTTTATATTATATGTGTCACTGTAGAGATCCCACTCCAATTATGTTGGTAATTTTGATTGGTATTGAGGATCTAAAATATAGAAGAAAAATAAGTCTTTTTCCTTCACTGTTCTATTATACAGTACTACAATGCAGTCATGTTAATACATTATTTACATGGTTTTATTTCTAGGCGCAGGGCAGCAATATAGTCTAGTTGAACCTTATGAATATTCTTTTCCTTACCTACTACAGAAGTTGCCTCCCTTAGAATTAAAAACTTTTGTTCCAGGACTTACTTTGATTTATACCATCCCTTCTGGACTGCTATCACCAGAGAGATAATTTGACATAGATCAGATATTTGCTGTCTCATATGTCCTTTGGTTTTACTTTTCATGCATTTTTACTCTAATATGACCAATACATTTGGAAATAAAATAAAAAAGTTAAAAGGAAGGTGTGTAACTCTTTAAATTAGTTTGGTGATTCCTGTGGAATTCTACCAAAAGGCAGTCAAGGACTCTCAGTCCTATGAATTAAGACAGGCAGGCAGTTGTAAAGGACATTTTGCCAAGGGCATAGCAGGTGAATGGTATTGCCATAGAAGAATGAAAATTACTCAGTGCCTAATTCTCTCACTTGCATCAGCATAAATAAAGAGTAATTTCACTTCTAAAGCAGGGGAAAATGCACCTGCACTAATTAGCTCAGCAGAAAATCAAGACTTATTATCCTTGGAGCAGTGCCATGCTAATATGGCTATACTGCTTCTGGTTCCAGTACTAGCCCATGAAGAGCAAGCACAAGTATTTCTGCCAAGTGATGCTTTGTGCTGTGTAGACTTTGGTATGCAGATTAGTATAGTCAAAGCTGGTACTGGGTGAGTATCTATCTGGGCATTAATATGGAGCAGAAGGTATGATGTAAATTCACACCCTAATTTGCTGATTACTATTTTTTTCATTTAGACAAGCCCTGAGGCAGTTAAGTGCACTAATTTTAAGATCAAGGATAATAAGAAATCCTATTTTAAATACATAGTGGGTAAAAAGAAGGTTCTGGGTAACTTGGGGCCTCTACAGGACATGCTAGGAAATGTGGAGGCCCCGCCAGATGACAAAGCTAACCTATTTAACAGTTTCTTTGCCTCCATTTTTCTGAGCTGGGACCAGGTCATCCCCCCCCACCAGGAACCTCAGTGGTCCCAGGGGAGGCACAGCCAGGCCCAGGGTCAGAAAGGACCTAGTCAGGGAACTTCTCGTGGGACTGGACATGTCCAAATCAGCAGGTCCTGACGATTTCTACCCCAGAGTGCTGAGGGAATTAGCAGAGGTCATTGCAGGACCCCTGGCAAGGCTTTATGAGCATTCATGGTACTCTGGCTAGATGCCAGAGGACTGGAAAAAGGCCAATGTGGTACCCATTTTCAAAAAAGGGAGGAAGGAGGACCCAGGAAATTATAGGCCTGCTAGTCTTACCTTGGGCCTAGGGAAGCTCTTTGAGAAAATTATTCAGGTGCACATCTGCGAGGGGCAAGCAGGGAAATATATGCTTAGGGGCAACCAACATGGGTTCATTAGAGGCAGGTCCTGTCAGACCAACCTGGTGGCCTTCTGTGACCAGGTCACAAAATCCTTGGATGCAGGTGTTGCGGTGGACGTAGGCTTTCCGGACTTTAGGAAGGCCTTCGACACTGTCTCTCACCCCATTCTCATTAAAAAATTAGGAGATTGTGGTGCTGATGCTTACACAGTCAGATGGGTCACCAATTGGCTAGAAGGCTGCACCTAGAGAGTGGTGGTGGACAGATCATTTTTGACCTGGAGGGATGTGGGCAGTGGGATCCCCCAGGGCTCGGTCCTCAAGTCCCCACTGTTCAATATCTTCATCGGTGATTTGGACAAGGGGGTGAAAAGCACCTTATTCAAATTCACAGATGACACTAAGATGTGGGGAGAAGTGGGTACGCTAGAAGGGAGGGAGAAGCTGCAATTGGATCTGGACAGGTTACAGGGGTGGGCGGATGAGAATAAGATTGGATTCAATACTGACAAGTGCAGGGTACTGCACCTGGGGAGGAAAAACCAGCAGCATACCTACAGGCTGGGAAACTCCCTTCTCATCAGCACAGAGGCAGAAAAGGATCTTGGAGTCACTGTTGATTCCAAGATAAACATGGGCCACCAATGTGGGGATGCGGTCAGGAAGGTCAACTGCACCTTGTCATACATCCACAGATGAATCACGAGCAGGTCCAAGGAGGTGAACCTACCCCTCTATATGACATTGGTCAGGCCTCAGTTGGAGTACTGAGTCTAGTTCTGGGTGCCGCACTTCAGGAGAGATGTGGAAAACATTGAGAGGGTCCAGAGGAGGGCCACTTGCATGATCAAGAGGCAGCAGGGCAAGCCCTACAAGCCTACAAGGAGAGGCTAGGAGACCTGAACCTGTTCAGCCTCCACAAGAGAAGGCTGAGAGGGGTCTGGTAGCTGTCTATAAACTGGCCAAGGGAGACCAGGAGGCAATGGGAGAGTCTCTGTTCCCCTGAGCACTACTGGGAATAACAAGGAATAACGGCCATAGGTTGATGGAGAGTAGATTCAGGCTATATATCAGGAAGCACTACTTCACAGTCAGGGCGGCTAGGATCTGGAACCAACTTCCAAGGGAAGTGGTGCTCGCTCCTACCCTGGGGGGTCTTTATAGTTTCATAATAGCTAGGATCAGGAGGGACCTGATCAGATCATCTAGCCTGACCCCCTGCCACAGGCAGGAATGAATGCTGGGTTCACAAGACCCCAGACAGGTGATCATCTAACCTCCTTTTGAATTTGCCCAAGGTAGGGGAGAGGACCACTTCAGTGGGAAGTTGATTCCAGATTCTGGCCACCCTAACTGTAAAATATTGCCTTCTGATCTCTAACCTAAACCTATTGTCCATCAGCTTAGTACCATTGTTCCTCATCACCCAAGGTGGTGCTGAGGAGAATAGGGCTTTTCCTATTTGCTGATGTTCTCCCTTGATGAGTTTTTAGGCGGCTACCAGGTCCCTGCTCAGACTCCTCTTGCTGAGGCTGAACAGGTTCAGGTCCCTCTGTCTCTCCTCATAGGGCCTGTTCTGCTGCCCTCTCAATCATGTGGCTTTCCTCTGAACTCTCTCCAGGCTGGCTACATCCTTTTTAAAGTGCGATGCCTAGTACTGGATGCAGTACTCCAATTGTGGCCTGACCAATGTTGCATAGAGGGGGTAAGTAATTAGACTTGGGTCCTTCTTCCTCCCTTTCTTAAAATTTTCTTAAAAGGAGGCTAAATAGCTGCCAGGGTCATTTGCCTCCAGAATTCTTTCCTGCCCAGGGCAGGGGGTCGGGCTTGATGATCTGCTCAGGTCCCTTCTAACCCTACCTACTATGAAACTATAGGGGGAAAAAATCAGTGTAAGCAAGAAAGGAAAGGCTCAATAGCTTTGGTCACCATAATAAGGGGCAGCCATGCTGGATTAGCACTTAATTGGATACAGACTACAATCCTCTGTGATCAGAACAGATATATTTGGAGCATACTAAGAAAGAAATCTAAAACTCAAAAAGGATGCTTGACAATGCCAAGAGAAACCAGAGGGGAAAGGGCAGCATTAGAGCAGTCCCCTGTGCACTGACAACAACAATTTGTCAATTACAAGACTGTTCCCTGCTGGTTGTTATGTGTCAGGTGGGAATAGCGAGCTACAATTATGGGGTACAAATCAAGAAAATCTAGGACTTGATTTTTGCTGCATTGGCCTGTATGTACTATTAATATCAAGTGAAGTTTTCAGGTTATTTTATCTGATGGTAGTATGCATAGAGAAATGAATAATTAAAACATCTAGAATTCAGGGTCTGTAGCATTTAAATCACTGGTATCTAAAGTAGCCATTCAGCTCTACATGATAGCCTCCAGAATTATATATATATGTCAAGGGAATATAATCACCATGCCCCACTGCACACAGGGCACTTCTGTAGTCACCAGAATTTAAAGTTTGCATGGAACAGAATGTGGATTTACAGTTCTGTCATGTACATTACATATATAATCATTAGAGATGGTTGGAAATTTTTCAACAGAAAATGCTTTTTCATGTGAAGGAATTGATTGCAATGATCCATGCATTAGGAAAATATCAAAGGTGGAAATTCTGATCAAAGAAAGAAATACACCCCAAAATATCCATAAGCATATTATATAGGGTACTCAGCTAGGATACACAAGTTCAAATCTTTAGTCTGCCAGAGTTATAGCCAGGACATTCATATCTCAGGTGAATTTCTGAATCAGTACTTTAACGGCCATTTTGGGGGCAGTTTCCATCTCTACCCTGCCCATTCCCTCTTTTCTCTCTCCCACAAAAACATTGCAAGGTTTTGATTTTGCTCCCAAGTAAAATGGCAAAAACTATCTCCTGCTACATATAATTATCTTAGTAATGCTCAGGCACACAGTATTACTGTTCTGATACCCAGAAGATAAATAATGTATGTGCTCAGGAAGAGTTCCTAAAAACTAAGGAAAAGAGTGCAAAGACTTTAATGAGTACCTGTAGAAGAGTCCCAGGCGAATACTCTTCTTCTTCCAGGACAAGTTTTGAGCCATACCAAAAGGCTAATGCATAACATAGGAATATTATAAACCACATGTAACCAGTGAAGAATCCCATTATTATCCCTTTTCTAATTCCCCAGCGCTGAGCAAACACTAGATTTTTATCATATCTGTGGAGAGAATAAAAAATAAAATTGGAAAAAGTGCATTTGATAGAAAACTAGACCTGAGAGGACTAATATAATGAGGCTGTTTCACAGGGTGATGCCACTTCGGTAATACAATGGCTGGAATAGAATACAAATGAAATATAGTGGATGCCTTAAAAACCTTAACATTTTGTTGGTGAGGGCCCAGTACTGATCCAACTGAAATAATTTTCAAAGCTGACAGTGATTCCAATGAGTGTAGCAGCAGTTGTAGACAGGAAAATCATATATTCTATTGAGGTAGGAACCAACTCTTTTGGCAGGCATCCCACAAATTATCCCCATGTCCTCTGCTGCTCTGCTTCCTGCCCTGTATTCCTGCATGATTTCATACTCTGCTTTGTGCTCTGCAGCGGTGCTGCCTGTCACCTCCCCTGTCTGCCACATGCCACAAACAGAGCTATCTATGCCACCTGTGGAGAGGTTGGTCATCCCTGTTCTACTGCAGCAGAATGAACTTCTCTAGGACTGGGAGGGGGAGGGGAGAAGGGAATGACATAGGCCAATCACCAGAGAGTTTGTGGGGTGGAGAGAGGGGCTGGAGCTGAGTGGAAGAGAGGGGGAGTGAAGTCTTACCTGCTGCTACTCTCTGCAGAATGAAAGCTGCTGCTATAGCACTGTTCACAGCAGGAGTTCCATGGCTGGGGAAGTTATTCCTGATTCTCAGTTCACTCCCCATCTACTAGGCCTGTGCAAAGCAGCAAGCATGCACTTTGGATTTGGATTCGGCGAATTTGGAAGACAGTGATTTGATTTGGAAATTCGAATCATTGTTCCGATTCAATTCGGCCGAATCAGATCCAAAAGATTTGGTGCCATTTCGGAGATTCGGTCATAGACTAAACAGGCAGCTGACACAGCTGCTGCCAGATGGTACGTCTGTTGGGGTTCAGGGAGGGGCATGGAAGGGGAGTGGGGGGAGGGATTGGGGCTGGGACAGGCTGCCCAGCTGGGATGGGGGGGCATGTTACTCAGGGAAGGAGGCCGGGGGGAGCATGTGGGATGCAGGCACAGCAGCACTTGGAGCAGGGGCTCTGCCTTCTGCCATTTGCCCAGCCAGGGTTGAGGAGACGGGATGTAGGCATGGCTCACTCTGGGCAGAAAGGGACACGTGGCAGCAGGGCATAGCCCCCACTCCTGGTGCTGTCGCACCCAAATCCTGCTCCCCCTGCCCCCCTCCCTGGGTCCCACATCCCCTGCCCCAAGTGGACAGCCTGTCCTAGCCCCAGCCCCTCTCTCCCCCACACCCCTTTTCTCCCCCCTCCCCAACCCCAACAGACTTGCTAGCTGGAGGCAGCTGTGGCAGCTACCTCTTTAGTCTATGACTGAATTGCCAAATCTTTTCTGAATCTTTTTCCAAATTGATCCAGAGCTTTCAAATTGATTCAGAGCTTTTCATTGGTCTCCCAATTTGATTTGGATTTGGAGATTTGGTGCCTGAATCAGGTCGAATCTCCTCCAAATCGAATCGGCTACTGAAGCTGTGCACAGTCCTACCATTCACCTCCTAATATATTAGTAAGTATAGGGCTGCACCCTCTGTGGCAAAGACTCCTTGGGGTGGTGGGGAGCACCATTTTGATGGACTCCTGTCTCCCAGCTACACTGGTGAGTGTAGTGCTGCCCTGCCCGCTACTATGGCTGAGCAGGGACAGTGCAGGGCTGTGTATGCCATAGCAAAGATTCTTGAGGTTGGGGGCAACTCCCAACCAGGCTGGGCCTGGTACCCCACTTGCCTTGTCCTAGTTACACTACTGAATACAGGAAAATAACGTAGTTACCACAGATAACTGACCAAATGAATTTAAGCTCTGCTGATGCAGGAGAAGACTTTGGCAATTTGTAACAATCCTGCAACCATATCCACTTTTAAATTAACTTAAAAGAGTAATGCAGTATGAAGGTAATAGAGCTAATTGCAAAGACTAGTAAATCACTTAACAATATAACCTGAAAATTCTAATGGAAAGATAGAAGATACCGCCGCGGTCTTTTACAAATTCCTGTGCAATTATTCATTCTATCAGCTCCTTATTTCAAAACCTTTACTTCGGGGTTCATGGATCTGTAGTGCCCTTTAATAATTTTAAATGTCTCATGCCTCCTGTTGATGACAGCAATAATTCACGTTAAGAAAGAATCCTTGATAATTTAACTATGACACAGCTAATCTATAGGCCCATGGAAAATGTCCTGACTTCTTCATATAATCAAACCCAGTTTCCTAACTGGACTTCTCTCAAAAATGCTCTCATCAACTCCGCCCCCCCCCCCCCACCCCCACAAAAAAAAAAAAAAAATAATTAAAAAATAAAAAAAAATATATAGTGGTGGGAAAAAAAAACATTAATATTGTGGTGGGTGGTTTGAAATAAATTTGTTCGAATAAAAAAACATATGATTATCGATGATTGAGTTGTGCCTCCAGTGGGCTGATAGAATGGCTTTATGGTTTATCCATGTGTATGATTTCTTATTGCTGCCAGGAGATCATTACTGTGAAGGAGTGATACTAGCTGTCAGGATCCCAAAGCTTCTTATGAGTATTTCCCCCCCCCCCCCATTGTTTAAATTTAAAGAATCAAGTAATTCACTGAAATTTGACAGAACAAACCTTTCAACTTCTTTCCTCTCCCCACCAAAAGCTGCCACAGTTCTGATGGATGAGAGCACTTCATCAGCCACAGCCCCAGCTTTTGCATAGGCATTTAACTCTCGGCTTGTCAGTTTGGCTACAGCCTAGAAGCCAAAAAAGATGTTGCTGGCAAAAAAGGGTATTCTGCCCCAATTTTGGCGTTTATACTACAGTACTAACACAGTAGGTGAGCACACCTCACCGTCACACAGAATAGCTAGTACTGCGTACTTCCCAAACAAGCTTGGAGCAGATTTTTATTGCGCACTTACTCATTTCAGAATCATCACCCTTGTACTACTAGGACATAAACCCCTTCTCACACAAGGTCTTGACACACACATGCATTAAGATAGCTACCCTGTTCCAAGTGTTAATTAAATGTAGAGAGAAACTAACAACAGTCTGTTTCACAGTCCTGTCCCCTCATTGCACCTAAATGAGCATGGAGAAGGGTTAAGCAGCAAGGGAAGGAATCACAGAAGTTCCCAGCTGGAGGAGAGGAGATGAGAAACTGCAAAGCCAAAGTGCTTCCCAGTCTCCACTCACTGAGCTGACAGTCAGGAGTGAAGAAAAGCAGCAGACAGCTGTGTAAGAGTACCCCTCCTGCCCATCTAACCATACTGCTTCGCCAACAGTGTAACTATAGAGACAGCTTAGATAGAGGTCTTAGCATTCCCCTTCCTTTTTGTTTGCATGTAGCAATCTGTAGTAAAGCCAGATCCAAAAAAAAAGGGGCTCAAGCACCTAACATGGCCAAATTTGGGTGTCTTAGTTCACAATTGCAGCCTTCAAAACAGCTGCACCTCCCACCTTCCCAACTGAGTAGTTTACACTAAGCAGTCACTAGATAAAATGTAATCATGAGAGTAGGGACTGAATTCAGGACCCTCTCCCAGCCATATGCCCCAACCACACAGTTATTCTCCCGCACCCTCTTCCCCCTTCCTCTCCTCCCTCTCTCTCTCTGAATCTTGCATTTTTTTCTGAACATGACAGCATCAACAGGAAGGATAGAAGGAGCCTCTAGCCAAACTTTGCTATCCTGAGAGAGAGGAGATGTGGGCTTCTGCTCTTCAGAGGCAGGACTTGAAAAGACCTTCTTGGGCAAGTGCTCTAACTACTCAAGGATTACAGGAAAATTACCGGATTACCGGAAAATTACTGGCAGGGGACTTTATGTTGAAGGGCAACCAGCACAGGTTTGTTAAGGGCAGGTCCTGTCAGACCAACCTGGTCACCTTCTACGACCAGGTGACCAAATCCATGGTCCAAATCCAAGTCTTTTTAGACTTCAGGAAGGTGTTTGACACGGTCTCCCACCCCACCCTCATTAAAAAGATTGGGAGCTGTGGCATTGACCCCTACACGGTTGAGTGGGTCAGAAACTGGCTGACAGGGCGCTCCCAGAGAGTGGTGGTAGACGGGTTGTACTCGACCTGGAGAGATGTTAGTAGCGGGGTCCCCCAGGGCTCAGTCCTCGGGCCTGAGCTGTTCAACATCTTTGTTGCTGACTTGGACGAGGGGGTGGAAAGCAAGTTGTCCAAGTTTGCTGATGACACCAAACTGTGGGCTGAGGTGGGGACACTAGAGGAGAGGGAGAGGCTGCAGCAGGAGCTGGGTTGACTGAACGAGTGGGCGGACAAGAACAGGATGGGATTTAATGTGGACAAGTGCAGGGTGATGCATCTGGGGAGAAGCACCCCCCAGCACACATACTGGCTGGGAAGCTCCCCTCTTACTAGCACGGTGGAGGAACGGGAT
>JAGPOW010003685.1:38433241-38452278 GCA_030014935.1 Caiman crocodilus
GGGGGACCTGGTGGCAGCCTATAAACTGCTCAGGGGCGATCAGCAGGAAATAGGGCAGGCTCTTTTTTCCCGGGCACCACCAGGGGTAACTAGGACCAATGGTCACAAGTTGCTGGAAAGCAGGTTTAGGCTGGACATTAGGAAACACTACTTCACAGTTAAGGTGGCTAGGATGTGGAACCAGCTTCCTAGGGAAGTTGTTCTTGCTCCTACCTTGGGCACCTTCTAGAGTAGATTGGATAGGTACTTGGCTGGGGTTCTGTGACCCTAGCACGCGTTCCTGCCGTTGGCCGGGGTCAGACTAGATGGCCTGCTTTAGGCCCCTTCGGACCCTAGATACTATGATACTATGAAAAGTGGGCTTCTCCCCTGGCTGTATAGTTTACAAGTGAGCCCTGATCAGTTTTTTAATAAGACTAAAAAAATATGTCAGGCCCTACCTTTGGGTGAGAGCTCCAGGCTGTGGATCTAAACAGATGAAAGGAACATCTCTGAGGAGCAGCATTTAAGACATACCCCCGTCTTTGGCATTTCTATTGGTTAATTCAGCAGCCCACTTGTAGATCCCATTCTGAGGTGCCTAACACTCGGCCTGTGCTGTTAAGGGATAGGTGCTAAACTGAGAGTTCTGGATTCCCATGCAGAGGCTAAGCGCCTGAAAAATAAGGAAGTGCAATGCTGATGTTTAGGCGCCTAATGTCTCCATTGTACCTAGTTCTAGATGAACAAGCGGTGACAAAGCAGTTGCAATGCTTCTCTTCCAAAGCCCTTTTGCTTTCATAAGAGTAGTCATCTCTGGTGCTACCCAGGTGCTGAACATAGCTTAGGTTCTTCTATCTCATGCCCGGGGATGATTAGGAACATTGAGAACCAATAAGAAGAAGAAGTCAATCCATCAGCTAGTGGGCAAGTAAAGCCACTGAGGGAGAAGTGGTGGCACAGAAACTGAAGAGATCAGCTACGTTGAGAAAACAGAGACAGGAGCTAGAAAGAAGAAAGAGGAGGCAGGCAGGCAGGTTATAATGGAGAGAGGAACAAAATAATAAATAGAAAGGTAAGTAGAGTGAAAAGGAAATAGAAAGGGAAATAAAATAAAACAAATGCCAAATACCATATCAAAAACAGGAGACTCAAGAACAGATGCTCACAGATTTTAAGGTGTATTTTTGTTTTAATAGTTCATTTCACACCTCAACAGAAAAGTGTCTTCTACATTTGCAAGGAAGAAAAGGGAAAATATGTGATCTGGTTGGGCAAAATGAAGAAAAAGGAAAGGGAAAATAAGTTACAAAGTCCTACCAGAATTCTCCCCTAACACAGGCATAGAATTTAAACCCCATAAAAATGACTAACTTAATATGTATAGTATATTAAAAGAAAGCAAGAGGCCAGACTATAAGCTCAACAACAGCCAGCCAACTGACTGAACATCTCCCCTGCAACATAATTTAGAGATACATGAGTTAGCTCAAGTGCTGGCAGCAGCCTAGCAGTAGCATCACAGAGCTCTTCACAGGCTAATTTACCCTGCCAAGAAGCAGGGCAAATTATTCCATGAGGAACTTTGTGTTGCCATGTAACTATAAACTTCCCAGCAGTGTGGATCCACCCTTAGGAAAGGTACCCTCTACTTATTGCAGTGCACTGTAATCAGAATCTGGGCCCCAAATAAATGATACATTGCCATGAATAACCATCATGTTTAGAAACAAACTACATAAAAATATCTTACCAAGCCATAGATGGCTGCTCCAATCCCAATCAAAGGACTGACTGCAATAATGACCAAAGTCAGTTTCCAGCCACTGACAAATCCTAACAGGAATCCACAAACAAAGGTGCTGAAGCGCTGGATAAAGATCGCTACTTGGTCAGCGATAGCATCACTGATTTTGTTAACATCGCTGTAAAAAACAGGACAAGTGGTGACAGTGGAATCTTTTTACATCTCCATTACATTCTCAGCTGAATTTTATTTTAATAAATATTATTTATTGTTTTTGGTTTGAGAATTCTGCAATTTTCCTGTCCCCTATTTTTTTCCTATCACCACTTGCAGGGAGTCTGGACAGATAAGAAGAAGAAAATCAAACTAACAGCAGTTTGGCAGCAGCATCCATTTTGACGACATGCAAAATTTTATCTTTGTGAATGGAAAACTCGAAGGGAACCTTTTACTTCTTGGCAATATCCAGTTTTCCAGCTACAAGTTCTTGAGGTGGTATCATAAAATTTAATCCCATAAAACAGCCTGTCTAGCTAAATATTTTTATAGCCCCAATCACCAAAGTATCCACATTGTTTTTTCTGAGTTACAGCACAGAAGGTTTTGGCTCCTATTCAAGCCCAACAAGTTCCAACAACCGTAGTAGACTTTGCATCAGAACTTTACAATCTGGATTAATGTTTAATGAAGGTAGTAGGATATGAAGTAGGCTTTTAGATCAAGATCTATTATGAAATGTGGAGACTTAGTCCAAGATGTGGGGGGTGTTGTAACACCCAACTTTCCAGTGCCCAACCCCCAAAGTGGAAGCCAGAACACTCTGTTAGGTGTGTAGGCACTTTATTCGGGACTCTAAGGGAACATCTCCTTCTATGCTAGAGCTGCAGCCTGAACCTACTACTGTAGGGGCTAGCCTATGTCCTTCCTTTCAAAGGATTCAATAGAACTCCCCATTTTATCTTACATCCTAAACATGATGAGTAGTAGGAGTGATCCTTTTGAATAATGGACTAGTGGTAAGAGCACTTGCTCAGGGAATGGAAGACCCAGAGTCAGTTCTTCCCTCTGGCCAAGGAGATTCAAATCACCACCTACCAAGGGAGTGCTCTAACCACCACGTTGTAGACTAATTTGAGTGGGAGCAGCTCTTCACCCCTCATGTTGAAGCTGCTACCCTGTGTCTCAGGCACGCTATCAAAACTGTGTTTGTGCTTTACACTTTACAGTGATTGGATAAGTCTGTGGCTCCCAGTTTAGCTTAGACATGAATTAAACTGGTCAACTCTATCAAGATAGGGCAGTTCTGGACAAGTTGAGAGGCAAAACTCTAGGCACTTGGGGAACGCTGAAGTCAAAAAGTGAGGCACTTATGAAGTTTCCACAGCTCCTGATTTAGGTGGCAGATGAACAGGGATTTTCAGCTTGCAGCTTTGGGCTTTGGTACCTAGATTTACCTTAAACCCTTCTTAATGCACCAAAGTCCTTTTTTTAATCTGGCCCTTCATTAATTGAATGTATGGGGGACCACAGTGGTTTTATATGCTGCTCTGCTGCTCACCAAACCTTAGAAAATACAAAGATATGCAGTGTAGTGGGACTACTTACTCAGAAATGTGTGTATTCAGTTCTCCAACTGATGTGCAATCAAACCAGCCTATATCCATTCCCATTACTTTCCTGAAATAAGCTTTCCTGATTTTCTGAATCTGTCGAGCTGCAGATATTACCCAAAGGCAGATCTGGAAAGAGAATAAGATGACTTGTGAGTTGCAATAAAAGAAAATCCTTTCTACTCCCACAAATGCAAATACTGTAACATGGTTCTTGATGAGATTACCATTCTGATCAAAAGGATTCCAGCTGCAAAGGGTTTAATATCATGCCTTTTATCTGTAATTAATCCTGCCTTAGAGAATCTGGCAAAGCAGCTGCCTCAGTTGCAAGAGAGGGCGAGGTAGTACCAAGACAACTAAGATCAGTGGGGCTTCATACCTGCCTGAGGCCAGAGGCATAACTAGCCAGCACTATATAGGCTCTAGAGGGGAGGGAGAGGGAAGGGAGTTCTAGGCACCAGAGAGTGCGGGTAGAAGGGAATTCGGGTCCATTCTTGTCCGCCTCGGGGATTCAAAGTCCCTAGCTGCTGCTGCCACAATGTGTTTTGCCCACGCCTGGTTGCTCTTGCTGCTACAACACCTGTGACTGTTGCTACCACAGCCATCATTCTGAAGCCCCTCTAATTCAGCACTTGGCCTTCCTTGCCACCCCTATTTACACTATTTCCTATGCCTATAGACTATAGCCACTCTTCATTCCTTGCTGACATGCAGCCCTCTGGGGTGGCCATCTTTTTGAATTAACAAAACTCCATGAAAATGGCTTTTTCAATTGACAAATAAGAAGACAGGGAAAGGACAATAATAATAAAAAAAATCCCACAGTAGCATGCTCTACAGGAATGGTTCAAATGACACAGATATGAACTGCAGTAGCCCAAACTATTATTATAGAAAATTCTGGACCCAATTCACCTCTTAAACCAATTTTATACTACTGTATCTTCCTAGTCTTTATTGAAGCTACTTCAGATTTTTCCAATATAAGTGAAAATTGAATGGAGCCATTTACCAGCTAGGGGAAATTACATTACATTTTATAGTGTACAAAGCAAATACCTTATCCATACAGATATTTGAGTGTGATACTCAGAACTTGGCTCTCATTATATTCTGCCACTGGCCATTGTGAACCAAACTTTCATATGGTTTGAAGGCAGCAGCTGGTTCTAACCTTCCTGGGTGACTGCCTTGGGTTCACACTCATGGAAAGGCCCAGCAGAAAGCTAATGGACAACTTGAATTCTGAGGGCTAGTCACCAGTATATGCTGAAGTGCCAGGCCACAAGATTAGCATCTGAAGCATTATGAAGCCCATGGTTTTTTCCCATATTCACTGGAGTGGAATCTAGGAGACTGTTATGAAACAATAGTTTATCATTTTATATACAGGAAATCACCCAGGGAACCAAATACTGACTTGGAGGTATCCCAGCACAAGCACTGCACAGCCAATTCCTGCATAATAAGCTGCAAATTTGGTCATTTCACTTTCAATGTCCAGTAACCTTAAACAAAAACAAACAATAGCATTATACATTTTGGAAAGCTTAAAAAAACCCTTAATAGAGTTTCAAGGATGTCCACTGCCTTGAACCTTAAAGGTATTTTGAATATGCTTCTAAATTTGATGAATCCTGGAGATCCAAATACTTCTGTTATCAGTATCAATGATATCACTTTTCATTAATACTCAGTCTACTCTTAGCAAAGATCAGGGATTTGGGAAGGCCAGGGAGGTTCTCACCATACCTTCTGTGCCATGGAAGAGTAGTTTGTAAAGGATGTTGTGAAATGTAAGTTTGAAAGGGATGGTTGTGAAATGCTACCAAGCCTCATGCAATGAAAAGGTCAAATAGAGAATTGCACTGGGGGAGGACCAACATATTTTCTTTGGATAACTGAATTTAGTTACTTTATACCATTATCGTAGCTAACATGGTTACAAAAATCAGTGTTCTACAGATTAATAAGAACAGCTGTTGTTAAAGTACTTCCAAATGTCAAATATTATTTTGAACAGTTACAAAGTTAACCAATGAAAATGGTCAGATGTTTTAGGTCACATAGAATTACTATAGTCTCTATAATATTTCTGAAGAATATCAATTCTCTGATACTAAAGTTATTTAAAAATATTTCTTTGGTGTTCCCTGGTTGTTTCTCTAGATTTCTCTACGTGCTAATGATAGGCACCATTCTATTTTCTTACAAGCTCAAATTCAAAATGAGCAGATTTTGAAGGCAGAAAGAACAATTCCAAGCACTTAAAAGCTCCTGCATAAACTAAGAATTACACACATAAAATGTCAGGGACCCTAAGATGTAATATTCTCAGTTAATTAAATGATTCACAACCCTATACAGAACCATATCTGGGGTCATAGCTTCAAATCTGGTCCAGGAAGATGGGAATTCACCAAAATGCATTATAATCTAATGAATGCCCAATGATCTTTATCAAATACATTGCTGGTCTTAGGTTGTTCCTACTAGACAAGTGTTCCTATGAGAGAAAAAATACTTTCCATAAGGAGCATCCCTGCTGACAGCAGTTTCTGGTAGATCAGAAGTCTGAATGACTGCACAGACATGAACTACCTTCCTATTCCTACAGATGGTGCCTTTAAATCAGAGTTGGGGCTCACTAGTAGAAAACTTGCCCTTGTTCTTCCTGGTCTACGTACAGAAAACTCAGCCTCTGAGGCAGAATTGGCCTCCACTAGCACTTAAAATACCTGACAGCAAAGAAAAAAAATCAAATCCATGGACTACTTACCCACAACTTATTGATGGGTTAGTTTCATTTTGGTGAAGGGAACTGTTGATCCACACTATGGTGTTATTCACACATGTTTTGCCTGGATCGCTAAGCTCCTGCTTCTCAATGTCATATTGAACAAATGTGTCAGTCATTATACCAAATACAAGCAACATGCATGGTTGGGCTGCTCCATGAAGAATAGCACAGAAACTACCAAGAGTCATCATGAAAATCTCAGAAGATGAAGAAAATCGAAACTAAGACAGGGAAGAAAAAATATGGTCTGAGCTCAGCAATGAGTTCGAGATTAATCTTGCATCGATGATCTATTAATCATATACACCTAACCAAGATTTCAGGAGAACAATTTCACCAATGTGCAAGAGCGATAACTTTGTTCAGGAGTGTTTTTACTACAGAGGCAAGACAAAAATCTATTCTCCAGTCCTAATCTAATTGCACTCCATTTTGATTGCAGTGAGAGCTAACAATGTGCACAATAGCTGAACGTATACTTCCCTAAGAATGTGCAATCAGATAAACACAAAGTAATAAACAAAAAGTAAACGCAAAGAAATAAAAACAAGCCTCTAATTTAGATCATAGCCACGAGTCAGCAGCCAGTGCACAAGTGGACCATGAATAGGAACTTGAAAGCCATCTTTATCTGCATGGGCTTTGCCAGAAGGAAGGAGATGGATAGCAATACAGGGACTGAAAAAGCCATTAAAAACAGACTATTCATGGAGTAAATAATTTATAATTTACTTCTAGTGGTTTTGTGTTTCCATGGTAGAAATCTGATTAAATATGACAGTTTCAGAATAGGATGGCAAATAAGTTTATACAATATTAATGTATACATTTTTAGGGATGTAGGAGATGTAAGCTCTATTTGCTCAAAAAAGGACTGAATTATGGTAGAACATTATATATTCAGAAAGTATATATTCAGATATACTAAAGTGTCAAACGACAACATAGAGCAAATACAAAACTTTTGCAGTGGATAGAAGGCAGGAGAAAAAAATTATAGAGTAGGAGCATGGACACACAATACATTTACATCAGTATAACTTAAGTCAGCTGTGTACAACACTGTGATGCTTCCCTGAGGTCTCTTCCGATCCCAGTGCTTTGGAGGAGGGTCAGAAAAACAGCATAAAAAGCATTGTTTGAACTGAGCTTTCTCTGTGCCTTCACACTTACAAGTGACATGAGTTTTGCTCTGAACAGTTTGAGGTGCAGTTTCCCAGAAACCCCTTTACCTATCTCCTTGAAACATGACAGGCTTTGTGGCCTCAGTAGGGGCTACCATCCCTGCTGTTTTCACTGATTCAAGAAAGAAATGGCAAAGTTATAGGCATTTTCATTATTCCCCATTATAACCTATGGGCAAAACGTCGAAACAGCATCGAAACAGCGAAACAATTTTGACGATACAAAACACAACAGTGCTTCAAAATAGCAAAACGAAGCACTGTCCCTTCAAAATGGAAGTCAAAACAAAATGGTGGAATAACAGCCCTTGTTTCCACTGTCTGTAAGTCCCCTTTTTCTTTTTTAAACGATCCTTTATTCCTCTGGCAAACCAAGAGGGCTTCCTGGTCCCTTTCTCACCTGTCCTGCATACAGGAATGGACATTTTCTGCACTCTAAGGATCACTCCTTTGAGGAATGGTCACCCTTCCTGAACTCCCTTCCTCTCCAGTCCCCTTTCCCATAGGGTCTCTCCCACTATTTTCCTAAGCTCACTGAAGTCAGATTTCCTGAAGTCAAACACTTCCCTGCCCTACGACGGATAGTGAATTCTATCATCTCATGATCAGTATCTCCCAGATTATCCACAATTTTCAGATCTCCCACCAGGAGAGGTCTCCCTTTAGGTAGAACCAAATCCAACAAAGCCTTCCCCCTGGTTGGCCCGTTCACCTCCTGTACTAAATAAAGTTGTTCTACGCAGGTTAAAAACCTATGTGACTGGTCAGATCTGGCCAAGTGCTCCTCCCAGCAAATGTCTGGGTAACTGAGGTCACCCATGACAACCATGTCCCTTGAACATGTAGCCACCATCAGTTCTCTGGAAACTTCCAGCTCCAGCTTCTCCTGGTGGCAGTCCGTAGTAGACACTAACCATCAAGTCCCCGTCTCCTTATTCCCCCCAAATATCTTGGCCCATAGGGTCTTGAGTTGCCCTTCTCTCAAAGCAATTTGGGTCTCCAAGGTGGCATACCACTCCTCTACATAAAGAGCTACACCTCCTCCCTTCTTCTCTACCTGATCCCTTCTGTGCAGCCCATAGCCCCCTATGCATACAGTCCAGTCATGCATGGTGTCCCAGCAGGTCTCCACTATTCTGACAAGATTATATTCCCTATTTGCTAGCAGGAATGCCATTTCCTCCTGCTTATTCCACATACCCCTAGTGTTAGTGTATAGACACTTAAGTCCCCCATTGGTAACCACCAGTTCTCCACCACCCCAATATTGTTCCAGCCTCTCAGCACCTGCCTGATTGCCTTTTCTATGTCCTTCCTGCTTGGTTGTCTCCCCTGCTTGCATTCCTGCTTGCACACCCATCCCCTAATGCACCTAGTTTAAACATGTTTCTTTAGATATACCAGCTAGTCCAGGATAAAGTGAAGACACAGACACACACCAGTGTAAGGATGTGGACAGATGTATCTTTTGAAGTGTTCCACATACCTTTGAAATGCTTTAAAGGGACAGCTGTACAAATGTACATGCCCTCTGAAGAATTCCAAAAGCAGCCAAATCACTCCAAAAAAGGTATCTCTTGGAAGTAAGTACTTCCTGGAAGCATTTCACGTTTGTGTTACCTCTTCACAGGGACAGAGACCCCCAGAATCCCAGAGTGCTCTGATCTATCCTCTTCATGGAAAAGGGAGAGAAAGTGGGGTGAACTATCTAGCAAACTGACTGACAGCTTCCTAGACTGCCCAGCAACCAAACTGATGCACCTTGGCCACTGCTGTCCCCAACAAAGCACCTGGAGCAGTGGCACCAACAGCATCAAAAGTGATTGAGCTGGTAATACTTGAAGCACTTGTACTTCCCTAGCTGTCGGGGTATTCCGGGCATGGCAGGACCCCACACCCTTATGCCACATGGGACCCCCATGCACCTGGCACAAGACCTGTGATTCCAGCTCTCCAGGCTCTAACCCCCTTTTACCTCTCCTCTTAAGTAGGAGGGAGAGAAAGGAAGTTTGGAGGATTGGTGCTGGAGGCTAGAATACTAATGGAAGGACTCTCCCACTGTCACCACAAGACCCCCACATCCCTACTGCTAATTCTTCTGCCAGACCTCCCTATCTGCACAACTGTCTCCACCACCTGACATCACCCTGTGCCCCCTCTGGTGGGACAGTAGGAGGTGCTCCTGCATTGAGCTGCCCACCTCACTGCACACGCCCACCTTCTAGGCTCTGAGTGCCCTCCCTGGGGTGCCTCACATCTGGTGCACCCCTTCCCTGGAGCACACCTGCTAACCTGGGGTTCCTGTTGCCACTATTCAAGGCTCTAGACTCAATTCTGGCTCTGCACACCTTGGAGAACACAGGCCTGATCGTTCAATGGGTACTAGACCCAATGTCAGCACTTGGGGCACTTCCCCAAGTCAGGGGCTTATTAGGGAAGCCTCCCTTAGTCCACAGACCTAAGGGGCCTCTTAGGCATAATTTAGACAACCCTTCAATAAGTCTCCCACACTGGTCACAAGGAGAACTTTATTGATTACAGGGGGTAGGGCGGAAACAGGGTAAAAGGTAGAGCAATATCAGAAGAATATCAGAGGAATCCCATAGAGCAAACTAGAATGGCTGAGGTAGCCGTTTAAACATGCATCTGAGTTACTGTAAACTAAATATCTAGTTGGATCTCGAGTAGCTTAATTCACACGCATCATCCAGAGGTGGTTGGAGTTTCCTCTGGAGGCAGGTCACTCTTGGAGGATGTGATTATGAAGAGAGAGCCAGTTTCAGATTCACCTGGATGACTGCATGGCTAATGGCTCCCTTCTTCCTGGACCGGGCCTTTAAATAACCTGTCTCACCTCAGCAGCCCAGTCCAATTGAAGCTGCCAGTGATGGCCACAAGCCAACCAATCTGAAAAAGCCTCACTGGCTACCTGAGCCAGTGAGCTGGGCTTCCCCTGCCCCCACCCCCAGGTGACCAGAGCATCCACCTCCAAGGCACCAGGCTTTTGCCATGTAGACAAGGGAGGGAGATCCCTGCCCTGAGGGATTCAACACCAGTCTCTCACGCTGGCAGAGACAGATCTCTGGAGAGGGGCATAGACGGTGGCCTTTCTGCCACACCCCACACTGATGGAGTCAGAATTTTGGATCTCCAGTCTCCAATTCCCATATATCTCCAGTTCTAAGTGGTAGGCAGGGGTGAAGAAAGGTCATGGTCTCTGGTCTCCTGGTTCTGGCAGCCAGGTGGTCAGGGGAATGGCAGGAGAGCATCCATTGACATTGGCTCCACCCCACTCCCTTTCATCCCATGGAGAAGAGTAGATCCACAGCTCTGGGAGAAGGGGAACTATAGAGAGGCACGGACAGCCTGCTCTTTTCCCACCACTCCATTGGGCTTGAGGAGAGGGGGGAATTGTTGGGACACAGAGGCCTTCAGGCCTGGGTTTAACCTTTGTGCTCAGCTCAAGCTGCATGTTTAGCTTGAATTGTGGATAAGACCTGCACCCAGAGAAAAGATCAGATGGAAAAATACTCTACCTGGCTTAAAACTAATCAGGAATTTGGCTAACTAAATTTAATAAATATAACCTGGGCAAAAGAGGAACAGTCAGAAAAAATCTACCCCCACCTAAGAATGAAAAGATTACCTCAGAATAGAAAATTCCAGTTAAAGGTATTTTTGGCAAACAGAAACAAGATTATTAACATACATTAGGAGGAAGGCTTAAGTTAATTTTATGTATTAAGAAATGCAAGCTATATTGTGTATAAAGAGAAGTGGAAGAGTGTATCCTTTGAAACACTCCTGAAGAAAGCCTTAAGAGATCCTTTCACTGATTCAAGATCCTGTCTTGACATCAGACATGGGGGCCAGGAGCCCCAGACAAGATTTCATGGCCTGATCGACGAGTGAAGTTGTGTTCGCAACATTTTGGGGTGGTAAGCAACTACTTTGACTAGTTACAAACCTAAAATTTTTAACTGCTACTGCTATCAAGGATCATATGGAGTGGATATATATATATATATATATAGGATATATCATATCAAGGATCATGTGGGAGTCCAGTGGAAAAAATAATGCAGCAGGAAAACCAGTACGGATTTGTAGCAGGTAGATCATATGCCTGACCAACCTGGCTTTGTTTTATGACAGGGTCACAAAATGTTTAGACACAGGAGTAGGATGGATGTAATTTTCTTGGATTTTAGCAAGGCCTTCAATATGGTATCTCATCCCATTCTCATAAATAAATGAAGAGGCCGTGACATAGATGTTTACACAGTCCAGCAAATTGGCTTAGCATTCACACCCAAAGAGTGGTAGCAGGCAGTGGGGTCCTGCAGGATTTGGTCATTGGACCTGTACTCTTCAATATCTTCATCAGTGACTTGGATGTGGGCGTGATGTGTACTCTGTCCAAGTTTGTGAATGATACTAAATTTTGGGGTGAAGTGTACACTCCGGAGGGTAGGGAACAATTACAGGCAGACCTGGACAAGTTAGAAAAGTGGGCAGTATACAATAGGATGCAGTACAACAAGGACAAGTGAAGAGTGCTGCACCTAGGGTGACCCTCTCAGCAGCACAGAAGCAAAGAGGGATCTCAGAGTCATAACTCCAAGATGAATATGAATCATCAGTGTGATGAAATCATCAGCAAAGCTAACCGCACTTTATCATGCACCACCAGATGCATGACAAATAGAAACAAGGAAGTGATACTTCCCCTTTATGTGGCATTGGTCAGACCGCAGTTGGAGTACTGCAACCAGTTTTAGGCACTATACTTCAAGAAAGATGTTGAGAAACTCGAGAGGGTCCAGAGGAAGGCCACTTATATGGTTAGGGGCTTACAGGACAAGCCCTATGAGGAGAGACTGAGGGACCTGGACCTCTTCAGCCTCTGCAGGAGAAGGCTGAGAGGTGATCTTGTGGTTGCCTACAAATTCATTAGGGGAATGCAGCAAGGGATTGGAGATGCTCTGTTCATCAGAGCACCTCTTGGGGTAACAAGGAACAATGGTCACAAACTGACAGACAACAGATTTAAGCTAGATATCAGGAAAAACTTCACAGTAAAGGTGGCCAAATTTGGACTGGGCTTCCAAGGGAGGTGGTGCTCTCCCCTATTTTGGTGGTCTTTAAGAGAAGGCTGGATAGGCATCTGACTGGGGCCATATGACTCTAGCACTCTCTGTTGAGGTCCCTTCCAACCCGAGCACCTATGAATCTACTCCAATTAAGGTTTAATGAACTTATTTTTAGTTTAGTCTTAGTCTAAAGACTAAATCTTTAGACTTTAGCCATGTCTTAGTCTCCTTGCCTGGTATAAGACCCATTATAGCGTCATAGGGCAGCAACAAAACAGAGCATGGAGCCCACCCCCTATAGCACCTCCCAACTGGAGAGCACATGGTTGCATGCAACCACACTTACTTTGAAGTGTTCCAGCCAAAAGGCCCTACAAATACTACCTTTTAAAATGTTTTTAATGTTACTCCTGTCTGCACCCCACCTTATATTTGGATAGTTCTACTCTTGAGGATTTTCCCACAGTGATTTTATCCTGCCAAAATAGTGCTGTCTCAGGCTCAAAAAAGAAAAGATTTTCAACAAAGAGAAAGAGGGAGAAGGGAAATCAGGAGGGGGCAAAAGGGTGAAAATACTGTTATTTTGTAAATCTTATATTTATTAAAATTATTAATCAAATTCTTCACTACCCTGGTGAGAAATAAATAGTTATAACTGGTGCGTGTCCACGGCTACTACAGGAAAGCCATTTCCTACAGGCAAACAGGCTACTATCTTTTCCATACCCACCTACTGATAAGCACTGTAATAGACCCTATGCTCAGGATAGCTGTTTGTCTAGTTGCTCCAGACTATGTTGCAAACAAACCAGTATAATTATACCAATACAAATGTGTCCTGAATCCAGGCTCTAAGGGTGAAATTCTAATTGTATTTTAGTCAATGCTAAAACTCCCACTGAGTTAAACGGGGCAAGTTTTCACCCGAGATGTTTTAATTCTTTGAATTTTTGACAGAACAGTGACATACCATTACAACCATAAAAATTAATGTGAATAACCCCACAGAATAATATATATGCAATATTTTATTTTTATTTTAATTAATAATTTTAATTTTAACTTTCATTACCAGTTCAAAGAAGCCAATCCGGATACTGTTTTCTTTTTTGTTCGATGACCTTTTAGAAAGTAAAATGTACAGTTAAGAGATGCACTCTCTTGCCATGAAGTTTATGTTCTCTTCAATAATAATGATTATACAGTGAACTGAATTTAACTCACTTGTCCCCCTTTTTCTTCTTTGGAGGAGGTTCCTCATGTATACAGAGATACCTAGCAAATCAGAAGTTTTAGCATAAATCTTTTATTCTCTTCATTTAATCTCCAGTATCACATATTACATCGAAAATTTACCCAGACAGCTTCATTTTTAAAAAATTCTACATGGTTTAGACTTGACTCTCAAACTGGTTCTTGGCCAGCTATCTGATACTGTTTTTTTCTGCAAGTTTTAAGCATTTGCACGTTATAGAACAGTTCTAATTGTCAATATATATATTGAACAGACTGTTTTTTAGGCCTGAGTATTCACTCTCAATCATGCTGGGGCAGTGGAGGAGGGTGTGTCAGAAAGGAAACCAGTGACTGAATAAAATCCCCCATGCCGCTGATCCTGTAGAAACCACTCTGTCCAAGACTGCCCTCTGGTTGGTGCTTCATAGGTCAAAGAAGCAGCTGCCAATATTCAGCACTCTTCTCCACCAAGGAGAAATATTTTGTGGTTCAAAAACATGCAGACTTATGCAGATGAGTCTATAGTTAGCTTCTGCTTCACAGCACCATGATTAGAATGGAGATGCTGGGTTTTGAGTTTATTTGACATTTAAAAAAAAATGTAGCAATGCATTGAAACTATAGTACTCCTGTATAATTTCTGAAGCCTAAGCTCATGATCTATGTAGTGCTATGTATATGAAATCTGCTTTCCCAATAGGACCCCTGTGGGTTCAAGAAACTTTCAGGAATTGCTGGAGGAGAAGCACCCTCAATTTTGGCCTGGTGTCATGCAAGATAAATAAAACAATAAAATAATGCTAGTGACTACTAATGACAGGGATAGACACAAAGGGAAAATGTTTGTTAGGAAGACTTGGTTGTTTAGTTCTCATTGCTCTACGGTTTCTAAAACTCTGATCCATGAATCTTAAAAAAAAGACTGCTTTACTCTACCCTTATCAGTTGTATCAAGTAGCACAGCTTAACAAATCAAAGGTATAGCTTGACATTAAATACTGTAAATGCCATACATGCATCAATTTCATATGATAACATCTAACTTCCTTTGATATTCCAAGAAAAATTGATTGTTCCACTTACTCTGGTTTCCGAAAGCCGTTATCTGTTAGGAAAATAAATGCACATTCTAGTTAATAATTCTTGTTAAAGTATATATTCTTTAGCAGACATGTTCTCAAATGAGGAGAAAAAAAGACCTTAAGGACCCCAGGGACCAGAAACCTCATTCCCACTGGTACATCTTATATTGGTCAAATAATTCATTGAAAAGAATTAATTCATTGCTAATATGCTCTATTCTTCTTGTTTACATTAACAATTATTGTATTTTAATACAACATACATAAATAGAATATATGACATATAATGCTGTTAATTATTACATGAATAACAATTTTCCTGTCCAGGATGGTCAGGACTGCTTTACCCTAAAAGTCCCATTTGGCCAACATGGTTAAGACATGACAATTCTGCAGCTAGCAGTCCACAAGGCTGTGATCTGGTTAGGATTTGTATGCTATCACCTCTGGGCCCCCCAGCCACTGACAAGGTACCCACTTACAGCTAGATCAAACAAGCATTTGGAAGAAGTCCAGAGTGATCCTAAATATTAAGAAAATATGTTAATCTGACATAGTATGCCGCCAAGTAACAAATAATTTGATTATGAATCATTTTTGCCACTGCTTCATCTGGGCAGTATTTCAGAGTGCTGGTAACTTGGAAGGAGCTGCTTAGGGAAGGGGCCTGTGACCCATACCCTTTTGTGGCAGCCATCAGAAATTGACAGGGCAAGGGCAGCCCTGTCACTGGAGAGGAAGGCAAAGCTATCACACTGCAGTCCCCTCCTGGGAAGCCTCTGGGGGACTTGTGTATTAAAGTCTCAGGCCAATTCTCAGGCCTCAGCAAAGTTTAGAATCATGATTTGCTTTAATTAAGTCTTGCAATAGCTTGTATGGATAATCCTTTTCCTCTTATTTCCTCCCCAATTCAGTAACACTGTACTCAGCATCATTACTTCATACTGACAACCATTCACAGAGGATAAAAAGAAATGCTTGTAGCCAGGGTCTCTTCTGACTACCTACTTTCATCTCACCTTGTATTGGAAGCACAGTATTTCCACTGCTTCTTGGGCTTTTGTACATATTCTCATGGGGATGGCAGGGGATTTGGGCTAGATCTACAGAAGAACATGGTCATTACAGTGCTGAGTGTCACAATGCCTCCTTACTTGCCACCAACCAGAAAACCACAGTCAAACTGTTAGGTCCTCAGGCTTCCCTGACAACCTACAACACATGAGGAAAATGAAATATGCTATGATAACTGGGGCCTACAGACAAAAAGGACTTTGCATGCACCTCAGTCTGTGTTAGCAGTAACTTGTAAGAATGACCTCCTCTTTATGGAACCGTAGTTCCTTCTGTTATTTTTTCTGTCAATTAGGTCTAATCCAATATCAATCCACTGATTTCTGATTTATCCTCTCCTTATAATATACCACTGTATTACTATTATATTACCATTGGAGTAGACTATTGGATTTTCCTATTGCTTTGAGCTGAAAATATGTTTGTGTGTTCCTTTGCCATTGAGTTATGTATTATTAATATCTGACTTATCCACATTCTGAAATAAAAAAGATTATATCATTTTATTCGATATAATTTGAACCAGTAGGCAAGCCTGAGTTGTAATGTTTTCGGTACTGTAGGCCTGTTATGAAACTTGTAGTGATAGAATTTGTGAGGTTTTAGTATTACAGTTTACTAGGTTTTTTAATTACATTCAGCTGATACATACATGCTAATGTGTCAGCCAGCTTGGAATCCAATATGGCTATCACAACAGAAATGTTATGACCTCCTCAGTTCATACAATGTTGGTTTAATCACTGGGATTAATGACAAAACTAATCCTAGTGGGGGTTGAAATAATGATCAAAACATGAATTCATGGCAGTCAGTTTGGATTCCCATATGGCAGCTACATGCACATCTTGCCAGATTGGCAACGTGACTTTTCTGACATGGGTAGATCAAATCTACCTGATACACACTGTTGCCACTTGTGGCAATGAGCTGCCTAATAACACAAAATCTAGAGACCTTATTGGTCAATTTGTACACTACTATTAGTCATAAAAAAAGAATTAAATCTGTACAAGTAGAACAGAGTTGCTTATAGTAAAATCAAAATTTACATACACCTCCAAAGGTGATGCAAAACCTAAGCCAATGTATTCTAATTAGCCAGAAGAAACAAGCACAGAAGGAAAATATTTTTTTTTCAGACTCCTTACATAGAAAAGTTGTATTTAGATTTTCTGCAACCACACAGGAAAACTTTTTCTGTTGCTGCAATGACTTCCAGTCAGTATCAGCTGTTCGTCTTTAACCCATTAGTACCAAAAAATCCCAAAGAGGGAAAGTCTTTTGAGAATTTTCATTAAAGCTGCTGTTGCTTGTCCTGCCAATAAATTTCTGGACCAATGAGGAGTGCTGTGAGAAAGACTATAGGAAGCTATTGCAAATTTACTTTGTAGGTGTGCACAAGACTCTCAGTGTGAGAAGTATGACTTTGTCTATCAGAGAGCTGAATCTTTGAGTCTCTTGCTTGGCTGGAGCAAGGAACATGAGCTACAGCCAAGAAAAGTCTGGGACAACACAGGTCTCCAACAGGCCAACCATGACCCTCACCCATGAGCTGTAATGGCTTTTTAAAATTACTGTTTTCAAAATGAATTTTTGCCCTATGCTCAGTCTGACTATGCAGAACTTTTGGCCAAAACAATTGCATATTTGATGCCACTTTATTTTCAGGTCAAAGAAAGTACAGAAAAATTCACTTCTACAAATGCAGGCATTGCAAAGCACCAATATAAGCTGGATGTGGAGCCAGAGTCAAACTAAAACTTTAGTCAATTTAATCCACCATTGCTGCACTGTTTTACTGGGGGGGTTTTGTGATATGAATCTCATTATTACTTCACCAAAAAAAAAAGATAGAAATTTTAGACACCTAGAACCCTGTCTTTATTTACACAGCCTATGTAGTATTTTCAATTAAAAGTTTGATTAAATAGCGCATTGTAGTCTGGGAGAAATGCTGAGGTTTGAAAATGGCCTATTAATGCAAAAACTTTAAGAACCACTGACTCACCCTATATAGTTACATCCATTCTCTCTCTCATCCATGAATCCAATTATTTCATGCAGAGTGGAACAGATTCAGTAGGAAGAAATAAGAAAGTTCTTTCAAGGATACACCCTATAGCAGGGGTAGGCCCCTTCATCACAAGTGCCAGAGCATGGCGTGCAATGACATTTTGCTTGGCATATGCACCTCAGAGTGGACAGCTGGGAAGAGACTGGGGCTGTGCTGCCACAACAAGGACCGGTCCCTGTCATGGCTCCCCCACCCCTGATATACCCACATCTTACAAGTTGAGGTTGTAGGTATTTTTAGCACTCTACTAAAAAATGCTGTCAACCCCTGCTCTATAGTGTGTAGTCTGCTGGTTTAAGCATTTACCTGGGACATGTAGGTTAAAGAACAAAACTAAACCTGGGTTCCCCACATCTTGTCTGACAATGGGGTAGTATTAGACAAAATGGCATTGCCAAAACTCTTTCCACACATTCAAGCCTGTATGAGCGCTCTAAGAACATCCACTGGATGATGTCCTGTGTTATATTGTGGGTTCAGTTCACTGAGTCAGGAGCCACTTTTTCAGAGAGATTTTTCTATTCATGCTACAAGCACCCAGGCAGCCACCAGCCTCTTCTCCAGCTCTGTCCAATTCTGCCTAGCTCTTGAAGGCATACTATCCTTACATCTCCCCTTTCCAAGTAAAAGAAAAACCCATTTTAACCAATAACAATATATTGGGTTTTTGTTCAAATAATTCAGTTTTTTTTAATAAACTAACAATTTTCAGTCAGTTTTTGTGGTTCCCTTTGCAGTCTTTCAGATCTACTATGCATCACATTAACCTCTGCACTGTCTCCTCCATGTCCATCTTTACTTTGGACACTGTTTGTTTCTTCTCCTGTTCTTCCTGGATGTGCTACAGGTGTTTCCTGTTCCTTCTGTAGACATTTCCTCTACTTTTTTCCACTTCATAAGATCTACCTCATGAGTGACAACTGCCTCCTGTATCCATGTTTTACCAACATGCACACATACCCTAGCTTGAGGTAGCAAAGTATCATAGTATCTAGAGTCAGAAGGGGCCTAGAGCAAGCCATCAAGTCTGACCCCCTGCCAATGGCAGGAACACGTGCCAGGGTCACAGGACCCCAGCCAAGTACCTATCTAATCTACTCTTAAAGATGCCCAAGGTAGGAGCAAGAACAACTTCCCTAGGAAGCTGGTTCC
>JAGPOW010003685.1:38452378-38469220 GCA_030014935.1 Caiman crocodilus
GACCCTCTCGAGGCCGTCCATATCCCTCTTGAAGTGCGGCGCCCAGAACTGGACACAGTACTCCATCTGCGGCCTGACCAATGCCGCATAAAGGGGGAGGATCATCACCTTGGACCGGCTCGAAATGCATCGTTGAATGCACGCTAGGGTCCAGTTGGCCTTCCCAACCACCGTCTGACATTGGATCTGTTGATCAGATTGTTTGATCTAAAAAGAAGACCAGAATGTTCACTGGCTTATGTTCATCCTCCTTTTCAATTTCCTTTTTAATTTGGACTGTGACATGTATTTAACCAACATCTGCAAAGAAGTGACTATCAAACAGCAAAAGAGGGAAAGGAAATTTTAAAGCGGGGAACGGAATGTAGAAAACCTTCACACAATTTTAAAAATCTGGGACACAGCAGAGGATTCAAAGGAGGTGTAGTGGCATGATGACAGCCCCCTTTTGGATCACACTGTGAGAGCAGCAGCTGGGGACATTTTTAAGTACCAGAAACAAGTAAAAATCCCCTTATAGTTTCATAGTAATTCCACAGTAGCTAGGATCAGGAGGGACCTGATCAGATCATCTAGTCTGACCCCCTGCCACAGGCAGGAATGAATGCTGGGTTCACAAGACCCCAGACAGGTGATCATCCAACCTCTGCTTGAATTTGCCCAAGGTAGGGGCAAGGACCACTTCCCTGGGAAGTTGATTCCAGATTCTGGCCACCTTAACTGTAAAATATTGCCTTTCGACCTCTAACCTAAACCTATTCTCCATCAACTTAGTACCATTGCTCCTCATTACCCCAAGTGATGCTAGGAAGAAAAGGGCTCTACCTATTTGCTGTTGATCTCCCCTGATGAGTTTGTAGGCAGCCACCAGGTCTCCCTTCAGTCTCCTCTTGCCGAGGCTGAACAGGTTCAGGTCCCTCCATCTCTCCTCGTAGGGCCTGTCCTGCTGCCCTCTCACCAAATGGGTGGTCCTCCTCTGAACCCTCTCCAGGCTGCCCTTTTGAAGTGCGGCATCCAGTACTAGATGCAGTACTCCAACTACAGCCTGAGCAAAGTCGTATAGAGAAGGAGTGTCACCGCTCTTGACCAGCTTAAGATGCATCTTTGGATGCATGACAAGATATGGCTGGCCTTGCTGGCTGTGCTCTGGCATTGGCGGCTCATGTTCATCTTGGAGTCAATAATGATCTCCAAGATCCCTTTCCACCTCTATGCTTTCAAGAGGAGAACTCCCCAGCCTGTATGTATGCTGTGGATTCCTTCTCCCAAGATGCAGCACCCTGCATTTGTCTATGTTGAACCCCATCCTGTTCTCGTCTGCCCACTTTTATAGTCTGTCTAAATCTAGTTGCAGCCTCTCTCTCCCTTCAAGTGTGCTCACCTTGCCCAACATCTTAGTGTCATCAGCAAACTTGGACAACGCACTTTCAACTCCCTCATCTAAGTTGCTGATGAAGATGTTAAACAGTGCGGGCCCAAAGACCAAGCCCTGGGGGACCCCACTGCTCACATCTCATCAGGTTGAGTACAACCTGTCCACTACTACTCTCTGGGTGTGCCCCATTAGCTAATTTTTTACCCATCCAACTGTGTAGGCATCAATGCCACAGTCGCTTGATTTATTGATGAGGATGGGGTGAGAGACGGTGTCAAAGGCCTTCTTAAAGTCTAGAAAGACTATGTCCATGCTGACACCATCTCCAAGGATTTAGTTACTTGGTCATAAAAGGCAATCAGGTTGGTCAGGCAGGACCTGCCTTTGATGAACCCATGCTGATTGCCCCTGAGCATGATCTCCGCACTGAATGGGGAGCCAGGATCAAGTGGGCTGGTTTCCCCTCCTTGCCCAGCAGTGGAATGGTTTCTCCTCCCTGCCCAGTCTCCACAGTTTTTCCTCACTAGGCCAGGAGCAGGACCAGAAACAGGGAACCTACCCATTGCCACTGGTGTCCCTGGCCAAACTTAGCTCCCCATGCAGATGCTTCCCACAACCCCAGCTGGAGTGGGGCAGAAGAAGCCAGGACAGCAGCAGTAGCAGGCTGCCTAGAGGTTTAAGTAGAGAGAAAAGGGGGGAAAGGGAGAGGAGGGGAGGTGCCACTGAGCACAGAGGGGAAGGGTATGAATAACAGTGTGGGGAATATTCTTACCTCATTTAGGGACTTAAAGTCCTCAGCTGCTGCTTCTGCCATAGTCTGTTCACCCTGAAGTGGGGAAGGAAGGGGAGGGTAGGGAGGGAGGGAGGGAGGGAGGGGAGCAGCACCAATCACTGTCCCCACACTCCCTTTTTAAAATCCGGGATCCATCTATACTGAGACACCAGGGTGATGAACCTGGTATCAAAACCTAGATGCATTAGTAGACAGACATCTAGAAAGATTAACTATATTCTCATATATCCATAATCTATCATGGATAGATAGGTTGGGATAGATGATTTCATGAGGTCCCTTCCCAGCCCTATTTTCCTATGATCTCACATAGATTTCTGTTTCAAAGCCAACATGCCTATAAGAACATGAACCACAATATATACTAGTACCTGCATATTCAACAGGCTATCTGTTACACATCAGGTCTACTGAAATTATCCATAATTCATTTCAAGAGCTGTCTAAGACTAGGAACAGACATTGTTCCCAGAAGTTGCATCTGTGTTTGTCCCAGAACAAAGATATCCCAGGATTAGTGTGTACACACATTGCCCTAATAACCACCATTTAGTGAGTAGCTGAATGCACTGCCACTTTTCTGCCACTGGTTAAATCAGGGGTGAGCAAAATGCAGCCCACGGCCCAGATGTAGCCCGCCAGGCCATTCTATCCAGCCTGTGGGGCCCCTAAAAATTTTAGAAAGTTAACATTGATCTGCCCCTGGCTGCCTGTTATGCGGCCCTCGATGGCTTGCCAAAACCCAGTAAGTGGCCCTCTGCCCAAAATAATTGCCCGTCCCTGGATTAAATAATACAATCCTGGGATAACTGTATGGACATATTTTGCAATATCCCAGCATAAACTGTTACTTCTTATCTGGGAACCTTTTCTTTTTAGGATTTTCCCCAAGACAGCAGGCATGGTTGTCTGTATACTTGCACTTTGTCCCTGTATAAATGCAACTTCTGTTTGCAGCCTAAAAGAAGCATCTAATTAAAAAGCAAACTTCTTACTTGAACCATCCAAGTCAAAAGCATGATTATCCTCTCCAAATTTCTTAATGCTGCGCAGAGCAACAGGATCAGACATGATGATTTGTTTCTATAGCCTGGAGTCCTGAGGAGACAAAAAGTATGACCAGATTTATGTCTTTCAAAATAATAAAATATTGTATGGGTTATATTCTGATTTTAAATTACATCTCAGCCACTTTAAGAGAATCCAACATTGGATTTAGAGCAATGAAATAACTAATACAGACAATAGTCTAACAGATATAATGAAACTACAGGGAGCTGAAGCAAAAGCACATTTAACTGGCAAAGACTGCCTACTGCATAAGTCTATCAAAAGGAATAGATTATTATCATACTTTGTAAAAATGCTTCAGGCTCTAATTGAGGGTTTCCTAATGTGGTTGTTGTGAGCATAATTGTAGCACATCTATTCTTTATCCCTTAATTATCCTTTAGCAGTCATGCTAGAGGAAACCATGAATTAGGTTAGGCTACACCCTGTAGGTAGTTTATAAAATGGAGTTTTAAACATGGTTTACCTCCATTGCCCGCATCCCCCAGCATGAGTTTTAAAAAACCTTCAATCAGTCTCTTTATCCGATTAGAAATGATGGGCCAGCATCTGTATAAAGCAAGAAAGGGCATGTCCAGGTTTCTCACAGAGAACACAGAGGGTGTTGTTTACACATTCATTAATGCACCTTAGATATTGCACATTAAGTGTACTACTTCCCTAATAAAGGACTAATGAAATGTGCAGTACCTAAAGTTACTGTGCAGTAGTGCTAGCACATGGTTATTTAGTGACACTTACTGTGCATTAGCCTAATAACACTGCTCAGTAGGCTATTAGTATGGTTTTTGCTGTGACACACTACTGCACAGTGTTACTTGGCCAATATGCAGTAAGCGTCTCATGTAGACACACCCACTAGGAAGGGAAAAATTCCATTTGTTTTACTATTGGTCTTTTGTTTCATTACTTCATTCATAACAGTAGAATTGTCCCAGTTACTGTATTGGCATTGGGTCACCTAGTGCTGATCTCATGCACTGTGTGAAACCCATAGAAGGGCAGCTATTGATAAGTAGTAAGTGGTATTTTCCTTTTAAATTACAGCAAGATGTAAGATGTAAAATGAAGGTAGAGAAGAATGTGTATGTCACAGCCAGTGATGCCACCTCCTCTTTACTTCCTGCCCCCTAATACCTATATTCTCCTTTCTTTATCCCTGCCTTCCAGAGATACTATCAGCTTGGCCCCTCCTCTTTCCTTTGACCTCTCCTTTTCTGAACCCTGTCTACATCACTTTTGGCTCTGCTCCCTGCTCCCAAAGACTAAAAAAGGCAGTCCTTCTTACCTAGAAAAGCAGTCAAAGAGATTTTGAGCACAGACTGGAACTATTAAATCCACTGGTCAATAAATAGTGATACTCCTAGAAACAGAAGTGTTATATAAATACCTAAAGTGGAGAGAGCAAGGGTTATGTGTACATGGTGTAAACATGTACAAGAAATAAAATTGATATTGGTAGGCAGAAAAATGCCTCCTAAAATCCAAACTTAATTAAAATACTCAAAGTGCCAACATATTTCTTCCTTTAGGATAATGAAATACATTGTAAACATGCATAGACCTTCCTTCCCTTCTGAAGTAAATGAGTAAAGCTCCATTCAAAAGCAAAAGAATAGCACCCATTTGTACCAGGAATGAATTTGGTCCTACAAGTTCATAATAAATCAATCAATCTTCTATAACATAAGAAGGAAAAACCTTTAATGGGCATGTCCAAAGGAGTGCACACATGCAGTTAGCAGTGCCTCAAAGCTGTTTGAGGTGTTGCAAGCTACATGCAGTGCACATAAACCTGTTTGCTGCATTGCTAATTTACTGTAGAGCACCAAAATTTGACACTGGGAGATCCCAGCGTCAAAAATCAAAACACTGCTAAAAAAAAGCAGCATAATGTACGTGGCAGCAGTGTGCACCACCAAAAACAGAGCCTGGCCACCCAGAGCCACAGTGGCTACCAGCCAGGCTCCATGTGGCTAGATCAGCACTGCTTCCACCCCAAGAGTCCCCCAGGATCCCAGGTAAGGCTGCTATGGCCAGCAGAGGTGTTGGCCCCAGCCTCTTCTACTCCACCCAGGTCAATTTCCTGCATGCTGCAGCTCTTGTGCAGGGATGTGCCCTGGGACAAAAAGCAGTGGCACAAATATGTGCTGCTGTTATATGTGCCATGGTAAACATATGAATCCATCCAGCATATGCACATGCTGTATGGCTGCATCTAGATGAGTGAGCTGTGAGGTATGAACACTGAACATTCAGGTGTTTTCTGTGCTGCTACCTTGCAACATTGGGTTGTTTTTTGACCCTGAGAGGTCAAAAAATCCAGTGCAGAAAAAAAACAAGGTGGTAGACGTAGTGGTAGCATGCACCACCCAAAACTGGAGCCTGGCCAGCTGGAGCCACACTTCAGTTGCCAGCAGGATCCCAGCTGCAGTTGCAGCTTCCTTGGCTCCCAGAACCCTGTAAGGCTGCTGGTCCCAACCTCCCCTTCCCCCTCGGGATAACCTGTCATGCACTAGACTCCATGTGGTACAGGTGTTCCCTGGGGAGAAATAGAGGCAGCACAACATGTGCCACTGCTTCATTTCCCCAGGGAAACAAATGTCCATGCTCGTGTGGCATGGCCTACGCATCTATATATTCCACATATAGGGCACATCTACACAAGATGCATTAATGTGCCTTAGTGCAATTTACTGTGCAGTACAGGTGTGCATGTACATGTGCACACCCTTACTGCACAACAAAAATGTCTAATTGTGCCTAAATTTGCTACCTGCAAATGTAGGTATCAGATTTAGTTCTGAGTAATTAAAGCACAGTAACTTATGTGTGGACATGACCCGACACTAACTTTAATGCTGGGTCTGCTCAGCCACTATGGTGCTGCCCTGAGCTCAACCCCAGGTCTCCTGGCTAGTCACCTCTCCTGCCCCAGGGCTGGGCTGCTCTGTGGCAACCCCTAGCTGCAGGCTATAAAAGCCCCTGGAGTATACACACCGGGACCTTGGAGCACTGTAGCCCCTGTATGCCCCCCTGGACAAGACCCAGGTTGCCCCTGCCAGTCCTGTCCCTAACCGGAAATGCTGCGGTGAGGGTTGTAAAGGGCTGCAGCCTGCTGCTTCACCTGCCCAGTCCTGACATGTTCCCAGAGGTGCTGGCTGGCTGTCTCTGGCAGCAGGGCCAGCACCTGCTCCCGCTGGTTCTCAATCCCAGCAGTGTCTCCCATCCTTGCAGGCATTGTGGCCCATTTGCCTCTGCTGCACAGCTCCCAGTTCCTGGCCATGCCCCTCTGCTAAGTGTTCTTAGCACTGTCCAGGGCCAGCCACACAGGGAGAGCCATAATGAGGGACCAGAGAGTTGGTGCAGGATGCACCAACATGTCCTCCCTGTCCTCCCCATTGAGGATTGGCCCCACCCACATGCACACACCCTAGCCTTCCATCCAGGGCCCCAGCTGGAGCCAGAAGGAGATTAGGGACCTTGTGGCCCTCTGGGGGCGCTGCAGAGGTTGAGAGGCAGTTTGCGGGTAGTGGGCGCTCAAACACCCATATTTATGAGGGCCTGTCAGGTGGCACATGGGAGCAAGGGCACTCCCAGACAGTGCAGCGGTGCTTCATAAGGATCAAGGTCTTGCAGGCACAGTGGGCGGCTGTGACTGACCACAATCATTGGTCCAGTCGTGCCTGTAAGACCATGACTTTTATGCAGCAGTTGACCAACATTTTGGTGTCCTGGGACCAAGGCCACAACCCTACAGTTTTCACCAGCAAGGGTGGCCTGCCTGAGTCACAGCCCTGCCCTGACTCATCTGGTGGTAACACCTCCACAGAGGAGGGGCCATTGGATGTTTAGTGCCCCAGCCTACCCACCAGCAGCTGGAGGTGCCCTGGCCAATGGCTGCCTTACCAGCTTTGCATCATCATCCCTTCCACATGGAGTGGCCAGCCATGACACTGCTTCTCCCTAGGGGGAAGCCTGGCCAGGCACTGGCCTACCACATACCATGAGCTGAAGACACCAGATGCAACCATCTGCCATTGCCAACAGGGAGGCCCATGTCAAGCTGCCAGCCTCATCAGCCCTACATGGTAAGTCCTGCACTTTCCCCTGGCCCTGATTCTGGCCCAGCCTCTGCTCCTGCTCCCTGCCTGGCCTGCCCACACTTCCTTGGCCCTGGGTTCCCTCCTCACAGTACACAGAGGTGGAACACAGTTCAAAACTTAATTCAGCAGCCCATGTCCCTGCCACTGGGCAGGCATGGGCCTCTCACCCCAAGGAAGGTATAGATGTTGCCAACAATTTCTTCCTTAGCAGTGAGGGACAGGGATGTGTAGCACTGCCACAGGTAGCCTTCCAAGCAGTGGTGGAGGTTGTGGGCCAGCCTGGGCTCACCCCCTACTCCATCATAGAACAGGTTCCCAAACCAGGAGTGCAAGTGTGCCCAGGGCACCAGAAGGATCATCAAAAGGAGGGCTTAGTGGCTCAGGTACCCCTCAGCCTGCACAAACAGCCCATCATGCACCTCCCAAGCAGCAGGAGCATGCTCAGAGAGCAGCAGTGGCATAGTGGGGGCCAGCCCCAGGGCACCTCCTTGGAGAGGTGCCCAGTAGGGAAGGCAGGGGCCTGGCCAGCCCCTCACCCCAGTTGTTAGGGAGCCCCATGCACCTTGACCCCAGGCACCATGGGCTGGGCAGCAGCACAGTAGAGTGGGTGGCCTGCAGGGAAAGAGGTAGGGGAGCAGGGTCTGGAGCCATGGCAGCAGGTGCTGCAAGCAACCTGGCATATCCCACCCTAGGAAGGGACAAGGGACGCAGGCTGCCTGCAGCCAGCACCCAGCAGGCTGCCGGCCCCAGGGAAGCAAGTGGAGGTGGGAGGCTTGGCTGGTAGCCACCAGGACCCAGGCCTGCCTGGCTAACTTACCATGATCCCTGGGCACCCATGCACAGTCGACCCCTGAACTGAGGCCAGGCAGCGCATGGCCCGATTCAGAGCATCTTATCTCTGAAAAGCTGCAAACTCTCACAAAAGCTTCTGTATTTTGCCTCCACAGGGTCAACATCTGGATGCAGAGAAGAGGCCACCAGCCCCAGCAGGAATGCAAACTCTGGGTCACTGCCACCCAGTGCTGGAGCCCTTCACATGCAATAACTGTGCCAGCAGCACATCCTGGATAGAACCATCATGCTCCACCAGCTGGTGGCAGTGGCAGAGAAGCACAAGCCTGGTGAATGGAGGACATCACCTGGGAGACTGCCCAGGAAAAGGTGTAGGACTGGGCACAGCAGGGGCACTGGGTGCAGATGAGGGTGCTAGAGCAAGGGCACATTGACTTTACATGCATGTTTATGCCCATGTTCATTAATGTCTCTGTTCTTCTCTAATTAATAAATATTTCTGACCCCTAGACTGAATTCAGAAATTGTGAATGTTAGGAGTACAAAATTAGTTCATCATAGCACATTGAGCTATTCTGGCAGGTGGTGGCCCTCCAGACCTGGGCAGTGGAGGCCACAGATGCCAATCACCAGACCCTGGACAGCCTCCTGAGCCTGGTGGTTGCATCCATGCCCCCATTGCCCAGCCCCTGCCCATGGCCCTGCAGAGCCCCTGGGTCCTGCCTGCCACTCCACAGCAAGCCCCTGTCTGGCCCTGGCAAGAGGTCCTTCAGTGCCTCCCAGCCACTGGAGCCCCTGGCCCAGCCCCAACCCTGCCCCACTCTGCTACCCCACTGCTTGCCCTGAGCCCATGTGCCCAAACACCTGGAAGTGCCAGAAAGGACACCAGAAAGGGATGTTGGCCCTGAACTTTGGCAAAGGGGGAACTGCCTGCTGTTGAGGAGTGCTGTCTGGCATCACCCACAGACAAGCCTGCCACCCACCATGGTCACCATGGCCCTTAGACCCACGGGAGAATGAGCCAAGGTTGGAGGCTGGGTATCTGTCCCTGGGCTCAGACTCTGGGGTAGAGGCCTCTAGGGGGCAATCTGGAATTCAGATAGAGACTGAAACTATTGTAAATAGTTTGCACATTGGGAAGTGGGTTTTTTATTGTTGGTGGGTGGGGACGGTGGTGGAGGGACTCTGTGTGTTGTGGAGGGAGGTGGGGAGGGAAGTTTATTGGTTGAGGGAGAGGTGGGGAGGAATGGGGGTGGGTGTTGTGAAGGAAATAAAGCTATTTTGTTTCAAACAAGTGTGTGGCAGGGCAGGTGGTACTGAGGGGGTGTATGGGTGGCAGAGCAGGTGGGCTGGAGCGAGGAGTGCAGAGAGAAGGGGTCAGCCAGGGTCTCCCACACCCAGCACCTTGGATTCCACTGGCAGGTGTGCAGCTCTGTTGGGACGTGGGTGGATGGGGCCTCTAGGGGCCAACAGGACCTGTACCATGGCCAGCAGGAGCATGAAGCACTGGTCATCGCTGCCAGGGGCAAGGCTGGACTAGCCATGGCAGGGGGAGGCAGGGTGGGCAAGGAAGGAGATGCCACAGTACATCGCTCTGCTGCACTGAGCATATGGCTCCTGGGCAGGGAAGGAGCTGAACAGGGATCAAAGGGTGAGGCTGTTTTTCCAAAATGGCTGCCAGTTGCTGGCAGCTGGGTCTGGCTTCAATATTGCTGCCAAGTGCTGGCAGCCATGTGGCTGGAGGCTGGAGCTCCCCCAAGTGGTCATATGGCAGGGCTGGAGAGACTTGGTCCTAGAACGAGTGCCAAGCCTCCGCATGTGTAGACTCCTATCCAAAATCACTTACTGCACACTAGCTTAAAGAGCAGTAAATTTAGTCATGACTAATTGCACATGCAAATACAGCCATAGAAAGCAATTCTAATTCTCACTGCAAGAGGCAGATGGGTTAAAAATGGCTGTAGGATCTACACAGTTAAATTGTCTGTACTAAGCTCAAAAACAATACAGAAAATGTATGTAAATGCCTATACTTCTTTTTGTCAGCTGTTTCTAATACATGATAAATGTCTGAAATAAACCCACTTGTGATAATAATACAGTTATTATTTTCTACAAAGGAAATCTAATTCATAATATCTCTTTTCAGGGGCACCCAAAGTTTGCAAGGCTGAGTGTTTGATGTTAACTGTGTTGCACCTCATTTTAAAGCCATATAAGAAAAAAATGGTTGTAATGTTATAATTTTTTAAAAGGAAAAATATGGTTAAATATTATAAACACATAAGCAGGAAAGTCCGATAGAGGAGGGAGCAGGGAGGGGAAAGATTACAATTGTTCTTTAAAGTTTTAGAGAAAGCATGTAGAGCCAGGGTCTGTCTAACTTAATTCTTATAAATCTCAGGATGTCATCCTCCCCCTGTACTCAGCCTTGGTGAGGCTGCAGCTGGAGTATTGCATCCAGTTCTGGGCTCCACAATTCAAGAAGGATGTTGAGAAGCTTGAGAGAGTGCAGAGGAAAGCCACACGTATGATCAGAGGGCAAGAGAATAGGCCTTATGAAGAAAGGCTGAGAGCTGTGGGACTCTTCAGCCTGGAAAAGTATAGGCTCAGGAAGGATCTGGTGGTTGCCTATAAGTGTACAAGGCGTGTGCATCAGGATCTGGGGGTACATCTGTTCACCATGTCACCCTAAGGGATAACAAGGATCAATGGTCACAAACTCCTCCAAAACAGTTTTAGGCTGGACATAAGGAAAAATTTCTTTACTGTCCAAGCCCCCATACCTGGAATAGACTCTCTCCAGAAGAGGTGCAGACACCCACTCTGGACTCATTCAAGAAACATTTGGATGTTTATCTTGCTGGGGTCCTTTGACCCTAGCTGACTTCCTGTTCCTGGGGCAAGGGGCTGGATTTGATGATCTTCAAAGTCTCTTCCAGCCCTAATGTCTATGAACTTAAGAAAATGCCATGGCAATAGGGGTTTGCTATATACATATTCATCCTGCTCCATGTAGAAAGAAGATTTTGTAAAAAGTTAATTTTCAGCTGAGCTTATCTAGCTTATACATATCTAAACACAACCCTGATAATCACTAAGCATGAATCCCCAGCTGTTTTCATAGAAGTAAGGGTTTTTCCTAAGGATATTTTTTATTGGACTAACTATATAGCTGAGAGAGCTGTTAGACAAGCCCTCAAGCACAAAGTGTCCTTCCTGGAATCTGGAATCCAGACTGTCATGGCTACAATGCTCCAGACCTACTACAACATGGCAGTTTTCAGTCATTTTTGAGAAACTAACTTATCCACATTTACAGTTAAAATATAGTCCCTCAGTCTGCCACTTACACTTGCTAGTTCACTGACTCTGAAAGAGCAGTCCTACAAAAAGCAGTTTTTCAAACCAGCACAAAGTGCTCACAAACATGCCTTAAGAAAAATCCAGTTTTTCCTCTTGGTTCCTCTTGGCAGCTGTATCAACTAATCATATCCTCCAGATTATCTTTGCAACAGAGATCTGTTTTAAATTAGTCCAGTTGAGATGCATATAAAAAGGTATTCATGAGGTTGAGTCTTCACAGATACTGCAGACTCTCCTCTATTTAAATAGATCCCTGATAAGCTTAAGAAGTCCTACAGATATAGGGAAAACTGTGGTCAATTGATTTCGTAGAAAAGACAGTACAAATAAGCAGACAGCCTAAGGCTTAATGGGTTGTGTAACTTTCAACATGGTGCATTATCATTTTAGAGAAGAACGATTTATTAATTGTCATCACATTGCACATACATAATGAGCAGAATTTTCCTGTTTAAACACATTAAAATGGATTAGAACCTGAGCCTTGGCTCCAACTGCTTTGCATTGTTCCAGTGTTTACAGGACAGAGATTGCCTTTATTAAGAAATCTGGAGGCTAAACCAATAATTTCAATTACAAATGCTACTGTGTTCTTCTCTATTTTATATTTAAATTAGGGTAACAATAAATGCAACTGCAAAAATAGATAATAGGAATATATACATTTTGGTATGATGGTGATTTCATTATCACATTGCTTATCTGTATTGTATGAGCAACTTCTGTTCAAATAACCATTAATTTTTTTGAAAACTCATCACAAAACCACATCTTGCCAACAAATAGAGATTTTTAAAACATAAAAGTTGGTGCAGTTCAGCTGCTTGGTTCCACTTGTAACAACCCTGAACCTGGTTTCTTATCACTAGTGTAAAGTTGCCAGAGCAGATCCCCACAGCTGACGCCAGTGTGGGAAACTACAATATTCTATAAAATGATGAAGAATACCCATATCAATAAAATAATGTCATACTTTGCAGTGATGAAGAGGGGTTATATTCTGACCAAAGTAAGAAAAGCGGTCTCTCTTTTCTTCTCCCTCTATTTATTATTTACCTTTGCAATCATGTTATTGAACTCCATGAAGAAATTTGTGGTGGAGTCTTATAAAATAATGCCCTGGTCCTGTAAAAAAAATGTCAGTGAGCTGGTGATTACTGCTGTGAGAAGCCACACTGAAGTGCTTGTTCAAATTGTCATACATAGATAAAGACCACGGTGTCTGGATACATGAGACATTCTTTGAAACAGTGAAATTAGATTCCTTTGAGAGGCTAAAGGTGTGATACAGAGGCACAGCTCACTTACAATATCAAACATTGTCATTCCACAAGAAGTCCCAGTGAAGCCAATGGATTCTCATATGATCCACTGTGGATGAAAGGATCAGGATTTGGACCCAAAGAACTTGCAGGGAAATAATACAAATTACATTTTGGTTAGTAAATTGTATTTTCAAGTGCTAAAAGTGATAGATTTTTACTTACCTGGGAGGTAAAAAAGTAAGGAATACAGAACAAACCACAAAGATCCCAGTTGGTCAGATTAGTCAGGGATATGAACATCCATTCCCAACAGCAGTTTTCATCATTCTAACCCATCTATGAGGACAGAAGCTTTAAATGGGCATTAACTGTTTGCACCTGGGTCACTAACCCTGCGGTCATCCTGGCTACAGTTCATTGACTTCTAATGGTGAGTTTAAATTTGACTAATGTAATCTCACAACAAAGACAAGGCACATGAGGAAGCAGTTAGGTCTACATAAATTAAAAGATACTCTTTCAATATGCATCACATATAATTATAGGAAGACATATTGAAGCATTATTGGATCAGCAATGCTGTAGTTACAAGTATGCTAGCATGCCCACTACAAAGAGCAACATCAGCCTCAATATATTCTGTAAAAATAATGCTGCGTAATAGTTAAAACATTTCAGGATAACATACAATTAAATGAATAGTATCCGATGCTTACTCAAATACTCACTCATCTCCAACCCCTGAACTTGTAATATTGTTGTGAAAAAAATGAGTTGCATACTGAGATGTGAACTGCATACACACAAGTCACAGGAAGTGGTGAGTGAGAACTCTAGATCTAGAGTACTGTCTCCTGTGTGTCAACAAAGATGTTAAAAACCTGGAAAAATACCAGAGGAAGCAACAAAAAATGATAGAAGGCCTAGAAAATATGGCATATAAAGAAAGCCTGGAAGAACGAGGCTTATTTAGTCTGGAGAAGAGAAGAGTGAGGGTGGAATTGGTAACGGTTTTCACATATGAAAAGTATGATAATCATCAATTGTTCTGTGCGTCTAAAGAGGCTGGAGGTGGAGGGGGGTGGGGGAATCAATGAATTTTAAATGAAACATTTTATTAAAACTAGTTAGAATCCAATCCATATATAATTCAGCTTCCCCGTTTCTAAACAGGCTGGTCAAGTTTCCAGTCCCTTTTTCTTACTACTTGCTTCTATAGGTTCAGTGAAAAATGTTTTCTATGTATTAAGATGTAGTCTCAGCACTAAAAGATTGAATGCCAGAACCAGGATTTTCGGAGAGTCTAGAGGAAACATTTACCATGGACTGGGTAAAAGGGAGGCATTCCAATTAACGTGCTGCTCTCACCCTAGTAAAATAGAATACTGTACAAGCAGATAAACTTTCTACTTTATTTCATCAAATGTTATTAAAATTAGTGTTTCCTTTTGCATGTGAGCCATTGTATTTATGTTTGTGTATGTAGTCCTGGTTTAAATGAAGTTATTATCTCCCTTTTGGATTGATAACATCTTTTATAGACACTACCATTTTCACAGGGGTAAATAAATGGGGGAAAATCTTTACTCATCATGAGAACATTTCTCTGTTCAGATAAAAGTTCTGGTGCCCTTTTATCTCCCCTGTAGCCTAAAGCTGTTATGCTTATGCTCAGTTGACTAAAAAAACTGGTTTTACCACAGCAGATTAAATTATTGTCAAACCCCTTCCTGTTCCCAAAACCTTAATGGCTGCCAATCACTTGACATCTAACAACAAGCTTCCACACTTTGTTACAGGCATGCACAAACTGCGATTTGCCTACCTCTGTGGCTACCACTGTGTGGTTAGCTTTGAAATGACTGGACAACTAACAATTCTAAAACAGGGTTGAATGGTAATTCCCAATGAGCAGGCTTGCCTTTATGCTTTGGACCAAACTGTGCTCTCTTAGACAGTAACCCATGCTGTTTCTTGATGGAAGAGATCATTGGTTAGAGCAGCTCTTAGGCTTTTCTGATTTATGCTGGAAACAGGGCCAGCATAAAATTGACCCCAGCATTGAGAAGCCACAGTTAGCTAAAAAATCTTTTCCCCTCACACACACAATATACAACATACATGCTCTCAGTTAAGATGTTCTTGGAGATACCTCAGACTCACACTAAATCTGAGAGTGCCTGGGCTATTAGCAAAGCAGCTGAATGCTTCCAATAAGACTTTCCTGTTCTTTAGTACCTTGCACCAGAAGATTTCAAACACCTCACAAACAAGCATTAATAATTTAAGCCCCATTATGCCACTGAAGAAAGAAATGTCATTGCCCTCCACTTATACAGTGGCAACTGAGGTATGGTTTGTTATTTTTGCATCTAATTTTCAGTGACTCCATCTCCAAACATGTACAATGAAAAACCTCCAGAGCATAACCCTATATGGAAAATCAAAATACTGCAAGGCAACAAAATACCTCAATACTGCAAGACAGCTCCATATCATGCATCTATCAGTGTGTTGACTAACCTTCCTTTATCTTTCTTCCTGTAATGCTCATTCTTTTTATTTTTTAAAAAGTTTATTTATACTTCAGAACACCTACCATTTCAGACCTCAAATTTTTGACATTTTGAAAGTAACTTTCTCTCTTCACACCCCAGCAGGATCGCATTTTCCTGTACCAAAATAAAAGTACTAAACAAAGTAAAATATGAGCCCTGGTTCATTGCAGCATCAGGCCTACAGCCTGAAGGAGGCCAGGTTGGGTAGAACTATGCTAATCTTTTATTAGGACTCCTTTGCATGCCAATCCTGGCCAAATCTATTTTGGAGAATTTCCCATCTCTCAGGACCTGACCTCAGGTTAGGGCTTTTGGTGAAGAATTCAGACATAGAGTCAAAGGAAAGCTGAAGGAACAGAGAGAAATTTTATTTATTTATATACAAGCTCAGAAGATTTAGCCTGTTTCCCTTGCGGGATACTCATTCAACCATTTGGAAATACACAAAGGACCACATTTTAGAGCAGACTTCAATCCAATTCCCTAAGTATGCGTGCAGCTTTAACACAGCAATTATAAGTAGGGCATGGAATTTTTGTGAGTTTTCTTCCATGCCCCCATCTCCCCCAAAACATATTTAGATACGATCTGAGTTTGTGGGGTATATCATCATGTGTATACTCCAAGTGTGTGTTACAATTGATATTGCAACAAAGCTATATGCTCAGGTGATTATAATATTTTTATCAATAGTAATATCAAGTAATAGCTTCTAACACTGAAGTGAAAATAATAATATTACTTTAAAAAAAAAGTGGGCATAGGATGAGTATTGCCAAGACATGCTTTTACTGCATTTTTTAATTCCTGAGTGTGACTTCAGTGCAACTTTGGCTTAGAAAATGAATGACCCCCACTGTCATTACTGTGCATGTCAAGAGAGTTCATTCCTATCTTTTCACTTTTGAAAATGACAGTTGATTTGTTCTAGTAATTTTTATATACAAAATCTGCGGCCTAGGGAAGAAGTAAACAAAACACATACTTTCTTACCACCTCTTTTTTCCACACTGCTGTTTTCTCTTTAATTATTTATCTAACAATGAAATTCCCTCTGACTTTAATGAGGCTTTGCTAGGATCAGCAAAAATTAGTGGACTGCATACATAAAAGAAAACCGAGTAAATGGAAATTAACTGTCTGCCCAACTTAAAGTAAATACACTATTTCTACCTTTACACTTCTATATTCTGGGCACATCTACACATGCAAATACTCTAGGGTAAGTTTACTCTAGAGCAGTGTTTCTCAATCCATGGGTCATGACCCAAAAGTTGGTCACAAGAATATATGAAAGGATTGCAAACAAACTTTAAAATGGATTATCGTTTATATGAGAAAAAACATGGGGAAAATGTGGGTTTCCTTTGCAGGCTGGCAGAGTTCCACCCTGCAAGGGGCTGCTTGGGGCCCGCCCATATCATAGTATCATAGTATCATAGTATCATAGTAGTTAGAGTCGGAAGGGACCTGGGCAGATCATCTAGTCCGACCCCCTGCCTTGGCAGGAAAGAGC
>JAGPOW010003685.1:38477609-38490475 GCA_030014935.1 Caiman crocodilus
CTACACCCCACAACAGAGCCATCAGCATCCCAGGATCTTATAGCTGCACCTCCAGAAATGTAATATACCTCATCCAATGCACCAAATGCCCTGATGGAAGGTATGTAGGAGAGACCAAACAACAACTGCGCACCAGAATGAATGCACACCAGAAATCCATCAAAGACAGAAACTCCCCAGTTACCGGTGGAGGCACATTTCTCACAGGAGGGCCACTCTCTCTCCAATCTCTCAGTCCTGATCTTCAAGGGAAACTTACACAACACTTCCCAGAGACGAGCCTATGAGCTCCATTTCATCAACCTCCTGGATACTAGAGATCATGGACTAAACAGACACTGGATTTTTGATATAATATGCCTGGCAACTGACTCCCCAGTCCAGCCCTTGGCTTGTTTACTTTTCATTCCATCCAGGAAGAGCGCACACCGACTGCTGAAACTTCCTTAGCCTGACAAAGGGTTTCTGAACCCAAAAGCTTGCTTAATAACTATTCTCCAACCATTTGGGTTGGTCTAATAAAAGATATCAAACTCACCCAAGGAACATTGTCTGCCTCTGAAACAAACTGTTCATTTGTGTGTTAACCACCTGTTATTTACTCAGTCATGAAACAATACTTCCTTTGTTTATGTCAGTCTTGTATTAATTATCCACTTGTGACTTGCATAGAGCAAGATTCTGATATGGTTTATTCATGTTAATTGAGTAATTGTATTACTTTCAATTGGACTACTGGTGGAATAAAGTTCATTAAAACAGATTAATCTAACCCTTAGAACTAGGAAATCTTGCACATGAAGAACAAGGATTTAACAAACCTGCTTCAGGGTAGAAGAATTTAATGACAGTTTAAGATATAATAACTTTAATTGTAATGGAATAAAACATTTCTATAAGGATGATAGGCTAATGTGTCAGCTCACAGCAGAGGTATGATTGCCTGATTTATTGTTAATTTATTAATCTAACTAAGGGTTTTAGTCTAGTTTAACCAAGGGTTGGAAGGAGCACTTCTACAGAACACAGACAATTTGTATGTGTGGGTGTGTGTATAGAAACTTATTTTGGGTCAATCAGAAATGTTTAGTTTAACCTGAAATAAAATTCAGGTCAGTTTTTAGCTTAAAAATTAAAAAAATAAATGAAGTGTCATTTCAAAATCAAAAGTCAACCATTTTTTTGGAAAAGGTCAAAGGACTTTGGAATTTCCAAAAATGAAATATTTAATTAAATTAAAGTGTCTCCATTGAGTATTTCAAGATTTTCAGTTCTCCCCTCATTTTTAGGGTAGCAAAACTCTTTACCAACAGTTTAAGATCACCCCTCCCACACTGCCACCACCACACTGCCACCACCATAAAACCCTTAATTTTTCAGTGAATTCTCTATTTGTCAAAAAAAAATCATCAGAATCTAATTTTGAGGCTATGTCCATTAGGATTTCCAATCCTCATGCTACAACTTCACTAGCAGTGAATAAAAAAAAACTGATATCAATATGCTTCACATCTTTCAGACAGACTGAACTCTGTCAATTCTTATATTAAACAAACAAATCTCTCCCTGATATTCAGGATATTTTACTCTTACTTTCATTAAAGATATTTCAGCTCCCCGGTTCTTATTCTCTGATATACTTCCTCCTCTTGCAACTTTCAATTGTCTGCGATGTCCAACATCCAACTTACTCACTTTTAAGAGTCAAAGTAGGAAAATTTAATTGAAGTGAAATGCAAAGTCTGGCAGTGATGTGCTAGAAAAATTATGTGGTTTATAGGAGCTAAGAGGACAGCTCATATATGCATGCTTTCTCATTTGGTTCTCAGCACACTTGGCTTATCTTTACAGAGATAAAAAATTTACTTTATAATTCACTCCTTTGATTTTTTGTTCCTATGCAGGTCTTTGGGGGCTTATCAACAATGCTGGGATCATGGGACCAACAGCTCCTACAGACTGGTTGAAGATTGAACATTTCAGAGCACCAATTGAAGTTAATTTAATTGGCCTTATAAATGTTACATTAAACATGCTTCCCTTGGTTAAAAAAGCTAAAGGGAGGATAGTCAACATATCCAGCATCGGCGGTCGTCTGACAGTGAATGGTGGTGGCTATTTTCCTTCCAAATATGGGCTGGAAGGATTTAATGACAGCCTAAGGTACAACTATATTAACTGTGATCAAATAATACATATTATAGAATCCTGAAAAAGTAGGGGTGGAAGGGATTTCCAAAGGTCATCTAGTCCAACCCCCTGCCTGAGGCAGGACCATCCATACCCAAACCATCCTATACAATCCATAATCTAAACTCTACGTAAGACTACTGTCGACCCTGACATGACACAGGCCTAACATCCTAACCTGTCACAGGTAAAGTTGGGGAAGCATAGCAGCCAATGCCTTGTTCCTATGAAACTTTCCCAATCTATGTCATGTCCCTGGTTACAGAAGAAGGTAAAAACCCCCACAGTCCATACCAGTTTGACCATAGGATAAAGATTCTTCCTGACCCTGAATATGGCAATTGGTCTGACCCTGAGTGGAGGGGCCCCCCCAGGCAAGGACCTCTGGCTTTGGTCCCAGCAGGAGCATTGGCACACCCTAGTCAAAATCCCCAGCTTTGGTTATTACTAACACCTAATGTCTCTAAAGAAAGCTTAAAAACACTCTGATACATTTAGTAGAAAGTTGGGAAGGGGGCAACCAGCAAAGCCTAGAAGAATGGGAAATAGCCATAGTATATGACATAGCTATGCCTAGATCATCCCTGACCAGTGACTGTCCAACCTCTTCTTGAACACCCCCAGCAATGGAGAATGCACAACTTCCCTAGGCAATCCATTCTACTGCCGCACTGTTCTAACAGTGAAGAAGTTTTTTTGGATATCCACTCTAAGCTTACTTTGCTGCAACTTCAAGTCTTTGATCCATGTCTTCCTCTCTGCAGTAAGAGAGAAAAGGTGCTTTCCTTCTTTATGGCAGCCCTTCAAGTATTTGAAGCCTGCTATCATATCCCTTAAGAGCATTTTTTTCAAGCTGAATATGCCTACCTCCTTCAGCCTCTCCCCATATGATGTGCTTTCCAAGTCCTTGATCATCTTTGCTGACCATCTCTGGACCCTCTGTAACTTCTACATTTCCTTTTTAAATATGGAGCCCAGAACTGCACAGAATACTCCATATGATGCCTAACTAGTGCCAAGTAGAGAGAGACTATTGCCTCCCATGTCTTGCTCCTAAATGTTTCTATTGATGTGTCCCAAAACTGCATTCAGATTTTACACTGCTGCATCACACTGCAGATTCATATTGAACCTGTGATCTACCAGAGTCCCAAGTCTGTTCCAGAGTGCTGCCAGTCAGCCAAGTATCACCCATTTTATATTTGTGTTTTTGATTATTCCTTCCAAGCTGTAGCACCTTACATTTGTTTGCATTGAACTTCATCCTGTTAGCTGTAGCCCAACTTTCCAATCTGTCAAGATCTTTCTGAATTGTGCTTTGAATTGTTCCAATGTGTTTGAAGTCCTTCCTCGGTTAAACTAAATAGTGCATCAGCTCAAAACAGAGGCTTGATTCCCTTATTTTTGTTAATTGGATAATCTAAATAAGGGTTCAAGTAGATGAAACAGTTATGCAAGATAAACCAGGAGTGCATCTACAGTGTACTCGCTACTTTGCACTACTTCTACTTGAGAACACTTCATTCTTGCTAAGAGAACCTTTGTGTAAATAGGGTTTACCTCACCCTATTTATATTAATAATCACCCTCTACAAATATTAACATGAGAAGTTATTGTAGAGAAGCAAGCACATCGTAAATTAATAATTACGTCACTGTGCAATAAACTCCCTAATAGTATGCATGGGAGAGTGGGCGGTCTTAGTGGCTAGATACCTGAAACACAGGTATAGTCCAGATCTTTTCCAATGGAACAGAGGGTATGGAAGGATTTGGCATCAGAACTGGATTTGGAAGCTGTAGCCAAAGTCAGGATAGGCTGGGATCAGAAGCTGAAGCCAAAAACAGAGCAAGTCAAGGGTTAACCAGGATCAGAAACCAAAAGTCAGAGCTGAAGGCCAAGCCAGAATCAAGAGCGGAAAATTGGTGTCAGGGAAGGCCAAGGCTCTTACAAGGACTGGAAGGTAGAGTCAGAGCCAGGAGTCAAAAATTAGCAAACCATCAAGGAAGCACACAGAAGGTCAGAAGCAAGAACTTTGCCTTTGTCCAGACAAGAAGATTACAGGCTGGGCCTTAAGGGCTAGAGTGGGTGGGTCCTGTTGCTTGTAGCTTCAGGGACTGGCTGTACTGATTACAACACTCAGCTCAGCTAGGACCAGGGTGCTGCTCTGGATTTGCTGCAGTGACATTTATTTAGGAAATGACTAGCCCTGATCTCTTGATTAAGACTTGCTGAGTCCAGTGTTGTGACCTGGCATCATTACACCAGTGTAGACAAAACTTACAAATGAAGTTACTTTGATGTAAGTGAGAATCACACCCACTGAGTCTAGATGGCTATGGAATTGCCATGATTTAAGCTGCAATCCCCTATATATTTCAGGCAATCCAAAAAGCCCCTTATAATATAATTACCACACACTATGGTTAAAGTTAACAAAACAAAGGTCTGGATGCAACTATTCCTCTCCCCTCTCCCCCCGCAACCCACTTCATGGTCATTCAGAAATTATTGTTTTGAAGCAGGGGAATCAAAGGAGGTACTTGAATTTGGGGGAAAGAACGTGGCAAATTATTCTGGAATATACAAGCTGAGAGAAGCACTGTAGTACTTTCACATACTGTATTGTTTTACATATATCACACCCCTGAATATAGTATGCACCTTGTTTTTGAGAGGCAGAATGAAGCAGCAGCAATTTTTTCCAGAGCTGTGGCTATATAGAGTAGGGTCAGAATTTAATCTTCAGCTGAATCACCTTCATTTTTTCCTGCTTAACTAAAGCTGAAACCCTAGCTGCTGCTAAAGACTGGTCTTCATTGGCAGATTTTTGATCCTGAAAAAATGCTAGAGTCTTCAGTGGGTTGCAATAGGAGGAGAACAACCAGTAAAAGCAAGCTGACAGAAAAAAAACCGCACTAATAAAAAGTTAGCTTGATTAGTGGAACACCCAGGCACTTAGAACAAGACTATTGTTAACACCTGTGGAGAATAATTAGCCATTAAGTTTATTGACTTTCCCATTTGCCTTAATACTAATGCATCAGCTATTGCACTGTAGGGCTAATACACGGGTGGGCAAAATGCGGCCCACACACCAGATGCGGCCCGCTAGCCCATTTCATCTGACCTATGGGGCCCCTAAAAATTTAGAAAATTAATATTTTAATTTGCCGCTGGCTGCCTGTCATGCAGCCCTTGATGACTTGCCAAAACTCAACATGCAGCCCTCCACCCAAAATAATTACCTATCCCTGGTCTAAGATCATAGGCAGGGTGCTTCTATTATAGGCAGAAAATCAGCTTTCCTACTTAATAGCCCGATTTTGAGGGAAAGAGCATGTGTTGTATGTGAAAAAATATAATAATAAGCAGTCTTCAATACTGGTGAACCAACACAGACAAGATAATACATGACCTGCACTTTTTTCTTTTGGTCAAAACTCAAAAATACCCCAACAAACAGCACTAAGTTTCCTTAATCTTATGCATTTTCTGTACCTGTGTGTTTCCATACAAAATATTTTTAGGTAAGTAAAAGGAATGCATTTTTCCCTAAGCACTTTAATGTTGAATAAATTTTACCTATTGATAAGTCAAACTTTGAACCTGTCCTCCCCAGTGTGTACAATCAACTAGAAAGATGAAGGGAGAAGCATTAATACAGATATCATATATCAGATGTTAAGAAGTATAGCCAAAGTGATGATAAAACCTTTAAGTGGCTTCTTTTGCAGACGGGACATGATCGCATTTGGTGTTAAGGTTTCTTGCATTGAACCTGGGCTATTCAACACAAAGCTAAGCAACCAAACAAAGGTTATTAAAGAAAGGGAAGCCATTTGGAATCAGCTTCCTCCTGCCATTAAAAAACAATATGGAGAAGGATATTTACAGGAAGGTAAGACGTTTCCTGCTTATTTTGTACTGAAAGGACAAATGTACTTGCTACTTCCAGAGACTAGAAAAATGACCCAGCCTCTTCTGCATAGAGTGACCATTCTTTTTTGAAATTTTATGTTAGAGGAGGGGTGTTCAACCTCTGGCCAAATGCAGCCCACAAACTCATTGAATCTGACCCCCAGGGCTCCCCACAAATCAGAAAAACCAGGTGGCAGGGTAGCACTGGCCATTAATACTGACAGGCTCCCCCACTGCCAAATTCCCACGCCCATCCATTCCCCCACAGCATGATTTAGAGGCTGGACTAGGCCTCATTCTCCCTGCATGGCTGAATCGGGGCCAGGCCATGCCACCCTCCCCCACATAGCTGAATTGGGGCTGGGCCACACCCCTTTCCCCTTATGTGGCTGCCCCCCTCCACACAACTGGATGGGGCCCCACTATATCCACCACAAGTGCCGGATCAGGGCTATAGGCCAGATCCAGCCCACAGACAGACTAGGCACTGCCCATCCAGCCTACCAGGGAAAAAAGTTGAACACCATAGGTGTTAGACCATAAGCTTACAGTGTTTATCCATGTCAAGGCTATGACTATACACAAAAAAGCAAAGAATCATTATAGTTTATCTCTTCCCTGCGATATTTTGTTCTGCTTTCAGCTATTTTGAATTTTTAGTTTGGCACCTGGACTTTAAACAAACACACAGAAGTGCACACCTTTTACCAGATGATACAATCACAAACTAGCAAGTGTTTTCTAAGATGTCATTAAAGCATGTATGGACAGTTGAATGCACATGCTTGGAGACCAATGCAGAATCAAGTAATCTGACGGATTACTGCTGCACCCAATTTGTCCTGCTGATCCTTGGACTTATCCCTGTCTCTCAAATCTCTTTGGTCAAATTGCAATACAGATCTTCCTCCACATCAAATAGTGAGCCAGATTCACTGTCATGTCATACACCAGAAGCAATATAGATAGCAGGTATATCTGTCATGTCTTGGGTTTAAATTCTGTCTGTTTCCTCTTTTGAGACAAGAAGATTAATTGATTTTCTATAGACAATATGAATCTGGTTTTACCTCCATGGCTTATGTTAATAGTGTTTTACTCCACTAAGTGAAATCAACAGGACCATTTATGCAGCGAATTACTATTCATTGACTGCTCTTCAGTGAAATGCTTTTCCTCTTTGTCCAGTGGGGAATCGGAAAGTATCATTTGGCTCTGCCATTCTACAAATAAAAATGGAAATAATACTGATAAGTATTGAGGGAGGGAAATAGAGTTAACTCTCCTCACCCCCATGGCATGCCACTAAAATTTAGTTCTCTGTGATTTTTACAGATGCAGCAAGGAAAGGGAAGCTGGTCAGGATGTCTATGAACACAGATCTCTCCTTGGTTGTTCAGTGCATGGAGCATGCTTTAACAAGCCTTCATCCTCGCACACGTTACCCTGTGGGCAGGGATGCTAAGCTTTTATGGATCCCTCTTTCAAACATGCCAGCAGCTATACAAGACTTTGTGCTCTTGAGAAACAAAGTTAAGCTTGCTGACACAAGCGCAGGGTAAATCTTTTCCCTTGTTTACACTTTCGAAGTTTACCTTGGGATGGCCTAGGCAACTGAACCAGTAAGAACCAGCCTTTTGTTTTAGCTTTATTCCTAAAGCATCTGAATCATGTCAGAAATGCATTTGTTATAGCTATTAGATTTTTAGCATGCCTATTTCTGAAACTTACTCTTCATCTAATAACATATTGTATCAACTTTTAAAATCTTGCATTAAAACCAAAACAAAGAACAATGGAAGTGTTGCAAAGAAATCATACAATACTGCCTTTTTCACTGAAGCCAAGTCGACTTTTTAAATGCATAAAGCATTGCAAATTTGCCTGACAATGCTAACTACAACCCTCACAGTATTTTGTATATTGTTTTTACTCAACCTACAAAATGTGAACTGGAAATAAGAGAATCACCATTACATTTTTAGGGCCTAAATTTTTGGGTAATCAACTTATGAGTCCTTAAAAGGCGACGGATTTTCAGTTAGGTGTCTATGTCTTGCTTAACCTCTACTTTAGCTGTCACAGTTGCCACCTAACCCTGGAGGTGCCGAAGGTTTTGAAGAAACTCCATTTTTTACATTAGAATTTGCCAAAGTGCCTAAAGTTCTGCTTCTCACAATACCTTGACATATCTTGGTCTTTCCAGTCCTAAACAGATTAGCACCTACTTCACATCTAAACCCTGTCAGGATTCACAAACTAAGCATATCTTCAATTATGTTGCCTGAGGGGTAAATCCCATATGTGCTATCAAGAGTACACTTAAATCAGACTCCATGCAAAATATGCAGGAGCAGCAAGCCATGCTGCAGAGATAGCTGCACCCATGCTCCTAGCTTCCTCCCCTGCCTACCAGTGCTGGCAGACCTTGCAGTGTGAGTCTCTATGGACTTTTTCAAGTCCCCAAAGCACGTGAGAATCCCTTCCTACCCTCCCATGCTCAGAGGCAGATCCCCTCCTCTCCATTTGTCTGCCATTGCTGCTTTCTCTACTGTCTCAGGGCAGGCAAAGCCTGCCTGCTCCCTACGCAGGGGCTAAGCTCAACTGAGTCACTGGCTATGGCAGGAGTGATGGGTCTCCACCCATCACTGCTGCCACTGTCAGCATCTCAGTTGAGCTCAGGTTCCCCCACCCTACCCCGTCACCCTGAGAGCAAGCACAGAGAGGGGTAACTCCCCTGGCCCCCATTGCTGCTACTGCTGCTGTCAATGTCCCAGTTGAGCCGAGACCCTGCCCAGCCTGACTGGAATGGGCAAAAGTTGTTCTGAAGTTTCCCTGTTCCCAGGACATCCGGGAAAGCAGCAGCGGCTGATGAGGGAAAGGGGGGAAGGAAGTGGGATTCTCATCCACTTTGGGGACTTTAAGAAAAGTCCGCAGAGGCTCCCATGGCATTCAGCCATTCTGAAAATGGGGAGGGGGTACAGCTGTGCCACTGCACCCCCTCTGGATGCACCCATTTTCTCCTAGAAGGAGGGAAGAGGATATAACCTTAAATCCCTTCAGAAAAAGGAGGAAATTGAAACCAAGTCTTTCACATTCCATGCAAGTCATCTAACAACTGAGTTATTATATTAATGTTTAAGGTAAAAATGTGGGGGGAGGGTGGAAGCTTTTGGAGATAGCATTTGAAATGCCCTTTTGAAAAGATACTTCTTGCTTGGGAATCCCAACTGAAAGGAAGCTCCTGTCCAAAGAACAAAATAAGGCTTCTAAATATGAGATGGGAGAAATTTAAGACACTTCCCTGTCCTCATCATCTCCCAGCACTTATCCTAACTCCACTTTTCGCTTGCAGGATTTTGAAAATCCCATTCTGGGGTGCCCTGGATGGTGAATTTAGATGCCTCACTTCATACTGTAGATTACACAATGGGGATAGAATGGATCAATATCCTGTTGTGAAAGGGGGGCCGTCTGCAGATTGGTCATGACCTTGGCTTGTCCACCTGTCTAGGGCAGTCCACCCACCTGACTTCCCTGACATGCCTTTGTTGGGAACTAAAAAATTGTGCATAGACAGGAGGCTCCCCATTTATTGTCCAATGCCATGGGCATAATACACAGCTCCAAACCACCCCTACACCATGTCCCATGCCCTGCAGATGGCATCCAAAGTCATTTCCAACTCCTCTGGCCCCTTAGCTTGGGCCTCCAGCCCAAACTTGGCCTCAGGTGTCCTCATGCATGCTGAGGCCACTACTCCACCCCTTCACTGGGGCTACTACTCCAGCTGGCTTATGCTCCCACAGACCCTACTTTATGTGGCCTCTGGCTTTCTGTTCCACACCAGGCTGAACTCGGCTTATAGCCCCTCTCTGGGCCACTACTCTGCCCCCTCACTGAGGCTGCTGCTTTGCCCCCTCACTGAGACCACTTCTCCAACCCCTCATTGGGCTCCTGGGCCTTATGGCCCTTGGGCCTCAGCATCTTCTTTAGTGGCCCTTGGCCCTGTTTCAGGGCCCATTTCATGGGCCTGAACTCTGCCTCATGCCTCACTCAGTGGACCCTGTGCTTTTCTGTTAGAGTGTTGTCACCTGTTAAAATATGTTGGAAACTCAAGAGATTTCATATATTTCAAGATCAAGCTCTATTAGAATTCAATGTAACTACCGTTCTGTAAGTGCTGAATGTTCACCTGAAGTCACAACTGGTTTGTGGGTTTCTCAGGAAATGGTTTCCTACTGTCCTACAAACTAATCAGTGATGAAACTTGCTTTGTTCCAATGAATTTATTGTGAAATGGTGTGGCTAAACATTAAGCCAGTCAGGGTCTGTCTAAACATGGATGGTTTTCAGTTTAACTTCTCTGGTACTCACAAAGCTTTCATACCATAGCTTGCATTTAGTCATCAGTGTGTTAATAAAACACACCATTAAAATTAAATTAATTTAAAATCTCAATATTTCAGACATTATTCCTTTTAAACCAAGTTTGAGGTGTGCTGGACAAATTAATCTGGAGTAGCTCTCCTCACTGAATTATTAGTAGTCCACATTTTACATTTAATTGTAAAAAATTGCATTCATGATGACAAAGGGATGGAGTGACAAAAGCAAAGGAATTTTTGGAGGGGAAAGTTGTTTGTTTGCTTTATATAATTCACAGTGCAGTGCAATTAAACAGCTGTGATGTGAACCTCCATGTGTTACCACCCCCAATTACTTTAACCCAGAGATAGATGAATTACTGGTTTTTGATGCAAGTGGTCAATCAATGAAGCTCTGGTCTCTGCAAAACTGAAAATACCAGGCACCTGTTATATCACTTGTGTTCTCAACTGAACGGATACCAGTAAATTCATTACATTTAGGATGCAGTTCTATTTCCAGTAATTAAAGGAAAGAAATTGAACAGATCTGGGGCAGCGTGGGGCAGGCAGGAGACCCCTGGTACAGATCTTTGCTCCTAGCAAAGCCAGGTCATGCAGCAGGGCAGTGCTGGTCCCTGCTGCACAACCTAGCTCCACATGGAGCAGAGATCCACACCAGGTTCTCCTCGCCACTGCTGCCCACCCCACGTGGCCAGGGCAGTGTGGGGCAGGCAGTGGCAGTGAGGAGACCCCCACCCTGTGCAGATCTCTGCTCCCTGAAGAGCCAAGTCACATGGCAGGGACCAGCCATTTGTAAAAATGCTTTCATCTCATTAAACTGGTCTCTAATTCCCTTTTAATCCTGCTGCCACAACCATTTTTAACAGGTTCTTCTGCAATCTGCTCACAACAAAAAGAAAGCTATAATAATCTCTGGAATGTATTATGATTTAGCGTTTAGCAGAAGGCACAGTAGAGATACACCTTATAAACAGCTATACATAAGAGCAAATGATTCAGAGGTTTCCCATTGAGACCAATTCCTTATTGTCTAAATATAAATTATGGTATCTCACCTTAAATAATATGTTTGCTAACTCTATTGAATTGATTTGTTTGGTTATGATATTAAATTGGTCAGTGGATCCTTTCCTCCTTGCAAATGTTACTTCTGGGATAATTTCAGACTTTTTTTTTTATAACGTGTTTTTCCTTGTAATGAGCTTTTTGCAATTCTCAACCATTAGATATTCAGTTTAACTAACCGTACATTTGCTAATCTCTAGGGAGTATCTGGATATCATTAAAAACATTTTATACTCTTCAATTCTATTTTAAGAATACTACATCTTCCTATTGATTCTGTATTCTTCATATTATAAAACACTTTGGGATACTCAATCAGGTATCTACATAATTTTGCACAGAAGTGTGTATCAGGCTAGGCAGATAACTTCTGAATTAGTCTTCCCTTCAAACTCAAATTATTCTATTTAAAAACCATAGTAAAGGTGAAATGCTCATCCAGCCTGCTGCCAATAGCACTGGCAGCATCTGTGGGAGCTCCTCACTTACCACCACTGGGCTCCAACCATTGCTACCACACTCCTACCACTGCCATGCCCCCCCAGCCACCAGGGGCATGTAGCATTCATACCCTTTCCTTTCCCATTCACTTATTCAGAAATTGTTCCTATATTTCAGGAAGTCCATGAGACAGTTGTTTCTATAAAATCCTTTGTATTGAAGCAAGTCAATAAGCATCTAACACCAAGACCCCTGTCTTCAAGAGCATTTAGACGTCTAAAGGGTGGGTGTGCCTTAAGGAAATGATCCTTCAGGCACAGAGGGAGATGATCCTGATGCAGGGAAAAAGGGGCCAAGAGTCTTCCTTGACTGACCAGAGAAATCCAGGGCAGCCTAGGGGCAAAAAGGGGGGGCATATAAAAAGTGGAAACGGGGAGAGATTACTAAAGAGGCGTATACCTCCTCTGCTCGCGCTTGTAGGGAGGCAGTTAGGTAGGCCAAAGTTACCATGGAGCTGAGGATGGCATCACAAGTAAAGGGTAACAAAAAATTGTTTTTCAGATATATAAGGAGTAAAAGGAAGGCCCAGGGTGGTATACAATCTCTACCAAATGGGCATAATTAATTGGTGATGGACAGGGGGGACAAGGCTGAACTCCTCAACGAGTTCCTTGCCTCAGTGTTCCTAAGCGAGGGGCAAGACAAGGCTCTCACTGTGATTGTAGAAAGGCAGCAGCAGGGTGCCAGACTACCAGGTATAGACCCTGAGATGGTGCAGAGGCACTTGGAGGAACTGGATGCATTTAAGTCGGCAGGCCCGGATGAGCTCCATCCGAGGGTACTGAAGGCACTGGCTG
>JAGPOW010003685.1:38490575-38508310 GCA_030014935.1 Caiman crocodilus
GATGGTGCAGAGGCACTTGGAGGAACTGGATGCATTTAAGTCGGCAGGCCCGGATGAGCTCCATCCGAGGGTACTGAAGGCACTGGCTGACGTCATTGCGCAGCCACTGGCGGGAATATTTGAACACTTGTGGTTCACGGGCCACGTCCTGGAGGACTGGAAAAGAGCCAATGTGGTCCCCGTTTTCAAGAAGGGGAGGAAGGAGGACCCGGGCAACTATAGGTCAGTCAGTCTCACCTCCATCCTTGGCAAAGTCTTTGAAAAACTTATCAAGGCTCACATTTGCGAGAGCCCAGCAGGAAAAATTATGCTGAGGGGAAACCAGCACGGGTTCGTAGCAGGTAGATCACGCCTGACTAATCTAGTCTCTTTTTATGACCAGGTTACAAAACATCTCAGTGCAGGAGTAGGGGTAGACGTCGTTTATTAAGACTTCAGGAAGGCTTCAATATGATATCTCACCCCATACTGGTGAACAAGTTAAGAGGCTGTGACTTGGATGACTACACAGTCTGGTGGGTGGCAAATTGGCTAGAGGGTCGTACCCAAGGAGTCGTAGTGCATGGGTCGGTATTGACCTGGAAGGGTGTGGGCAGTGGGGTCCCGCAGGGCTCGGTCCTTGGACTGATACTCTTTAATGTCTTCATCAGTGACTTAGACGAGGGAGTGAAGTGTACTCTGTCCAAGTCTGCTGATGATGCAAAACTGTGGGGAGAAGTGGACACACTGGAGGGCAGGGAACAACTACAAGCAGACCTGGACAGGTTGGACACATGGGCGAAAAACAACTGCAAAGTGCTGTACCTAGGGAGGAAAAATGTCCAGCATACCTACTGCTTAGGAAATGATCTGCTTGGAGACATGGAAGTGGAAAGGGATCTTGGAGTCCTAGTTGACTCCAAGATGAACATGAGTTGGCAGTGTGATGAAGTCATCAGAAAAGCTAATGGCACTTTATCATGCAGCAGCAGATGCATGACAAACAGAACCAAGGAGATGATACTTCCCCTCTATTGGGTGCTGGTCAGACCGCAGTTGGAATACTGCATGCAATTTTTGGGCGCCGCACTTCAAGAGGGATGTGGATAACCTGGAGTGGGTCCAGAGAAGGGCCACTCGTATGGTTAAGGGCTTGCAAGCCAAGTCCTATGAGGAGAAACTAGGGCACCTGGATCTCTTCAGCCTCCGCAAGAGAAGGTTGAGAGGTGACCTTGTGGCTGCCTATAAGTTCATCACGGGGGCACAGAAGGGAATTGGTGAGGATTTACTCACCAAGGCACCCCCGGGGGTTATAAGAAATAATGGCCACAAGCTAGCAGAGATCAGAGTTAGACTGGACAATAGGAAGAACTTCTTCACAGTTAAGAGTGGCAAAGATCTGGAATGGGCTCCTAAGGGAGGTGGTGCTCTCCCCTACCCTGGGGGTCTTCAAGAGGAGGTGAGATAGCATCTAGCTGGGGTCATCTAAACCCAGCACTCTTTCCTCTTTCCCTTCCGACCCTAACATCTATGAATCTATGAAATCTATGAATCTAACTCTTATTAAGGTGCTTTCTTCCAAAGCCATTTGAGAATCTGACCCTAGCTTAAGAACAAACAGTCTACAGACAGACATTACACAAACCAGTTTAAGTGATCAAAAACTGGTTTAAATCTGTAACAGAACAGATGTTCAGTGCACATAAACCACTTTGAAAATGGCTGAAGCCAGTTTGAGATAAATCTGGTTGAATGTACTAGCAGAGTTAACTGATTTGGCTCAAACCAGTTTATGCAATGTCTGTCCCAGACCCCTTGCTAGTTTAAATTAAATCAGACTCCCACAACATCCTGGCATGCGATCTGGGTTGGGCTGGGATCTCTGCTCCACAGCAGGGCTGATCCCTCCCCACCCTAATCATAGCATCCTGCGGGGACCTTGCCGTGCCCCCTCCCGCCAGCTCAACTCTATGGAAGGGAAGGGAGGGCTGCTCTAGCCCCACACCCCTGCCTCCGCCCCTGGCTCCTAGCCTGAGCTACTGCATATTTGTGCCACTGCTATTTGTCTCTGGGCACACCCCTGCATGCACACTCCAGCAGATGGCATATTGCTCTGGGTGGTATAGGGAAGGCTGAGGCCAGCACCTGTGCTTGCCCCAGCAGCTTTACATAGGATCCTGGGGGCCTCCTGGGTCAGCAGCGGTGCTGAGCTGGCTTTTCGGAGCCTGGCCAGCAGCCAGAGCATGGCTCTGGATAGTCAGGCTCGTCAGGCTCTTTTTCTGGTGGCACACGCTGCTGCTGCATGTGACATGCCACTTTTTTAGCAGCAGGTTTTATTTTTACACCAGGATCTCTGGTGTGCCATACTACAAATGAGCAGCATGACAAACAGGTCTGGGGCACTGAAAACGTCACGTGCGTGCTTTTTGGGACATGCTCAGAGAGGTTATATGATATGACCATGGTCACACAGAAAAAAAGGGTTACATTAGTAGCTCCACTCCAGATTCCTGACTCCCGTTCACCCATTTTATCCAATAGACCACACTCCATTTGTTATAATCATAGGCTACAAAAAACAGCCTTTAAAACATCCATGTGTCTACCATAGTGGTGCTCAAACTTCTGGGTCCATAGGTAGGTAGAGTGGCAGGGGCTCATCCACAGGTTAGATCCAGTGTGGGGTTAGTGCAAGGGGTTGGTCCATAAGTGTGACTAAGCATGCCGTCATGTCCTGGATTCCACTGTGGTGCCACCCCATAGGTGGGCCCAGCTGCAAAACAACCCCACAAACCACACTCAACTCCACATAATAGATTCAGCAACAGAGCAACCCCTTGTCCTGGCACAATCTGGTGCATGGGGTTACATCATCTGGCCCTCAGGGCTCCCCACAGGTCCAGAAATTTGGTGGCAGAACAGTGGCAACATTCATGTTCCAGCTCTGGAAACCACCACTCACCTGCTGCTAAATTTCTGGACCTGTGAGAGCCCTACAGGTCACATTCAGCTTGAAGGCCAGAGGTTGAGCACTACTAGTCTAGCATGAATAATCTTGATTTCTTTGTTGCAATAAGGGCATGTAGATCTCATTTATTTTCCAGGGCTATCCTTCAAGCAGTGCCATTTTTCCTTGCACTGTGTAGGAGCCAAAGATGCAACTAAGAAATAAGCCCATGGAAGTAAGGAGAAGTGATGTTAACTTTCAACTATTGTATTCCAATGAATTCCCAGCTTTAGGTCAGGTTTTTGAGCCTCCCACACAGAATCCTGCAAACACAGCTCGCATTTCACCTCAATAATTCTGTTATGCTCTCTCACACTTTGTGTTCTCTCTTTCTGGTGAAAAAGCTTTATGGAATAATTCCATCTACTAGTTGGTTATAAGATACTAAGTAGGGCCTTTTACAAACCTGCCAAAAGATTTTATTCAGTTCAGTAGCCAGGATCTTCAACATAAAAAGACACTATAGAAACCCCTTTTAGATCTTGTCTATTATACAAGATCAAGTCAGTAGATGATGGAGACACCTGAACTTGGGACTACAAACCAGGATCTATCCCAAACAGACAAATCTCCTCCAGGATTGACTTGGTAAATCATGCAGTTTTAGAATTACGTACTGTATATCTTGATCATCTAAAATCAAATCACCTATGATAGTACCGGTCTGCTCAATGGTTCAAAATATCTGCCAGGGAAGGGAAGAGAGAGAGATATCAGTCACCTTTATACGGAGAGAGCTGAAGTCAGTGGAAAGCAGCAAGGGACAGAAAAAAAAGAGTGAAACAGCATCAGACAAAGAAAATATATATTGTGGAGCTAACAATATATATTAAAAAGGCATAAATATCTACAGGACTTATAAAAAAAGCAGCACAGAACCCTTTGCTCTTTACACATAAAACAACTACTAATATAATAACAGCTCATGTAAGGAAACACGCAGCATGGCGAGTAAGGCCTGCACAAGGTAGTTCTAATTATTTGTGAAATGACAGTGGAGAGTCAGTGACATTCAGCATAATTCCCACTTGAGAAGCAGATCTACAACCATGTTGCTATCTGCTTCCTAGCATCATTAAAAAAAAAAAAAGACAGAGCACTAACCTCAGGTCCCCACAGAATGTCATAAATCCATTTAAGGTCTGGAGTGCTAGCTTGAATCTACCAGTAAATGTCTGATCCAGTTAAAAGACACACAAAGACTGGAAGCTCCCTACTGGCTGCATGACATAAGAGATACAAGTGCATACATTTTTTGTCTTTCTAGTTTTGCCGCTCATTTAAATGGTTTAAGATCAACTTCCACAAACAATTTATCTATCCATTCCAATGTCCAACATTGCCCAAGCCAGCTCACCTTGTGCAGCTCTGCCCCTGTGAGCACAGAGATATGTAGGTTGAAGGCTAAGTAAGAGAAAAGGACAGTAAGATACAGGCAAAATTTTTTTTTGCATCTAAAGCTGAAATGCAGCACTCAGGTTTTGTATTTATGACACCTCTGGGAAACAACGGGCTAGCATGTAAAAAAAAGCCTACTGGCAGTCACCCATCCTTTAAATTCTTTGTCTAGCTAATCTAAAACTGAATTTAAACTGCAATTTAAAATGGTTTTAACTGCTTCAACACACCATTTCTAGGTCTTTAAAATCTGCAACATAAATCAGAGGAAAGGTTTTCTTTTGTTTTTTTGCCTTATTGGTAATCAAACACATACATTTATTTTCCTTACTTTTTGCGTACTCAACTCCAATGAGCATCAATAAAAACTTACACAAATCTAGAAAAAGCTATTAGTTTAGGGTGGACCAGATTCAGCCCCTATTAGAAATCAATAGAGATTTCCAATGGTTTCAAAGGTGATGAATTGGGCCCCTAATAGGGGACTCCTAATGAGTGTTGGCAAATCCTTATGTTTGTAAATTATGGCATATAGGTCAGCAGTGCTGACCTAGATAGGGTAGGCATTTGAGTACTCCTAAAATTAATCCCAGGAGGCTAAACTAGAGTAATCAGAAGGTAAATCACAATCAACAGGAAGGAAGAGGAAGCAGTGCTTGTCATCTACATCAAATGATCACACAGCAGCAGAGCAGACAAAATCTCTATTGAGATTTCAGCAACACTATGGATGTGACGATCCTACTGGGAAACCTTGTGAATTCAAATTCATGACAGCATCTTCATTCTGCTCCTACCAGTAACTGGCAATAGTCAGCTCTGTACTTTTGAAAACATTAAATGAGCTTGCAGATGTCTCTCCAGAATGTAAGTACCAGCACAAAGGAAAAAACCCCAGTGCGTTTAAATGCAGACTATACAAGTTCTCAGAATAGTTAAGAACAAATTAAAAGATTCTATCAGCTGCACACATTATGCAACACTAAACCGCTTCCACAAAAACACTCTTTTGGAAGATATCATTGCTTTAGCCATACAGTCTGGGAGATTTTTGTGCCTGCAAACTTTTATTTTGTTTTGCACAGAGCTTTGTGGGCTAACTGTTCACCTCAGAGTTCACAGGTCACTTTATTCTGAGGCTCTTAAAGATGATGTCATGGAAAATCAACATTTGTAGCAATGCAAATAGAGTTAGGAAGTACTGGAGTTCAGCACTCAGTTTAACAACTTCTGTAGACTGCCTCAGCCTCTGCCTTCCTTCAATCAAGTAAAGTGGCATGTGCCACTGATCACAGTACAGAAGTTTAGTAAATGTATTTTTACTGGGTAAAAATCTTTCAGACTGAAAATACAAAATACTGTAAAGAACTGAACTGAATTAGAAAGCTGAACTGCTTAGAGCAGGGGTGGGGAGAATGGAATGAGAGGAGGTACATGCTGCGGTACTAAAACTAAATGATACCAGCCCTAACAGAACAATCAAACATAACACAGAGAAGGCCACATGCACCCCAGGCAGAATTAACTTGTGTAAGAGCAGAAAAGCCACCTGTTGGCTCCCACGTGGCTCATCCATTAAAGCAGGGGCAGGCAGGTATTTGAGGCAGAGGGTCACTTACTGAGTTTTGGCAAGCCATTAAGGGCCACATAACAGGCAGCCAGGGGCAGATAAATATTAATTTTCTACATTATTTAAGGGCCCCACAGGCTGGATAGAATGGCCTGGCGGGCCTCATCCGGCCCCTGGGCCACATTTTGTCCACCTCTGCATTAAGGAGTAAGGTGTTCTCTCCTTTTGTTGTGATAGTTGATTTTCCAAAACCTTTAGATATCCAGGAGGAGCGGGAATCTCTCAGTGTACTAGGCCATCTCAGTAATACAAGGCATTTTGCTCTACAATCCCATTTTATGACTACTTGTAAAGGAACCAGGATCCTCTGAATTTCACTTTAGCAAGTTCTCTCTAGGTTTTTCAGCATACAATAAAACAAAGCAATTTCCACAAGATAGCATCTAGACTTCTGCAACAGGTTGCTAGCAATTCCTTTCCTCACCAATTGGCTTAGACTTTTCAATTTGAGCTACACTCAAAAACAAGTTGCCATTGTCTGACACCGCTTTGTCAAATGACTTTTAGGAAACTTTTTGGTCATTGCAGCATTTGACTTGAGGCTCTCTCTTACAGGCTTCAGCACAGTTATATGACAAGGGGTGGGCAACCAGACCCTGCCACTAGGGCCACCCAGAGCACAGACCCTGGTGGTTACAGCTCTCCTTCGGTGCTTACAATGCTCATCTTTTCCATGCAGCTTTTCTAAGGCAAATTGTTACAGTGAAGGCCATGAGGAATTTTTTTAGCTCCTTCAAGTGTTCCTGTAAAAGAAAAAATGCCTCAGGACTCCCTGAGATATTCCAAACATAATTCCAAGTGAACAAGTGAGGAACCAGGGTGCCCCTTGATAGTTACAGCAAAAGGTCACCCAAAAATCAGCTGGCAAAATGCAATTAAGAGCCAAAAGAATTTCACATTACAATATCTAGAAAGAGATGGAGGGTGTTCATTTACAGTAAATATCTCCAGTAGTCCAACACACTTATCTCCTTCAATTTGAATGACTTTGTAAGACTAATAGTAAACATCAAAATGCCCAACCCTGGATACTGTAAGTTATACAACAAATACCACTGTGAGGCACCTAAATGGAAATAGACTTCTACAGTGCTGAGCAAACCTAGACGGACCCCATCAACACCACTACCTACTGAAGGTGCTCAATACCACTCTAACTGAAGGAGAGGCCTCTTCTGTTTAGGCATCTAAACATGACTTTGCATGTCAAATTTCTGGCATCCATATTCAATAAGCATCAGCTTCTCTTCAAACAGCCTCTGTGGCCAAGAGGTAAATATAATTCCCAAAACTACAGCTTCAACCAAACTGTAATAGGAACAACCCAGATATTTGGAAGAGGGGGTGGAGGGAGGCGCCAGCATTCAGGGATACGAGCACAAGACTATAATGTCCAAGAGCTAAGAGTCACAAACTGGAAAATAGGGACTAGGCAGCAATGCAGGCAGGAACTAGGCAAAGCAAATGAGGAATCAGACAGGAGCCTAACTAGGAAACCTAGAACAAAAAAATTCAAGAGCACTAGGCCCAACCAGAGGGGACTGTTATCTTGGTGAGATTACAGAGCACTGCAAGAGCTGCTACTTACATGCTGTAGACATACCCTATCACTTTAACTGGGGGCAGCTGACAGTAACCAGTCCCACCCAGGCAATCAGAGCCAACTGAAGGCTTAACAGTCTGCCTTTTTTGTTTTGTTTTTTCCACACAAGCCCAACTGTTACCAAGGCTGTTATTATGAATCAGGTTTCTGCATGGATTTCCACCATGAACAGGAATCTTGTTATACACTTAAGCATCTCACAACACTCACTTGCAAACAACATTCTCAAAATACTTGTTTTTACAGTAAAGCTACGATACACAATATCCTGTATATATCCTATGCATATACTCTTTCAACACAAGGTCATCATAAACATGTCCATTCATCTTCACACTTTATCTACACAGATGAAACTTACTATATTTCCCTTAGTTAGGTGTCCAGATCAAGTAAGGGAAAAGAGACACAGCAGACTGAGATACTACAATGAAGTTCTTCCTTGTGCAAAGACCAGAGAATTGCAAGCAGATGGAGAACGCCAACACTCAGCATTCTGACATTTACAGAGCACACAGCGAGCAAGTCTGCACCCACCAGTATAACCCAGTGTTTTCTGTTCCTTCCTAGAGTTCACATAGCTTCCATGCAACCAGCTGGAAAAGCCTGTGGTGTGTCAACATGCACAACTGCTCCATTTTCTTTCAGAAGTCTTCTCTTGTCCAGGGATGCTGCAAATAATCATAAATACTGCCCAAAAGAGGCAATGCTATGAGAAATGTACATGCCTCCTTTCCTCCTGAAACATTCCCAAGGCACTTTGCAGACCAAGGAGAGAAGAGGCGAATCAAGATGCTTCTTGAAAACAGTGGACGTCTATGGAAAGGGAGGTCTAGAGAAGGTTGTGCCAAGTGCATGTATTACTCATGGACACCATTCATATTGTGCCAAAGCAGCTAACCCTGCTCCCCATTTGAATAAGAAACTGAGACTAGGAACAAAGACTTTTATAGAAGCTGTGTTTAAGGAAGCAGGGGAGTGATTTAGCAGGTTCTCTCTAATAAGTTTCTAAACCATTAACATTATTTGCTCATAGCCTTTGCTTTCAGACTTAGTGCATATAGGAATTTTGACTTCCATACTTCTTCCTGTTATTGGCTGGCTCATCGGAGACAGTCTCAAAGTGAAAGACCTCAATGGAAGGCATATCTTGATAACTGGATGTGATAGTGAGTTTGGGCACTCACTGGATCAGCAACTTGACAGAAAGGGATTTTGCATTATTGCTGCATGCCTAACAGGAAAAGGAAGCCAAGAACTGATAACCCACACATCCCTCTTCTTGAAGACTGTGATACTGGACTTAACTGATTCCAGAAGCATCAACTATGTAGTGGCATCTGTCAAAGCAGAGACTGAGGGGCAGGATAAGTGATGTATACTTGCAGATCATAGGAATTGCTAAATATGTGCTTATAATATAGAAAACATACAGTTCTGCTAGTAACTTTCTGTGATGCACCCTGAGCCAGGATTCAGTCAGATGCACCATTGAAACACGCTCCTGAGACATCCTCAGAACTTCTGGGCTGCCCTTCGGACATGGCCCCATCTCTCCTGAGATGCTCCAATGTTCACCTTCCTGACTGGTGGTACCTCGGCTCTATCTGCCCCACCCAGGTCTTGCCAGCCCTTAGCAGAGGGGAGTTTTCCAGCTAGAGGAATTACAACCTTGTCCAGTCATATGCTCAGAGATTTTAGGTCCCCTCCTTCTGAAGAAGAGACCTGTATGGGGAAATGCTCTAAAATCACACTTACCTTTAACACTAAGTTAGTTATAAAAGATAAAAGAAATTAGTAACCATACACTGAGAGACATGCTGAGATACAAGAATCAACAAACAAAAGGAAATATCAGAACAATGATCTGCTCTTACTGTGAATCTTAAACTCAGCTCAATAGATTAGAAAGCAGCTGCTACCTCTGACCTTCCTCTCAGAGTTCCTGCAAATTCTTTTGTCAGCCTATTTCACTCAGTCTAGTAGCCAAGGGACTAAAACACCTAATGCCCAAGAAACTCTAGACAAACACTTGCTGCTATAGCAAAGCTTCAGCACGGTTTCTTATCTGGCCATTTAAATACATTATCTATTGGATTCTTGAGGAGCCCATACTAGGTATATAGCATCCTGCCCCTTGGGCCCAAAGGCCAGGAAGTTGTATGCATAGTTTACTAGACCAGAAGATATGCATCTGTTTACCAGACCAGAAGTCTTTCCTGATCAATTTATGACCAGAAAGTACTTACATCTTTTCGGACATATCCTAAGGACACTGTTTTCACTTCTCCAATGATGAGATTTATGAGATTCATAACTCTCCAATGTTGAAGTTATGAGAATTATTATCCTTCCCTGAATATCCTAAGTAGTCAGGAATTGGTCTCACTTCACGAATCTTCTTTTAAAGTATAAATTTGTCATTTGTCTGGAAAGGCCTGGCTCATGCCTCAGACCACATTCACAAGGATCTATTTGACTGGCTACTAAAAACACCCAATGTCAAACACTAATTCTGAGCAATTATTCCTCTCTGGTGCAAAACTCCTTGTTTAGAGTGTAACGCTCAATAATTATTATATTTTGCAATCCTGGCTCTAATATAACATATAAGAAATACATTTATATAAAATACCAGAATGCATCACTTGTATCATCATTAGGATGACAAGGCTAAATACAGCTTGAGCTACCTATCCATAAAAACTACACATGCCATATTATTTAAATTTGAAAAACACATATGACATTCCACAATCATCTAAAAACACTGGGTTTATGACACCTCCCATAATTAGGGCAGAGGGATATTCCTTGTACTGATTAAGACTGTTCATACTTCAGGTCTAGAGCTCTATCTTAGGAGTTGATTTAGTACTTATCGCTGTATTTCCTATTACCCAAAATGCAATTTCCACTGGGCTTCCTTCTCACAATCTGGGAATGGTTAGGTTTCACTGTAGCTAAAGAACATAGCTTGTAGGAACATTCATTGGAACCAATGAGAACACAACTAACCTTTTTTGGCTGTAAAAATTAGCCAGCCAATTAGAAATACCTAAGGGTAAGATCTTGCTTACTCTTTCTTTGGGAAAGGAAAGGGGTGGTTTTGTAAGCGTGAAAGAGTCAGTAAGAGTCATGTAAAGATCACAGTGATTCTAACAGCCCAATGACACTTGCCCACAGTCATTCTAACTGGTTTCCTATAGCTATTACTACAGGGGTGTTATTTCATGCTAGAGAACACTGTTGATACTGGGTACACCAGTGAACTCACTGATGTGACAAAGGTAAAGCACATGCTCCTGAGTACCCAAGAGGAGTGTATCTAAAATATTATTTGACTGTTGCTATCAACAGAAAATAGGAAAAAGCCAGTTTGGGTTCCCAGATCACAGAATGTATTCTACTGTGACAAGGCTCTTCCTTTCTTAACCTCACATTAGCATTTGAAAGTAAAGTTGTTATTGTGTGTAGGACAAAGACAAAGAAGGAACAGAGCTTAGTATGTGCAGTTGAAGCAGACATTCAGAAAATAATGGCGCAGATCAGTAAGAACCAACAGCAAATGCACGTTTTCCTAATACAGTTTTCTCCCTTTATTATTATTAATTTATATTTTTATATAATTATATGCTGACTTTTTCATATATATATTATAAGGGTCAAGCTAAGTACTGCTCTGACAGCATTGTGAAAGACAACCAAGGATGCTTCCCCTCAAGGACTTTGCTCCACCTGCCATTTGTGACAAGCACTCTGTTCTCAGCCCCATCTTCATGGGAGAGGCAACTGCCGCACTCATGTGCCCCTTATCCTATAGCCATCTCTGCCAAGGAATCAACCAGTGAATAAATAAGTCAGTTACACTATTTTCTTCCTCTTGAAGTAGGCTGCCCTCAGCAGGATTCTGTAAACACATTAATAATATGGCACTTGTGTATTAGTGTTTATCTGTCATTCTCAAAGTCCTTTACAAAAACTAAATAAATTTTTTAATGCCCATTTGACAGTGAAGGTAACAGAGATACGTTAGGTCAACATATTTAGAAATGGCCATTGATATAATCCCAACTGAAATCATTTCTCCATAAACACTTTACCCGCTATTGGCTTAATATAATCTTTTCAGGCCTTAGGAAGATGAAGGTGGTTTGTCAGCTGTAATATATATTCAGGTATTTAAGAAAAACTATCCAGCTATATTCACCTATATTCCTTCTCTGGACTTTTTTTTGGGGGGGTGAGAGGGAGGGATGGGAAATGATCAATTTTGTTGGACCAACTGTATGGTTACAATAAGGTCAGGCAAACTTTTGAATGCAAGACATGCTTCATCAGATCTCAGTGTGAACTCTAGCATTCCATACCCACCAGCTGTATCTTCAAACGCACTCATTGGTGTGATATTGCCATACACTAGAAGCCATATTTTTGGAGTTCTCCTAGGGCTCATTGGTTTGGTAAACAATGCTGGAAGAGCAACACCTGTGGTACCCGCTGGCTGGATGCAGATAGAAGATTCCCATACCATTCTTGATGTCAGTCTGATGGATCTAATTAAAATCACCCTGAAGTTTCTTTCACTTTTGAAAAAGGCCAAAGTAATAGCCAGTGTAATGGACCGTGTGGCATTTTTAGGTAGTGGCTACTGCTTATCAAATTGGAGTGTGGAAGCCTTCTCTGATGTCTTACTATGAGTCCACATGTTTTTGAATCTGGGACTGGATTCCAAATGCTTTAAACTTTACAGGCCTCAACATCTGAATGTGTGGTTCAATCCACAAGAGATTAAGGAAAGTCTCTGAAATCCTGGATCTGATCTATATTTTGCTTCCTTCCTTCAGAGCTTAGAAGTGGCCACATCTGGGAGAAGTAATTTGGAGCATAATTCCTTCCTTGTTCTCATTTCTGAACAGGAAAAGTCTTTTTGTACAAACACATAGGAGATGCAGCTTTGACTCCAATATTTAGGGTCAAAATCTGGCAAATTTAACACCTTAGATCTCCTGCTGTAGTAGCTCTAGTAAAGGGCGAAAAATGTATATGATCTGAAGAGAAACCAGAGTTACTACACTTCTAACTTAACAGTACCTAGTAAACAGGGAAGGGCAGAAGTCTAGCCAGAAAAATCAGAAGAAAATTATGGTAGTGTTGAAGTGATATTATAGGAATAATGGTCCAGGAAATGTAGAAGAGGAAAGAGTTTTTGTGGGTGTTATCTTTTATTGGGCCATGAGTGGTTACTGTGATATGCCAAAAAGCTTGTCTAAATCTAATCTCAACCATACAGTTCGGCCAATAAAAGATGCTCACCCACAAAAACTCTTGCCTCTAGAAGAAAATTATGTCACTAAAACAATTATCAAATCCACTATATTCAGAAACCATTCCAGTTACCTGGGACTTTACTGCTCTCGTCTTAAAAAAAATCTGACGATAAATTAACAAAGAAACTGTCCTTTCGTTTATTTTGCTTTACCATTTTTTAAAGGGTCAGTAGACTCCTCTTCACTTGCACATATAATTCCTTTTGATATGAATGCACTGGCAATTCCATCAGGCAATATATAATATTTAACTATATTTTATAACTGACTCAAGTTCTCTTCTTCATAATTTTTTACTATTTTCCTTTAAGGGTACCTGCAGAGATTTGCTCCCTGACTATTTCAAGATAAAATGATTGCTCTGTGGGTTACAAATAGCTTCAACCAAACCTGTCTTGCTTCTAAGCTCTGCTGTTGTCTTTGGCCCATTTTTTCCTGCACTGACTGTCCATAATAATCTAAACCCAGGTGAGTCTCAGGAGTAATTAGGCACTTTAGTCAAAGATACTTGAACACAACTCCTGTATGTTAAGCTGGAAGGGAACAGATCCTCACTGAAGACAATAGCACATGCAACCACCAGAGGTATGATTCAGGTAGTTGAGATGCTTCTCAATAGGCAGGTATAATTTCTGTTGAAGCCATCTGGGAGCAAATGTGAACATTCATATAAAGGAGCATTTACTCCAGGGACTAAATTAACAGCTAGTGTAAATGAGTTCTATTCCACTGTGTTCTTTGAAAAACACCTGCCTGATCCAACTTTAAATTTGGCCTCCAGAGGATGCCCCAGGGGCAAAGATACAATTTTCATGCTGATGAAGCTGCCTTGCAATTCAAAATATATATTCTAAACATCTGCTCTTTCCCATCATATTCCAGAAACTAAATTAACCTGCATCATAGGAACATTTAATTAATGAAACCTACAGAGCTTAGGCTTCTAATCAAGTCAAATAAATTTGTACAGTTGTGTTTTGTTTTCAGATAGATATGGGAGTAGATCTGCTCTCTGTTCCCTAAGCAAACCCACATGGAAAAGACATTATCAAATCTGTTGCTGCACTCAAAATTCCTTGTAACTAGATTGTCTGCTTTGTGTTGCAGTGGGTATTTTCCTGCAATAGGTTTTAGAAGAAAGCAATAAATTGGATGTTTGAGATATTTATTTTGGCATAACTAAAAATAACATGTCAATATTTGCCATTTAGATGTTCTAAAACTACAGGCTCTCACAATGGTTAAATTTAAAGAACACATAATTGTTGCAAGTTCTAGGATGAAAAAGAAATTTTATTTCCTTTCCAGGAGAGACATGCACCATTTTGGCGTGAGCATTACTGAACCTGGCTTCTTTAAGACTGGTATGACTAGCTTAGAGGTTATTGAAAGAGATCTATTAAGACTTTGGAACCAGCTGTCTTCAGAAGCCAGAGAACCCTATGGAGACAAATATTTTGTTAAATGTAAGTACAAATACAAAATATGACATTTTTTGCATTTATTCATTTGTTTATATGCTGTCCTTGCTGACAAAGGCTCAGGGTGGCTTAACAATAATAGAAAATGTATAACATAAATGTTTTTACTGGGCTTTGTAACTCTAGTAATGGACAAACTTTGAAGTATACCTCTCCTCTCAGGTGAAGGACCTATTCTGTTGGTACACACTACAATGATGGAAGGGGGTTACTTGCTGTTATTTCTAGGACAGTCAGTGTCTGGACCAGTTTACATACAACTCAAAGATATTTTTTCTTTTAAACTTTTATGCCATCTTTGTGCAGGTGGAAAGAAAGGTTTATACACATCTACCACATCATCTCCAAGGTTCTGATCAGCAGAACTGCCCCAAGAAGTAAACAAATTGCTAGTTTTGTCTTTTATTACCATTAATATCTGCATGCTCCTTCACAGTAGGAAGTTTTAAAAATTCTTTAGCTTCCAAGATAGTCTACATTCAACCAGACAAATCTTCATAATATATCCCTATGCCCCACATCACAGTGCCTTTTCTCTGGGAAGCATTTACTGAGCTACTCCTGTACTATACATGATTTCTAGACTTGTGTGAAGTGGCAAGTATTCACTATGGATTTGGATCTGGCCGATTCGGAGAGCAGTGATTCGATTTGGAGATTCGAATCACTGTCCTGATCTGATTTGGATGAATCAGATCTGAAAGACTTGACACTGTTTTAGAGATTTGGCCATAGACTAAATAGGTAGCTGGCACAGCTGCCTCCAGCTAGTAAATCTAGTGGGGATGGAGGAGGGAAGGGGCAGAGGGGAGAGATTGGGGCTGGGACAAAGTGTCCAGCTGGGATGAGAGGGGCACGTTACTTGGGGGGGGCGGGATGTGGGCATGGTTTGCTCTGGGCAGAAGGGGGCAAGTAGCAGCAGGGCAGAGCCCCTGCTCCCAATGCTGCACTGACTGTATCCTGTGCCCTCTCCTCCCCCCCACTGGCTGGGCAAGTGGTGGCAGGGCAGAGCCCCTGCTCCCAGTACTGATGTGGGTGCAGCAGTGCTGGGAGAGGGAGCTCTGCCCTGCAGCCACTTGCTCCCTTCTGCCCAGAAAGAGTAACATGCCTCCCTGCCCTGTCTGAGCAGCTTGTCCCAGGCCCAATCCCTCCCTCCCCCATGCCCCTTTCCTTTCCCCTTCCCCAACCCCAACAGACTTCCTAGCTGGAGGCAGCTGTGTCAGCTTCCTGTTTAGTCTATGGCCAAATCAGTGATTTGGCCAAATTTTTTCTGAAGCTTTTCCAAATCAATTTGGATGCTTTGAATCGATTTGGAGCTTTGAGTATGTCTACTCAATCTGCAGCTACACCTTCAGCTACAGTGGGAACGTATCATTCTATTGTTTTATTTGAGAGTATTGCATGAACTTTCAGGGGCTTATTTGTCTCTCCTTGCAGATATTAGAGCACAAAGATTATCAATGAAAAGAATATGCAACTCAGATATTTCTAAAGTTATAACATGCATGGAACATGCCTTAATAGCAAAATACCCAAGGACACACTATACGGCTAGATTGGAGGCAAAGTTATTTTGCCTGTCCTTCTCCTATGCACCAACCCTTATATCTGACACAATGTTTCACACTCCTACACCTAGTAAGAAACCAGCCCACAGAGTTCCTATTGACTTTTAATATAAAGGACACCAGGACCAAAGCTAGAGTGGTATAGTATTGGTTAGGCGTGTGCAAAGCAACTTGTATTCACTTCAGATTCAGATTTGGCTGATTGGCTCTTCAAAAAAACAAAAGCCCTGCACTCACCTGATCCTGCTAGGCTGGGGGGAGGTGTCCCCGCTGACTCCCACGGCCATGCACTGCATGGGGGGCTCTGCCACAAGCCCCCAGAAGGTGAGTGTGGGGCTTTTTTTTTAAAGCACCAGGATGCTGGGGTTGGAATGGGCAGCCATTGATGAAGTGGAAGAACAGGCAGGTGTCAGGGGGTGCTCAGGGGAGTTGGGGGAGCAGGCAGGGGATAAAGCTTGGTGGGGGTGCCGCCAAGGTGCCCCCCCCCTCCCTACTTAGGCACAGAGTCTGAGTTCAGCTCCCTGCAGCAGCAAGTGGGGACTACTCAAATCTCCAAAGCTCTCTGAATCTTTTTCTGGATTTGGACCTTTTTATTGGTCTCCCAATTCAATTTGGATTTGGAGATTTGGCCGCTAAATCGGGCCGAATCTCCTCCAAATTGAATCAGCACCCGAAGCTTCACACAACCCTATTGGTTATCCTCATCCAAACCAGCCATACTCTTCTTCACCTATGACTGTTTTATTTCTCCTCAGGAAGCACTTTGATTTTTGTTGAATTTCAGAACTTGGAGATATTCTTCTAACCATGGAATATTTCTAAAAAGCTTCTCTTTGTCATAGTCACCATGAATATAGTATGTATGTATTACTTGTATATTGCAACACTTACCTGGAGAAAAGGTTAAGTAATATTCACCAGATTAAAACTTTTGGTTTTTACTTGCTTAGTAAAGCATCTCTGAATCAGTTGTGCTGTAGGCAAATCTATTCAGTGTTTTAAAATGGACCAAAGGACAGGTAATTGATTATTTGTGAATTATTTGATGTTGGCATTCAAAATACAATATTGTTCATCCACTGTATAAACACATTCCATCATGAAGTACTAAATCCATTTCCTATTGAATATAGCAATTTTACTGAATCAAACACATCATTTGCTAAGCTTCATAAACCTATGAGCATGAAAGGGCTTGAATCCAATCAAATAAAAATCACACCCTAGCATTTGCAAATTTTCAAAACATTTTAGTTCCAGTATTAAACAACATCCACCTGACAATTCAGCCATCATATATCAGAGTAAAGATGATATGCAGGTGATTTTAAACGTATGTAACAGACTTGAGACATAGGCTGCTTATAGGCATAAAGAAAAAACAACAAACCCCCCCAGTATTTTACTTGAAACTTGGCACAACCCCACACCGAGCCCAGAAGAGGGATCGTGTTAGTTGGACCCAGCTCACCCAACATCTGTATAGACTTGGCATGTCAGTGGGACTTTTTTGATGCTTTTATCAACTTTAGACAAAAGTGCCAAAAAGCCCTGCTGAAGCGCCCAATCTATACAGATGTTGCAGAGCTGGGTTTAATGTACATGCTGCCTCATCCAGTAAAGCAGTTTTGGTTTTTTGCCATGTCTGTCAGCAGCCATAATTGAAAGCCAATGGGTTTGAATTATGAATTTTATATATATATATATATATATATATATATATATATATAAAAAAAATA
>JAGPOW010003685.1:38508410-38521061 GCA_030014935.1 Caiman crocodilus
ATATATATATATATATAAATAAAATATAAATATAAATAAATATATATTATTTGAATTATTAGCCAATTGCACTACCAAACAAATAAGGCAATTTTTTTAATGTCAAAATATTAATTTTAGATCAGTATATTTGCATTCTGTTTGTCCTGAGTGACCATAAAATGGTTTGAAGTTTAAAATGATTTCACCCACTAGCCATTTCTGAAGTGAAACAGATCGATTAGTCAATATAATACAGCTAATTTTGGAAGTATATGCTGCACAATGTAGTAAAATGCCACTTGGAGCTAAATGCCTTTTATACACTATTGTTTTTCTCCCTGTTAAGTTCCTGGCCGGGGGCTGATGTTCTAGTGTGCCTGGTGTTCTGAAAATTGAAGGGGTAAAGGTTTTATTTACCAGAGATTTGTGTTGCTGATTAATCATTAATGTCCAGTTCAATTCGTTTACAAGAATATAATAGTGCAGGTCAAAATTTAAAATGAAAAAAAAAACCCATTTCATCATGAAGTGGGTATATGCATAACAGGGATGAATTGTAAAGCATTGCAGACAGATTCTACTTTCCAATTCAGAGAAAGTAAATTAATTTTACATTAATGATAAATACACTGTAATATTTTTGTCTGCCTGATTTGATAACATCACACGCAATATATATCAGAGCAACTGATTCTACTTAGAGTGTTATCGTTTATTATCTCTGGAGCAGCAGATTATAAGGAGGTGTTGCAATCTTACTGATAGCAGACAGTATTCCAAACCTAAGATTCAGTCCAATGTTCACAAATGCAAGCAGGGATGGTGTTATAAAAGGGAAAAGAATCAGAAATGAAAGATGATAATAAGAGGCTTACAACCCTGCCATACTAGGTATTAGAGCTAAATTCCTAATCACTGACTTGGAGGGAAAAAAGGGAGACCTCTATTCTATATCTGTTACTGGGCAAGAGAAAAAGCACTGAATGTAATGCCTGGGAGTCTGTCTGCTACAAAACAAAAAGGAGATTTAACTGTGAGCTAATGCATACATTATACTCAGGGCAATCAACCAGATTCTCTACTTTATTTTGTCTCTGACCTTTTAAAAATATTTTGGAAAAGTATCTGTTACCCATATGGACACTGACTACAGGTTTACTAGTACATTATCAACATGCCTGAAGTCTGGCTGCTTTGTTTGCAAAGTTTACCTTACAAAATGCATGCCTACGTTTTTTGGGAGGGGTGCAACTAAATTTCTTTCCATTTCAAAACAAATCAAATAAAAAAAGTTGGGGAATAGATATTTTTTCCCACAAGAAAAGGGAGTGGCTTTCAAGTTCCACTACAAAGAATTGTCTGTTTTATCTTAAACTACTAGGAATTTGTTAAAGCACTGAGGCAAGCTAGTTTTCAAACTAATTTTTTTATCATTCAGGTCTATAGTATAGGATATTCATCAGATGTCAGATAAATTTCCTTTGTTCTCTGACCATGCACTAACAGTGTGCAAACACTTAAAAGGATATTCTTCTGGATCCATCCCTTCTTTGGGAGCTCAAAAATCCTGGTCAGAAAGACTATAATAGAACAACATAGAAAAATGTTTACAAATCTGGAGCTGCATCCTGACAATGTAAACTGATATAGGCTAGCTGAAGTCAAAGGAGCTATGCTGATTCACACAAATTGCAAATCTAGCCTCTGGTTTTTACAGAGAAAGGAATATATTGAGTGTATATATAAAGAAAAACATTAACTTCTAGTTCTCTAGGCAACTGATTATATAAGCTACATCTGTCTTTTCACACCTGTTTAAGGCTGTAACAGTTCTTGTGTACTGTATGGTATTGTATTATTATTTAAACAGTAAATAAAAACAGTTACAGAAAATAGGTTAAATGATAGTGTTTTGTATGTTCATTAATCAGTTATTGCAGCATTCAAAGTCAAAGTCTGCAATAAACAGCACACTCACACTAGGCTAAAATTGCATAGCTGATACACAAATAGAGTGAATTTTCTAGAACATGTTTTCATGAAAATCTACAAAGCAACTAAAACTTACTTAAGACCACACAGCCTTGGGATTCACAAATCACGGAGAATGAGTTAAACAGTATCATTTGGCCTGAGCAAAGTTAATGTGAGGAGCCCGATTTTCAAAATGAATATAAAAGTTATGCCACTTACACCTATAATATCATTCCAGGCACAACAAGACCCAGACATTTTTGGTGTGCATACACCCAAAGGAGACAAAAAGTCCAATTCCATATTGGGCCAGGTATCCAACTAGCATTCTCCGAATAATAGAAATACTGAACAAAGCTTGGCCCAGGAAGTAAGTAGTATCAAAAGGATGGAAGTCAGAAAAAACATAATTGACTCTTCCTGATATTTGCTTTCTCCATGGCGACTGGAGGCTTCCAATATATTACCTGAATTCTGACTATAAGACCACGTGTGCTTGCTATATTGCTGTCCTGAGACCTTATTTTTTTTTGCACCTAGATTAATATATTGCTTCAATACATGTATATTGACCAACACTTTGAAATACATTCCTTTTTGTTAGAATAACCATGAGATTATTATTAGATGGTAGAAAATTAAGGAGGATATTAGCAATATCACCTGCATATGCGTACATATTAATTTGCATGTGCTTTGTCCAAGCGAGTCTACCACTACTATCAGTGCTTTTAGAATGACATGCACTTTGACGATATGAACCAGTTTGGCTTATTGTGATTTACTGCTGTCAAGGAGAACTCCAGTCAGTAGTCAGGAATTTCCCACCTCCAACACAAGTCCTTGACACGGACTTCATTCTCTGGTCTTCAAAAAATAAAAACTCTTTACCTTAGTCCCAGTCTACATCTGCAAATGACACTATTTCCTACTTACAAGTCACTTATACATGTTAAATATATTAAATAGATTTGATTTCATTTCATTGTTTACAACTGTGGAGTTCCTTCTTTACTGCTCACTATGAGTTCAGAATTAGGCTCAATGTACAAAGCTGTGAGGAATATTTTTATTAGTGTTTCTCTAAAGAACAGTTTGTTTTTTTCTCAGACTATACTGACATCAGCAAATTATGTCAGATTTATAGGTGGATAGATTCATTGTGTGGATTAAAATATGATAAGATAGTACATTTATTAGATTTACTCAGTAGCAGCACTTTCCAGTCATATTTTCTACTCAAAGTACATTTTGAAATAATTGCAACAAGCATTCTAAATAGACACAGAATATATTTTAAGAACTCAGGTATAAAACAACCAAATAGCAGAAGTCTCACTGTTTATAAATTTAGAAATCTGCCATTATGTGAAGCTAGCCAAGAATGTTAAATGACATATTATACATTCCTGCAGCAGTACTCAGACTTTCCTTAAATGGTTCATGTTATGGAAACCTCACTGGCTTAATAGAAAAGCTAGCAAGATGCACAGTACATTCTGAAAGAAACATATGGAAATAACCAGATAACTATGAAGACTGCATCACTAAAAACTGTTTCCCTTTCTAGTAATGTCCACCTCAGGAAATAAATAGTCAACAAAATTAAAGTTTTACATGAAAAAGCTGTTTGTTTGTTTTTTAAAGGAAAAAGCATTGTTTGTATTTTGCTGTACAGAATAAGATGTTTTAGAAATCTAGCTACTTTATTTAACAGTACAAAAGTATTTCAGAGACTCCAGCCAGGAACAAAACTATTTCATTGCTGATCAGTAGAAAAATTCATTAAATTAATTATGGAATTACTTCAAGCACTAAAATTTAAATACATAAAATCTTCCTATGAACACTGTTAATAGATTTTTTTTAAAAATTGGTACCTAAAGAGAAAGTACATATATTAAGATCAGGGGAAATTATTCTATATCAAACAGGCAAAAAATTTAAGAACAATATTTTTAGCTAGTAGCATTTCAGTCAAAATTGCTGCACTGAATTTTCTATCTTTTATTTAATTTGAAATATTCAGAATGGTAGAACAAGAAAGACTCATTTTTACACATAGTTTTAAAAGGTGCTGTTATAAATATATGTTCTAAAAGTTTCTGTATATCAAGTAATGCTCCTATATTTGTTTTCATTTTTTTAGTTCAATCATTTATATAATGAATTTTTCCCTAAATATGCAATAACCAATTTAGTACTGATTTCTAATAGCAACTTCAAAAAAGATAATCTTTCAAAAATTTACAAATGTACAATATATTTATAACATTACTTTCAGACCACTCAGTGCAAAGATATACATATAGTACATCGTGATAATTGTTCATAAAAGTAGTAGATGGCATTTGTCAAAAAAACAAGGCATAGTTTCAAGATACATTTCCAGCTATTAGCTAAACAGTGTACATATTTTTATAAAGCATCTGAATGTGAACCTCTTCTTAGTTTATAAAAAATATTTGTGCAAATGGATATGTCAATTCCCTAACTGATTACCTAATTATACAACAGAGTCCTCTTTAACAAGATTGGCCGTATCTTTAAACGTATCCTCTGTTGCTGTATAAGCTAAAGGTTGGTCTCTCTTAAGAATGATCTTAGGAGGTGTTGAAGGAGAAGGGGGAGGGGCATTTTCAGTGTCTCCTCGTTGCTCCTTCTCCATCTGAAATGACAGCCATAAAAACAATTCATTATGGGCCAAAAGAAATGCTAAACACCTAAGAATCTTGAAGTCAGTGGGGCTTCTGGATACATTGCAATTACATGAGAGTTTTTACATAGAGCTTTTACATAAGAAAAACTCCTCAGAAGTATGTTGAGGTTGATTAGGGGTACAAGGCTGATGAAGGGGTGCAGCCCACGGTGCTGAGCTGTCTGTGGTTCCAGTGTCCCAGAGGATTGTTGCTATTTAGGGTACATCTACACTGGCTCTAGATCAGCGAGGCTCAACCTCTAGCTCGCAGACTGAATCCAACCCATGGCACTGTGTCATACAGCTATATCCCATGGAGCTCCCCATGGGTCTAGAAAATAGGCAGCAGGGAAACAGGAGTAATGTTAATTGCCATAGCACTGGAAAGTGTCTCTGGTTGCCATGGCAATTAATGCTGCCGCTGTTTCCTTGTCAAATTTCCTGATCTCCAAGGAGCCCTACAGGTTGGATGACATGGCCTCGTGTGCTGGACTGTACATGAGGACTGACCTTGTTCACCAACCCCATAGTGAATCTGACCCAAGGGGCTGAACGTGGCCACTTCTCTAGGCTGCTTTTGAGGTTGCTACCAAAATAAGACCTGCCAACCTGCTCCTGTTCTACATGCCCCAGCTATGTCCTCCATCATCGTTCTGAAGTACGTGAGAGACTGAGACTGGGAGAGCAGAGACTGAGGATGCCTCAGAGTACCTCACTGCTGCACTCCAGGTTTGGAACATACCAAATAAAAGGGGATGAATGGGGCTTATTTTTCAAAGGCAGCCTCAAGACTGGTACAGAGCCAATGTAGAACTATTCTTAGGTGATCCATCAGGGAGGTCTAAATTATCCTAGGGATTTCTTCAATCCCAAGAGCAGCCCAGGATTTGAAGGCCACAAACATTGCTTAAAACCACGTCAGCCTCATCCCCTCCCAGCGTGCAAGTTCTGTGCTATGTCACTTAGCAGCAAAGTCTTATCCATCATTATTTCTTGTAGAAAAGAAAATGTTAATTAATATTTCCCTTATCATAAGCTATCTAGAAATGCAGACTAAGAAGGAGTGTGATATGTTAAACATTACCTCTGCATATATTGGATTTTCAAAATTTGTACTTTGCTTCACTTTTCTTTTGAAGAAACTCCACTTTGTCTCCTATAACATAAAAACATTACAATTTTACTAGTAAGCACTAATAAGAGGAGAAAGTTCACCTTTTCTTTACAAAATGGTAACATCATTTTTCAAAGGGTTTTTACTAATATATGTATCGGTATGAATAATTTTATTCAAGATATATTCATCACCATTTTTTAGTTACCAATCATTTTAATTTAGAGCTTTTGATTTAAATATTGTTAAAAGGCTATCAGACATTGTAGGCACATTCACAATACCTAAAAAAGGAAAAGCTGTAGGTATAGTTAAGCATTTAGATATATACTTCTCTTTAAGGGAGCATAGTATTATTTGATCAAAGTGTTTTAAAGACTCATCACAAATCATAACTGAAGACCAATTAAACTAATATTCTTGAGACAGCCTCTCCTCCTTCACCAATCAACTTGCCACACAAAATGCACTTCAGTGGATCTTTTTTAGCACAGGAAAATAAACTAGATTTTCAGTACCACTAAATTTATTCTGTTTTAACTTATTGTGTATTCCAGGGCCCTGTCACCTCTAAATATATCTGTAATATATAGCATAGCATTCAAATGAGCTCACTTTAGATTACTTTCGCATCATCACCTTTTATTGTTAACAGTGACCACGTCTACATGAGACGCTACTGCGCAGTGATTTCTGCACATTTATTTAATACATGTCTATATGAGTACTAAATAAATGCACAGTAACCCAAGTTACTGTGCAGTAGTACCAGCAAATGCCTTTGTGACACTGCTATGCAGTAGGCTAATACTACTGCACAGCAGCATCATGTCATTGTTGTTGCCATACAATGCTACTGAACAGAAGTATCAGGCTATTGCGCAGTCAGCAACTCATGTACACGTGCCCACTGTTTACTTATTTGTAATAGAACATTACTTGGAGGCTCCTACTAGAATTGAGCCTCCACGTGAAAGGCTCTGTACAAACACACTAAAAGACTGTGCCTGCCCCAAAGAATTTACAATCTAAAGAGACAAAGGGTAGGTTGAGAAACAAAAGATTAAGTAATTTGCCCAAGATCACACAGCACGTCAGCAGAAGATAACAGAGCAATTTTTCTGTTGAACAGAACTCAGGTCATCCAAATGTATTTAACAGGTCATCCAAATGTATTTTAAACTATAGATTCCTGTTTGAAATTCCTGGCTGCATCCAGATGAATGTAGCTGGCCAACCAAAGCCATGCTCCAGCTGCTGGCCAGGCTCCAAGCTGCAGGAGTGTTGCAGTTGCAGCTTCCCTGGTCCCCAGGTAAGGCTGCTGAGGCCAGCACAGTTTCTGTCCCCAGCCTTCCCTACCCCACTCAGGGTAACCTACCACATGCCTGGAGGGCGCATGGCATGGGCGTTCCCCAGGGACTAGTACCGGTGGCACAAGGTGTGCTTTTGCTTCTTGTCCTCAGAGAACCAAATGTCTGCGCTCATCTGCCCATGGTCCCTGAGTTTATCTTGTGAATCATGCTTGCACACCTAACAATGCTAACATTGATCCACTGTGAAAGGATCTCAAGGCACCGTGGTTGAGACTCACTGTCTTAGTTACAAACTGAGAGGATATCCTAGAACTGGAGCTAAATGTTAGAGATCACTCACCAGATAAGTCTGGGACTTTACTACTATCACAAGCAAGCCCCTATCCAAATTGTCTAAATGGACTTCCCTGTCAGCTTGTGCACCATATTTAGTGCTATGCCAGTTTCAAACCTCAAGACCAGTATTGCCATAATTTAGCACTGCTGTAAAATTTGTAAACATATCATCATGTTACCTGTGTAGTTTCTGTATTTGCAGGAGGCTGCTTTTCACTAGCAGACATTGCAGTTGCATAGACAGGATTTTCAAAATTCTCATTTTCTTCCCTACTGGATGCAGTTATCTGTTTGTAAAAATTATTTGAAAGACTTACATGGTGGCAATAACGAGGAGAAAAAGTTATGACCCCGAGACAAAGAAGAAAATAGAAATGAAAAAGGAAGAGGAGGGAAGGAAAAATTAAGTGCACGAAACCAGTGTAAGGCTAAGATGGAATGATGAAAAACAATGTTGTTTCTCACTTACATGTGTAGGTTCAGCCACATTCACAACAGTGGCTCCACTATCTCTGGTAGTATACACTGGATTTTCAAATGTGATTGGCTGCTTCCCTGCCTCCACAGCAAAGTTTTCATTCTGTGAAGGAAGAAAAAGCACAACAAAAAAACAAACCAACCACAATGTTACACAAAGGAAATTCAGCTAGTACCTTACAGCATAAATCTCCTGCTAAGGGGATAATGTTTTCTTGTTTTCCTAAAACTGTGCATAAGACCTGGCACAGATTAAACCCAATATGGAATTTCACCATACAATATTTTACCCAATGATTTAATAGTCATAAGAATCATCATTAAAAGCTTGATCACATAAAGACAATTCCTAGTCCACTACAGACACAAACATAAGTTTCTCAAAGAAGAAAGATTATTTTCACTAATCAAGTTTTTAACAATAAGGAAATATCAAAGGAAGAATAATTCCAAAAGAGAAATTTCATGGTACAGATCTTAGAATGAACACAAATTAACAGAACTATCTGAAATACTGAAGAATACAATCAGTTCTTTTATTCCTCAGTAAAAGGACTGCTATACTTTTGAAAAAACAGACAGACATTTATCTTCTCATTTAAAAATATATCAGTTACGTCAGGACTAAAATGTTTTGTATTTCTGAGAAAGCCTTCATTATAAATCAACCCTTCACCAGTGGGAGCACACAGCAGAGTGTCAATGGCAGCTGTAGAACCCATACTGAGCCAGATGCTCAACTGTGGCTGAAGCACTCAGAACACATGTGCAAAGATGCTGACTGATTTAGGATATGTTAACACAGCCAACATTGGTTTTGGTATTGAAAACAACAAAGCATGGCTCCCTGCCTGGGCTAATTTACCCTGCCTCTCTGCCAGTATAAAGCAATATGCTAATTGGCTATTCTATTTCCAGAACCTGAGCTAGCTCATTTGAGTAGTGGTTCTCAACCCTTTTAGACTCAAGGCACTCCTTGTTACCTCAGAAAATGCCAGCTCTTTAAGCAGAGCTGTGGCTCTCTTGTTGTAAAAACACACAACAGGCCAGAATGGTTTGATACTATGGATTCCTATTTCAGATCTCTGGGATTTTCTTGTAAATCATGTTTAGGTGTTTGCACATATAACAGTACTCATATTGCATGACACCCATAACACCCTTAAAAGGATCTCATTGCATCCTAGAGTGCTCTGGCACCCTGGTTCAGAATCACTCTTTTAGAGAGATGTTAAGTACTTTGAACTTGGATGACCAGCCACAATCCCTTTCTAGCAGTCAAGATGCACAGGTGATGTACTAATCTCTCTATTACATCAGCTCTTTCTTCCTGTGTAGGTCTCTGGTAACCACAGTGCTGCAAAACAATCAAATTTGAACAGTGCATGACTTCTAGTACACAACTTTGTTTCAGATTTAGTTGGCTACACCCCACATTGGGTATACTTTTACTGCACAGGTTGCTGGAATTTTCTCTCTCAGTTTATCTAGATCAAGTTAAGCCAACACAATGCAAAATACCAATGAAGATGTATTCCATGGTTCTTAGTGCTACAGAAGTTAAGTTATTAATTAATTATTTCCCAGTGAACTATAGGAGCACTTGGGAACATGGCAGAGGATCATGGAAAAGTATTGGAGGATTACTGGTCCTTGTTTATTCACTCTGTGCATTAATTGTGTTCACACCTAACAGGCTGTGAAACTTTGCTTTAGCCCATACATCCTTTGGGCTAGCCAATTCAAATTAGGAGCATCAACATACTGGTGTTAAGGGCATCTGTGTGAGAACAGGATTTGATTTAGGAACACTCAAGTTATTAGTCAAGATAAGTGTGTAGTGAAGAGAAGGCACATGAAAAGCATCACAATCCACTTCAGGTGTTCCCAGGTTCACTTAAATTTCCACAGGTCAAATACTATTTTCTTTTTTACTACAAAAGTTGCTTTGTTTTGAAAATGAATCTATTTCTTTGTGGATAGAAATACAATATTTTTACACACAAGTTTGTCTTTATTAGTTTCTCTCTCAAACTGATCTGTACAAAAGATGTTTGTTTACTATCTCAACTTAACTGAAAATAACTTTCACAGAAATAAAAATTTTGTTTGGACATAGGCCATGGTAAATGTGGGGAATCAAATTTTTTATATATATAAACCTAACCGCTTAGGCAGCAAAAACCTATACTGCTTTTCTTAGGGATGGTTAAACATCAGCCTGGATAAAATCTATAATGTCTCAAAAAATGACAGAAAATCCAGAGTTTGTCAGTAGCATTGAATTCCACAATTTTACAGTACAGTATGCCAACTAGCATTTCCTATGATATGTTTGGAATTCTATGTCTAAAGCCCCTGATATACACGATCTGGGTTTGAACCTGTGTATTTTGACTTGTTCTACTGTAGACTAAGGGCCTGTTCCATGGTACATCTTCCTCCTATACAGGAGGAAGAGATACCAATATTAATATATTTTCAGGATTAAATGTGCTCATTCATTCCCTGGCCACACACCACATTTGCTGAACTTCTTCAACAGGGGTAAATCATTTAATTTCCACAGGTGAATCTTGAGTAATATAAGACATTATGTTAAAGAACAAACTACACTTATCTTTGCTTTCACTTTATAGAACATTTTGGAAACATATTTCAACTGTTACTTCTTTTTCAAAGCATATTTATTATCTCATCTTTTTTCTATATAAAATTTTTCTTTTTAACACATAGAAACAGCAACACAACAATGGAGAATTTTGAGTTCATTTTGAAAATAAGCCTTACCATCTGCATTGCTCTGTCTATAGCAGAATCTGCTCCAAAACCAGACACACCAATGTCCATAGTCACATCTGTCCCTGATCGGAATGTCACTCCATTGCCATTTTCAGTGGACTTTACAAGACTGGTTAAACTTCAAAAACAAAAACAAGTTATGTGCACAGTAAGCTTTTGAGTCAAATACTCTGTGTGACTATTGCTAGGAATTTTTCAATTTATTCCCTCTCTGAGACTTACTATCTTCCCATGTCAGCAAAACTCTTGTTGAACACAATGGAGTTTTGTCTGAATAGAAGTGAGAACATCAGATTTCAGATGTATATAAAAGATACTGGATATGTCTATGTGACACAATACAGTGCCATACAGAGGTACCCAAGTTATATTAACAGAAAGAAAAGCTAAAAATGGGAATCAATTGTCAAGAATGTATGCCTATTTTCAGCTCATACCCATTTTCATGGAAATTGAGAGTGGCATAAGGATATAATAATATAATATGGTCAGACCAGTGGTCTATCTAGGCCAGTATCCTGTCTCTGACAGGGGCAGGACTGGATGCTTTAGAGGGAGAGCACTGAACTAGATGTATCTAGTGTTATCTATCCCCTATTCATTTTCCTCCCTGCCATCCAGTATCATTATTACAGACATGCCAGAGGAAACATTTCTGCTTTTAAACTTTCACTGAGGCCATGGGTAGGTATTTCAGTTTCATAGATGATAGGGGCTGGAAGGGACCTTACAGATCATTGGATCCAGCTCCCCTGCACTTGGGCAGGAGAGACAACTGGGATCAGATTATCCCAGCAAGATGAGTGTCAAGACATCTTGTTGAAGATTGCCAGGGTGGATGACTATACCACCCGCGGGGGGAGCCTGTTTCAAGCCCTTGGCACTTGACTTGTAAAGACGTTTTTCCTTATATCTAGCCTGAAGCAATAGTGGCCTGAGGGGAGGGCAAACCAGGGGACCACCCAGAGCCCCACACTTTCTAAAAATAAAAATTAATTACACTGAATTTGTATTATCAATATTGTATTAAGATACTTTCATTGCAGTTTCATGGATGAGGTAAAGTGTAATTGAAATAAAACATGTCCAGCTTCCATATAGGTCATCAAAATTAAGCCTCTAAGGGGCCCCAAATGACTCTTGCTCAGGGCCCCAACAACCCTAAGGCAACCACTGCCTGAAGTGATCATCAGTCAGCTTGTGCCCATTATTTCTTGTCCTCCCCTGGGGGCCTTGATGAACAGATGCTCCCCCAGGGCCTGATGTACACCCTTGATATACTTATGGACTGCCACTAAGTCCCTTCTGAGTCTTCTCTTCTCCAGGCTGAACAGTCCCAAGTTTTTCAGCCTCTCCTTGTATGACCTTGTTTGTAGGCCTCTAATCATGCATGTGGCCCTCCTTTGGACTCTCAAGCTTTTCCACATCCTTCCTGAAGTGTGGCACCCAGAACTGGATGCATTACTCCAGCTACATTCCCACCAAGGCCGAGAAGAGAAGGAGGATGACATCCTTAGCCTTGCTAGACATGACTCAGTAGATGCATGCCAGTGCTTGATTTCATCTGCTAGCTACAGCATCACATTAGTGGCTCATTCATTTTGTTGCCTATCACAACACCCAGGTGTGGTGCTAGCAACTGTAGCACTGCCAAGCCTGTAAGTGTGATGTGGATTATTTCTTTCCAGATGAAGTGCTTTACATTTCTCCACATTAAATGACATCAGGTTGAGATCTGTCCACCTCATGAGCTTGTCCAGGTTGGCCTATATTGCCAGCCTGTCTTTAAGTATGATCATGCTCCCCCACAGTTTGGTGCTGTAAACAAACTTTGCTAGTTCACTTTTAATACTCACCTCACCTCGGTCCCGGGAAAGATATTTGAGAAGATTCTCAAGGCTCATATCTGTGAGGGACCAGCAGGAGACTTTATGCTGAAGGGAAACCAGCACGGG
>JAGPOW010003685.1:38521161-38540390 GCA_030014935.1 Caiman crocodilus
TGACCCCAGCACTTGTTTCCTGCCATTGGCAGGGGGTCAGACTAGATGGCCTGCTCTAGGCCCCTTCTGACCCTAGTTACTATGAAACTATGAATACCTGAATCCAAATTGTTGATGAACATGTTGAAAAGCACTGGTCCAAGTACTGAACCCTGCAGGATGCCACTGGTCAACCTCCACCATGTTACATTTATTGTGTTACATTTGTTGTGTTAAATAACACCCTTGCAGCACTGCAGAAAGTGAACATACAACTGCTCAAGCTGTTTGTAGCACCACAAAGTTGGTGAAAGCATTATAAAATACTAACTCTTTCAAAGAGGAAGTTTTTGGCTTTGTTGTGCTATGTATAATGCCTGTATAGTTACACATAGCATTACAGAGGTTTCCAGGACCCCTAGCATCCCACAATCCCCCATTTTACCTCCTCTATTTCTAAGGGGTAGGGAAGAGGAGGGAAGGAGAGTGGCTTGCTCCCTGATAGTCCACCCAGGCACAAGCTATCACACAGCCCTGCTGGGATCCTGCTCCTACTGTCAATGCCACTTCAAGAGCCCCAGGTCTTTCCAGCAGGGCAACTATTGCCATTGCCATTTCAAGAAACCCTGCAAGAGCCAGCCACAGCTCTGCTAACTGCAGCAACTCCCCTGCTACCCAACTCTACTGACCAGCTGTGCAGCACAGCATGCAGAAGTGAGGGTTAGGCTTAGGATGAGGCAATTTCTGCTACCGCTACAAGATCCCCAACAAAAGTTGGGCTCTGCTGCCAGTGGTGGCACTATTAGGGCTGGTGGGTACAAAGAGAACAGTTTTATCACCCTTACTACAGACACGGATGGCAGGGAAGAGAAAAGGGTGTCTTCAGCAGCTGCCAGCTGATCACTGATGGCCTGCTACCTTCCCCAGTAGAAGTGATGAGTGGCTGGGCTCCCCCAGCAGCAGGAAAAGGCCCCTACTGCCCCTGGCTGAAGTTCACCTTTGAGGTGACTGTGGCACTTCAATCAGGGGGCTGAAATACCTGTATGGGCCCCCTAGTGCTTTATTTTTGCAGCACTACAAAGTACAGAGGCACTTTGTAGCACTATAAACAGGGACCTACTGACTTCACAGCAGACTTGGGATGTGTTGTGACTCCTTCAGTCTTGCAGGTTCCCATGTGTGCCCCTCCACCACTGATTGCTGAAGGAGCCATGCTTGCAGCTCGCTCCTGATCAGCAGGGAGGCAAAAACTGTGGTTTTAAATATAGTGCTGGTTTTGCCTCCTGATTTGCTGAGGGGTCCTGTTAGCTCCAATGCTCATTGCTGACTGGTGAGGGAGGCAAAAACCATGCCATGTTTATAACCATGGTTTTCGCTTCCCTGCCTATCAGGAGAGAGACGTGGGGCCTCTCTGTCAATCAACAGCAGGGGAGGGGGAAGGAGGGGCATGCAGGGGAACATAAAAGATTAAAGGAGCTGCCATACACCCCACTTCTGCCGTGAACTTTGTAGGCCCCTAACTATAAACATACCAGGAGTATGGACAGGCATTCATTTATAGTATCTGGTGGTGCAGGACACTTCCATGGAAGAAAGCAAAAAGAATATTGCAGTGAGCAGCTGATAGTTACAAGTCTAATTCTCTGTCTTGCTCTCTCTCTCCCTCCCGCCCCTCCAGTTTCTTTCATCTTGCATCAATTTGATTATATAAGCTCAAAAACCAATATCCTGTATTTATCCAAATTTAAAATGGCTTCAAATTTGAGGGAGGGTTGCCAGGGAGGAGCAGGCTGTGCAGTCCTCACCATGCTCCATTTCCCTACCATGTGATCTCCCCCCATTTGCTCCCTACTCCCACCTGGAGTCTCCCCTACACTCTCACACCTGCAAGCCCTGTCCCCCTCCCTGCACTGCACATGGGCCACAACCTGGGGCTAAGCCACCACCTGTCCTAGACCAGTAATCAAATCTTAGACTTTTTTTTTTCAACCCATAGTGATGGGGAACGAGCAGGGGGGCACTTCATCTTGAATTTGAATAAATATGGTAATTAAACTGGTATAAGAAAGTTGAGGCAGTGTGGATGCAACTATACTATTTAGTACAGTGTAGCATTTATATTGGAACACCAAAGTATACTTATATATGTATATGCGTATATGAGAACATTGCAGGAAACAGTAATTTAATTATACCGGTTTTATTAGTTAAATTGGTGCAGGCAGCTTGTGTAGATCACCTACCCAATCATACACACACACACACACACACACACACACATTCTTTCAGCTGCAACAGAAAGCTGAAAGTGTCATTTTGTACTCCTTGACTTTAAGGACCAAATATTGCACTTGAAAAGAGAAGGAATAACAATATTAACATAACTATATATTTTTACAGAAAATGTTTAGAGTCTTCTTGCATTCTAAGCCCTTTCTTTTTCTTTCATCTCTTATCTCTTGTAAAAAAGCATAGCAGTTCATGAAACTGAATTTCATTGGACTGCTTTGCTCCGCAGGTGGCTCCTGCTCAGCAGTCTCCTGCCTCCTGTGCACCAGAAAATTACAGCATGTGTCCTAACTATCTCCCTACTAACTGTCTTTCTTACAAATAAATATGAAGTTCAAGAAGACACTCCTTTTCCAATGATTAAATATTTCCTGTAACTAACTTTGTAGATTTGTATCCTAGATTAGCTAGATTTGTATCCTAATTTTTAATAAAATAAGTAATTTATTTTTAATAAAATAAGTAATAAGATATTTATTTCATAATTTCATAACCCTCTGAATGGACTATTCTGTGACCAGGTCAGTACAATCTGACAATGGTACTTTTCATTAAAACAAACAGAAACACCAGAGCTTTGCTATCAACTGAACAAAAAAATCTTCAGGATTTGCTTTTTCCTTGCACCCCACCCGAGGAAATATTATGTAGTAACATATACTGTATTCTTAAATATCTAGACACAGATGCACAGAGACTCCAAACAATATCTTGCTTTGTGAAACCTACCTTGGCAATTTGGGAAAAGCTGGTAAGATGGAGCCTGTCCGTCTGTAGTTAAAAAAGCCTCCAGCCACCAACACTCCAATTATTATTATTAAAATTACTATCAGCAATACTGCTACTGCTGCTATCAGAGACAGAAGAATAAGTAAATATTAAAGAAACACAGATCAATGTTAAAAAGAAGTCCACAGAATTATAAAACTGACTTTAAACAGATATGATACTAAGGCATTTCACATGCCTTAGATCAGTTATCAAGTTTAATATATACTTGAAGCTTACTTGTTCCCGGAGGCACTCCTTTTGATAATCCTATTTCACAATAATTCCCAGTGTAACCGTAAGAACACCTGTTAATATAAAGGGACAGCTGACTCTGTCTTTTATTAAGTCTACTACTTCAACTTTATTTTTTTCTGTAATGTTTACCTAAGTGACATAAATTTTAACTTACATTTTAGTGATTACATGTTTCACTGACTGAAAAGAGAAATAAGCAGAGCTACAGTAATGCTGAGTCATAAAACCTGAATACTTGAAGTTTGGAGATTTCAGTGGAACAGCAGTGGCACCTACTGGTTCATTCAAGGGTATATTTCTGGTGCTTTTCCCTTTCCTTTATTCTATAGTTTGTACTAGAAAATTTTGGGGTGTGTTTATTTTTTCTAAACTGTTTCATTTCAAAATTATTCATGTTTTATTCTCAAACACACCCTTCCTAGCATTGCTACGGATATGCTATTGTGATGTGTTACATCTTCTGTTGCTGCATCACCTCAGTTACATTTTAAAGAGCTAAAAAGCACAGGGAAGCCGAATGAGCAAACTCTGACTTACAGCACTGACATACTGACTTACTTGCATTTGGGAAGGTTGCTTTCATCGATATAGCATGTCCCTCCATACATACATCTGCATGCTGGTGACATTGTTGGAGGGGTTTCAATAGCTGTAGAAATTGAAAGCCATGGAATAGTTAATGAGTCATATCTATCCCAGCGTACATGACCATGCAATATTTTACTTTCTTTTAGGTTCAAATTTCAACAAGACCTGTCATTTTGGGTATGTAATAACTCCAGTTTACTGTATACAACTGAAGTGTGTGTATTCAAATGTCAAGGCCACTTACTGAAATCCTGTTTTTAATGCTAGAGCTTTATGCTGTTGTTTGATTTATTTTTCTGCCAAAATACAATGTTTAGTTCACACAAAACTTCTATTCTTGTATAAAAAAAATAGTATTCATAACAGCACTCAGCAGTAACAGGAAAAGTACAGGCTTCAATGTTTCCTCTTAAATATAGAATTCATTTTCATTTCTACAAACTGCAGGACCCTGCAATGTATGCTTTAGTACTGAAAAATGAGAAAAAGATGGCCAAAAAATACGTGATCTTATCTCATCTGCCTCAGACTCCTTCAGCAAACTGAGATCCATAGGAATGGGTAGTAAGTAATATGTAAGAGTCCTGCTACATATTTAAATTAAAGCTGGATAGAAACCAGCTACAGAGTTAATACACATTTTCTAGCACTAAATTTGTAGCTGGATGGCTCTTTTTATAGCTGGACAGTCCTTTCTATGGTGTGATAATTACTTTGTATGTGTGGCTGTTCTAAATTTATTGTGCAATTAACCAGTTAATTGAATGATGATTACTTTGCATGTGTGGCCAGCCTAAATTTAGTGCATGATTAACCAATTAATTGTGTAATATATGTAATGTGTAGCAGGTCCCTACACCTAGGACACACTTATTTATGGAGAAAATTAAGGGAACAGAGGAAGGAAACTTGCTTTTAAACCTATGAAGTGCCCAAATCTGAAAAAACAAAAAATTCGCAGGCATTTTAAATTATTATCCCCATAGTATTCATTGGTACAAATCAGCTCATATTTGCATTACTCAGTATTACACAAGTGTTTCTGTTGTCCTTCAGGAACTGCCTGAGGATGTGTGTAGATGAAGTGGAAACCCTAAATTAAAGCGGTGGGTTTTTAAAGCGATGGCGAAGTAAACCCCCATGTCGTGCACACACCCCACACTTACCAGCCTCTCAAGCAGTGGGGAGGGGAGGGCAAGCTGCCAGTGGGCAGAGCGGACCCTGAGCTGGGGTGGGGAACGGGCTGCTGCTTCCCTCCATAGCAGTGGTGGGGTACAGAGGTGAGGGGGCAGGGGAGGAAGCAGCAGCTGCAACTATGGCTGGACCCCAGTTAGGGGCTGGAGCCTGAGCCACAACAGCAATCTCCCATCCCCATACTCAATTCTAAGTTGAGGGGCTTTCCCCTTCATGTTAAATTGGTGCAGGGGAGGGGTTCATCTTTGAATCAAGTAAATATGGTCATTTGGCTTGGGTAGGATCCTAAATATGGTTATGGCCTCTAATCTCCAAGCAGACCTCATTTTATGATAGCAAAAATGGTTAAAGAAAAAAGCCAAACAAAACAAAGCTATCTTTGGCAGATAATTAAATGGTTAATCTCCACTGAGCACTTACATATGAAAGAAATGCTTAAAGCCAAGTTTTACCAGCAAAAGAAAACTGAGATCCTGGGATTAATACTGTAAAGTTTTCCCAAATCATAATCTTTGATTTTTTTTTAAGTACTTGGCTAATTTATTTGAGCAAGTTTAATGAAAATGAAAAATGCAAGCACTTTGAACAACGAACAGCTAACAACAGTCCAAACACATAGCAAACACAATTTATAAGAGTGCTGCTCAAAAGTTAAAAAAAAATGTTAGCTGGCTACTTTGGCCCGATAGGTTAAGATGCAACATTATCTATTTTTAAATATTTCTGTAGCTTGAATAACATCTTGTGCTAATAACAGGCCAGAATACCATGGAATATTAAGAAAACACATGTAGAGGTTTTGCTACTACACAGGTAAAAAGCTCAGAAATTAATTCTATATGACTCTAATGCAAAAGAATTCATAGCAAAGTAACTAAATAAGTTTAGCTTGGGTTTGTAACTTGCCTTGTAATAATGTATTATGGATCAGATTTTTCCATGACTCAGACTTCACGTGTCCACAACAAGGAAAGTCAAAAGCTAAGTGTCAGGTAGTCCTGACACTCAAGTATGCACAGTGCCAGCCCCCTAGCTACTTACCACATATTTTCTACTGTGGGTAGAGTGGGGGAGAACATCCTTATGGCCCCAAAACTGTCTTTACCAATTGTGAGTGAGTGAGGAATATGCTGCACCCTTATTAGGAGAGGCCCAGAAACTGCTTTCCACATTTTTCGGAAAGCAATGTGTAGGATCTGCTGCAAAGCAACAACTGAGTACTTAATGTGTATGCTTAATGTTGCTTACATTATATGCCACATAAATGATTTCTTTATGTACTCTGTGTTTTGTATGCATTATATTAAAATATTGCACTGATCACCTAAAATAAAAATATACAGAAGTGTAAACAACATTTGCATTTTATCAAATGCTGCTTTATTTCCCTGGTCTTCTAAAGTGCAACTTACACTTGCATATATGCACAAGTAGCTTGTAAGAGACTCGGAGAATCTGGTTACACGTGTCTAAAAGTTGTAATATTGTAGAGTCCTATATTGGATTAAAATCCTGTCTGTCAAAGGCTTTAGCCAAGGTGACTGGGTTGTGGTTAGGAGATCTTGGCATTTTCATAAGAAATTCTATTAATTTGATTTTTTTTCCTATTCTCAAATGAAAACAAAATATTTTGAAAATCCATGAAACAAAATTCTGAAAAAGATTGTTCTAGGTTAATTGAAACTAAAAATTGTTTTGAAACAGCAAAATTGGGGCAACCCATTCTGAAATGTCAATGTAATTTGTTTGAAAACCAATAGATTTCAGATTTTAAGTTCCAGCGCAAAATTTCAAACTAGTTCTAGTTACATTTAGGTTATAATTTGTGCCTGGGTTACAGCTGCAGCATACCCAGGATATGATAGCTATGGTATTACATTTAAATCCACATCCCAATTTTGACAAAGGTCAAGAGTTTGATAGTCCAACCCATTAAAGACAGCAGCCTGTTTGAATGCAAACCTGAATGTCAAGATTCAGGGTCCAGAAAAGCAATAGATCAGGGGTAGGCAACTCCTAGCACTTGTGCCAGAACATGGCACATGAAGGCATTTTGCTTAGCCCTTGCACCCAGGGGAAGGGGCCAGAGCTGTGCTGCCACAACGAGGATCAGGCCCCTCAGCTCCCCTGCCATTTGCCGCTGGCATGCCAAAACAATCTTACAAGTCAATCTTACAATGCAATCTTACAAGTCAAGGTTGCAAGTATTTTTGGTACTCTGCCCAAAAATGTCACTGACCTCTGCAAAATCTGGTTTGCAGAAACTTGCCCAGTTTTACCACTGGACCTGAATCCTGGCAAAACTTATGGGATTAGCATTTAATATATCCAGTTGACATACGAAGTAACAAGACAAAAATGATTTGCCTGACAGCAATTCAGTGGGTAGCTGGAACGGGGTGGATTCAGGTTGGATGTGGCCATATAGTCACATCTCCCTTCTGCTGCTGCTAGCACTATCCCCAGCTGGCTCAGTCACCAGGGAAGCCCCAGAGCACTTCTGTCCTGCTTCAGCCACAGGCTGAAGTTGGACAGAATGCTGTGCTCAGCAGGGGACACTGGAGGTGGTGGACAGATGGGTTTCCTGTTGCTGCAACTGCTCTCTGACTCTCCCTCCCCGCCCTCCGCCCCTGCATTCTCCCCACTGGCCAGGAAGCAGGCACTGGAAGGAAGAACCCATGCTCCATTGCTGCCACTGTTCCTGGCTGATGCAGGCATGGAGGAACCTCAGACCTGCTCCTGCTCTGCTCCAGGCATGGGCCTCAGGGAGCAGCTGTGTGGGGAGTCACACTCGGGTGGGGACAGCAGTGGCAGTGTGTAGGTCCCTCCTTCCCGCACCTGCTCCTCAGGCAGTGGGAGTTGCTGGGGGAGTGAATCCAGATAGGGAGCAGTTGTTTTAAGGAAGAACTTTTGCTTCACCCCTGCAGTCCCTGACTAAACAAGGCATCCTGTGCAGCTGCATCCACAGCACCCTGTAACACCCTGCAGCCTCCAGCTGGAGTAGGGTAGGAGCAGTTCTGGGGTTCCCCATATAACCAGATCAGCTGGGGATGGTGACAACAGCAAGCAGGTGCCCTCTTCATGTGCCTGCTCCCTGCCCAGTTCCCTGGCATCCTCCACTGGCCTGGGGGCTCTAGCCTCAATTTGCCTCAATCCCCCATAGCCTGGGGAATTGATGTACCATAGGGGTAGCCAACCTGCAGCTCTGGGGCCACATGCGACTCTTCAGAAGTTAGTATTGGTCTCCTTGAATCTTTGCACAAGCACAGTGACCAGCTTCTGGAAACTGGTCACCATGAGCTTGTGCAAAGATTCAGAAACGCATATTAACTCCTGAAGAGCTGCATGTGGCTCTGGAGCCACAGGCTGGCCACTCCTGATGCACCACATCCCTTATTAGGAAACTCTAGATCCACTCATGGCTGGGAACAAAACCCAATGTCCTTACTTCTTGGTCCCTGCTTTAACAGCTGAATTACCTTCTTTCCATATTACATTTCTAATTCAGGAATGCTTTATCGGTTATGGAAATACATATCTCTCCTCTCTCCAAAAACAGAATTGCATAATAATGGAAAACACTAATAAATCAGCAATTCCTCCAATTTCATTTCACTCTGATTACCTGCATCACACTCTGTGCTGCTGCCTTCTACAAATCGAGCTCCTTGAGGACAAGCACAAGTGTATCCACCAGGCCTCAGCAAGCAGAGGTGGCTGCAGACATCTTTACAACGGTTAGGCACTGAAATACACATAGAACAAAGATATCTGAAGAAAAAAATCCAGCTGCAATTCTGGAGACATAATATGAGGTTTTTACTGGCCAGTAAAATAAGTCATGAATATTACAATCACAAAATTTGAACAAAATGTTTTCTCTAAAGCTACCCAAACTTGATGGCTGACTTTTAAGCATAGCATTTTATAGTAAAACTCTCTGGCTGACTTATTTTGTATTCTTTCTAAGGGATAGATTATGGCAGTGGTGGCCTACCTGAAGCACAAGTGCCACAAGCAGTACTGACCGCCTATGTGTGGTATGTGGCAGATTGAAGAAGGAATAGGCAGCACAATGGCAGGGAGCACATGGCAGAAAACAGAAAGCTGAGTAGCATATCGAATAAGAGAAAGGGATTGGAGTGGCATTCTGGGAGGGTACAAGACTATTTTGTGGCACATCTGCCAAAAAAGTTGGCCCCCACTAGATAATGGAAGCACAAGAAGTTGAAGGAATGAATAGAGCATCCCCAGTGCTTAAGAACTGTGAAGATGTAAAGATATAATATGTTCTTGGAGGAGCATACTGGAGTACCCTGCATTCCCTCTGAACTGCTCTGCTAGTGCATGAAGAGTTAACACAAGGTTCCTTGGGTGAATTTGATATCTTTTATTAAACCAACCCAAATAATTGGAGAATAGTTATTAAGCAAGCTTTCAAGTTCAAAAACCCTTCGTCAAGCTAAGGTAGTTTCAGCAGTTGGCACCAACCACAAACTTGGTTTGGTGATGAAGGGTTTTTGAACTCGAAAGCTTGCTTAATAACTATTCTCCAGCTATTTGGGTTGGTTTAATAAAAGATATCAAATTCACCCAAAGAACCTTGTCTACCTATGTCCTTAGACCAACACGGCTACAACCTACACCCATGAAGAGTTAAGCTGCATTCATCCTGGTTGAGGTAGTCTCCTTTGGAACCCACGCTGGGTGGCTTACACTTTGTAGTGGAAGCATAAATGTATGTTAGAACTGCTCCCTCTATGAGAGCCAGGAGAGGTGGGGAGATGACACAGCCATACTTTAGTGCTGAAAGATTCCAAAGATAAGAAATATTACACTGTTATGTTTCAACTCTCATTTAGTTTTGGATAGCCACAAAGTACTTTTTTACACTGCCAGCCTCATTCCATTTCTATGTTCTCAGAGCTACATGTGCTGACAGATATGCCTGTTACTAAGGTAGTACTAAGCTTCCTGAAGGCATTGTTACTGATTTGGATCTGCAGTTTCCAGATAATAAGGAACAGACAATCCAAGACAGGTGATTACCTGACTGATTGTATCTATGCTGATGATAGATGCGCACTTGAGTGAGCCAAGGGTTTACAGTCAGTATTTTCACTTTTTCTCCACTTCCAAATTTATCTTTCTTCCAGACTTCTCCTCTTTCCTTAGACATCCAATATAAATGGCCTTCAAAGACATCAAGGCTGTATGGACTGCTTACTTCTCAAAAGAACAAAACAAGAGTCAGTCACTGCATGGACCTGTAACAGCACTGACGAATCAATAATGATTCTTCTTGAATTCAATATTTGCATTTTTGCATTTAAGGTATTTTACTAGTCGATAAGTCATTACAGGATTGACAATAAAATGCTTCTTCTGTACCTACAAACACATGTAGAAGAGCACTAACCCACCTTGTGATACATTCTGTCCATATTGCTCATGGGATTTGGTCCCAATGGAACTAGTTTTCCACCACTGCATATGTTGTGCCTTAAATAGTCATTTACACCCGTGTAAGGTAAATCTAAAAATCTTCCAAGTGTGATTCTTAATTAGGTTCCTAATTGGATGCTGAGCACTTTTGAAAATCTCCCCCCAGTTGTGATGGCTAAGAATTAGAAAAATCAAGCAGTAAATCCAACTTGATTTTCTGAACTAGAAATATATGCAAAATCCATATTCATATCTTACCTCCCTGTAATACAATGGTTCTATCTGTCCCATCAGGTCTCATGGATTCAATAATATTTTCTTTAAAATCACTCCAGTAGATCCTGTCATTGTTCAGATAATCAACAGAAAGGCCTGTTGGCCAGCCAAGGTCATCTGAAATCAGTGTTCGCCTTTGCTGCCCATCCATCCAGGAACTTTCAATCTTTGGCTGCCTTCCCCAGTCAGTCCAATACATAAGCCTAGAAGAATGTAGCTAAACTTTAAAATGGTTTAGATTTCACTGGTTCACAGCTTCATTGAGTAGCAAAGTTGTAGGCCACCCTGTAGCATATTGCTGTATGCCCTACAGAGTACCCAATTTTACAAAGACAGACTTATTTCAGGATCAAGGATATTTTATTCTGTCTTTTCCTTCCACTTATAGGCCCAATCCAGCAAAGTGCATGCGACAGCCCCAAGATATAATTTACAGTATATCTCATGTACTGCACAAACTGGTCACTCTTTAAGCTAATCAACAACAAGAAGAAAAAGAAGCCATTAAGATTTCTCTGTTTCTTGTAAACTATGAGTGGACAAGATTTCTGCAGCTTTCCATGTTTCAGTGATAATAAGCAAAGTGGCATGCGGGCAAACTTTAGGAAAGAGATTTTTATAGTTATCCTGAATAGCCCATGTCATCCACCAATAATTTACAGTTTGAGAGACAGCAGCTTGGCTTCTGCTTGCACTCCTGTGCTGCATCTACGTGAGATGCTGACTGTGCAGTCATTACAGCGCAGTCATTTAGTACTTGTAGAAACAAGAGTTATTGCATAGTAGCATTGCTGAATGGCTTTTAGGTGATGCTGACTGCGCAGTAGTTTGTTACTGCTGTGCAGCAGCATTGCATCACACTTCCTGGCACATTGCACTACTGTGCAGTAGTAACAAGCTACTGCACAGTCAGAGTCTCGTGTAAATGTGGCCCTGGTAACTCTGCTCTAACTTCAAAATAGGGTCCTCCTAACATTTGGCCTGGAGATACATTGTAGAATTAAAAAACTCCTTGCTGTCAGGATACACAGAACTCTCAATGAAATAAATAGAAATAATAGTAGGAAAACAAAATATATCATTCTAATAATTAGCATGTCATGTTAATATAGTAGTGACATACTGGTATGTTAATATATATTAATAAAGCATATATCTCTAATAATATATCATTCTAATATATAACAGTTATATTAGATTTTCAGGTAAGAGCTCTCTTTGCAGCATAGGATTCTGACTTGTCTTGCCTGTCACATACTATTGAAAATAATTGCATCGGTCCTGAAAAGCTTACCCCAGTTTGGGATTGACAACTATAGCTGCTGGTTGATCCAGCTGAGAGTAGATAAGCCACTTCCTGTACCTTCCATCTAGTTTTGCCACCTCTATTCGATTTGTCCCTGTATCTGTCCAGTAAAGATGCCTGAATTATACAAAAAAAAAATAAAGTGATTCAGATGGTCAAAATATCATGTCTCCATGAGCATGAGGAAATCCGTTTATCTCTTATTTTTCACTGAAACACTGTAACGTCAACTGGAATAAGTATTAAAATAAGTAATACAGGGAAACTTCATTGGTTGTGTTTTAGAATGTAGTTTGCCACACCACTCTGCAACAGAAACCTTGCTAATGAATTCAAGTGTAGGTTGCAAAAGAGTTCAGGGAATCTATCTACAAAGATGACTAGATTTCTCCTTGTGCAGAAGTTTCTATAGCTGCTCTTATCTTTGTCAAGTTACCTTGATTAAAGACCTTTTGGGCATGTGTACACAAGATGCTTAATGCTTAGTAGACTAATTCTACTATGCATTAGCACATCACGGCAAAAAGCGTGCTAATGCTCTAATGCCCAGTAGAATTAGTCAACTGTGCACTAAGCATCACAGAAAAACCACGCATCATTGCTACTGGGCATTAACATGGGCTACTGCATTTATGTAGCACCTCATATTAGAGATACTAAACTTAATGCGCCATAGCAACAGTGCAGTAATGCATGTGTAGATGTGCCCACTGTGAGGTTTCATTGTTACTTCTAGGCATTGTAGGTAGCTAATGAACATCTTCACAGATGCAGCAAACTTCCAGAAATAGAAAACAGAGCAACTAAAACTGAAATTACTTTGCCATGGAATTAGTTTACTAATTCCTTTGGAGCATCTGTATTCCACTTCTTGTATGAACAGCTCTTGCTACATTTTTACTTTTTGACAATAACATTTTCAGAAACAAGTATTTTAATTAATTTATATGCATCATACCCTGATGCACATGATTTCAGACCTCAGGAGTCTACAATTAACTTTTCTTTGGATTTGGCTAATCATTATGCCTTTGCCTTTCTTCTTACCTCTCTCGTGTTATAGTTATATGCAGTAAATTTATTATCTCCAGCAACAGCATCCTCTAGTTCACTGTACTGCTATGGGCAGTCTGCTTCCTATACTAGAATCAGTGCATCTGTAGCCATCTGGTACCACAAGAATACTACTTAGCATGTGGAAGAGGCAACTAATAAAGTAGCTGCCTGATGCACTCTGTGCACACAACTCTATTGCTTCCAGTTTACGAAGCAGCAAGCCTGTAGCAGTGCAGTTGCCACTGGGTGGTAAGTTTACCAGCTGGACATAGCTTCAAAGAAGATCATATATTAAGCAGAATACTTAACACTGCTGGAACTTAACTAAAAATGTCTCTTTTCCCCACTGTCTGTTTATCCAAGTGGCCCTTGAAGTACTACAAAAAATCTGCAAGACACTTCAGATTCAAAGGGCTAAAAAGGTTAATTTCAATTATGCCAATACAGATGCAAGAGCCCCCCTTGTCAGATTTCCAGCAAGGACATGGAAGTGGAAGCAGCATTAGTCAGGAAGATGGACTAATCCTTCTATTGCTCGTGAAGGGTGAGGTTCAAAAAGGACAAGTGCAAAGTCCTGCACTTAGGATGAAACAATCCCATGCAACACTATAGGATGGGGACCAACTGGCTAAGCAGCAGTTCTACAGAAAAGAACCAGGGGACTGCAGTTGAGAAAAAGCTGAATATGAGCCAACAGTGTGCCCCTGTTCCAAAGAAAGCAAGTGGCATACTGGGCTGCATTAGTAAGAGTACTGCTAGCAGATCAATGGAACTGATTATTCCCTCCTATTTGGCACTGGTGAGGCCATATCTGGAGTACTGTGTCCAGTTTTGGGCCCCCCCACTGCAGAAAAGATATAGACAAATGAAGAGACTTCAGTGAAAGGCAACAAAAAGGGTGAAGGGGCTGGGGCACATGACTTATCAGGAGAGGCTGAGGGAACTGGGTTTATTTAGTCTGGAGAAGAGAAGACTGATGAAGGATTTAATAGCAGCTTTCAGTTACCTGAAGAGGAGTTCCAAAGAAGGTGGAGCTAAACAGATCTCAGTGGTGGCAGATAACAGAACAAGGAGCAGTGGATACAGGTTGCAGCGAGAGAAGTTTAAGTTAGATATTCAGAAAAACTTTCTCACTGGGAGAGTGGAACAGGTTACCCAGAGTTACCCAGCAGTGGAACAGGTTACCCAGAGTGTTCGTGGACTCTCCATCCTTCGAGGCTTTTAAGATCCAACTGGACAAAGCTTTGGCTGGGATGATATAGTTGGGGCTGGTCCTGCTTTGAGCAGGGGGTTGGACTGGGTGACCTCCTGAGGTCCCTCCCAACCCTCATTTGCTATGATTCTAAGGGTAATCAGAAGGAAGTCTGTGCATTCAGAGAGCTGTTACCAATGATTTCTCTCACTTTCACTAAACTGCACACCTGTTATTCTTTAATCATCCTTCCTGTTCTATTTCTTGACTGAGCTGCTTGGAAAATGGTAAGCTTAATAGCCTTTACATGTCAACAGCATTCAGACAGGTAGCTCAGCTCTGTAATGTCTCTCACTTCTGAGTCTGATAATAACATGCCTTTCATCCACTGATTCAGTAATCTGACAGATACAGAATCTGAGTGAAGCAGATATACAATCAGAAGGGAAAATTAATCAGACTCCTGCCATCTCCCAAAAATGGGAGTCTTTCAGACTCTTCACTGTTTCTTGATACTTAAATATCTACTGTTGACAAAATGTCTATCTTTCACCCCATTAAGAGCCTTCCACCACTCTGCCATAGAAATCATTGTGTTCTGGGTCTGAAACAAAATGGAAAGAAACACAGAATAGAAGGAATATAAGATTCAAGGAATGCAAGAGAAAAAATATGAGGGTGAGGGAGAGGTAAAGACTGCATCCATTCATCCAGGAGTGAAAATCGCTCCAACTGGATCCTGAGTTCCTGTAGTTGGCATGAGGCTATGCTCCTTGAGGTCAGTCAGTGACTTGGTCATTGTGGTCCGCCACTTTCAGGTTGGACAACTATAACTCATTGTGTCATATGACTGCCATCTCTAAAAAGTTCCAGCTGATCCAAAATGCAGCAGCCCACTTCTGAAATTACACTGTAAACTGAAAATATATCACCCACAATACTGGCTCCTCACAAAGCACTTCATACATACTATCTGCACCTATAAGGTACACTCCATGGTATTGGATCAAGCTACCGAGATCAACACCCAGCATGTAGGGGACAACAACTTGCTTCAGTAATTCTACACAAAGAAAATGTCAGCATCAGGGTTCAAACTTTAAGAACAGTAGTCACGATTTCTCTACATGGTAAAAGAACTTGTGATCATTTCATTTTCATTGCTCTGGAATACTAACCTCATCACCTTCCAGATAAGGTAAAAAAAACAATCCTTTCCCTTGATAAATAAGGAAAAGAAGTAGGAAGAAGACATATGCCCTTAATAAAACCTCTGTAACAGAATTCTCCCTTTGTTGGACTCCTGTTTTGGTTCTGTTTTGGAGGTGCTTGCATGTAGTGGCGGTGGGAACCAAGTAAGGATTTACACAGAGACAGACAGGATTGGCAGGCAGTAATGCCTGGAGCTTCCTAGGAGCTTCCTTTCTTTCCAAAACCAAGAAGATAAGCTCTTTATCAAATGATTCACAGAATTCCAGGAGGAATGCCAGCAAACATAATGACCTGTGCACAATTACCCAAGTGGGGCAAGGTCAATCTGCAAGATAAGGAATATGTGCACGGCTCAATTAGCTAAGATATGTGATAGTCAGCAACAGCACTTTGATCAGGAATACACAAACCATGGCTCATGAGCTACACATGGGTCTTGTGCAGTTTAAGTGTAGCTCCTGAAGTCATTTAACAACAAATCAGCATTGAGCTGAGCCTTGTGAACAGGTCACCAACGCTAGGCATCTCAAAAGTTTTGTGTCCCATGGTTTGCTGCTGTATTAAACTTAGAAGCAAAGTGCAACAGAAGTGCATTCTTCTGTGCTGCCTTGAGACCTGCTGTCAACAACTGGAAGACAACTTGTACGGGATGTAATATTCAAACCATTCTGTTCAGGTGGTAAGCTGCTCTGGGGCTGAGGCTGGGATTTTGTGGTGGTGACAGCATGGTCCAGAGCTGGGGCAGAGACTCAATCCACTGCCTGCATACCCTGGGTAGGGAGATGCAGGCAGCAGATAGCTGCTCTGCCCCACTGCCCACATGCCTCAGACAGGGCTGTGCAAGCAGTGGATCGTGACTCTGCCCCGGCTCTGGATCACGCTGTCACCGCTGCAAAATCCTGGCCCCTGGAGCAGCTCCTTACCCAGCCACACCCTGGCCCCCCACACTGTCACAGCACTGCCCCTCCTGGGGCTTCCATGGAAACCAGCTGCAACAATGCAAGCAGGGGCTACTGGGAAATGGAGTCCAGCCACTGGCTGGATCTGCCATTTTGCCCACCCCTGGTCTAAGCAGTGGCTAATTCACTACACTCTTATACATACTATATTTTCTGAGTCATTTCCAGCTTTCCTCATTTACTTACCTCCCAACCCAGTCCACAGCTAGACCATCAGGATTAGCTATGTATCTCAAATTCAACTCAACTGCCTTTACTGGATTGTTTCCGCTGCTGTCAAATATAGGAAGATAAGCACGCTTGATGGATCCAAACTCAGAGCCACGGGCAAGAATACTGAAATAAACAATACCTGAAAAAAGTTGGAAAAAAATTAATTGTGTAGACATCTACCTACTAGTTTTTGAAAAGTCCTTCCCTGACTGAGATGGTTGTTGTACATGAGATGTCAAAGTAATACTTGTCTATTTATGGAATATCAAGTGTCAGTCCTCCCTGTGAATGAAAATACAAATGTATGAAAATACCATCAATCCAAGATAGATACTCTGGCTTAGACATACATGTAAACAAAATAAGTAAACCTTTGCAAAATTTTTCAAAGGAGGGCTCTTAGCACTGATGTCTCACTGCACAGAGCTAGCAGAATCTTACTGAAGACCTCAGCATGCTGTGCAGAACTGCTATGCCAGGTCTCACTCTGTTCCAGTGCAGAAAAAAGATTTAGCAGCAATGGGGAGAGAGGGCAGGGTAGGGGACAGAGGAAAGAAAGGAAAGCCAAAAAAGGGGTAAGTATATATGAGATAATAGGAGGATCCACTAGCCCTACCCCTTTTGAGGATAGAACACATCATATGTGGAGACTACTGCAGTACCGGGACTCTTCTGAGAGGAGAAGAATTCAGTAAGTAACTCTTATCAGCCCTGAACATGCCAGTGCAAGGCCACTAGCAGCCTGCTATCTTTCACACCTCCTTAAGGGCCTTCCACCACTCTGCCATAGAAATCATTATACTCTGGATCTAAAACAAAACGGAAAGAAAGACAACAGAACACAGACTACAAGGAATATGAGAGTTAATAAGGCTGTGAGAAAGGTGAGGGAGAGGTAACAGATGTGTCCATTCAACCAGGACTGCTGATAAATCCAGTTAGATCTTGATTTCCTTTGTAAACTGAAAAGGAAAACTAAATTCCAGAAGCAACAGTCACACTGCTGAGTACTGAAACTTTCAATATACTCACTCAGGCCTATCCCCTCAGGGTCCCAATCATAGTCTATAGCTTGGATGTGCTCCTGATTATCAATATAGTCAGAGTACTGCTCTGATGAAATATTGTATCTTCGAATACGCACATTATCTGGCAGGAGTAGCAATGGAGGATTACCTGAAAAGTAACAACAACTTTCACTTTTCTAGTTTTAATATACTTATATATATAAAGCAGATGAGAATGAGTAATTCATAGATTGTGAGGTTGAAAGGGACCTCACGAGATCCTCAGGTCCATCCCCGCTGCACTAGATAACTGGAGGTCAGGTGACCCCAGCAGGGTGACTGCCCAGTTTCCTCTTGAAGATTTCCAGGGTAGGAGATTGCACTACCTCTGGAGGGAGATTATTCCATTGTTTGTACACCCTGACTGTGAAGAAGTTTTTCCTAATGTTGAGCCAGAAACGGTCATCCAGGAGTTTGTGACCATTACTCCTGGTTTTCCCTAAGGGTGCCCTGGTGAAGAGTTGGTGATCAAACAAGTTTCAGAGGTACACTCTAAATAAGAATAAATGCTTTTTTTTACTTCAGATAAACTACCCAAATCTCTTGGGTCTGAAAGATTGGTGCCAAGTATTACAATTGTTTATTACTGATCTAAGTGTCAATAAACATGATTAGTCTGTTGAAGTCAATGCACCCACTCAGAGTAATAAGCTTCCTGGGCTAGAACCACATTGAGTGTAGCATTGCCTACATTTCAGGTACTGGTCATCTTTTGAATCTGTAGCTGAGTTAGGTACCTCAGCTCCTTACACACAGCCTGGAGGGTGTACAAAATAATCTTATCATCTGACACGTAATCTCTAAAAGCTGTCAAGTATGTATATTATTACTGTTCCACTGTCACCCATTTTTCTCCTTTCTTCAGCTCTTTGTCTTTCATTTTCTAAGCCAAATTTCTACTTGTTTAATGTCTGTCACTCACATTAACCTATGATAGAGAACTAATGATTGAAGTTATCAAAGGGCCAAATGCCTTCTGTTTGTGTTCATCAGTCCATGAACAATAAATGGTGATCTGTCAGCAAAGTGTCTTTGATTTGCACCCGTTTAATGTAACTATCTTCTGATAAATACTTAGGTTACAAAAACCAAACTTTCAGTAGTGGGGCTAATGGGCAGCTTTAATTTTCTTCTGCTGACAACTGCAGCACAGGCAGTCTTTTGTTTTCAGGAAATTTGGGGGGAAGGGAGGAAAAGCACCCAAGCCATTTTTTTGGGCATGGCATTTAATGTTTAAAATTAAAGCAGGGAGGGAGCATTTACATTCCTACCCACAAGAATGCAATGTCTAGATAATCTGCTAGCAGAGAAAAGAGATATTTATTTTTATTTCAGAGAGCTCAGGAGGCTAGTTGACGAGGCGCTGCGGGACTGTAGGGTTGAGGACATGGGCATCCATGAAGGGTGGGCATTCCTTAAGGAGACGA
>JAGPOW010003685.1:38549089-38600513 GCA_030014935.1 Caiman crocodilus
GCTGGGGTCCTGTGACCCTGGCACTCGTTTCCTGCCATTGGCGGGGGTCAGACTAGATGGCCTGCTCTAGGCCCCTTCTGACCCTAGGTACTATGATATTATGATAAGTATCAGATTTACACTCAAATCGGTGTAAGTTGTCATTTTTATTCCGCAGTACAGGCATGCGCATGTAGACATGTGCCTACACCTCATAGTAATTTTGGTTACTGTGCAGTATATGCATACATGTAGATATGGCCAGATTGTCTAAACTACGTTCTAGTGAAGCAAATGTATTGGTAACTAAGTTCCAGGACAGAAGACTAAAAGCATCCTGTCATTAGTCCCTTTCCAATAAACTAGGATTGCTATCTCAAGTGCCTGGGAAGATGATCTCAATCATTTTTTAATTAATTTTAGAAGAAATGCAGTCTTCTAAGGCATTTTATGTACCAAGGCTATGAATTCTACATGTCATAACCACCAATTTAAGTTTTACCTGGGAGTCAAGTGGCAGTCAGTACAAATGAGAGTGCACAGGGGAGCTGGGCACAAGAAATATCTTATAAGTAGTAGAACTTTATCCTGAAAAGCTGTAACTCCCAAATGGATTTAAAGCAAAGGTGAGGAAGAGCCAGCCTCTAGGCCAAAATAAGTCCACTCTGGACACATCTATACAAGACTCTACAGTGCCATAGTGACGTGTAGTTTCCATTGGCAAAAAACATGACACTGCTTCTACCTCACATAGCAACACACACCCTCGTTACAGCATATTGCTACGGCAAAGTAGCAGCCAAAAATAACTATGTACAGCTGGCATGGTGCAGTATGGGCTATTACTGCACCATCTTTTAGTACTTCCAAAATGAAGTACTAAATGACAACACAGTAGCAAAGGTGCCATGCAGTTATGTGCAGATGCACCCACAGCAATGTCAGCTGGCCTGCAAAGTTCCTATGCAGGAAATTTGACAGTGGGGTAGTGATTGTCATGTTAATTGCTATAGCTCCCAGTTAAGGTATGCAGGTTAAGGAATGCATATATTTGAAGACAGTAACAGGGACAGAGGGAGAGCACAGGTGAGTGAGTGTGGCAGTGCACTTTGGTCACATCCACAGACAGATGGTTAGAACATGCCTTCCAAAAGCACTGCCAATAATCTAGGAGAAGTTTACTCTAAAGTAAACTTTCCTGGGCGTGCATCTACACATGTGGAGATGTGAAAGCAGATTTGCTGCTCCTAGCAGCAGACTGCTCCCGCTCCCTGAGGCCTTCCACTGGGCCCCTGTGTCAGGTAGAGGGAGCTCTAGGTTCCACCTGAGTGGTAGCTCAGAGGCTGGCAGGGAATATGGGGTCAAGAGGCAGCTATCCCTGGGTGCGGCATGGGACATTGCTCCCTGTCCCTGAGAGCTGCCTGCTGCTAGGGCAGGCTTCTTATCTCCCAGTGCCAGCCCCTCAGTTATGGCATCTGAGCTGGGAGCTCCTTATTTCCCAACCTGAGCTCCACAGTCACAGGGCCTGGGCTAGGAGATTCTTATCAATTGCAAAGCAGAGGCTGGTAGATAAGGAGGCAGGGGAATATAGCTCCCACCTGGGCTCAGCAACAGGTAGCAAGCCAGTAGGAAGCTATCTCCTGCCCCCTGCTGCCTGGCTGACCAGGAGCACATTTGCTCCCAGTCTATGCATGCACTACTGTGCAGTAAGTAATCAAGAGAATATTTGCTACTTGTATTTACAGGTAGCAAATTTATTTACCATTAGTACAAATTACTGCATAATAAACATCTGCATGTGTAGAGGGTGATGCTTACTGCACAGTAATTACCTCTAATTTTGAATAAAGTGTCTTGTACAAATGCACCCACAGTATTTGTATTTTCAAAATATATATATTTTCATCCCCAAACATAGAAGAAACAGCATGAGCTTCAGGGTGCTTTTTAAAATACAGATTATTCATATAGGGCGATGGTGTCCAATTCATCTAGCCTCGCACCTTGGATCAGGCCTTTGGAGCATTCCTGAACCCTGCATCCAACCTGTGGTAACAGATGTGTTGGGCACCACTGTTTTAAAGTATAACTCAGCATAGTTTGCTGCCACAGTCAAGAACAGGGGTGTCCAACCTTTTTGAATGTGGGGCCAGATCACGAACTTTTTATCACCCAGTGGGCCGGCGAGCCATATTCAAAGACCTCACAGGAAGTGGTATCACATCAGGAAGTGATGTCACGTGATCTTTGACATGAATGAAGTTGCAGGAAGTGACAATGAAATGGGTCTAAATAACCAGTTCAAAATTCTCCCTCTATAGCATTCACCTCTGCCACTGTTTGGGACAGGATACTGAGCTAGATGGACCATGGGGCTGACCAAGCATGGCACTTTTTATGCTCTTTTGTTCAGAAGCTCTTATGTTCTTTGGCTGAGCTTCCAAACTACGGCTGAGATTTGCAAAAAACAGTAGACAGGTAGATAGGCATGTTACAAAATTGACATAAAAGATGTGGAGCCCTCTAAATCCCATTCATTTTAATGGAAGTTGGCCTTTTGACTCAGCTTTGAAAATCTCAGCCCAAGGTGTCAACCAAATAAGTCAAAATATATTTTGTATTTCTATGCAGTGCATCTATGTGGGGCTCTCCAAGCATTTTACAAACATGAAATGAACCTCAGGATGAGCGACCCAGGCAGGTCTGTCCCATCCAGGGCAGCACGCAGCTGAAGCTGGCTTCCCACGTGCTACTGGGGATGGGAGGAGCCTGGCCCAGTTAGCACCAGCCAGCAGAAGTGGCAGCAGAGTCATGTACCGCTCAGGACTAACAGGAGCAGGCAGGGGGAAAGTGCAGCTGAGCCCTTGCCGGGCTTGTCCCATCCCAAGCGGCATGTGGCTCTGCTGCCACTTCTTCTGGCCGGTGACAACCCAGCCGGGCTTCTCCTGTTCCCAGTAGCATGCGGGAAGCCAGCTTCAGCTGCGTGCTGCTTTTCCTGGCTGGTGCTGACCTGGCTGGGTCAATCCCATCTGAAGCAGCACATGGCTGAAGCCAGCTTCCCACGAGCTGCTGCAGATGGGAGGAGTCCAGCCGGGTCTGCACCAGCCAGCAGAAGTGGTGGTGGAGCCGTGTGTTGCTTGGAACGGGACAAGCCTGGTTGGAGCCTCAGGGGCTCAGCTGCATTTTCCCCCTGCCTGCACCAATCAATCCTGAGTGGCACATGGCTCCACCACCGCTTCTGCTGGCCAGTGCTGACCCGGCTGGGCTCCTCCTGGCCCCAGCAGCATGTGGGAATCCGGCTTCAGCTGCGTGCTGCTCCGGATAGGACAGACCTGCCCAGGTTGCCACCAGCCAGCAGAGGCAGCTGGGAAGCTGTGTGCTGCTTGGGACTGACCAATGCAGGTAGGGGGAAAGTGCAGCTGAGCCCAAGAGACATGAGACTACTCCTCTTCCCACATGCATCACATCGTCAACGTCAACCTGATGCGGTGCATGTGAGAACCTTATCCCTTCCCCAGCCCTTCAGCAGCCATTAGGAAGCTGCTGAGGGGCCAGGGGAGGGACAAGGGGTGGGAACGAAAGTAAATAGTGTTTACTTTTGTTTCCCATCGCAGCACCGCAGGCCACAGAAAACGGCTTGGCGGGATGCATGGCAGACAAGCCTGGTCCAGAAGATGACGAAACAAAAGCAAGTTGTTTATTTTGCCTCACTGATAAGTGGAGGAAACTACCTAAGACTGTGCACACTACAAATATGCTCTACAAGGGTACACTAGGGTACCCTGTTAGAGTGTTCTAGGTCCTGAAATGTTTAGGAAATAGTTTTTTGTCTTGTGTAATGGTTAGACAGACCTACATTTACCTACCATATTTTCTCACATACAGCACAGACCCTTTTCCCCAAAATCAGCCCTCCAAACTTGGGGTGTGTGCATGGGTGACTGGTGCCGTCTTAGTCGGGGGGGGCATATGTCCCCCCAGCGACCAGTCAGTGACCATCCTGCCAACTGGGGGAATCCTCCATGGATGATATTGCTGACAGGGGGGCAGTCCCTGCATGGCTGATTGTGAGACGGTCAATTGCTGCCACTTGTGGAAGTGGCTGTGGCAGCTTCCAGGAATGGCTGCAACTGCTTCTGGTAGCGCAACAGCACCCCACTCCCCGGCTGGCGTTCTCAGAGGGAGCACCAGCGCTCCCACCTGCCCTCCCTGCCCATTGCCTAAGTGGTGAGTGCAACCGGTCAGGTGGTGCACCGGCACTCTCACGGGGTGCATGTGCACCCACATGCACCCCCTACACATCGCCACTGGGTGTGTGTAGTAAGTTAGAAAGCTGTTTTCTTCACTGGAAAAGAAGGACACCTGGAGATACTGTACATGCCAAGCAGCTGATAAGATGGCTGCCACCCATGACAGTCAGCAAGCTGAAGGGAAGGATTCCTTTGTTAACCCTTTCAGAGTCACAGCTATTGGTTCAGCACTGTAGCTTGTGCCTGAAGCAGCAAGTAAGCCGCTGGTAGTATTTTCATAAGGCTTGTGATGTGGAAAATAATACTGTATTTACAGGAACTTATTTGAAGAACTACTTAAAGAACGGTCTTGCTACTGCCCTTGCAAGGGTCTGCGTCCTAGTCTTGTGTTACAGAAAAAGTCCACTTAGGAACACAGTGTTCAGAAAGTGTGACAGCTCATTAGGCTTTCCCCAGACTGTCTTCCTAGTGTGGCAGAAAGTCTCTGCTGCCTGCTGCCTCACCCAGACTATCTCCTGGGATGCCACACTTCCTGGCCATTCTGTGTTCCCAGGAGGATCTACTCTATACCACATAGTTGAAGGTGACGCTGGAAAAATCTTTTTTTCTTACGTTCTGCCTTCCAAAAATAAGTATGTGCTTTATTTGGGAGCATATTGTATGCGAGAAAATATAGTAAATCCACACACTGTGCTATGCTAGACCACCTTTGCAAAGATGAAGGCTTCCCCTCAGATATTAACAGATTACAGACTTGCTCAAGGTATCAAATCTTTCCAAAATTATTAGTGAAAGTATTGGGAATTACAGCTTTCACTGTCTCAAGATTTAGTTCACTGTAGTAAGCAAGTGGTAAAAATAGTAAATTTCTCTAAAACTGAAGGATTTCATATAAGTCCTATATCGCCCATAGGTACCAGGCACAAAGCTTTAACTCACGACAAGTTGCTTCATCAGAGAAATCAAGACAGTCTGCACTTCCATCACATTTGAAGCGGTCTGCAATACAGTGCCCACTGTTACACTGAAAATATCCGGGATGGCAGGTCCTCAACTCTGAAAACAATCCAAAATGATTACTGAAATGTCCTTTTATTATCTGTTAAAGACACACATATTTTGCGTACAGTAGATGCCATTAAAAATTAGCAATTTCCAATCCACACTAAATTTACCAAAGGATTTGAGTAATTTCTTGTCCTAAGTCAAAGTAAATACAAGGTAGAGAAAAGGACATTTTACTAATAGTGTTTGCTATATAACTGAATTTTGCAGAATCTTTTTAAACCTCAGAGGCCCAGAAGTCAATACATACCACAGTCACGTTCATCTGAATTATCTTCACAATCATTATCATGATCACATATCCATCGAGAAGGAATACAGCGCAAATTGTCACATCGGTATTCACTTTCTGTGCATTCGCGAGGCCCTTCAATTAAAATGGCAATGCAAACAGTATATGAAATCACCCAACTATAGGTTTAAACATCCAAGTCAATCTCATTACAACAGGGGAAATGATTGCTGCTTGACCTTAAACAATCATTAAAACATTCAGTCAGGATAAAAACAGCATTCTGCATAAGGAGTTGATGCAAAATATCATGGCTCTCTATAGTGCTGTGGGTTAATTTATGAAATATTTTGTTCTATTTGAAAAAATGACTTTTATCTGCAGAAAACTCCATCTCTAAATTAAAAAAAAAACAGGGAGAACAAAAAGGAGACAGAGAGAGAGACAGATAGATTTTGTTTGGGTCTGAGCCTGAACTGTTACTCTAGGTTAGGAAACCTCTGATCACACATAAAAACAAAGCACAGGATTGGTTTGGTCCCTTACGCCGTGTGGACTGATATTTTCGTATATATTGTAATGGTATCTATCAATTATTATCTTGGTTGTCTACATAGGTTTTATTTTATACGGCATTCTGAATATTGTGCATCAAGAATACAGACTACAGCGTGGAATAACTGGACTGCTGCACCTAAAGGCCAAACAGAGTCACCCTTAGGAGAAAATGGTGCCCTGGGTGAACTTGTATTTTGCCACCTCCCCATCTCCCCTGGCTTTGTTTGCCCTGCTCACTGGCACCTCTCCTGGTGCCTCCCCAACAAGCCAGCAGTGCTACAGCAGGAAGAAGCAGGCAGGCAGGGGCACGGGGCACAGTTCAGCAGGAAGGCAGAATAACATGGTGCATCAGGCAGGCACGCAGGCAGGCAAGCAGGCAGGCATCCACACTGTCTGGCCCAACTCCTCCTGAGAAGTGGCTGGCCCAACTCTTCCTGGTGTGGGGATCAGCCAGGATGGGGCAGGGGGAGAGTGCTGATGTGAGCACAGGCTGCTCACACACGTGTGGGGGCACTCCCCTGACTGCAGCACCCTAGGTGGTTGCCCATGTCACCCACCGCTAAAGCTGGCTTTGAGGCCAAGTACCTAATTCTTGTAAAAAATAGGAAAACTATTTAAGTAAAAAGGTAGAAACATTGCTATATTATGACAGGCAAGTGAGAACTCACTGCAGCTGCGTTCATCAGACTCATCTCCACAGTCATTATCTCCATCACACTTCCAGCGCAGCGGGATGCATCGGTGATTGTCACAGCGAAAATCTCCCAAAGGATTACAAGTCATCTCCTCTGCAATGCATACAATTAATCACTAAGACAAAAAAACCAGCACACATTAAAATAATATTTGGATAAGGCAGAATGCACTGAAGATAGTAGTGGATGGACCTTTCCATACCATTAAATGGACCAAGAGATTAAAAAAAAAATGCAATTAGGGAGGGTATCTATGTGATGATACCAGGTTAGGAGGGGAATGCTAAAAAAAAGTCTTTATGCTTTTAAAGAGATTTTCTGGACACATTAATTTTCTGGAAAGGGAGGACGGTGCTTTCCATACAGGTCTTGCAGAGTGACAGTGTCATAAAAACAATGACTGTTTGTGAAAAACCAAGAGCCTAGCTATCCTCAAAAGAGGAAAGAATAAAACAAACTGCATCAAGAAAAGAAATGAATAAGCACTTCTATGAAAACTACTGCCAGTCTGTGTATATATGGGCATGTCTGTGATGACTCAGAGAATGACACACACTTTTTATTAACCTAAGGCCAGAGCCTGAGGATCATATGGCATGCTGCATGGTGCATAGCTGCACCCTGTTTTTTCTGGATTGTTCTGAAGTAGATGTAGTGCAGTCACAGGACTGCAAGCTTAGTTTGTACAATCACAAATAGTTTCAAAACAGCTTTCAGAGTTTGGGGAAACATTACTATGCCTCAGCACTGGTGGAATTGATGGACTATTCCCAAATAAAGAAGTAGCTTTAAAGAGACATGGAAAGAAAACTGCAACACAGTTGGTGCATTTATACGTACCCTCACCATACAGTTGTTACTGCGCTGTCCTGATGGCGCAGTTGTTTTTAGCAACTACACTGCCATAGTGATATGCTACATTGGGGTAGCTCATCACTATGGCAATATAGCATTGGCATCACAGTTTGTGCCCACCAATGCTACGGTGCTATAGTGATGTGCTACGCTGCCTTTGCATATCGCTTCAGCGATACAGCACCTCATGTAGACATACCCAGTTTGTGTTACTATAGCAATATTTCAAGACAGGCAAAAATAATTCTTATGCCCCCCAGGCATAAAATATGTCATAAAAGAGGCAAGGATATCTTAGGGTGATATCTTTTATTGGATTAACTGTGTAGCTGGGATAAAGTTAGACAAGCTTTTGAATGTAAGACATTGGAAAGCTTGTCTAACTTTATTCCAACTACAAAGTTTTTCCAATAAAAGATATCACCCTAAAAAATCCTGGCCTCTCCCATAATTTCTGGACCATCATGGCTACATCACTTTTATACAACCTCAGTCACAAGCACAGACATAATAGTCAATAATATAATCTAATTTTCAAGGGCTATAGCATGTAAGATGCATAGTAGCCTTGAGTGAGTTAGAAAAATGAACCATGCATGCATAAATATATGAATTTTTATTGAAAAATGTTCCAGAAAGAAAAAAAAACCTTTGCATTGTAGAGAAACATTTGCAATCTAAGATGATGTTACAAGCATCTTGTAATCATACTTACCACATCCTTGTTCATCACTATTGTCTCTGCAGTCATTATTGCCATTGCATAGTGCCCAGAGTGGTATGCAGCGGTAATTGGTTTTACAGCTGAATTCTGTGTGGTTATCACATCGATAGGCAGGGCTCACTAAAACACATAAAGGAGTTTTTTAAGTGCCTGATACCTAGCCTGGAACCAGGTCTTCCTGATATATTTATGTGACTTTAAATGGCTGAATTCTGACTTTTAATCAAAACCTGTCTTGTCTGCCTGCTGGCTCACAATTGAGCTCTTACACACCTTTCCTAGCAGTATATCTAGGTTAGCTCTAAATGTGCCAGAACAGGGGTGGCCAACCAGCAGCAAGAATCACCATCTGAACAGCCACAGACAAATTTATTCACTCTCAGTGCCTTTATTACTCTCTCCTGAAAAGTCAATCCTTGCATCTTTGCAAGTGCTGCTCCTCTTTACACTACTCTAAGTAGTCAATATAGGCGCCTGTACATGTGATGAAATTGGCCTTTAAAAAGGCTTAAAAGCCCTTTTGCACTAGTTTAATGATATCACCATTTACACTTGTGGCAGTGTATTTCATTTGAATTTTGTCATGCTGTACAAGTGAGGTAGCGTATTTCACTTTAAATGACATTGTTACGTAGCAAAGTAAAACACATCTGATGTATTTTAATTTGCTACGTACCAAATTGCAGCAATACATCTGGAGAAGGCTGTGGGGACAGTGCGGACCATCCCTGACACCTTCTCTGGCCACCAGTACACTCAGCTGCCCTTCTGCCACCTTCCCACATTGCCCCAGGAAGCCTGTTCCTGGGTGGTCACAGGTAGTGAGGATGATACACAGGGCGCTGGAAGCCCAACAAGCCCAAGCCGTCCCGGAGCACACCCAGGCTTCCAGTGCCCAGTGCACTGCTGGATGGGGCTGGGTGTTGCCTGCAAGTTGAGCCTGCCCACTAGCACCATGCCCCTGCCACAACCAGGGAGGGAAGCACTTGGCCCTACCACAGCTCAGGGGCTGCATGACCAAGTGGGTGCTCATGTGGGCAAGCTCTGCTGAGGGAAAAAAAAAGCGGTGAGTGGCCCGCTTTTTTTTTTTCTTTTCTGGCAGAGCTTGCCCATGTCTCCCATGGTGAGGTGGGTGAGCTGCTAGTGGGTCCTGACCTGCAGGGGGGCCCAGATTTTTCTTCCGCAGTGGCTGTGCTCCCCAGGCAGCACCAGCCCTCTAGCAAGCTGCCCAGGCAGCCTGGGGGGTACCGCTGCTGTGGAGGGAAGCACCAGGGCCCCCCTACAGCTCATAGACCACTTGGCCTGCTGGCAGTTCTCTCCCCAGCTGCGGGAAATGTGGGCAGGCTCCAAGAGAAAAAGGAAAAAAAGGATCAGGCCCTTTGCCACTTTTTTCTTTTTTTTTTTAGTTCAGCAGAGCCTGTTGCGCAAGCTACCACTGGGTTGCACAGCCCCTGCCCTGCAGGGGGTTCTTCCCTCCGCAGCGGCAGTACCCCCTGAACCACCCAGGTGGGCTGTTAGTAGGCAGGTGCCACCTAGGGGGTACCATCACAGTGGAGGGAAGGACTGTTCCTCCTGCAGATCAAGGCCAGTACGCATTCTGTTCCCTGGCCTGGAGTGGGGTTAGAGCCACACCTGGACCCAGGCTTGGAGCCACAACTGTGAATGCCCAAACTAGCCAAGATAAATGTAACAAAGCAAAACATCTGTATGTATAGGTATGGGTCCATTTTTTTCCTGTTTTAAAACAAACATAATAATATTATAATGTTTCCAGACTGCTGCGTATGAGTTTGGTTTTATGTTCTTGTCTCTTTTTTGTGCTTTATTAGAGGTATCACGTCCATGACAACATTTTGCCTATCAAAACATGGCACAGTCCCTTAGAAAATTATGCAATAATTATGCATACTTCTTAGAATGTGCTTTCATATAAACCACTAATTTATTTTGTGCTTACTGCATTCATTGTATGGTTCATCAGAGTAGTCTCCACAATCATCATCCACATCACACTTCCAGGACTGAGGGATACAACGACCATTGTCACATTTAAATTGACCTGGTGGGCAAGTCCTACTGGCACAGTGAGAACTATCTTCATCTGAATTATCCCCACAGTCATCCTCTTTATCACATTGCCAGGCTTCTGGGATACACCGTTTGTTAGCACACTGCCACTGATGGGTCTCACACTGGTGATTAGCTGAAAGAATACAGACTTGTCACTGGGCTGCTGAAGCTTATAGGAATGATCCAGACTTTCAGTGTTATGTTAATCAAATATGTATTATGAAATATTAAGAGCATGTGTTTCAAATATGATCTTGAAATGTCTGTGTCCAGTTAAGATACTGATTTCTAGCACTTCGTCATATATGTCCTACAGACTGCTTTTATTCAGGTCTCTAGGGCTCTACAATACAAAACAGTGTCTTTGGGAGCAGAGAAACGTATGGAGCTGACATTTCCTAATGCAGAGAAAAATAAAAACTCAGCATTCACCCTCAATTGGGGCAAGCAAATGCATTCTGATTCAGGTGAAGTGAATGACATGTCTTTGATTCACCATATAAATTCAGACTATATGTGGGGCCTGAGAAGAAGTCACTGAGTTCTAACAATTTGGCAGATATTACTGGTGTGTTGAGCACCATCAACTTTAGCTCCACAGCTTCTACCTCTCCCCTCAAATTTCTAATTATTTAACAGTCCCTTGTGCCTTGCTCAAGAGCTTGAATATTTAAACCTCATGTAAAATTGAGGTTTCGTTTAATTATATGACATTACAGAAAATACTATGGAAATAGAAGTAATTGAAAACATCACTTGTATGACTATTTTGCCTTCCTTTCTTCCTTAGCATAAATAAGACTGTACCTTCTGAAGCCATGTCATTTACAAGAAGGTTGTGCCACATACAGGAAAGAAGAAGATGGATTTGAAACAACACACTGTATATGGTCTCACATTTATAATTAGAGGACTACAATTTTTGTAATTGTTTCCAGGCCCTGCTTTTTGTACAATTTTTCCACATTAAATAATTATTTTAATCAGTTAAAGCTGCAGATCAAGGAGAGAAGTAAACATGTTATATAAGACTGAGCTGGAAAATAGAAAGCCTTGAGTTGTGATCATCCATCTTACTTGAACTCATGGTGCTGTTTTGAGCAAATCTTATTTCCACTGTCTTGCACCTTACATTGTAATATACACAAGTGCAAAGTGAACCAAAGTGGGTTTGAATCAAGTGAATCAAAGTGGGTTCAAGTACTGCTGTTTTGATTTGATAGTATTCTATGCTCCAGCCTAGTATTTCACTTGGTTAAATAACTATTTTAGGAGTGAGGGAATGGAAAATCAGGTTTTTCGTCTTAGTACTTCAATCTCCCATTTGCAAGACAGGACAAAAGTCTCTTCCCTACTTCACAGGGCTGCTTCTGATAGTTAACTGGTTAGTTTTAATACAGTGTACAAAGTACTACATGTATGCTTAAGATGATTATGTACAACATACCACAAAGTACATGATCTTCATCTGATCTGTCAGGACAATCTGGTAAAGTATTACATAGAAAATGGGGGCTAGTGCAGTTCCCATCATTACACTGGAACTGACCAACATTACAGTATCGATGTGGACAAGTAGGGGGTTCATCAGAACCATCCCGGCAATCTCTCTGTCCATCACATTTCCACCAGATAGGAATACACCTATAAGAAAAAATAATATATTGTTTGCCAAGGCAATGACTTTATAACTATCCAACCTATTAGACAACCCTGAATCAGTAACAAACAAATTTTGCAACACTTATCTTGTGTTATTTTTTGGGCCTCATATCTGCCATAGAAGAACATATGACCTAAGAAGATGTAGCTTTATGTCATGTGTTTTTTTTACCACATTAAGGTTATATCCCAAAACAGATGTTCCTGGTGAAAACCATTACAAATAATTCATGGAAAATTAATGCCAGTAACATAATTAGGGGTGGGCAAGAGGGGACTTCAGCCCCAGAGGCCAAGTTAGAAGGGGCGTCAGAACTGCCTTCAACCCCTAAGTATGACACGCCCCAGTAGCATACCTGGGACAATTCCCAGTTCCTGCTGCTTTAAGAGCAACAGTTCGAATGGGCAGAGAGCACAGTGGCCATTGCAGCAGCTCAGCAAACGACTCTGTAGGAGTTCTTGGCATGGGTAAAAATACTGCTTTCCTCTGCCCTACCCCCCCACAGAACCCACACCGCCCCCCTCCTGGAACCATATGCCCCCCACACCCCCACTATCAGAGCCCATTGTACCCACTCTCAGAACCATGAACCCTTTCCCCCGACACTGTCCCACAGGGTTTGCCCTGGGACACCAATGTGGCATGTTAACGTGGATTCCGGTTTGTAATACTTATTTTTACATTAAGCTTTTCTGAGAGTCAACATTCAAATAGACATTTAGCCAAGCCAGATGGTCTCTATCTGTCTCAGACTATCCAGATAACAGCACACATTTCATAAGCTTTGAGAGAAAATTTTGAAATTTAGAGAGAGAACTATGTTCAAGGGAAATGTGGACTTACCTATATAAGCAATGGCTGTTTTAGTATTTAGCGGATATAAAGTCAGAGCAATGGGCCTCTTGAGCAACCAACCTGCCTAGTTCTAAACCCTAACTCTGGTCCCTGGTGTGAAGGGAAGTCTTGAGGGGCTGTTCCCCTGCATTGGCCTATTCCACACTGCCAAAATGGCCCCCTGGATCATTGGCACCTAGCATAAAGTTAGATTGTAAAAGCAGAAGCAAATACACGGCACTGAATGCACGAGACAGAGGAGAAGTTTCACATTTCTTAAATTCACCTAGAAATGGACTCTGGAGCCAAGCAACACCCAAACAAGTTTTGATTAGCTGTGTAGTACAGAAAACCAAAGAAAAGGTGTTAGTAAGGCATTCATCTCAGTAACCAAGAAGGAAGACTTTGCTAAAAATCCTTTGCCAATGTGGAAGTCTGATTAAAACTGGCTTTGCCTTTACCAGATCATGGAAACTTAGGGAGAGTATAACTAACTCCTATCAGTCGTTTCATGCTTTTCTAGCAAATATGTCTATGTGTAAAATTTGTATTTAAATCAACAGTAAAGGAAGAAAGTGAGCTATGAACCTACCTTTCACTGTCTGCACAGAGGAACTGTGTACTGGAACACATTGGAAGGCAGTGTGCTGTGTTGCCAAACTGTACTATCATGAAGTTATCTGGACATTCACAAGAATAACCTTGACCACCAGCTTTTATAAGACATAGATGGGAACAGCCACCATTGTTGGTACCACAAGGATTATTCACTAATGAAAAAACAGATATTTTCAATGCCAAAGCCAGAAATCCTCAAACTACAACAATCTTCCCAAATAGTGTAACATTATACAGACAGCATTAATATTATCTCTTGCCAAACAAACACCCCCCCCACACCCCCGATACTCTGAAAGAAATATCTGATACTGGACACATGGATAGTACTAAATCCTAAGGTTCTAGAAACTGGTTTTAAATATATAAATTTCGAATCTAATCCTGTTCTCATCAATGACCTTACTTCATCAGTAATCAAATCTAACACTGCATGGGTAGGTCAAAAAAGGACCTAAGTGCAGCATAAGAGTTAGCCATCAGAGCTTAATTCTCAACTCATTCTCTCACCAAATGGCTGTCTGTATGGATGGTAGATGTGGATATCAAATGGCCTGTGTGTGGTGTTCACCAGAACAGTCCTGCCTGATCCGTTATATTTATTTCCTTTTTCAACAGTTCTTGTGTTCCAATCAGTCCAATAGATGGTATCTTCAAAAATTGTAATCGCAAATGGATGAGGTAAAGTACCATCATACACTGTATGACGATGTTGTCCCTCCAGGTCAGAGTACCTACATGAACAAAAAACATGCACAACACATGAAAGAACTTCATGTCTTTAAAACATATTATTTAGAAGATCAGTAGATGTAAAATAATTAAGTTTATTTTGAGACCCACAATAAATAAAAATAGGTTACTTTAGATATAAAAATAGGACATGCAAACTAAAAGACAAAGTCCTTCCTGGGAAATGTTTCTGGTGTCCAGTGCTGTTTTAGGTATACTCTTGTCAACCAGCAGGTTGCATTTTGTCTTACAAATACAGTTTACCTGCATAGTTCTTATTGCAATATACATCACTCAATATAATGTCTTTATTCCTAAGTGCTAACACCCTACAATTTTACATTACCTTTAAAAAAAATTTTAAAGAAAAATCTTCTAGAATGCATAGATTTTTGCTTACTGCATTAACTAAAAAAAGCTGTTACAACAATGCAATAATAAATTAACAAATTGTGTTAAAAATTTAGCAATAATGAATTCAATGAGAATCTTCCAAGTCTACATTTAATTCTAAAAAACTGGTCTCCTGGCTCTAACTTCTGAGTCTATATTAATCAGATATCTTTAAAGGGATTTTTTTATTATGACCCCAGTACTAAGAAGATATTATGGTAAAAAGTACTTTTTCTAAAACAGGACATTTTCAGATAAATATGGAAAGGAGCTTAAAGATATAAACATGAAGATAAAGAATTTTTTTTCAAAGGTGCAGATTTGAAAAAAACTGGAAAGCAGCAGAAAATGTTTACTCATTTGTAATGAAACTGAAACAACCTTCCACCTAAGACAAGCAGTTGACATTTTATCACTTTGCAGCAAATGTAGATAATTAAGGTAGCAAAGCAGCAGGTTAAGAAAGGCCCATGTGATATTCATGGTCCATGAGACTTCTTTTGAACTTTTAATAAAAGGAAAGCCAAATGTTTAAGAAACCTCTACAAATGTGTGTACAACCTATGGACACACATTATCTACACTCAACAAACTGCACAGTGATGTGCACAAAAAGTGTAATTACAGATGAAATGATGATGTATACACTGAATTTTGCCTCAGGTCAGGTTTCATACCTATATGTAGATGCAGCAGCTTATCTATCCTGGATTGTGAATTTATTTACTTGCATTCCTGAACATTATTTCCGTGCGTAGTTTCACAAGCTTCAGTGGGACTACTTGTGTAACTACTTACAAGCTTCCTTATGTCTATTGGTGAATTTTTAAAAGCCAATGAAAATCTGGCCCTGGACAATCACTGGACAATTTCCCTAAGACTTCAGCATAAAAGGGCCAAGTGATAATAAAACACCAATGAAAAAACTCAAACTCCATAAAAACTCATCCCCACTACACCAGACTGCCAATTCCATCCTAATTTGGGTTCAGTTAATCCTTTTCTTGCTGGTATATTCACTGGTTATGTCAAAAAATAAACTTATTGTGAATATCTCTGTATTTTCCATTTTAAAACCTGTTGCCTTGATCCACGCAAACTGGCAGCAATGAAGGGACTTATCAGATCTTAGCATAAATACTACCACTGAAAGTTGATATGAACATTTTCTAGTTGCTTTATTCTTCTCTATGTACGTACTCAATGTAATTTAGATGGGCATCTGCCCAGTAGAGCTTGTCGTTGGTGTAATCTATGGTGAGTCCATTGGGCCATTCTAACTTGGTAGAGATAATCACCGTCTTGTTCCTGCCATCCATGCCCACTCTTCCAACATAGGCTCGATCTGCCCAGTCTGTCCAGTAAACCTGTCTGTTTAAATGAAGATTTATAATTAGTTGGATATTAAAAAAGACACCAAGGTAAATTTTAGAAGCTACATTTATAACGCAAGATTTCAAAACCAGTGGCTAAAAAACAAAGGTTGATATGTAACATTGGGTCTTTGGGTAGATGTGATATCTTTTATTAGACCAACTAAATAGTTGGAAAAAGGTTATTTGCAAGCTTTTGGGCACAAACACTCTTTGTCAGGCACTGGGAGACTGCTGGTCCATGGTAGAAAACAAGCTAATTTACAACAAGTATGTCTGTGAAAATGCAAATGAGTGGAAGTTAGGAAACAATGAGAAGAGATAGGAAGGGAGGGGGGTAAGGGAGGGAAATGTGTGAAAGAATGCAATTGATCAGTTGGAGGCAGATTCCCTGGGGAATCAAATGTCAGGCAGGTTGTAGTGTGTCATAAATCTAATCTCTATATTAAATCTATGATTTTGTGTATCCAGTAGATTTATGAAATGAAGTTCATAGGCTTGTCTATGAAAGCTGTTTTGTAAATTCTCTTTTAGGATTAGAATTGAGAGATCAGAGAGGGAGCAATTGCTTTGTGAGCAGTGGGCACCCACAGCTAATTGGATATTTTTGTCTTTGATAGATTTTCGTAGACAAGCCTGCAAACTTCACTTCATAAATCTACTCGATACAAAAAATCATGGACTTAACATAGACATTAGATTTATGACACATTACAACCTGATTGACATCTGATACCCAAGGTAACCTGCCTCCAACTAACCACTTGCATTCTTCTTCACATTCCCCTCCCTTCCCCCCCTCCCCCAACTCACTGTCTTCCTAAATTCTATTCATTTACATTTTCACAGACATGTGTTGTAAATTAGCTTCTTTTGTATCTTAGAAAACACGTAACACAGAGTCTCCCTATGTCTGACTAACGGTGTTTGTCACAGCACAGGGTAGAGATGTGGCTCAGTGCACAAGCAGTTGCTGGTGGAAGGAGGCGAAGGCAGCATGGGCTTCTCCCTGTCCATTATTCCTCACATTGCTGGCACTGTGGTTGGCATGGGATTCATGGTGGTGGCAGTGGCAGCAATAAGTCTTGCTGCCCCACTCCACCCTCCCATGCTGGGACCCACCCAATGGGCCACAGAGGCAGCTCCTGCCTGTGCTGGTCTGACTAGGTTTCATCCCCGTGCCCTCTGAGAGTACACAAATCTGCCACAGCACGCATCCCCCACCCAACACACCCACCCCCAGTTGCACACACTATGGGCTTGGGGTGGGGGACAGCAGGTTGGGAGTGAGGGGCACCAGCAGGGCTGGGGAGGTGGAGGGCTGTGGGTTGGGTGCTAGGGGCACTGGTAGGGACACAGGGCTGTAAATCAGGAGTGACAACACCAGCAGGGCCAGGGAGCTGTTTATACTTAAACTATTTACTGGGTCCTGGTACAACTACAAGCAAAAAACAGGTCTTCCCCACTCAGTCCTTCTGCTTTGGAATAGTCTTACAGAAAAAACAGATGATATGATCTAAATAACTAACTGGCAAGTATTCTTAGAAACAAATATATATTGGTGACCTAACACAGTTTCACACAAGAAGCATGACATGGGTGGATTATTAAACAAAAGACAAACACTTTCAGAATGTCATACCCATATTTTGGATGAACCACAATAGCTCTGGGATGCTGAAAGCAGAAGGTATTATTGGAGTCCATACATCGATCCAACAGTTTTTTCCGGAACCTACCATCAAGCTCAGCCACGTAGAGACAGTCTTTGTAGGCATCCACCCAGTACAGTTTTCTGAAATATTTTAGAGCCAATGTTTTATATGCTGTTACACCTCTACATTAATCACACAGCTGCTGTTTTACCTCTAAAAGAAGTGTGTAGGGCTCACATTAGCACACTGGACTTCTGCCATGCACTTCCTATTCCTAGCCCCTCCTCTTGCTGATACTGGCATCACTGACCAATCTTAGGTACTAGGGCCAAACTCAAAACTGCAGCTGCTCTGTATAGGAATAACCCTGCTCTCACAATCTCAGCAGCTGTCCACAGCACATGACTAGGAGATACCAAAACTTTCTTTTCCTCCCCTCCTGTCTCACCAAGGAACCGCAACAGGGAAAGGATTATGGCCAGGAATGGAGACATGAGATACAGAGGTTCGTGTGCAGACCTGGGAGGCTTCATTAAGAATCATTATCTCTTCTCCCTTCCTCTCACTCCCCACCCCTTCCCAAACCAAAGTAATCAAACATTGGGCTGGTTCTCCAATGAAAACCCTGGACTAGTGAAATGTAACTGCCTAAATAAGTCTCTTTTTAGAGTTTTCTATCATTATTATTACTTTGTCTAGGGATTATGCTCATCTGTAAATTGAGCAAACTATGGTAGTCACATCACTGATTTCCACTGAAATAAAACCTGAAGGATTAAATATCAACTCACTCCTTAAGAACTATGTCAGACTGCTTGAAAAAAAATTGCAAGGCTGACAAGTAAAGTACACGTTGTTCCAAAATTCACCAGCACATGTTTGATTTAATCCAACAGGGCTGGGGGAATGCTGTGGCTTAGCAGTGAGGGGCAACAGAATGGGCAGGGACGCCCATTCGCATGACAGGTGTCCTCTTTTTTGGACCTGGAAACATGGTAACTCTAGAAGAACCCACTTTTACTTCCTCCTTTAGCACTTAGAAAATGGTAAGGTGGAGAAATCACATAGAGTCTAATCAGAGCAAATAATCCAGGGAATGCAGATGGGGAGCTCCTCAATACTGCTTCAGCTAGTAGACTCTCAGGATGCCCAGAGTCCAAAAGATGCTGTAACATAGACAAGCCACAACTCCACCAGCAGAAGTCCTAATGAAGCAGCATGCCACACGTTGCCACCCCCTTGCCTTCTTTAGGAATCATTTCCATTTGGCTGGGTTGGAACCAGAGTCAAAGAATATGAGAAGCTTTATGTTGCTAGTAGGTGTTATAGAGCTTTGGCCCTTCTTGGTTGATGCCTTGCTCCCCAGCGATGTCAGGGTGAGATCCAGGCTTGGCACCACTGAGTTGGTTCAGATGCTGCATGTACTTTCCTGCCACATCTTTGATGTTTCTTTGATTCCTTTTTGGGAGGCAGTTCCCAGTAGGTAGCCTGAGGGGATCTCAAACCTGGGTTTCTTCATGGGGCTCCAACCTCCTCTTTACCTCACCTTTACCACATCCATGGCCTGGGTGGACTCCGTTCACTGCAGGTCTTCCTCTTGGATGATTTTGCCTCATCCATGCTGCCCGCCTTGAAGGGTCAGGCCTTCCTGGACATCAATCTTCCCACAGCTGTCCCTCATCTTTGGACCGGCTCTTGGGTAATTAAATCCACCCCATCCAGGGTTAACTGCAACTTAGGAAAATCTAACTGAAAACCATCAGCATCTGCTGACAGACTCCTGGGATTCCACCTCCCAGGGCCTTTGGTCATGTGGGGGACTCACACGTCCCTCCCAGTCTAGCCTAGCCACCCTGGAGGGGTGATGGGCAGCCACCCTGTGCCGAGCCTCAGTCGAGCCACAGTTGACAACTCAGCCTCGGAGTTGCCTCGCAAGGCAATCTCCCTTGGGACCGGGCCCCTTCCCTTCTGGGCCCAGCTGACCCCTTGGCTGTGCTGTCCTGGTCCCACCAGCCAGTGCCATTCGCTCCCCTTGCATGGGGGTCCAGACTCCTCCACACCTCCCTCGCTGAGGTGCTGCCCAGGGATGCCTGTGGTTCCTTGGGGCTGTCCCCCTCCATGGCACCTGTGTTCCCGGCTGAAGTCCTGGGGAGCCACAGATCCCTGGTGGGACTCCTGGGCCTCTGTCTGTCCCCAGAGTTTATACTCCCTGACTTGCCTACTGGCACCCTCCAGCAGACTCTCGGCTTCTCTTCCCAGTACCCAGGGCTTATCCTTCCCGACTCTGCAGCCCGCATCTCCCCGCCAGCGTTCCCCTTTTCTCCTCCTGTAACAGGCTCAGCCACATCCCCAGCTGTCTCTTGAACAGCACGCACTTCTCCAAGGCCATGCCCTCTGCACTTGCTGATTCACAGGCTCAGGCAGCTCCAGAACTGCTGAACCTGCCCCGGCATCTCTTCCAAGCTGCCGCTCTTTGTCACCCCTGAGGTAAGTATCAGGGCACATTGAGGGAGGGTCTGGGTGAGCTGGGAGGGCTTTTGCCTCCCCTCTCACATGAACCTGAACCTTCTGAGGGGGAAAGATGAAGGGAGTAAAAAACACCCCCCTCCCTTTCTATCAGGAATTTAGAGCAACTGGTTCCCTCCCTACCAATGGGGACCACTCCTGTGTTCCTTTCCCTTTCCCTACATCTGTAAGTGCTTCCCTTTAACACTTATGAAGGAAGAACAGATGAGGACTGGGCAGAGAAAGCAGTAAGAGCTCCTGCAACAGGGATGGCAAATTAACTGCCCAATAACTTTGGAAGTGCCAACAGCCTTCACACATTGTGGAGGTACAGAGAAAGAGGGAGACAGCTCAACAACACTTTTAAAAGCTAATCATAAGATGCTGGAACCAATCTCATGGTTTGTTGAGAGGTCCAGATTGTCTTTGTCTGGTTGGCTCATCTCTAAAATCAGAATAAAAAAACCTACGCATCCCACAAACCTACACTACCTAATACTCACAAGAAGCATGTTTGGTGCTTTGACAATGTAAAACACACAATAACAGCTAAATATTATCAGTAATTAGTATTATTGAAGTTACAGTTTATACCTGATAATAGTAACATACTGTTGCTATTATAGGGAGTGTCATTTGGATACATAATATGGAAAATGTTCCAAGGGAAAATGTTTCTGGTAAGAGGTTGCTGCTCTTACTAGGTGTTGCTGCAAGTGACTATCGACTGTACTAAGATATCTTTTATACTGGGGGCTGATCTGTAGACATGCGATACATAGATTCAAAACCAGATCTAAACAAGTAGTCAAACTCACATTTTGCCACATTAAATTTCCTTAATAGTTAAAAAAAGGCTAAAAACACATTCTTACCTGCCAACCCAGTCAACAGCGATACCTTCTCCATTTGGCACATCATCACTTATTACTGTCTCCTTGTTTGTCCCATTTAGGAACATTCTTTCAATGATCTTTCTGCCCACATCAATCCAGTACAACCTCTTTTCCACCCTATCAAAGTCCAGTGCTACCACATTTCTTAGTCCTTGCAAAATGAGAGAGTAAGACTGGCCATCTGCTGTGAGATTTCTCAGATAGTAACGGTTGCTAAAAATAAGATAGGGGGAGATATTGCTATTTTGTCGACAACTCTTTCCATCAGGCTCACGGACATATCCCGGGGCACACTTACAAATGTAAGAGCCAGCTGTGTTCTCACAAATCTGGCTACATACTGATGGTGTTTCAGTACATTCATCAATATCATCACATGTTCGTTTATCAGACATGAGTTTGTACCCAGGGTGACAAGAACAGTAGAAACTAGTCTGGGTATCTGTGCATTCATGATCACACCCACTGATTGAAGGATCATTACATTCATTAATACCTGTGGTACAAAAATAAAAACATTATTCAAGCAACTGGGTTATTCAGAAAACGATGTATTCATATGAGTCAAACTCAATTTATATTCTGAACCTCATCTTTCTATTTAGAAATAAGGGAAACTTTTTAAGCTAGTATAAATTGTCATAGCTCTGCTAAATCTATGAATCTAGGACAATTAATGCCAGTTGAGTTAATGCCAAATTCTCTTCCATGGAATTCGGTATTATTCCTCAGAAGGAAAATAAAAAGTTACAAAGCATTTTTCTGGTAAAAATAATAGCATAAACTTCTTAACTATAATATGTGCCATAAATTCTAACCAGATTGTCCAAATTGTTAGTTTTCATGGATTAGTTAAATATACGAATCAAGCTGCTATGTTTAAGATAATATAATGTATTAATATGATATATTATATGTATGCATTTTTCATAATCCCATAGGGAAGCCTTGATGGAAAATGTATCATGCTAATTAAGATGCTGTCTTAAGACTTCTACAGCATTTGTCTAAAAACTTAATCTAAAAACATTTTAAATTAAATATCAGACCCCCTAGTCCCTAGATAAATCCACACATACCACAGCCTTTTTCATCACTATTATCCAAGCAGTCATCTAGTCGATTGCAGACTTTAACCATTTCAATGCAGTTTCCATTGTCACATTTAAACTGATGAGGAGAACAGGTTGCTTCTGGTGTATTACAAAGGTGTTCCAGCTCATCAGACTCATCTCCACAGTCATTATCACCATCACAGATATATGCCTTTGAAATGCAGCGCCCATTTTGACATGTAAACTGGTGCTGTTGGCAAGGCTGATAGATGCATCCCCTCTCATCGCTGCTATCACCACAGTCATTTCTCCTGTCACACCTAGAGATGAATGCAGGCTTTGTTAAAATACAAGACAATGGTGACTGTCTAATGGACAGATGCACAAGAGCTCATTTGCAGAAAAGCTGAGCTTCTGCAGTTCCCTTTAGTTTCTAAAGGCAAGCAAATCCTTCCTCTCAACTATTCCCCTTATCCATAATGGACAGTTGTAATGAAACCACGTTGTCTCATGCAGGGAGGAAGCAGCCAGAATTCTTCTATGAACAGTTACTGCCCACAGAAGCAACTGTTTAATACTATTAGGGTGCATGGTCAATATATTACTCAAGCATCCTGCATGTTTTTAAAGTTAAAAGTTACACATGAATACCTTACACTATGAACTGCAGACATAATTAATAAATGAACAATGTGAAAACTGAGACAAAATGAATTAATCCCATAATTTAAAACTGCTTTTAAGACTATTGCTGAAGCACATGCAAACCTGTATGAATTTCGTATGCACAATCCATTGGTACATGTGAATTCATTTGCAGAGCAGGATCTTCGCGTGCAGTTTTGATGTTCATCATATGCATCGCTGCAGTCAGCATCTCCATCACAAACCCATGCCCGAGGGATACACCTCCTCATTGGGGGCCTGCTGTTCACACAGGTAAACTCAGCAGCTGTGCAGTTTCGGTTTGCTAAAATAAAGCATAATCACTAACTGAATTAAACTACTTCTCTCTGTGTGTATGAAATGTGCTTCTCCAGTGCACCTGGACCAGACATTTTTCACAGAAATATATGTAAATGCACGTTTATTAAGCTTAAAATGACAAATTTATTTTTGGTGTCACCCCATTGACTGTTGTTCTACACAAAGGGTGCTGAAAAGCCTCCATATCTCAAGATTCCTGGAAGGTGCATAAGGAATCAAGGCTCACACCCTCCACCTCACCAGTACCCTGGGATGATCAAATGAAGACAACAAATCCTGCACTACAATTAGTGCAGCATCTACAATTAGGCCCAGCTGGTGCTAAAGAATATAAGGATAGAGGCCAGGCCCATTGCCCTTTCTCTACTGTGCATCCAGACAACAGTGATCCACAACCCAACCCTCTCCTCTCTCCAGCTAAAAAGGATTTTCATCAGACCCTGGCTAATACAAATATGTAATGCTAATTCATAAACAAAAACATGCTGTGGCAACCAGTGAATATATGTATGCTTGCTACTGATGTCTGAATTAGCTCCCTTCAAATTACTATTTAAATTATATTTCATGAAGATGGAACGGCACAAAATGGAAAGGGATTTTTGAAACAAAATAAAATCTGAATTCCTAGTAATGTAGAGTAAGTCACAGAATCATAGAGAATTGTTTGGCATAGATATCCTGCAAGAAACTTATCCAGCTCTAAAAACCCAAGAGCTGTCCAAGCACCATATTTTATTTGCATTAGACACCTACCACAGTTATGTCTTTGATCCTCATCGCTCATATCCCCACAGTCATTATCACCATCACAGATCCATGTTGCTGGGATACATCTACCATCATCACACCTGAACTGGTCACTTGAACAAGTCCGCACACGGGGCACTTAAAATGAACAGAATTACTCTGCTTGTTAGACTGGGCTGCACTGCTGTAATAACTGTTTGAGGGAAGTTATTCTTTGGATCAGGCTTACACTTGGGAAAGATCAAATGAATGCTCAAAGTAAAAGAATTTGACTTAGGCTCTGTCTGCTGGGATAAAAAGAGCAACCCTTCTTATCATCCCATTTCTCTCTTTGCAATAATAATCCCTACAAATACAACTCTGCTGTGTGTGTTAGGTTGTTAATCTTGTTACACTTCAAAAATAGATCACTTCAAAAATAGATTCCTAAGGAAATCTGAATGCAATAAACTAAGTAAATTTGAAGAGGACATCAAATCTAATGACAAGGCAGTAGTCACTTCTTAAGCAATAGTGGCTGCATCTACACAAGACACTGCTGCACACTGGTTGTATATACAAATACTAAATAAATACACAGTAACCTAAGTTACTGTGCAGTAGTGGTGGCAAACACCTTTTTGTGATGCTACTGTACAGTAGCGTCACAACACAGTTTTTGCCATGTGATGCTACTGCACAGTAGTATCGGGCTACTGTGCAGTCAAAGTCTTGTATTGATGCTTCCAGTAAGTATAAATATTAGTAAACTTATTTGTAATGAGAGTGAGGCTTGGAAGAAGACCAGAAACATTTTTAGTAAAGTCTTAATAAAGGGAAAGCATTATCAGTTTAAATACAACCCTAAACCCTCTTAATGCATTAGCAGAGCAGGCAACAGTCAAAGTCACTTCTAAATTTGAATCTAAAAATGTAGTTTTAATTTTAATACTGTATTTTCTCATATACAACACACATATTTTCTTCAAAATCAGCCCCTGAAAATTGGGAAGCTGTTTACTTCACTAGAAAAGAAGCACACCTGGAGACACCTGATTAGCAACTGATGTTAACTGTCTCACAATTGTATCTTCTGGCTAAGCACTGTAGCTTCTGCCTGAAGGAGCAAGTGAGCTGCTGATAGTATTTTGGCAAGGTTTGCAATGTGGAAACCTCACTTTATTTACAGGAACGTGTATGAAGAACTACTTATAGTAAAGAACTAACAGTCTTGTTACTGCCCTTGCAAGGGTCTTGGGCCTAACTCTGTATGATACAGTAAGACCTCCTAGGAAAACAAAGTTTAGGAACTGTGGTATCCTAAGAGACAGTCCAGGCAAGGCAACAAGCAGCTGGGACTTCCTGGTGTAGCAGATAGTGCTTGTTCTCTGCTGTTTCACCCAGACTCTCCTGGGATGCCACACTTCCTGGACACTCTGTGCTCCCAGGAGAAATTACTCTTTGTCACACAGTTGGCCACGATTGGAAAAATCTCTTTTTCTACATTTTGCCATCCAAAAAAACAAGGCACAAGTTTTCATTTGAAAGCATGTTGTAGGCAAGAAAATGTGCTAACAACTCTTGCCCACAAATACATACTGTACTTCAAGAAACATGGGGAGTTGTATATCAGTTTAATCTCAGTCTCTAGTACAACCCTCGTACAATACCAGTTTTTAGAGTGATGGCAGTTGCTCTCAGAGTTCTCTAAGCATTTTCCCAGTGACTTCATTCTGTTCCCTCTTTCTCTGCAGAGAATACTTTGTTTTTTTCTCTTCTGCTTTTCCTGTTTCATTTCTCAGTTCCAAACTGCAGACCACCCCCCAGCCAATTCATTAAAACATTGTTTTACAGAAGAGAGGGGAGGTTTGAAAGGATTCATATTCCAGACAGAGCTTTTGTGATGCAGATCCTAAGAAATGAAGTGAAACTACAGAATTGTATTATGCAAGCCACTCAATACCCTTGAAAAATAAATTATTTTCCAGCTACTATCAGCCTGGTATAGATCCAAACTATCATTTAGAAGAGTAATTATTTCCCACAATGAATTTCATGACCATACTTCCTCCCAGAATAGTTCTCCTGGGTACACACTTACCACAAGAAGTAGGTTCATCAGAGCCATCAGCACAGTCTACTCCTTGATCACAGTACCAATGAGCAGGAATACAACGTCCAGATGTACAACGAAACTCATTATTTGTGCAAGTCAGTGAGACTGGAAGAAAAAACCTATGTATGACTTCTTTCTTTCTGTTACCCTTCCAACTTGTTTTAAGTTGCTTTTGAGTCCATGATACGCAAAAATATTACAGACCCCAAAAAAGAAAGAGAAAAAATTATGCTAGGAAAGATATCCTTTCATATTCTATCTGTAAAGAGCTTTTTGTACAATCTAGTGCTCTTTCTATGTAAACAATGGACCAAATTCTCTCCTCAGAAAAGTTCATGCAACTTCTATTGTTGTATCCACTTCTATGAGGGCAGGATTTTCTGTAGATACAAGATTCCATAGAGCAACTGCAAGACAAAGCACTTCATATTTGAGTTGTACACAAGAAACTAATTTATAGTTCAAGATACCTTTTTCCACTGCTTACACCAGTCGGCATAACTGCTTGCTTCAAAATGACAACAGTTTGCAGCAAAGAAATAAAACTTTACAGCAGACCTCCATTTCCTTGTTCCTCCACTACTTTTTCTTGAGATTCAACAACAGGATGTGTTGTCCATGGAAGAGAAGCCTGCATAGCTCCAATAACAGTGTAAACATGCTATGTCAAGTGCATCTCACAGAGCCCCTTAATCCTAACCTACAATGCACCCTTTATACTGACAATTTTGCTATCCTTTGTGGTGATTTCAGGTGACTGATCTCACTTTCAAACATGGAAGAATGGAATTTTTGTCTAAAACCTGTACATTTACTCTTTGGCATTGTCATTTTGTATGCCTATACTAACAGAATTCATAGGAATTACCTGTTTCACTCACTAATACCTTGAGCTGGTTTCCTTTTCCCTTTTGCTCTCTCTCTGTTCCATTTTCTTTCTTAAGACACTACTCTTTTGACTTTCTCTCATAGCTTCCAATTATAAATGCCCTCCATAATTGAGCAATACTTTTTGAATTTAAGTTTCAGAAAAGAAATGGCACATTCTTCATAGAACAGCAGAAAGCTATAGTTCTTTCTGGTTTTCAAGCAAGCCAAATTGTTTTCCTGGGACACATGCAGTTCTATGGATCGGTTATAATCAGTAGACTTGTTTTAGAAAGAGTGTTGAATAGGCAATTCAATGTAGACAACTTTAAGCAATGAGCCTGGGCAAAATAACCCACTCAATCACTACCAGATATACGTAAGTGTCAACACACATTTTATAAATTGATGGGTAGAATAAACATGGACAGGACTATGCAAAAACAACTTCTATACTACAAATGAAAAACACTGGGCATGTCTACATATTCATTAACATGTTTTAGTTAATGTGCATCATGGTGGGATTTGGGCAGGGAATGGAACACCAGTGTACATTAGGGATCAGAAAGGAAATTAGGAGGTAGCAGGAGCTGGGAATCAAGCAGCAGTGAGAGAGCTGAGGTAAGTGGCAGCAAGGGTCAGTGATCAGACTGGGGGAAGAAAGCTGGAGTGCAGCCAGAAGGGGCAAGTAGTGGAGGAGCAAGGTGCTAGGGTTAGGCTGCCTGCCCTCCCCCTGCAGTTGGAGACAAATTTAAGATGACCTTCCAATAATTAGATTCTATACTTGGACAATTGTAACACATTTATAATTTTCCATGCACAGAATCTAATTACTGGGGGGTCATCTTAAATTTGAAGTCATCTTGGATTTGGGTAAATATGGTAACCACATAAACATTTATTCTTTGTACAGAACATTTGAGCCTGTACCAAAGGCAAGAGCTAGAGAAATAAATTACTGTATGAAAGTAATCAAGGCACTATTTACTTACCACAATGAGTAGGGCTTTCATCACTCATATCTCCACAGTCATCATCTCCATCACACAAATATGTTCGAGGAATGCAAATGTTTGTGCTTTGACATTTTGTAAAACCAGACTGACAAGTGCGCTCAGCTTTAAGGGAAGAAATATAGGAGGAAAATATATATCTTAGAACATTTTTATCCTACTAAACTAAAATATACTGAAAGAAACACAATATTAAAAGTAGCATTCTCTTTAAGTATTCAGGCTGTTTAGAAGTATCTTTCAAAGTTCACTTAAGTTATATCCTCTGAATGATTGTTAGTTTTACCCCCCAAAAATATAATGGTTCCAATAGTACTCAAGAGTAGCTAAAAGACCTGAAAACATTTTATTGTCATTGAAATCCACAGTAAATTAAAACAAAATAGATTTTTACAATTTTACTGTGGCCTTTTTTTCCTTGGTTGGGAAGTTAAAGACTAAGAACAAAACATTTTCCAGTCATTTTACTTCACATGTTGAAATAAATTCCATTGGACCATTTCTTTCATACTGCTCTGTGTGAAAATTTACAAGACTGAATTTTAATGGTAAAAATGCTGACAAATTATTTTCAAAACAGTGCAGTCTGCTTTTTCTTGAAAAACAGCATACTGTTTTCACTGGATATGTTATGTATTCAACCAATACAGGGCAAAAATAATATCCTGCAACTTAATCTATGCAGCCATGAATAAGCAATACATACAAAATTCTGAATGTTCATGACTAATGTAATAAGAATTCCGAGTATTCTGAATACTAAACACAAGCCATAAAATGTATTCATACATATGACACAAATAAAAAAAAGTAATATTCACTGAATAATTTTTATTATTAATTATTTGTTTAGCTCTAGTTATGAATTTTCCCTTGGGAGGCTGCCATAATACTGGCAAAAAAATACTGATTAACAAATTAACTACATGAATTATTAATATTAATTTTACTTCCCTTTGTGTTTTGCTAAACAGAATAACAAAACAATCTATTATTCTGAAAAAAATACTGAACCAATAAAGAAAAGAAAACCAATTCATAGTCTGAGCTATGTAAAAATAGATATTAAAAGATATAGTAACCCATAAAGTAACATGGAAAATATTTGCTGCCAATTGCAATTAGCATAACTTCACGGTAGAACCCTACGGAATAAATTTGCTCCACAAATCTGATTCCCAATCTTGACAAGATGTGTTCAATTTACCATGACTAGTTCTGCTGAAGTCAATAGGACTCCTCACAGCCCATAAAGGTTAGCACATGAATAAATCTTTGCAGGATCAGAGACATACAGTATGCTCCAAGTAGTAGTCAATAGTAATAATAATTAAGGCTGTGCAAAGCTTTAGTAGCTGATTTAATTCACAGGAAATTCAGCCCTATTTGGGGATCAACTCTCCAAATTTGAATTGAATCAGGAGACCAAGTAAATGTTCCAAATCAATTCCAATGCTTTGAATCAATTTGGAAAGGCTTCAGAAAAGATCCAGCCAATTCAGAGATTCGGCCATAGACTACAGGCAGCTGATAGCTGCCTCCAGCTAGGGAAGGGGCATGGGGAACGTGAGACTGGGGCTGGACAAGCTGCCCAGCCGGGGTGGGGAGAAACATTACTTGGGGAAGGGGGAAGAGGGATGTGGGATATGGACGCAGCTGTGCTGGAAGCAGGGGCTCTGCGCTGCTGCCGCTTACCCAGCTGGGTGGGGGATGCAGGCGCCACTCACTCCAGGCAAAAGGGGGCAAGTAGCAGCAGGGCAGAGCCTCTGCTATGCCCCGTCCCCCCACCAGCTGGGTAAATGGCAGAAGGGCAGAGCTCCTGCGGATCCCCCCCCACCAAAGCAGAGGTAGGCACAGCCAGAGGAGCCACAGGAGAATCCCCCACGGCTGCTCTGCCCAGCCCACCTCCCACATGGCCCACTCTCCTGGCTCTTAAAAAAAAAAAAAGCCCCGCCTTCACCAGCTCTGGCAGTGGGAATTGGGGCTTCTGAGGGCTTGTGGCAGAGCCTCTCCACGCAGTATAGCACAGTGGGGGCCAGATGAGATTGCCGCCCCCCCTGATCTGGCATTCATGGGACAGCTGTTACATCACGTGAGTACAGCGCAACTTGGCAGGGCGCCGCATACTGTCTGGGAACTGGGGTGGCTCCAGCAGTCAGCCAGAGCCTGGCAGCACTCAGCCCCAGTGGCTCCAAGTCCCAGGCAGCACACAGCACCCTGCCGAGCCGCACTGCACCCATGCCATGGGGCAGCTGCTGCTCCATGGGTACCAAACAGGGAAGTGATCCCCACTGCCCCTCACTGCCCTGCACTGTGTGTGGGGGGGCTCTTCCATGAGCACCCAGAGGCCCCAAACATTGTTCCTGCAGCTAGTGAGTATAGGGGTTTTTTTCTTTTTTTTAGGTGCCAAGACTAGGCTGGAGCTGGGTAGGGCCAGGCAGAGCAGCCATGGGGGCTTCTCACATGGCTCCCCCACCTAGGGAGAGGCAAGTACAGCCGGAGGAGCTGCCTAGCTGTGCCTGCCTCTCCCAGCCAATCTAAATCACTGAATCTGTCCAAATCCACACCCAGTCTTCTGAAACTGATTTGTCCAAATCGATGGAGGACAGTGATTCGAATCTTCAAATCAAATCACTGGCCTCTAAATTGGCCAAATCTGAATTAAATACTTCCCTATTTGGACAGGCCTAATAATAATAATAGTTATTATTATTAATGTTCTTAGATTTCTCACAAATATCTTTAATCAATATGTTTTGCTTCAATGTCATATAAAGCAGCATACATGTTAAAATGCATGCAAAAATAGATAGAGATATTTGTTTTCATTTACTAATACTGTCATATTCCTTTACAAATAAAATAGTTACAATGAACTTACGGCAATTTCTCTCATCTGATGTACCATTATCATAACAGTTGTTTATACCATTACAGACATATTCTCGAGATATACACCGCCCATTATTGCATGTAAATTCTGTGTGGGAGTTGCAAGCTCGGAACAAGCAACCCAGTTCATCACTGTTGTCTCCACAGTCATTGTAGTGATCACAGCGATAGTGGTATGGAACACAACGCCCATTGCCACAGGTAAAAGCTGTTGGCTGACAGGTATGAAAAGCTACAGGGGATAAAAATGAAGAAAATTCATGGAGGGAATGTCATTTTAATTCCTTGACTAAGGTAGCAATGGCAAATATAATGCTTCTTTTACCTGCCAAGACAAACACTGCTGCAAAACGGACTGCATGAAAAGTAAAGTACACATTGGAATTAGATAAAGTAGAAAGGTAAAATCAGGTAAATATGATTTAAAGGCAATCCTAAATATCCCTTCTTGTTTCAGAAGCAAATTTATCCTTATAAAAACACCTGATGACAAAATCTGGAAGCAGCTTCAAACAACTGCTACTCAACTCAATCTCAGAATCATCAAGTCAATAATTCAGTGTGATCGACCACAGAAGAAGCAGAACAGAGCTCTGTGTCACTTTTTAACACAGTTATTAAAGTGCTTACCACACACACTTTCCAGTTCATCACTGCCATCACCACAATCATTGTCATTGTCACACTTCCATCGCTCTGAGATGCATAGCCCATTAAGACATGTGAAGAGTCCTGCATCACACCTGGTCCCATTGTCCACAATACAGTGCTTGTTGTTATTAGCTAAATACCAATGACCTTCAGAAGGACACTGACACTCTGCACCAGCAGGCCCTATATGTGTATGAGATTTAAAAGAAAAGGGAAATTGAAGCGTTAAGACATTACGATACACTTTCTATAAAAGTGTTTAGAGTTGCTCTTACTTTTTGAGTCCAAGTGAAACAGTATTCTATGCCATCAAATGATATGGTCATTATCAGCCGCAAAGCTAGGCCCTTAACATTGGGATTTTCAAGGTAATTTGGTAATGAAGTAACTCTTCTTTTATTGAAGTCAGTGGGAGTGGATTTGATTCCCAAATCCCAGAGACATAAATTAAATTTTCAAAAGTGCCCAGGTATCTAACTCCCAGAGGCCACCTATATCTTAAGACATTTAAATATCTTTATAAATCAGGCTTTGGGGCTTTTGAAAAATCTTATCCCAAAGGTATTTTACAGAGCCTCTCTCAAGCTTGCATATATTCAATTTATGGCCACTCCTTTGTAGGGTACTTAGTAGGAGGTGGTACTATTCTGAGTTCTCACTGTAATCCACTGGTACATGTATGTTGTAGAGAGTACAAGTGGTATGGTCCCCAGCTAAGGAGTTCTCTTCAGTTCAAGATATAGAAGCTTATGATTTTGAGTTCTGAAGTTTCACAGTTCAATCTGCTGCCAGATCAGAAAATTTATTTTGTTCACAGTTTTAATTCTGATGAGACATATCTCACTTCTGAAGAATACTTCAGTTATTCCCATGAGTTTTTAAAGATAGCTCATTACAAGTTCTGCTACATTCAACATCACTGAAAGTAATTACCTGGTGCACAAATATGACTGCAACCACCATTAAACTGGTTGCAAGGATTGCTGCACTGGTGCTGCTTGCTTTTTGACCAAACATGAATATCCATTGGCCTTTGTGGCAAATTCGTGATCATGGTGATCTGGTCTGAACCATCATATTTATTAGCTCGGTAAATGCTTCTGGTGTTCCATTCTGTCCAGTAAATGTGCTGATCAAACAAGGTCATGGCAAATGGACGAAGAGCAGTGTTAACAATTACTTCACGATTTGTACCAGTAAGGGTGCATCGCTCAATCTTCTGTCTAAAACAAATGAGGAAATGCTAACGCCTGAAAAATATAACCTTTAACTCTTTTATCTATACAAGTATTTAATTACTCTTTGTAAACATTTCCCATCAATTAAATATAGGAGCACATTTCATTAAGTTTTTATTTGACATCTTGGGCTTTTCAAACTACTGATTCAGTAATAATAAGGTTGAGTAATGGCTTTGAAAATGCTAATAGTAAACATGATTCATAATTTTCCAGTATGGAAATGCTTACATACTGGAAACAATCAGTTTTTAAATGAAAAATAGTAAGCAACTACTCTTGAGAGCTAAAATGAACACACATTTCATGAAAGAATTATCGTCTCTGAAACCCTTTACCCTTCCCCCCCCCCCCAAATTTCATGTATTCTTGAATTAGAAGTACAAAGGCACCAGGAAATGAAAACTTTCTTTCTAGTTGTCCCTACTGTAGAACTAAACTCATATTACCAGGAAAAACCATCTAAACAGCATATTTTATACACAGTAAATACATAAAACTTGGGTGATTTTCCCATGAATAAGCACGTGGTAGAAGAGTTACCATAAAATAATCACAGTGGCTTCTAGGTCAGATTCCCCTGTTAAGAGCAGTGTCTGGAATAGGTAGCAAAACCCTAGAAGCAAAATCTCAGGGATGCCCCAATCCTACAGATTTTGTGACAAGCAATGTCCATGTTAATAGGCTGCTATCCTTTATTCCTGGCAGTACTACTGGCTTTCATGCCATTTTGCCACTGGTTTCTATTTAAGTGTTCCCATCCATATGTTTCTTCCAATTAAAGTCACAGCAAGAATACGGTATAATGCTGGCTGAATAATCAGTTTACGCTATAATTACCAATGCATTATTATTTTAAATCATGTTTAGAAAGAAAAAAGATGCTTGCCACACAAATCAGAGAGATAAATAAGCTCTCTGTTTCAAAGATGCTGCAGTCTGATAAACTACACAGGAACAAGAAAACCCAAAAAAGGGCAGAGAGTGGAAAGACTGTCTTTCAGAAGACTACAAAATGCAGAATTTCTACAAGAAATAGGAAATAGGTTTTATGCAGGTGATAGGCAGAAAATTAGAAGATGACAGTCACAAGCAAAAGGGAAGCAATATAGCCAAATGTGTGGGAGAGCTTTTAGACCAAGTGTGAAGAATCTTATGCCTTAAAAAGGCTGATCCTAACTCCCTCTCCTGATGTCCCCCTGATTAGACAGCCCACTGAAGTGTGGTGTTTCCACAGCATGGCTGCTGCTAGCTAAGTAATGGGAGAAAGCAAGCTATGTGGTCTTTGCTCCTCTCCTTTAAGGACCTGTTGTGCAATCTCCATGCTACTTTCTGCTACTTTCCTCTCAGTGTGGGTAAAAGGAGGATAAAGCCCATCTGTGCCTGCAGAAATAAAAGCTCCAAAGTGGTGTGTGCATGTGTAAAATATCAGCTGAATAGAAAAATGCTGGAAATTGCTCTGAAAACAATGACAAGCACTTTTCCAATGTGCTTTAACATTCAGACTTTGAAAAAAGGCTTAACAGTCGTAGGACAGATATAGGCAGCACATAGAAAAGGAAGGCAGAGGATTGAAAAGTACTTACCTGATAATTTTCTTTTTGCTAACAGCTTCTCTCTTTGATTATCACAACTAACGGGCAATGCTTCTCACCTATGGAATTCAGTGCTACTGTCAGACTCCAAGACCTACCTCCACCTTTCAGTTCAAGTCACCAGAAGAATTTTTCTAAAGTTTTAGAAACGCTCTGGTGACTTATTACTAACTGTTAGCAGTAAACACTTAAACTCAGTTAACGTACTTAAACTCAGTAAACACTTAAACTCAGTTAACTAAACTCAAGGCAAATATATGTTTAAATTCCACCTTTATAGAAAAATATCTATTGTGTTCCAAACTACCAGGGAGGAAGGAGGGGGCCAAAATAATAAAGAAGCTCCTAACAGAAACAAAATTATCAGATAAGGAAGTTTACATTTTGCCATGCAGCTCTTCTCCCCTTTCATCACTAACAGGAAGTACAAGGTAGTGATTTATAGACACGTGAGAAAGATGGAGGGCAAAGCAGAATTTTGTTTATTATATGAAAGTAATAGTCAGACAAAAAACTTCTTTAGAAAGCAAAAGCTTTGAAACTGAAATAATTCAAGGTTGGGACTAAGGTAGATGCACCTTCCTAGCAGACAGTGCTTACACACAGGAATGAAAACTGACTTTTACAAATATCCCTCAGATACCACCCTCTTATTCCACATGCCACTAGGGACCTTGTGAAGGGAGCTCTACAAACAGTTTCCCAAGTATCTAGCAAGCTAACCAGTGCAGGATTTTAACATCTTACTTACAGCAATCATGAGAACATAAGACCAAGAATCTCTTCTGCCTTAGTTCTGCCACCATAACTGAAGTGACAGCAAGCCCTAGAATGCCTAACACTAGGTAAACATAAAGGGGGCTATATTATAACTATGCACTCCTCCCCTCCACAAGCATAATTACAACCACATGCTGAAATGTTTGGATGTGCAGTTGCTAACATGGTGAATGGGAGAACTCACAGGCATTGTCTATGTTCCAAAATCTTGACATTTCATTATGTGGTGGTTGCTGTAACCTTACATCCATAAGCGGAGATTGTTGTGCTGCTCTTGTCCACTCCCTTAACTCCAGTTTCCTATGACATATTCTTAACTTCATCATACTAGCCAAATAAGAAAAATCTGGGGCCAGCTTTTTATCCTTAAATAGAATTAAATAGTTTTAATAATTAGTAGCGGTAATGAGAAAAACTGGCCCCAGGTTTGTTTAGTTTGGCCAGATTGATGAATCTTGACATGTGAGGATACCTGATTTAGCGAGTCCTGTATACTCACATAAAGTTGCTATGACTGGCATACATGTTTTTCAAGATACTTGGTTGCTAGACTGGAAAAAATTACCCCAGGACTATCTCAGAAAATCTCTAATGCAACTGAGATCCCAGGAAAATTGTGATTATTGTTTGCTTTAAATTAAAAGATTAAAAAGGATCTAAATTAACAAAGAGGTCACATATGTCCAAGATCTTTCTATTTCTCCATATTACCCAAATTAAATTTGACCTCACTGAGGAATTATTCCTTGTTTGAATTCTGAACACCAAAATGTATCAATGAGGTGCATAGAATGTATAGAAATACCCTGGTAAAGTACATTTTTCTTCCTATGCCCAGGTTATTTACTGCAGTCCATTTACGTCAGGATGAAAGAGAAGTCACTGCTCCCAGATGTCTGATCTTTTCTGTGGGTTCAGTGGAGATTCCCTGGCTGTCACTCAAGTCTGAAGTCAGCAGAAGACATTATTGCAGAGAAGCCTGACCTTAGATTATTCTTTATTTTTTGGATATAAATATTCAGGCTTTAATTAACTGAAGCTAAGAGGAAACTTCTCCTCTGTCTAATTTATTATATAACTGTCCACAATGTATTCTACCTTCTCCTAAAACACCTGGTACTGACCATTATGATATATACGATACTTGACTTGACCCCAGTATGATACTGGTGAAAGCATATATGGTCTTTTCTATGATTTTGTTCAGATTGAGAGAGTTGCTTAAGACAACAGCACTCTTGTATTTTTAATAATGTATACAGTACAAGGTGTGACCCTGATATCTGAATATTGTCCTTTGCCTTATAGGCAGAGGACATCTCTAGAGTTTGCAAGACTTACCCTGGAGAAGACTGCGAGGGGCTTTAGTCTGCATGGGAATCCTAATGTTCTTGATCAAGCTTCTCAGAGTAAAGTTCTGGCTATATGTAAAACTCAAGGTCCCAGCCCTCCTATCTAAAAGCCCCATTGGCTTGTCACAGGTGAGCACAGATCATCCTCAGAAGCATCTCAAAATCTGCAAATAGCATCTCTTGGACTCAGTTTGATCCTTGCAGGGTCTCTCTGTGACTTTACTGGAAACAGAAGGAGCCTGCTGAATAGGTGCGGTGTCACAAAAACCAGAAAGTTAGGACCCTAGTGCTGATTTCTTGGACCAGGGAGGGGGTCACAGGAAGGAGCTACTGCATGGAAATTAATAAGAATTAAATTTATAAAACAAAGCAGTTGGGGAGAAAAAAACTGTCAACATGATCTATTGCTAGGAGCAGAAATTCTGGTAGCCTGTGTTAAGGGCAGGGCTCAGTCCAGGAGCCTCTAGGGAGGAGACTGGGCCATCTCCAGATTCCACAGGTGGGAAGTGTCTCTGAATCCTCAGTGAGGGGAGAAGACATGCAGCAGAAATATACATATTAGAGAAGATGCTAAAAAAACAAGTCCAGGATTAAGTATAGAACAAATAAACCAATGATAGGTAAAAATGCCACAATGCAACAGACTATATTTAGCTCAATGTGAATTTCAGGAAAGACTTTAATTCTGCAGTTAATACGTGCACCTGAAAATAAATAAATTTAATTGTATGTGAAATCACCAGTCACCTCAAAGATCTGTTACTTAAATCAGTGGATTTAAGCCACTGCCACTAAAGTCAATAAAGCATTGACTGAAGTAGAACATGGCCTACATTTCTGTTCATCTTATGTGAGTCTGAAATAACAATATGGCTAACCAATTACAGTATTACATACCTACTGATTATTATAATCTAATTTCAAAGCCATTAATTGATTCTTAAATGCTCCATATGACTGTACACAATTTCTTTGAAAAATGGAAGAAAACAAGTACTAAAATAAATATATTATTTTAAAAAAAAATCCTACTGTACATCAACATAACCAAGCCACAAATACATACAGACTTGCATCAGCCCAGTAAAGCTGCTGTTCTTCATAGTCCAAGGTAAGTCCATTTGGCCACACCAAATTGGTGCTTACAATAGGTATTCGAAAGTTTCCACCAAGTGTAGCTCTTTCTATTTTTGCATTGGTGCTCCAGTCTGTCCAGTACATGAATCTATCAATCAGACAATGGCAAAGTTATCTCTTTGGCAAACAAAGTCCACAGAACTCAATTATGTCCCAAGATACCTGTGACCTGGCCTTTCTCACTGAACTGAGGAGTGAACTGGGTATATTCTGAGGAAAGAATCATTTCCATCAATCAGGACCCTGACTCTGCAAGAGGATCTACTAACAAGGACCTCTTCATTGATGAGGAGCCTCTGTGTACCAGGATGCTGAAAATATGAATACAATTCCCAGCTCCTTGTCACATCAAGAAAGTCAGTCACCATCTTTCCCGTGTTTTTTCATTTGTAGAACTGTAACTGTAATGTTATCCCCTACCTTTCAGGGATGCTGTGAATATAAATGCATAAAAACCTAGACAGAAAGATATCTTTGCAGTAACAACCAAATCCTAGGGATATGCTATTCTCACAGAACCCTTGTTTTCAGTAATCACCATTTATTTGTCCACCTAAATGAAATGAATGGCAGACTGATGCTCTTCCTTACTGTTTTTATCTAAATTGATGCTAGATGTTGATTTGCAAGCTCTCCTACCTGCTGATATTTCTCTTATACTGATACAGATATATTCCTCTCAAATTTGGAAATTGTTCCAGGGGAACAGCCAAAAACACATTTCTAATACCAGGATGATCCCTCTGCCAAATCTCAAACACAAGTTTTCAAACACAAATGAAGAGGTGCATTTCAAATGCTTTCAAGTGCAAAGAAGTGTACAATTTTTAACCAGGAGACAACTTATTTTCACTGTTTTCTTTAACCATGTTCTCAGAAATAGTTGAACTGTTTCAGTCAAAATTTTCCCTCCAAAACAGCCTGAGACACCATGGAAACTTTCAGCGTTGACATTTATACACAACTGAGCATGTCTATACACGTGCTTGGGAGGGAGTGGGGGGCGAGTTTTATTTGGAGCAGTTCCCAGACAGCTGCGCTAATTAAAATGCTGCAGTGTTATGTGTATTCAGCATCTCATGTTTCAAAATGGCTGCAGGGGTGTAAGCGATGTCGCCGGTATGGGCTGTGCCAGATGCTATGCACCTCCCTGCTGGGGAAGCAGGCCTTTTGGTCTGGACAGCCTGTATTTTGGCGAGGCTTACGCCTTGCTTTGGCTGTAGCATATCCTGCACAAGGGTGAAGATCAAGGCTCCTCCTCCCCTTGAGCCCCTTCCACATGTCATCTGGATTAAAATTTTTGATGCATTCATACAGTTACGGAGCTGACAGCTCCAATTGCCATCTTGGACATCAGACTTCCATTTTATGTTAAATAAAGGTTTAAATCAAATCAACTCAGACCATCTGGTCTTTTAAATAAAGTGCGCCTTAATCCGCCCTTGCAGTCATCTGGGTTTCAGTTACTCAGTTCAGTATACTCTCCCAGCAATATCCCTACTAGCAACTAGAGTTTATACACATACAAAAAGAAAATGAAAGAGAAAGAAAGTCCATAGGCATCACACATGCACCCCTTGGCAAAGGGCTGCTCCTACTGTAGCCATGTGTTAGCACTACTGTGAGGAGAGGACCTGGCATGGCTCCTCTGGCCCTACTCCTGGAGTGCTCCTCAGCCCTCACTGCTCCTGAAGCTTCTTCCTGCCTTTGGGCTGTCAGGGTCCCAGGTTCTGCTGAGCTCCCAGGGCTGGGCTCTATGTGGCTCCTCTGTGCTAGAGCCACAGATCATGTTTCCTCTGCTGTTCTGCTCCCCATCCCAGCTCCATGCCGTGGCAGTTGACCACTGGGGTTTTTCGCTCCCACAGGGGGCGCTTTAACTAAAGCCTGTTTAGTTAAAGTGCCCCTGCCACTATATTGAATACACACGATGCTGATGCACTTTGGAGTGTTCTACTTAGAATTCTCCATCGGACTCAAATAATCAAGTCTACTCTGACACATTATAATTAGAATGTGTCAAAGCACGTGTATAGGCACTCCTTATCTGAAAATGGAAAGTATTAGGCAGTTTTAACCACAGACAATGTCACTGGCTCCTCTTAGAGTTAATAATATCACTATAATGAAAACTCTGCTGCATGAATATCAACACATACCCCCTGCAAGGATCTAACACGATGGCTCTAGGTCGTGGAACACGGGCAATCACTGTACGGTTCGATCCATCCACAGCCATTGAGCTGATAGTCTGGTTTAGAAAGTCACTGTAATAAATCCTGTTATTGATCCAGTCAAAGGCTATGCCATCTGGAGTTCCCAAATCTTAGGCATGCATGCAAACACAAAAAGAGAGAAGGATCTCTTCATTATAACTTTCTGAAACACAGATGATCCTTTTCTTCAAATCAACCCCCCTTCAAAATAGAACAAGCACAGAGGCGTTCACTCAGATCAGGCACCAGTAGCATCAACAGAAATTTGCCCAAGTTAAAATCTAAGGACCTGTTTTACCAAGATGTGGCCAACTAGCATCCCAGCCACTTGCCTTGTATATTCTATCCATGTCCCATCCCCTGTTCTATCTAATTTGTCCTTTTCACAGGAGGCAGGCAGCCTGCTTTTCTATATATTTGCATAGTGTTACTGGAAATAAACATCAGCTAGTCTTATGCTTTCATATTTGAGCCTGAATACTGATAAAGATGTAATAAGAACTTGAGAAAAGGAAAAAGTTAAGCAAAATATCAGCAGAAGCTTTTAATATCATATATTAACTAAGTGGTCTAACTTGATCATTAGTATAAACATATTACGATCACTTAACTAGCAGACAGGTGCTATAATTTTGTTTTGTTAATATCCAGTTAATTTGGATTATGGTAATTTGGATTATGCTTAACAGCACTTACCTGAAGCAATTACAGTGGAAGTTCCAGTTCCTGAAAAAATACTGATGTAACTGATTCTCCCTGTTCCTGCTGGAGAACTTTGGGTAAAATATATTCGATTGTTAGTGCTGTCATAGTCCAGGGCTACTGCAGTTCTTAACACATTCAGTGGGCGAAATGGAGGGCTGTGATTGTCAGGATCTAAGTGTATGCTTCTAAGGGCATTTTCAGCAGCAAAGATCAAGTAATTATCTGTTGAAATGGAACAACTCTTGCCATCACTTCCTAGAGTGCCAAAGGCACAACCACATTTGGATGTCTGCAGATCAGGCAGTGCAAAACACAGGTGAGAACAACCTCCATTGTTCCCCAAACAAGGATTATTGTTGACATCAACAGGTGACTGTGATTGAAAATGGTTGTTATAAATGGTAACATCCCTTAACCAATTAATGTTGTCACGTATAACTGTTGGCTGTTCTGAGTTGCCTGGCTCTTTGCTGGCTCGGAAAACTCTTTTCAGGTTCCTATCCACCCAGATCATAGAGTTTTCAAAAATTGTGATGCCATATGGAGTTGGGTAACGACTACCATAGCGCACAATTTCAGTGTCACCTCCTTCTGGCTGAATTCTTGCAATCATGTCCAATGAATCATCAACCCAATAAACATAGCCATTGCTGTGATCTACTGCCAAGCCACGAGGTGTGACAATGCCCTCAGATACAAGCACCGTTCTGTTGGTACAGTCAAGTAATGCACGTTCAATCTTTGGATTCTGTCCATAATCTGCCCAGAAGAGGTATCTGTTTTTTGGGTCGACTACAATATGCCTTGGCATATCCACTCTGGTTTTAAGAAGAACACGACGATAAGTAGTGTTTAAACGCAAAACTTCTACAAAAGTTTCTGTCAGGAAAGCATTTGTAAAATAAAGATTACCTGATTAAAAAAAAAGGAGAAGTTAATGTACAGTTTAATTTGAATCCTGAGAAATACCATCTGATACCTTCAAATACTGAATCACAAAATGACAGTGAGCAAAGATCCTAGGAATTCACAAATTAGGGTATTTGCCTCTTCAGAAAAAGACTTTAAAAAGAGATGCTCATTCTGAGGAGTTAAACAGAACAGCCCCACATAATGACATGATTCAAATTCTCGACTCATCCTTGTATCCTTACTAACTTACATGGAGTTACACACATCTAATTGAGGGCAACCTTTGGACTATTTATGTGTCTAATGGAAATATTATATCATGGTACAATATAATACTGGTTATTCATGCTGCCAAAGGCCTTGCTGCATTTAATTATTTCAAATCAACAACCATTTCCCACTTATATTTCATCTTAAAATACTTAATACTAGTGAGTTAAATCTCTCTCACAGTATTGACTAAGCTTGGTCTCTCACACTGCTGCCTTCCCTCTGCAATACTGCAATAGGAAGTAATTCACAAATAAATTAAATCAATATTATGGTTCACTGCTGTAAACAGTAACTGAATCAATGTTCATATCAGTGTGCACATACAATGTTTAGATAACATGAGTTCTAAGATAGTTAAGAAGATTAATCAATGGAAAAAAAAAATTGCTAGAGTAAAAAAACCAAGAAGCATATGCTGGATAATGGTCACACATTCAGTGTTAAATGAAAGAACACAGTCTAAAAAGTTGGCATTTCTACCAGTTGTAACTTGCTGCTTGATTAATGAATGAGGAAATGTAACTCCAAAATAAAGGCTCAGAATCAGAGCCAAATTTTTTTCTCAGCTTTGTCCACTCATTTCTCAATGGAATCAGTTAGATTTCTATACAACTGTTTGAAGGCAGAGTAAGATACTTTTTTTATCAACAATGTTATTAAACAATGTGCTAATCTTAGTCTTTTCTGTATAATACATTTCTTGGCTTGTAATAGGTACACTGATATAAATAAATGGTACCCAAGAATACAAAAAAAAAGAAAGGAAGAGAAAAAAATTAAGAAAATCCTTAGATGACAAGAAAAGACTGAGCTCATTTGCTTTGTTTAATGCTTCATATCTAGACACTTCAGAAGTAGGTGAGTAGTGAAATTCTGTGCTTATATTAACTCAAAGAGTTTCTCAATTATTTCTCTTCTTTTAAAATTACTCTGCATTAGGAAAATGCTTATGATTTCCTGTTGTAGTCTGTTAGTGTATATATATAGTGTGTGTGTGTGCGTGCATGTGCACATGCTTGTGTGTGTTTACAACCCTGCTGGCAGCAAAATTCTTCCTTCTGTGGAATGTACCCCCCCACTATATACACACACACATGCACGCATGCATGCACACACACACACCATGAATTAATGTGAAGATTTCTATAAGATCTAAAAAGACTAAAATCAGCAGTTCCACTTACCTGCTACCCAATCAATTGCAATTCCACGGACTCCATTTCGCCCTATCCCATTTGTAATAACATTTCTATAATAAGAGCCATCAGGTTTGATTTTACGTATTGCATTCTGAGAAGAAACAGTGCTGCTGAAGTCACACCAGTAAATGAAACCAGAAGGCATGTGAACATCCACATGAAGTGCATTTCGTCCTGAAACATTTTTTAAAAAGTTATTGATTAATTCTTTTTCATATAAATATTTTATATTTAAAAGTTGTTTTCTGTATGATTTGCAAATGTCACATTCATGTACATTTCTGTGGCATAACATTTGCCATCAATGTATATTGCATTGGAAATTTTCTGAAAAAAAAGTCTGTAAGTAGTCAGATAAGGCAATATAACTGGATTCCCTAATAATATACATAGTATGACATGTGTCATAGCTTCATTGGGCTGCATTTAAAATAGTGTATCAGAATCTTAAATTAATAAAATCTATCATAGTGTGCTGAAATACAGCTCAAAAACTGCAACTGGAAAATAGAAAACTGATCTTCAGAAAATTTAGTCTTTTATGTGGCATTTAAATGCCATTAAATTGTATATATTCATTACATGATTGACACAAAGGCTGGGTTATATTATTATTTAGCATATTGCTCTTATGCCATTAAATACACCATGGCCAGGTACACACATTACACTTTACTGGTATAAATGATTGAAAACCAGTCTATACCCATAATAGAACAGAGTTTGGAGCATATAAACTGGTTTAAAAATGGTAGAACCTGGTCTAAAATAGTGCACTCAAACTTAATTGATTTATGTTAAACCAGGGCATCGAACCAGATCCCCTATTGATTCAAATTGGGTTGCTGTCCGCTGGCATCCCAGGCACCTTTGAAGTCCCTGTTCCACCATGCCCCCTGCCCTCCGCTTGGTGGGAACTGCACTAGCATTCACCACACAGTCAGCTGCTCCAGCCAAGCTCCCACCCCGCACCGTTCCCAGAGCTGGGCCAGCAAAGCCCCTCTCCCGAGCCCTGCCTCCAGCCAGCTGTAAGTAGAAAATGAAGATAACTGATTCATAATGTATTCTAATACTTACACTGATTTCTATATTGTATAATATGTTCAAATGTTAGTAAGCAAGAAGCAATATGTATTCGTCTGAGTATTTGCGGACAAACTGCATTTGCATTTTACTGGTGAAATGCTTTAAAACATACTCAGCTACTACTGGTAGAAAGGATGGTTTATGGTGGCTGCAGTGTGACCCTGGCATCCTGGCCAGTGGCAGCAGTGGTGGGGACATTCCAAAGAAGAAAGGATTTTGCCCCTTGGAGCTCTGACACCACTGGCAGGGACATGCCTGATAGCCTGGGAGGCTCATGCTGGGTAGCAGGGAAAGCAGGGCTCTGCTGAGGGAAGAATCAGGCCCCTTGGACCTCTGGCATGAGCAGCAGCTGGCCAGGGAGCCTCCCTTCCCCTGCTACCCAGCATGGATGTCCTGGGCTGTTGTGCACATCCTGCTGCCACAGGATCCTTCCTTCAGTGGAGTACCTCCCCTCATCCTCACCACCAACAGCTGGGCTGCCATGTGTACCATGGTGACCTGCTCTGAGCCTCTCCTAGAAGTGTAGGACTGAGTGCAGGGAAGGGTCCATGCTGTTGTAGCAGGGGGTTAGAGGTGTGCTCACCTGTGCCTGGCATCCAATCAGCAGGAGTTCAGGTGTTCTGCTGCTCTTAGCATTCTCCAGTAGCCCAGGGAGATCACAGGGCATGCTGGGAGGCATGCAGGAGCACACCCAGCCTTCTGGCTTCAGTCACTACAGACATGTATGCCCCTGCCACCAAATGGTGAATGTGTGTTCTGTTCACTCCCAGCCTAACCTATGCCACTTAAAGAAATCCACATAGGTTTGATCAATCCCACCTCAGGCTTTCTGAATGGCTGTACTTAGCCCACATGTTAGCTTGGTAATCAGAAAAACTTTACAAAGCTTTAACAGGGAAAGAATACCAACATTAGATGTAAAAATATTTTGTTCCTCTACTATAATCTTCACATACCTCTTCCTGCCAGTGGTACCATGGCTTCTGAGTGATCAGATGTCTCTAAACTAAATCCTTTAATTGCAGACAGCATGGAAACAACTACGAAGGAACTATATGGGGAACAGGTCCTGTTATCAGGATTTATTTGGAAACCAGTGGCGCAGGCACAAGAGAATCGTCCACCAGGTACAGGTAAGCAAAGTTGCTGACAAACTCCAATATTGTTACTGCACCCATTTGAAGAACCAGCAGAATCTGTAGCAAAAGATACAGCTATGTATAAAATCAGTGTAATGTAACTATTCATTGCAATCTCTCAAAGATACAAAATAAAATGTGTATACATGCCACAAGCTTTTAGGGAAAGTGCCCAATAATGATAAACAGGTAGCAAAAATAAGGAAATAAATGCTGATAGGCATATAATCTGCCGGGCTCTTCTCATCTAGATTTTAATAGATCTCAGGAGGAAGTATTACTCAAAATTTTTGTATAAATTAACTAATACCACCCACTGAAATTCCAGTGTGTTCGGTTAACATTTAATGTAGTACTACACTGAAAAAAGGGATGACAAAAAACTCTAATTGGATAACCACGCAACTAATTACTAAAGATAGTAAGTACCTTAGCTGATCTTCACCAAACATCACTTCAAATAAAAAAACGAATTTGTTTTACAAGTATTCATGTACTTTGTGTTCTTGTGGAGAGTAGCAAATGTGGAAACTATATTTAAGACAGGAGGGATAGCAAAAGTGAGCTGTGAAACTACAGTCCCATTAGCCTGATGTTGGTATCATACAAAACTGTAGAACAAATTTTGAAAGAAAGAATAAAGACATAGAGCTAAAAGGAAAATAGGATAAATGCAACATCATGTAGCACCAGCAGACCAGGGCAGACTAATACAATCCATTCCTTTGATAAGATAATTGATTTTTAGACAAGGGAAATGTACTAGATATATTCTGTCTGGAGTGCAGTTTGCTCTGGTATCACTGAGAAATCATTAGTGAAACTAGAAACAATGGGGATTAGTGCAAGAAGGTGAGTAAGTAACTAAGTGAAGTGGAGAAACAAGGAGCAAAGGAAAATTATCAGACTGGAGAGAGGTTGTCAGCAGAGACCCTCAAAGACTGGTCTTAGGACCAACCTTATTTAAAATCCATGATTTAGCATTTCATTAAATATTTTGGAACAAAAATAAAGTAATGAAAGTATTGAAATTTACTGATGACATAAATGTGGAAGGAATCATTAGTACACAAGGGGATCACAAAAGGAGAACTCAAATTACTACGAGGACAGGAGAAATAGAAAAGGGCTGAAATTCAATAGTACAAAGTGCAATGTCATGTAATCAGGGGAAGGAAGGAATAATGACAAGATGTTCTATTGTTAGCCAATGAGATGAGGCCTCATCCATTGGAAACAGGAGGAGGAAACAAGTATAGATATATTAGTCAACTACAGGAAGGTGATAAACCATCAGTGAGAGGCAGCCATGAAAAAAGTAAATGGGATTCTAGGATTTATCTTGCAAAGTGCTTCGATTATAGTTTGGTAAACATTAATGCCATTGAAAAGGCCTTCAGGTAAGAGCTCATATGGAATACTGTATTGGAATGGGTCAGCCATTTTCAAAAATGGTTCATTTGAACTAGAATGGGTACAGAGAAGAGTAACTAGAAGCAACAGGGAGACAGAGACCCTGCATGGATAGACATTTTCAACTCTACAAAACAAAGTCTGAGGGGAGAGGACTGCTTTCTATAAATATTTAATGAAGGGAAGGTAAACACCAGTGAATGAGAAGAGCCATTTATGCAAAGTTAGCAAAAGAACAAGTTTTTGTAATCTGGCCAAGAATAAATTTAGAACAAGGTTTCCAATTGTGAAAGAAACAAGGTTCAGCGATAGCATTCAGCTGTGGGAGTGATGGGGATAACTAGTTAGAAGATGGATTTGGATCATTTTATAAAGTGGGTTAGAAGGCATGGTTGTTTCCTACAAAAGGACTAGACTCAGTGACCCAGGAGGTCCTTCCTAACCCTATGCTGTACAAGTTAAAAGGTATTCCCAGGAAATTACTTAGTTTCCTGATGAATGTGAGATCCTCCATGTACAGAAACTAGTAAACCTGCCAGAAATTAGCTAAAAAAACCTTCAGTTTATAACATTCTTGAATGTTATGGAAGTTCAGAATTCAGCTCTGAGGACAAAAAAATCTCTCTACAATCAGCCAAAAATCCCTCTTTCCACAGAAAACAATATAGATGATGTTGGTACAGGGTAATAAAAGTTAAATTAGGTGCATTATTGCCATACTTCTTTTTTAGAAATCATGCCAAAGTAAAACTCATGTGACAACCCTGAACATCCATATATTTTAAGGCCAATAAGGACAAACACTATAATTTACTCCAGCATTCAAAACCAATCTTGAAACACTTAAAAAGAGATATTTATACAAGGACTATAGGATTATTTGAAAAATGGACCTATTTGTTCCAGAAACACAGACAAGTACCAAAAAGCTGAGAGGTTCTTTCATATACCTGCATGATATGGCAGTGCACACACAGAAATCCAATCCAATATCTGGCTTAAATGCCTTTTTTTGTGTTTTTTTGTCTTGCTGTCTAGCTGACAATAATGATATTTAATAATTTGATATATAATGTGTATGGATACATGTCACCCTATGGCGACATAGCAATGCATTACATCGCCATACAGTGCACTACAGCAACATAGCAATCACATGGGTCTACACGTGATTGCCAGCTATGTCACTAGCAGCATGCTCCCCGGTTATCATGTGCTGCTACAGTGACATAGTGGCAAAATCTAACTGTACACTATATGCACAGTGCAGTAACCACCCATGTTGTGCTGTGTTTTAGTACTTCCACAGGGAAGTACTAAACCACAACACTGTAGCAACATCGCCATACAGCAAAGTGTAGATGCACCCTATAATATTTAATAATATTTAATATTCTGCCTTCAAGGATAGTAGATTGTTCAAGATTTCTTGACTCTATCTTTTTGGGCATGTATACACTATCTACCACCTCCATGCCATCACTCACAGAAGCAACACTGTGAAGTATGCCTCACAAACTCTTGCTCCACATGTCAATTTCCAAAAATCAAGCAATGAAGCCTATAGCAGTCAGTCGTGCACCAAGCAGCACTCTCAAAATCTCTCTCTCAGGCATCCAAATGTGCTGTGTGGTAGGGCGGCAGGTAGACAAACTAAGCATACTCACTGTCTCTATAATACACTCGTAGGCACTTAAGTCTTGGAACGTTATCTCTCAACACAACTTTGTTTGCTCCAGTAGACTTGTCCACCCGCTCAATGACTTCATAATCTTGATCAGTATAATACAGAAAGGAACCATAGACAGCAATTCCCCATGGGTGAGACAGATGAAGAACCAGGGTCACTCGATTTGTACCATCCATATTGCCTCTTTCAATCTAGGAGATTAGATTAGGTAGGTCATTAGAATATCATATATGTTGATAAACTTTCCATGTACACAGGAATGTTATGTATTTTCTACTGGTTTCAGGAGCAAGTTTTTAAAATATTTTTTTCTGCCTTTCTGTTAAGATTTAACAAAATGCTTCTTTTTTTTCCAAGGCAATTAGGCTGCTTACAACGTTAAGCGAAAACACCCCCTGTCTGAAGAAAAAAAAACAAACCCAGTGCTTTACTTTAAACTTGGCACATGCAGAGCATGTCCAAAAGAGGCTTTGCATTAGTTGGACCCAGCTGACCCAACATCTGCATAGATTGGGCACTTCAGTGGGGCTTTTTTTTCCACTTTTACCTAAAGCTGATTAAATCAGCTTTAGATAAAAGCATCAAAAAGCCCTACTGAAGAGCCCAATCTACACAGATGCTGTGGAGCTGGATCGAACTAATGCGCTGCTGCTTCTTCTGGTAAAGCACGGCTTTTTTTTTAATGTCTATTAGCAGCCTTAATGACCATCTAAAATTAAAGCTACTCTAAAGAAAAGAGCATAGTGAGTTTGTATAACAGCAGTAACCAAAAATATTAAGCTTAGCCACATGCTGGTATTTTCCGTTGCTTTATTTTTTTAAGCAGACACCACTATCTCCCAATTGTGTATGCCAAAGACCAGATTCTATGCCACATTTTAGGGCAGTAAGGAAACTTATGGTACTATTCTACTCTGCTGGATTCCCTGAAAAACTGAATATAAAAGGCAGTGAGTTGTTGTCATCTTCACCCCTGGTATTTTTTGAGACTCAATATTAATAGTCAGTTTAAGATGTTTTACAAAAGCAGATAGATGCATTAATGCAGGGGTTGCCAACATTTTCCGGTTGGCTGCAAGTCTTTGCTCCTCAGGAAGCTCAAGCTGCTTATGCTTCCCTTGCTGCTGATACCTGGTCCCTCTGCAATGGAGGTAAACATGGTCACACAGAACAGCAGCGGGGGCTGCTCAGGAGCATGTTGTGGCGGAGACAGATGGCTCAGCACAGCTGCTTTCTCTCTGATCATCGTGCTGCCTGGGCCTTCTCTGGCCATGTCAGACCACTTCATAGGATGGAACTGGTCCTGGGGGCCTTAGATTGTCACCCCCCTATATTAAAGTAGTTTCAGGAACTTGAACGGGTGAAATAGAATTGTACTGAGGCACCTAAATATTTAGATGCCCAATAAGTGAAAAACAGTCTAGTTCTAAAACCTGTTCACTTATCTGGTTAGGTCACACCTTTTTTCTTGAAGGCTTTGATGTCATATGTTGAAACTCTGTTCTAATGAATGCTATCCTGGACCCACCTTGATAAGGGATATGAATCAGAAAGATATGCTCTTCCCTCACATTGAGGGATTATTCTGAATAGGGCCGGACCAGCAGCAACATACAGGAACTTGAAAAGGTTTGTTGTGGAACATGTGAGTAGATATAAGTAGAAAAATCTTCCATATAAGCAGTAAATAAAGCACTGTGATATACAAAGAACTCTGTATGTTACCCATACTTAAATGATATGCCAGTATAATGAATGGGGAGGTTTACAAAAGCGCAAAGGGCTCATATGGGTCTATATTCACTGACATTCAAAAAGCAAAATACAATCCAATAAAACAACCATGTATGATACGTATCAGCCAAACTTGGGCCAGTCCTGACACCTTTAGCCACATGTTTCACTTAAAACAACTGAATTATTTAGATGTGTTAAGACATGCTGAAATCAATGCAAAAGTAGCAAAGCAACAATATAAAAATTCATACCACTCCAGTGCTTGTGACACCCCAGTACAATTTCTGTTCCTTAATGTCAATGGTAATAAACTCAACATGGTCAAGGTTACCAGTGAAGAGAGTTTTTATAGCTGAACCATCCATGTTTGCACTGGCAACTTTTGCTGGAACTCCGCTGTCTGTACCTTGATCTGTCCAGTACAGCTTCCTGAAACACATGTGATGACAGCAATTCCATAAGCATAGAAATATAGGGTTGGAAGGAAACTTAAGAGATTCTCTAGTCCCTTCCCTTAACTTTGGTGTGGGACTTGGCATCCCTAATACAAATTTTCTAACCTGTTCTTCATATTTTTTCAGTGAAGATTTCATGAGTACCAGAAGTCAATAAGACCATGGACAGGCATTACATCTGCAGTACTACAGTGGTGGCATACAGCTGCTCAGACTGTTTGTAGCACTACAAAGATGGTGAAAGCACTACAAAATGTTACCTCTTTCAAAGAGAAACTTCTTCATAGTGCTACATTTTGTAGTGTTATATGTAACACCTATACAGAGACAAGAATTTCTGAGGGTAAAAACAGATTTTGCCTTTCTTTTTGGCGGCAGCAGGAATTCCACAGGTCCTGCACCACCCCACACTGTCCATGTGTCCATGCCAAAACACGCATAATTTTGTGTCTCCACATGAAACATGGTTGGCACGGGACACTGCAGGCACAGCGGTGAACATATGTATTTGAACAGCAAACTTGCATTTTTTCGGCCAACATCTGTTTGCCTTCAGGTGGGAGAGTGAAGACAGCCTCACGTTTCCTGCACTCCCCAACCATTTGCAAGCACAATAGTAGTCATATGAATTTAAATAGCAAATTTGCACTTTTGCTGCTGACATCTGTTCTCCTCCAAGTGGGAGAGTAAAGACAGCCTACAGTTGCCCACACTCTATAGCCTCAATGGGCTGGCACTCTGGGGTCCTCAGGAGCCAGGTCTTATGTGCCCCTGACATCCCTAAAGTGCCAGCCCAGGCTCTGCCCTTGCAGATGCACTTTCAAGGAATTTCCTGGCAGGGCTCCCCTAGTGTGCATGGATCCTGACATTGGGCACCAAGAATTTCCCATGTCCTGTACCACCTCATACTGCCCCATGTCCTTGCCAAGACCTGCATAATTTTGTGCCTCCACATGAAACATGGTTGGCACAGGACTCATAGTATCATAGAATCTAGGGTCAGAAGGGGCCTAGAGCAGGCCATCAAGTCTGACCCCCTGCCAATGGCAGGAATGAGTGCCAGGGTCACAGGACCCCAGCCAAGTACCTA
>JAGPOW010003685.1:38602218-38723283 GCA_030014935.1 Caiman crocodilus
AAAGGGCATAGCCATCGAGGCCTACGGCCCAGTCATGGGTCGGGTCCCACCAGGTTTCCGTGAGCCCAATCAAGTCCGGGTTCTCCCCAGCCACCAAGAAAGACAGCTCCTCCTGCTTGCCTCCCATGCTGCGTGCATTAGTATAGAAGCATTTAAGGCTATGCACTGCTGCCTCCCCCTCCTCTTGTGTATCCCCCAAGCTGCCACCACCTGCCCTTAACAAACCCGTGCTGATTTCCCTTCAACATAAATTCTCCTGCCGGTCCCTCACAGATATGAGCCTTGAAAATCTTCTCAAATATCTTTCCCGGGACCGAGGTGAGACCAGTCCTGCTTTAAAATAAATTAACTCAACCAAACAGAATTTAAAACAAACACTACACATGCCAACATTACATCTGATGCAAATGTTTACCATCAGTACACATACCAAACATCAGGAGGGTTCACTTTGCCATACTGACAAAATCTGCAAAGTAAAAACCTATGTAAAGATGGCAACAATTTTGGAAACTCACCCTCGCCCTGGGTCAACAGCCAAACCAATTGGCACTCCAGCTCCAGTTGGGGTACCATCACTGGCAATCAGAGTTTTTCTGTATGTTACTTCACCATGTAGCTTCAGTACCTACATAAAGAGATCATGCAATGTTGAACTTGCAGTAAAATATCAAACTACAACCTAGGCAGCCTGACCACCTGCTGGTACAAACTAAAGAATATCCTTGCACAAATGCTATGAAGAAAACATGCTTAGTTCTGTGCATCTCCAACAAGTTCTCATCTCTAACAAGCACTCCTTGAATTCCCTGCTCTTTGGAACCTAGGTAGGATAATAATTCCTCATTATTTCTGTTAATAAAAATACCTAATCTCTTTCTGAATCTAACTAAACTGCTTCAGTAATATCCTGGAAGTATTATAAAGACTGCTCAAGTTGATTATATGCTGCTGTCAAAAAGATTCATTTTACCTGATTAAAATTAGCTGCCTTTTAATTTTAATCACATTTTTATTCTAAGACAGGTAAACACCTGGTTGGATTTAACCACACCATTCATTATACTATGCTATTCATGCCTCTTCTTTCTATGCTAAATAAACACTAGTCTTTTTACTCTTTACACACTTTCAGGCCTCTAGTCTTTAGCAGCCCAACATTCAAACCATAACTAATCTTGTTTCTATTATAGTCAATAATAAAACTCCCATTAATTTCAGAAGGCATTAAATATGGACCTCAATTTCAATACAATATTTTGCATCTGCGTTTCTGACAGTTTATCAATGTCAAAAGAATATGAGAGAAACTACTAAGACATTTGAACAAGTTTGAACATGTGAACAAATAATAGACGCTCATACAACGTAGTGCTTTTAAATTAATATTGTCTATGTAAAGATGTCCAGATGCAAGCTGCATTCTTTTTGCAGTTAGATTATGTTTTGGGGGTTTTTTTTTTACTTTTTTATGTCCTTAATACTCAAAGCTGTTGGCTTTGAGCTATATTTATGGCAGCTGAGAATTCAGGCTCTGAAACTGTATTTCACAAATATTTACCTCAATTGATCGTGTACCAGGGTTACTATAATAAAGGTTTGCAGATATCCAGTCCAAAGCCAAGCCAATAGGAGCACCAATGACAGCTGCTGGAGCAAACACTGTCCTGTTAGTTCCATCTGACTTCACTCTGTGAATTTCACCCTTGGAAAAAAGATAAGAAAAGGGAGGAAATGTCAAGGACAGAAAAATGCTGTTTTACTTCTTTACAAGCTCTTGTACTGTTTTGCTCAAGAAACAGTAAATCCCACAAAGCTAGCTGAATGTATTTGTATGTGCACAATACCATGAAGAACAGTAAAAATATAATATTGTAAAATCATAATAATTACACTATATAAAGAAACATTCGCCAGATAATTATATTGATTGGTAAAAGTAAAATTACTATATATATCATATATAGGATATTTTACTATATATTCTACATTATGTATTTTTTTATATATTTTTTTATAGAAAAGTATATTATATACATACACACACACACACACACACAGAAAGAGAGAGACAGATTAATTCAGCCATACACCACACATTATTATAGAGTATGTATATGTAGTGTAGAGCATATAGTAATATATATAGCGGTGTGTATATGGTATGTATGTGCATGTGTGCGCGTAATATATGCATGTATATACCTATAATGTAGAGTATTCATATAAAAAATAGAAAGTTGGAATGTTAACCTTTCTCAAGTGTGTATATATATATCACTATTATGTAAAAGAGCAAATGTTTTGAGCAAAACAGCTTTGATACAGTTAAAATACAATAAAGGAAAATCATGATATTTTTCCCCCCAAAATAAATTCAGGCTTTAAAAAAACTTGTAATGTCAAGAAACTTGACATAGGCTATATTTGTGAACCTGTTCAGTGTTGTTTCATGATTATAGACCATATGTATTTCTTACTCTACCTGCCAATCTTCACCTGATATTTAGCTATGCTATTTGAGGGAACCCTTATTTTACTTAGAGAATTTAAAATAATCTCATCAGGCTGTCATCTACAGAGATGAGTAAAATAGCTGTTCCCTGAGGGATTTTTTTCAGTTTGTGTCAACTTTACAGAAGCAATGCAGCGATGTGTGACAGCAAGATTTAGCTCACAGTTTACAAAGGAAGCAACCTAAAATTAATCAATTTATTATCTAGCAAAGATTCTGTGAAAATACCGGGTCCAGTTCATGGCTGAATTAAGCACGTATTTCTATGACTTGAGTAGACTGATGCCTGCTTTGGATTAGTTATATATCTGCCCAGCACTCTAAATCAGAAGACTGCAAAGCCTCATCTACCCCCAAAAAATTAGTAGGCATGTTTGCACATTGCTACCAGTGTTTAAATGCTAGCATCAGGCACAACTAGAAATTTTAGCGCAGGAGAATTGCTGTAGGGTGTGCCAAACACCAAGGGAGAGGGCATGTACCAAGTACCAGAGACTGCACTTACATGTACATTTTTCTGTGGAGTAGACTAATTAGCTCCACAGTAAAGCATCACAGTCTACATATGCACCAGTATTCGTGTACAGTAAACTAGTTAACACTACCATAAGAAAGTACTGAACAGTACTATCTTACATTGGAGTAATTAAATACGACAAAATGCTTGTGTAGACTGACTGCAGGCGTAAATTGTACCCAGTCAGCCCAGACATCAGGGGCCCACACTCCTGTCTGCTGCCTAGCTACACAGCTCTGTACTTTTGGCACTCTCATGCCCCAACCAGCCCCTCTAGCACCTGACACCACTACCTGGAACCTGGGGCTGACCCTCCAAGGCCTGCTCCACCCTGGCTCAAATTGCTGCTGTCCTGGGCGAATGTGTAGATGCTGCACCCAAGAGCTTTGGATTTTATCACATCACATTAATTGCACATGCAGATGCACCCAGAGAGTCTTACCTGACCACAGAGACTCGAAGATGGCAGCTGCTACTGCCAGGGCATGGCATCTCTGCACAAAGGCTACTGCTGCCATGTAGGCTCCCAGGAAGGCCATCATTTTGGTGCCTCCTCTAAATTGGCACCCAGGAGACATTCCCCAGGCACTCAACCTTAGCTATGCTACTGACTAGTGTAGATGTGTCTCAAGCATTTTCATTGGAAGCTTGCAATTCTAGGAAAATCAGGACCTAGAATTAGATTCAATACATCTACCAGCAAAAGTCCCAGCATAAGCAGGGCTCATATATTTTTCATCACATTTTCTAGTCTTTCTCTAATCTTTCATGGTGAAGTCACCTGAGCTCTGGCTTACAACCTCAGTTGTTATTGTCATGAGGGAGAGAGGGACTAAGGCATGAATCACAGCTACAAAATGTTCTAGTGTAGACAAAGATGAAGTAACAAAGGCAACATGTAGTGATGAGGAAAAGCAGCAGTGGGGTGCTAGTTACAGAGACAATGAACAAGAGGGAAAAGGTTGACAATTTGCTAACTTTGATATGAGACAAATGCATTTTAAGAAAACAGTTTACGATTTAAGGATTTGTGTAGATACACCTCTGGGGCTTCAGTTCTGTCAGGACTGGAAACAATGTGGGATTGCTCATAAGGCTCACCTGAAGGTTAAGGATCTGGATTGGGAGGTAGTCTCATAATCACTTCTTTGTCCACCTGAGGCTGCAGACTGACTGAAATACAGCATTGACAAAACTCATTCCTCAGCTGCACCTGGCATTCCAGCTGCCACTTATGTGAAGTGATACACTAGCCTGCAGCCTTCTACTGAACTGTCATACCACTTGTAAAGTTCAGCTCTAGCTCCCAGTGAAGATCTGACAATATTTTTCAAACAGCAGCTAGAATCAAACAGACTCCTGAACACTGAGGTGCTTTTCTCTTGCATAATGAAAACTAGATTACATGCATACATTTAATAGTTCGTGGCAACTAGATACTGTGATCAATGACAAGGGTAAGTCAGTGATTAAAAGTAATTATTTAAAGTCTTTTGTTACTTAGAAAGGTGTATCTAAATTTTTTTCCACTTGGTATTATAACCAATATTATAGAAAATCAACAATATACTTCCAGAAGTGTAGCACTGAATACATACAAAAAGCTAGAACTCATGGTTCCAAAATGATACCTTTTATTAGACCAACTGGAAAATGGCAAGAAAAGTTGGTCTAATAATAAAAGGTATCTTTTTGGAACCATGCGTTCTATTTTTTATGTCTTTTTGTCTCAGACCAACACGGCTACCAAGTACACCCCTGAAGTACTGAATGCACAAGTTTCTCAAATACCTGTGGTTACAGGAGAATTAATCTCTCTCAACATAAAGGCATCCAAGGTAAAACACACCCATACCTTCTAATACATTAGTGCATATGAGAAAATTTGCAATACTTAACCTAATATTCCTTTTGACTCAGGCTGCCAGGCTTAGTCCTGATTCCTGTAAGGGTTTACACATGTACTTAACTATACGTAACATGGGTCAGATCCTTTGCTGCTGCTAGCTGTCACAGCTTCTCTGATTTGAACTGATCTACAACGGTTTACACACATTAAAGACGTGGTCCAAATCATATTAAGTGCATGTGTAGAGCACTGTAGAGTGGGTGTCTTAATCTCTCATTGCCCACTCTAATCTGAAAAATTCAGATCAACACTAATGGTCATGGTATATGGAATGTACCATTAAGGGGCCAGTAGTGGGATGACCCAGTCTCTCCCCCTGATGCTCTGTGGGTGAGGTGGTGGTGGTGGGTAGTTGTACTTCTCCCTGCAAGCTGTGAGCATGAGTTGCTAAATCCTGTTCCTAATAAAGATAAAGGTGTTTACCACCCCACAGGTCTCTGCTGGATGGTGACTCAAGGACAGAACACCAAAAGGTATGGAGGTCTGAGTGAGTACTCATCCCTGGAACCCAATAGCATAGGGTAAACACTATATGGCATCAGAAGTAACATGTCTCTCAGTGGAGTCACCAGCGTCCGGATTAACAGGGTTACAGCTTTTATTCAAATAAAAAAAAATGGAGCACTTCAAACCTCCACCAGCACTAACCTTTACTAGAAATCTTGGGGAGAATTGGAGGACATGGGAATAGAAACTTCAATTATACCTTGTAGTCACAAAGGCTGAGGAAGAGGCAGAGGATTATAAAATTGCAGTCAGGCTTCACTGCATTCGAGATAAAAGACCTAGAAATTTACAACAACATGCAAGGGGTGTTTGCAGACCCTAATAACAAAACTTTTGCAGCATTCAGCATACTGCAAACCCAGAAAAAAACACTTGTCTTTGAAAGGTATCAGTTCTGGCAACTTAGATACAATGAGGCTGCAGGCATAGGTGATTTTGTTACAGAGCTTAGAAGCAGAGCATAGCATTGAGTTTAAGCTTGCTGAGGATGTCATGTAAAGGGACAAAATTGTCTTCATCATAACTGACTGCAAACTCAAAGAAAGGCTTCTGGAAAATCCCTTCCTCATCATAGCACAGGCTGTGGGTATCTGCAGAGAAAGGCTCTCACAAGTGCTCAGGTCCAAGTTATGTCTGCAGAAGCAAGCTTGAATACAGCTGAGCAAAAGCAAAGCTGCCAAAGCACTTTGCAAAAAAGGAAGCCATCAGTGAAGTTTACTCCACTGGTGGGCAATCAAACTAACAAAGGCAGCGCTTGCAGAAGATGTGGCAACATACACAAGCCTCAGTCCTTCCCAGCTTTTAGAGAAATTTGTTACAAATGCTCAGGAGTGAACCACTTTGCAAAAATGTGCATATCAAAGAGAGAGACTCCAATATCTGCAAAAGCAGTCAGTACCCTGTATGTCAGCACAGTGTCTGCAAGGCAGCTTTCACAGACCTTTGATAACCAGAATGCCTGCTATAGCACAGCCATGATTGCTGGCTAGCCAGCTGCTTTTACTGGAGCAGAAGCAAACACTGTCCCAGCAGATGTAGCAAAGGCATTGCAAGGCGAAGTATGGAAGATTCCAGATCATGTTACATTGGTTGCATTTGGCGGTGCATCAAACCACAAGGTACAATCATTGCACACTGCAAATTCGGTGCTAATGAATCTGATTTAACTTTTTATATAACAGACAATAGTGACCCACCATTACCTGGTAGGGATGGTATGCAGCACCTTAGACTTTATCGGATGAGTTAATGGAATGGTTCTGACAGCACCTGGAACCATGTCGGACCTTCTCAATCTATACCCAAACATTTTTGAAGTTTTGGGTCTATTTCCTGGTACCCACCACATCTATGACAACCTAGCAGTACCACACTACCCAGTGGTGCATGGGTGTAGAAAAATACCCTCTGCAAATTGAAGCCTGCTCTCGAAATGCTGGAAGCTGTAGGAGGCATTACAAAACTAAGCCCACACCCTAGGTCAATAGCCTTGTGATCACACAAAAGAAGGATGGTTCTCTATGACTTTGTCTAGACCCACAAGACCTCAACAAGGTAGTACTGAGGCAGCACTTTCCAATTCCCGCTATAGAAGATGTGTAGAAGAGCTTGTCAGGTAAGAAGCTGTTCACCATTCTTGACGAAAAGGATAGCTACTGGCAAGTCAAACTGGACAAGGAATCAACAGAGCTGTGTCCCTTTAACACCCTGGGGTGGTACCACTTCAGTTGCGTTCCCTTTGGTGTTAAGCCAGCTAGCAAAGTATTCCAACAGAAGAATTATGAGTGCTTTGGTGACATTCTAGGAATCCACATAATTGCAGATAACATGCTACCAAAGAGAAGCATGTTATGACTGTATCCTTAAAAAAGTCCTGGAGAGAGGACATCTGAATGGAGTAAAGTTTAATAAGGACAAAATACAGTTGTTAGTCAACAACATTAGGTATACGGACTCAAAAGATGGTGTCAAACCAGACAATGACAAAGTGGAAGCCATCAACAGGATGCCCTCTCCAACAGACAAAAAAGGCCTTCAGAGACTCCTCGGAACCAATACATTCCACATGAGTCAAGCCTGATGACCCCGCTGAGAGCGCTTCTCAGGAATGACGTTATCTGGCAGTGGGAACCTGAGCATCAAGCAGCTCTGGATAAGCTCAAGCAAAGCATCACAACAGCACCAATGCTCAGGTACTTCAACCCAGTACAGCAGCTGGAAATCCAAGCTGATGCGTCCAAAGACGACTTAGGAGCATGTCTGTTTCAGTAGAATCAACCAAATGCATATGCTTTGAGGGCTCTAACACAATCCAAGAGAAGTTATGCACAGATTGAAAAAGAACTTTTGGCAATTGTCTTTGCCATGATGAAGTTCCACCAATATGTGTATGGCACTCAGGTCTGGGTCCAGTTGGACCACAAACCCCTGTAAGCAATTTTTGCAAAGCCCACAGGAAAGGCTCCGGCATGGCTACAGAGGATGCTGTTGCAGCTCCAAAAATAGCACATCCACATTCACTATACCAGAGGCAAGGACATGTTAGTGGCTGACACACTTTCTAGAGCCACAACACTCACTCACTCCTCCTGAACCTGACCTTTTCTACTCACAAAAGATGATTCACAGTCTAACAGAAATGGAGCCACTAAATGACCAGTTACTGCAGCAGTTACAGGAGTGCTCGAAGTTTGACAAGGAACAAACCCTTAGAGTGCAACATCTTAATGGATGGTCTGTGACCCCAGCTGACTTCCTGGCCCTGGTGCAGGGGGTTGGACTCAATGATCTTCTGAGGTCCCTTCCAGCCTTAATGTCTATGAAATCTATGAAAAACAAGTCAAATATGAAATAAAGCCCTACTGGCTTCTCAGTGACCAAATCCAGATTCAGGATGATTTGCTTATGATTGGGATGAAAATAATAATTCCAAGTGGTGCGAGGACCAATATAATGACATTATTTCACTCACCCCATCAATGCATACAAAGGTCAAAAGCACAAGCTCAACAAATGATGTATTGGCCTAAAATGAATGCCCACAGTGAGCAATGGATTGTTAATTGTGCACCTTGTCAAGAGCTCCAGCCCAATAATTGGAAAGAGCCCATGGCCTCACATGAGATCCCAGACCTGCCTCAGCTAAAACTGGCAGTGGACATTTTTGACCTACAGTGATAGTCTTATTTGATCACAGTCAACTATTACTCCAAGTACTCTGAAGTTTTGCACCTACCAGTCAAAACAGCTGGCATGGTAGTTACCAAAATGAAGTCAGTGTTTGCTCGCCATGGCATACCTAAACAAATTGTCTGTGATCACATGCCATTTGCAAGTCACATTGTGAAACAATTTGTGACTGACTGGGGCATAACCATTCCCCATTCTAGTCTAGGTTTCTCACAATCCAATGGTCAGACTGAATGCACAATTCAGACCATCAAATTAATGTTTAAGAAGACTTTGCAGGATGGCTGTGATCTATATCTGGCTTTACTTCATCTGAGGAATATGCCCATTACCAGTCTTGAGTATGCTCCAGCACAGCTTCTGATGGGGAGACTTTTGCGCAGTCCCCGCCTGCTACAACAGTGGTGCTAACTCCTCGACTATGACTGAATGCCTCCCACAAGTTGCAGAATCTTCAAAGGCACCAAAAGGACCACTAGGACTTCATGGCTGCATTCTTGACACCTCTACAAGAGGGGGACAAAGTAAGGATGCAAACAAGTACAGGTTGGACACCAGCGTCCATCACAGCAAAAAGGGATAAGCCGCTCTCCTACATAGTTAAAACTCCCAGTGGTAATGTCTACAGCAGGAACAGAAGACACTTAAGAAAGGATTAACTGCCTGTACCAGCAGAACACATTGGTGTACCTCAAGAAATGGCAGCAGAACAAACTTCAGAAGAACCAGACCACCACGAGCAAGTGTTTCATCACATTTCAGAGACCCCACCAGTACCCACAGAGGAACCTGATGACATCACGCAAACTAAGAGGGGACGTGTGGTGAGATTGTCTGTGACGTACAAGGACTATATAATGGGATAGCAGTAAAGGTTAGACCCCACCAGTGAACATAATACTAGCAACCTCTGGCTCCGTGATCCTGGAACGTTCCATGTTAAAGTAGCACCTGATGAACATCCAACTACTTAAGAGGGAGCTCCCAAAATAAAGAAGGGGGATATGATATATGGAATGTACCTTTAAGGGGCCAGCAGTGGGATGACCCAGTCTTTCCCCCTCATGCCCTGTGGGTATGGTTTGTGGTGGTGGGTAGTTGCAGTTCTCCCTGCAAGCTGTTAGCATGTGATTTGCTGAACCCTGTTCCTAATAAAGATAAACCTGTTTACCACTCCACCGGTCTCTGCTGAATGGTGACTTGAGGACAGAACCCCAAAGGTATGGAGGTCTGAGAGAGTACCCCATCCCCGGAACCCAATGGCATAGAGCAAACACTATAGTTATATACCTCTGTGAAACAATCAAGATTATGTATGAAGCCTAAGATCTTTCTGAACAGAAGAGACTATATAACCTTGGTTTATACTGGACTTCTCTACAGCAGAGGGAGGAGAATAAACATGATGTGTTCCACACAATATGCTGTGATTTCACAACCAAAACATTCTTCCACCATAAATTGCTGCTGTTTTAAAGTTCAAAACATTGTCTGAAATAAATAAGGTAGCCAAGTTTCTTCTCCCAGAAATTGAGGTGATAATTGCTTCATTGTGGGCTTCACTCTAGAAAATTCTGAGAGTAAAGAATCTCAGCCAGCAATGTGCTTTGGTATAAATTTAAGCACATGAGTAATCCCAGGATCTTCAATGGGGCTGCTCAGAGGTTTAATGTTAAAAACACATCTAACTGCCTTGCTGGATTGGAACCGGACTGCTCCCCAACTCAGAATCAAGGTCTACTGAAACTCAGTAGATTAGTAACTATTTGAATTTGATTTTAGTTAGCAGACAAGCATAAGAAATTCTATCTGTGTTATTTACTACTTGCTATGTTTTTGTATTCTGGCTGGATGAAAATACAAGCAATTGAAGCCAAAAAGAACTTTTTGGACTCTTGAATAAATGGTTGCCTCTTAAAGCAGGGGACTAGATTTAATAGCTTAAGAGGGCCATTTCAATAATATGCTCCTACATACAGAAGCATGGGAATTGAAAATAAGGCCTTTATCCTGCGAAGTCCTACACAGGGGTTTAAACATATAACAGTCTTCTGGATCTGGGCTTTGGTTTCCAGGAATATCAAACTAATGCACTGTTCACGCAGCTGTGAAATTCATCTTCTGTGGCTATTCTGTGGCCAGAAAAACTTGACTACTTGAACGTTCATGTGAACGGAACCTCAAAATGTGCATAAATAGGTCAATCAAATTAATATGAAAATATATATGCATATTGTCAAGGGACAACTACTACTTGTCCCTTTTCTTCTTCGCTGTGAAAATATTTTTATTTTTGAAGAAGCCTGTAAAAAATACATGACAAAAATTAAATAAATATTTCTTTAGCAGGGAAAAGCCTAAACAAAAGTTAGTGTGGGTAGAGGATGAGAAAGTAATGTGAATAATTTGTTGTACAGCATAGTATACAGGAACTCCTAGCTAACACCATGCTTCCAGAACTGAGCACAGAATAAAAGTTAGAGGGGGCCTCTATGGCATAACTGGTTTGTTGCTCACTCAGTAGACTCCTTGCTAAGTCCTTTTCAGAGGTTTCCTCGGACCTTTCTCAGATAGGCTTCTACCCTGCAAAAACTAGGAAATGTTATTGTTGTAAAATGCCCTTAAAGAGAAGGCATTTTTATTAGCTCATCAGGAGCAGTTATTAAAGTGGTTCCCTCAATTAAAATGTAGTCATTTTTTTTAAACAGCAATTAAAGCTATTTTCAAATATTATCTTTCCCCAGAGCCTCCTGTTGTTTTTCCTAACATGTTTTCCTGCTTTTAAAAATATATACGCTTCTCTATTGTGCTGCATCATAAAAGGAGCAACAGCCAGACTGAGACCCAGTCCTGAAAATGTGTGTATATGACAAGGGTTGTCAACCAGGGGTACGCAAACCCCTGGGGGTACGTGGGAAGACCCCAGGAGGTACATTGCAGTAGCATGGAGAAGTGGGGGGCAGGTCCAGCAGCACTTTGCACCGCTGCATACTGCTGGTGCTTTTGTTTTCCATTTCCCTCCCCCTCCCCCACCATTGTTGACTGGCCACTGGGTGACCCTCCATCCTAGCTGCCAATTGGCCACTGGGCCCTCCCCACCACTCACTGACCGGCTGCTGGGGGACTCCCCGCTTCTCAACTGTCCGCCAGGGGTACACCAAACAAAAAAGGTTGAAAACCCCTGGGATATGACTATATTTACTCTGATAAGAATATGAGTTTCTTCAGTCTAATGAATAGTCCATTGAATTCAATGCAACTACTCATAAAGATACCCACCTGTGTACACAATATTTAGCCTTAACTAACTATACAGGAGAAATAGAGAAGATGATCATATGCAAAGTATGGGAAACATTTCTCATAAGATTTCTGATATTTCCTGCTGGTACTTCTGACTGGACCAGGAGTAGCATAAAACATCATGGATGTTTCAATCCTTTGCTTTTCGCGGGACCAAGAAGTGCAAAGCCAGACAACAATGAAAAATAATATAAAAAGGGAAACAGACTTCTTTAATCTACACCAGAAAAATTTAAAAAAGAAAACAACTCAATAAGAACACTTTTTTCAGTTATAGTTGATGTACTTATTATTGGAACATTAGTATGTTTAAAAATGTAGACAAAACTCGATTTTTAAATGGGTGATATTTCTTGAGTGACATTTTAAGCGTAAGTTTTAACTTACTGGATTTTCAACCCAATAGATCATCTGTTCTGAGTCATCAAAGTCAACATCAACTCCATTCTGAACCCCTGCTATTGGAACCATGGCATCATTGGTCTTCTCCTCTGGGTTCAGAGAAAGTCCATAAATTATATTATCTCTTACAGCAATTAGGAATGGTTGTTCAACTGTGAAAAGAGCATAATTTAAATCAAAATACTGTTTTAATATATTTCATCCAGTCAAGAAGAAGTCATGCTTTACAATTGGTGTTGTCTGCTAATTTAGGACTAGGCTGTAAATATTTACGCCACTTAAGACAAGCTTTAAAAAACAAGTATTACTGATTATCCTAATAGGATGTTTAGGCTTCTTAATCAGTGCAGTAGAAGAGATGAGAGGATCTCCCACTTAACTCATTAAAATGATGGATATAAATACATTTACTCAAGGGCATAAAGATTTGCAGATTATTCCCCAATTCAGCAAAATACTTAAGTTTGGGCTTAACTCTATACGAGTACTCTCATCTGTATTCAGCAGTTCACATGGAGAGGAATCTTCAGGAGTGCCCAAAAGCTTATCTACATTGGCTCTGTAGCATTCCTAAGGCAGCTGTGAAAAAACTAAGTCCTGCCTCCCTGCCAACACCTGCGCTGCAATTGTCAAACCAAACCTGAGGCAGTGAAGATGCCCCTGTACCACTGCTCTCAAGATCTGCCTCAAAAACCCTTGAGTAAAGAGGTAGAAGACTCCCCTGGAGAATCCTCACAACCACAATTTCTGAGTTTGAAGCAGGTGGAGCAGAAATGACTTAAAACGGGCAAGTCACTACATTTTCAGCATTAACATAACCTTCCTCATTTCTGTCTGATACCTCCATTCTTAAGCCGCCCAGAAAAATTGAAACATTTCCATCTTTTAATATCAAAATCACAAAACATAAAGAAACTGCAAAAACTAAATTCATGATCAAAACTTCCAATGCCACTTGTAAAAGAAGAAAATGGGCAATGTGGAAAATTATACTTTTCATCCATATAAGTTTAACCATTTTAGACGTACCAGTTCCTTATGAAGAGTACACCAATATCACTGTGTTGAAAAGAACACTATGCAACAAAAGTGTGTATAGTGTGCATAGCTATGCAAAGTGTGCATAGCTTAGTTTAATCTTTTTGTTGGCAGAGTAACCTAAACAATGTCAACACTGATTAGGATCATAATAAATCTCTGAAGAAAAATGGCAAATGCTATTCTTTTATAATCATTAGCAATAATTAAAATCTTTCACCTTGAAAAGAATCAGCAACATGGTACAATGCCCTTTGCTGATAAGATCTGACCTGTAGCAATTCCACTACATAAGTAAAATCTGAAGAATTTTTCTATATGCAGGTTTTAAATGTATCACAGAAGTTTTAACTAAACAGTGACAAGAAGCCTGTATGGATTAAAATGACCTGAAATACTACTGTTCACACAAGCAAATTTCTTTTTGCTTATATGTACTGATCAGTTCTTGAATTTAGAAAAAAGTTGAATGATCTAAGAAGTAAAAATAAGACATTTCAAATACTTCAAAGCTTTGACTAAATGAAGTAGCCCAGAACAGAACTGGATCCCACAAATATCTGCACACACATACATACACACACCAGATACAAGCATGCATACACACATGCACACAGAGCATTTCATAGGCCTGTGCTTGATCACAGCTACCTTTTATTTTTTTCATCATGTTCCCTATAACCCCAGCTTTGTGTAGACTAAAGAGCATAGTACTCATCTAACATCTTCACCAATGATGTAGACCATTGAGTCAGAAGCTGGCTAGCCAAGTTCATCGACGACACCAAACTCGGGGGTAAAGCATCCACACCTGAGGACAGAAAGGTGATCCAGGCAGATCTTGACAGGCTCATGAAATGGGCGGATGAGAATCGGATGGTGTTTAACACCAAAAAATGTGTTTTTCCTCTACCTTGGGAGGAAAAATGTACAGCATGCGTATAGGCTCAGCAGTGCTATGCTGGTCGGCACTATAGATGAAAGGGACTTGGGGGGTCATGACTGACCACAAGATGAACATGAGCCTTCAGTGTGATGCTGCAGCTAGTAAAGTGAGCAAAATGCTGGCTTGCATCCATAGATGCTTCTCAAGCAAATCCCAGGATGTCATTCTCCCCTTGTACTCAGCCTTGGTGAGACCACAGCTGGAGTACTGCGTCCTGTTTTGGGCTCCACAATTCAAAAATGATGTGGAGAAACTGAGAGAGTCCAGAGGAGAGCCACATGCATAGTCAGAGGTCAGGAAAACAGACCTTATGATGACAGGCTGAGAGCCATGGGACTCTTCAGCTTGGAAAAGTGCAGACTCAGGGGCGATCTGATGGCCACCTACAAGTTTATCAGGGGTGACCACCAGTATCTGGGGGAACGTCTGTTCACCAGAGTGCCCCAAGGGATGACAGGATTGAACAATTACAAATTCTGCTGCAACTGATTCAGGCTGGACATAAGGAAGAACTTCTTTACAGTCCAAGCCCCCAAGGTTTGAAATAGACTGCCAGTGAAGGTGGTTCAAGAACCCACTTTGAAGGCCTTCAAGACACATTTGGATATTTATCTTACTGGGATCCTATGATCCCTGCTGACTTCCTGCCCCTGGGACAGGGGGCTGGACTTGATAAACCTTCAGTGTACCTTCCAGCCCGAATGTCTATAGAAATTTCCATGAGTAGTTCTCATTATGATAACAAATCTTACTGATAAATGTGTGTTGTGTTTAAAATTAAACACACATTGTTTAATACTAGTTTTATTGTTGCTAATGGTACAGATAAATCAACATTGCTCTCTGAAGAGTATTCTGCTAAGAATTAGTGAAAAAAGGAGGAAGCACTGATTTAGCCTTGAAAGTGCAGTTAAGAAAGGCACTCCCTTAGAAAGTCAGAGATCCTCAATTTGTCTTAGTCTGGAGGCGGTTTTGTCCTGACATTGCATGTGTTCAGGAGGTTCCTTGGCAGAGAAACCCCAAAGTACTCTGCACTCTTCTATAGCTGGATGAAAATGTTATAAAAAATGCTTTGTTTGATTGATTTCATCTCTTTAGACTTATGAGTAGCCTGTAAGCAATTGATGATCTTGAATTTTTCTGGAAATCAGTTTGATGAAGGATTTCTGCAAACAACTGCAGACTGATCAAAGGCGGTTCACCAGGGTAATTGGATATGAGAAATTTAAATTACATAAGTAGGGTTGGTTAAATCAAGACACATGTATAATATCTGTAATACTAACGTGTCCCTCCAGATCCTACTGTATTTAGCACTTTGAACTTTTACCTAGGAATAAGCAAGCACTACAAAACTTCTGCTCTAGTCTCCATGATCTACCTATTTCTGGTCTGGCAGTTAGGCACTGCTAGCCACCATGGATGTGCAAAGCGGGCTGTATTCAATTAGGATTTGGATTTGGCCTGATTCGGGAGACAGCAATTCAATTTGCTGATTCAGATGACCGTCCTGATTAGATTCAGCTAAATCCAAATCTGAAGAGTTGATGATGATTTGGAGAATCAGTGATTCAGCCATAGACACAGCTTTATGTTTTTTCTACATGCCTCGAGGCACCAGGTGTGGCGTGTGAACACTGAGATGGTGAGGTGGATGGAGTATCCCACAGGAGTGCAGCAGGGCCCTCCGCATGCTCAGCAGCAGGCCCAGAAGTGGACTGGAAGTACTTGCACCCCTCCAGCTCAGAAATTAGTTGCAGGGGGACCTTGGGTGCCCACCCAGACCTAGGAGGCACCAGTCACCAAGCTAGGCAGCCAGGCGGAGTTCCCGGCATGCTCCGCGGTGGACCCAGAGGTGGACCGGAAGTGATTCTGGTCTGCCTCCAAGCGCACTGAGGACCCCACACACTCCCTTGGGATGATCCATTCACCCCACCATCTCAGTGGTCACGAGCTGCCTGGTACCTTGAGGTATGTAGAAAAAACATATAAAGCTGTGTCTATGGCTGATTCATCGAATCTCTTCGAATCTCTCCAAATCAAACTGGAGGCTTCTGATTCGATTTGGAGAAATTAATGGGTCTCCTGATTCAATTCAGATTTGGAGATTTGGCTGCCGAATCAGACCAAATATCCTCTGAATCAAATCAGCAACCAGAGCTTCACACAGCCCTACTAGTCACATGTATCACAACAGAGTATTCCTTTGGTTTTCTGGTCAGAGAAATGATCTCATGGAAGACTGTACAGGTCTGGTCACCTATGATCAAGGAAGTTAAGGTCAGACTGGAAGCTATGCAGGGAAGGGTGACTAGGATGTCATGGAAATAGAGAACCCATTCTTCTTATAAAGAAGGAGACCCTGGGCTTGTATCTATAAAGCAGCAAAAGCACGTTTCAGCAAAGATAGAGATGCGCATGCCACAACCACCCACTTGTGTCGGGATGCTCAAGACCTAAAAGTTCACCAGGAGCACTACTCTGGGCTTGTCTCCACTGTTCACTCTCAAGCTCATCATTCCAAGCAGGCCTTAGAGCACCCACTGGAGATGAGTGTGGAGCAGCCTCATTGCTGAACTTCCAAGTCTGGATCTTGTCAGCAGATGTAGGTGGGCAGGGCATGCTCACCACCAGTGTCCCTGGTCCAGCCAGTGCCACAGTACAGACATGCCCTGTTCTTCTGTACAAACAGAAGAACTTGGAATCAAAGGCTGAAAAGGGATATGACTGTTTTCTATAAATATATAAGGAGGGTGAACAGCAGAGAGGAAGAAGAGCTGCTTAAGCTAAAGGTCAGTGTTGGCACAAGGGCAAACAGGTGTTTACTGGCCACTAACAGATTTAGGCAGGAAATGTGAAAAAGGATTGTAGTAAATAAAAGGAGTGAGGAGCTCCTATGACTAGAAACCTAACAAGTTTTAAGATAAAATAGAGCTGAGTCAGTTTATGAAAGGGATCTTATGATAAAGATTGCCAGGCACTGACTTAATGCCTCAGGTGATCCCCACCAGTCATGTGTCCTACCTCCATAGGACTGCAAATCTTAGGATCAGGCTTCCTGACAGATAGTTACAACTATAACAAGCTATGAATATTCAGTAATTATTAGCAATTAGTAACTCTTTCCAGACATATTTCTCCTCAAAATAAAAAATGATATGCCGAGCAGAGCTAAAAATCTGGGTCATTTTAAGATGCCTAGAAAAAAAGCCAAACTCTTTCAAAAAAAAAAACAAACCCAAAAAACCCCAAATCTAACTGCTGAGCAACTGAAACCCTGGTTGGGAGCACTTTCAAAAAACTGGCCCTATATCTAAACAGAAGTCTATATTCCAGGCTCCTAACTTGCAATCAGCCTGAAGTGAAGGATATGTTTTCCATGAACAATGATCCACAGCTGTGTGCACTGCCTCTAACACTGGCAGAGGCATGGATTCAATGACCTAATACCATTTTTCTACAGCTCATTACCTCTCATGCAGTTCACATTATCAGGGGAAAGTGTCCATCCTGAAGGACAGGCACAAGAATAGAATCGTGGTCCTGATGAAGAAAGCAGGCAGAGGTGGCTACAGGAAGCTGATGCACATGAATTGATACCTAAGAGCAAACAGAAAGCCCTAGTAAACTTTAAATGCAATCATACAGTAGCAGACTGATGAAATTCCACTTGATGCCCTTAAGGTCAAAACTGCATTATATCCACTTTTGTATTTATCTAGATCAGAAACCATGCGCACAGCCACCACAACACTGAATCACTTTGCTATTAGAGCAGTGGTTCTCAGCCAGAGTTCCATGAGATCCTTTCAAGGGTGCCATGCCATATCAGCTCTGTTAGGTATGTAAACACCTACATATGATTCACAAGTAAAATCAAAGGGTGCATCCCCAAGAGTGGGAACATGTGTTTTCCCAGGAACAAACACCAACAGTACAATAAGTGTGACTGCTACTTGTCCCCAGGGAATGCCTGGGCACGCACATGCTGGTGCATAACGCTGCCTCAGGTAGGGGAGGGGAGGCAAGGGCCAGCACCTGGGCTGACCTGGGGTCCTGGGGGCATCCAGCCACAGTGATCTGACAGCAGGAAGCCTGGCTGGCAGCTGGAGTATGGCTCCAGTTGCCATTGCTTCTCTACCATCAAATTCCCAGGCCCATGGGGCAGCTGGAGTATGGCTCCAGCTGCCCAGCCTCTAGTTTTGGCGCAGCACACTGCTGCCGCATGTGCCACCCCGCTATTTTAGGCACAGATTTTTTTGATACTGGGATCTCCCGGTGTCAAACCCCGCCACCCCCCGGCAAATATAGCAGTACAGGGAATGCTTGCATGTTCAGCACATGCAGTGTGCAGCACCGCACACAAGTCTGCAGCACCACATAAGGCATACTTGCACTTGTCTGGACGCACCCAAAGATTTCAAATAGGAATCCACAATATCAAAAACATTACTACTTGCTGTGATCTTTTTGAGTTCTTCCCAACAGAAGAATTGCTCTGTAATTTTTCTGTAGTGAAAAAATGAGTGAAAACTAGGAGCTGGCATTTTCCAAAAGGTACCTTGAATCTAATGAGGGGTGCCTTGAGTCCAATGAGGGGTGCATTGAGTCTACAAAGGTTGAGAACCACTGTATTACAGCAACAAGACTGTTAACATACTGGCCTTTCATTATGTTTCATTTTGTATCTTCGGTACCTCCGACACTGCATGGAGAGCTGCAGGAGTCTCTCTCATCATTTTAGCCTTGTCAATAGTAGCAAATTTAGCATGTTTGGATTAGTCATCAAGTTTGGCACTTTCTAGGGAGCCTAAAGGGATTATATAGAATTTTGATTCTTCATAAGGTTAGCTTTCTTAGCTGTCTGCAAAGATGAGGTTTTTGCAAACTATACGAGAAAATGTATAACCACAGCAAGCTGCTATGTGGAACCACTTAGCTACTCCAGCTGTTTGCTGTGGCTTTTATTTTAAAAGCCAATGCTTCTCCAATCAATCAGCTGTGTGGGACCCACTGCTGTGCACCAGAGGAGTGCAGATTCAGTGCCCTTTGAGGTAAAAGTCACAGCAAACAGCTAAGTGGCTCTTCCTTGATTCAGTAACATACTACAAATTAAACAGGCTGTGAAACACCCAGACATAAGATCTGGGTTCCACTATACTTAGCCACCCAAATTGCATTCAAATTTATTGGTAGCTGGGTGGCTTACTCATTAGGCCCCTGAAAAATCCAGGGCAATATTTTTTTTAAATTGCAAAGAACCTAAGTGAACATAGTAAAAAGCAGTGATCAGTAGGGACTATCTGTGCAAGTTTGCTCATTTAGGGTTTTTGTTACAAATTTGCCACTAAAGTTCTTATGAGTTCCCAGAAAGAGTCATCATGAAACCAGATTTTGTAACCACCACTGATAAGTAGCATAGGCAGGAGCCTATTCTAAGAGGCACAGAAACTCAAGGATACAATACAATTGTTTGTAATAAAAAAGACCTAATGTATATTTCAAAAGAAGTTAACAAGAATCAGTTACATATAGTAGTAAAGTGACACTATAAAGACAAACATAAACACAGACTATCTACAGGCTTCACTGTTCTTACAAGGGAAGGGCATAGCCACAAGACCCACTTACTGCAAGATAAGCAAAGGCAGAGGTTTAGCACATTTGCTACCCCAACCCTAGATAACCACTGATAGCAAAGCAACTCAAGACCATATGCATATTGTCACTTTTGTTTTTGTGTTACCAAGGCTAGCTTGTCCTAATTACTACCAGGTCATTCAACAGTTTGGATGGACTGGAACAATCTTTAATAGCTAGCAACCAGTATAAATTATACGTTTATTTTCACACAGAACATATCTTGACATGAATGATTCATAGTGTTTTATTAATAAGCAACCTGCAGGGTTTACTTTTGTTTTGCTAAAGTTACTTTGTTTGACTTACCACCTGGTTGTCTAACAGGATGGACTGCTACAATCCCCAAAGGCTGGTTAATGTTGTAAATCATCACTGTTTGGTTTCCTCCATGCCATTTGTTAGCCCGAATGACTCGGTGTGTGTATCGGTCACTCCAATAAACAAAATCTTCAAAGAGAGTTAAAGCATGTGGATGCTGTAATATCTAAAAAGAAAAAACATTGACCAATTTAGTCCTATAGGTATTATCATCTAAAGCTTGTGTTGAAATATCACAAAGCACAGTGACAGAGCTGAGCACAGTGAAAAACACAGCAGCTGTGCCCCAACAGATATCTTTCAGGTTATGTACAAATGATCTACACTTTCCCCTGACAAGAAGGTGCCAATTGCTTTTATGGGGAAATACGTTTTTCAATGAAAAAAGCTTGTATGGGCAATCAACAGCACTGTTGAAAATTGTGAGCTAGAGTGGAAGAGGATAGATAGGTAGGTAGTGTTTCCAGGGCACAAGCAGAAAAATATATGGGAGTTGGGTGCCTAACTTCTCACCCTTTCTACTTCTGAAACCTCCTCTGTATTCTAGTGGGCTGTTGGAGAAGATTGCTTACCCAAACCTCATTAAAAAAATTAAAAAGAGTGTGAGTTGAGGTAAAAAGCTACAGATGGTGCTAGTTCCCATTTTACAAGAACTGGTTGTCCAGTCATAGAAAAATGGGGTCCCAGTTTCAACTACTGTGGGTCTACACATCTTTGTTGATTTATAATAAAGTTATATATACCATCCTGTTTATACCAGCTGAGGACCTTTTGCAACTAAGTAACTAGAATTTGACTTCACGCAAGCCACAACATGGCAACTGTTATCAACACTGTAACTTTAATTAAAAAGAACTAAAAAAAAACCGCACGAAGAAAAAGTTGACTCCCCCAACACACAAACACATATCCTCCTGCCCCTGTCCACACTTTTATCAACTAAATGAACATGAGAAGGTGTTGTGTGCCACACATTGGCCAACCCTGCTCTAAAGTCAGCTATTTATTGCTGGCATACATTTAGTATTGAAAATCATTCATTTTTCATTTGTATTGAAAAATACATTTGTATCATTGTATTGAAAAATACATTTGTATCATTGAAAAATTAAAACTGCATTCTCTGAAGTTACTCCAATTATGTTCACATTGTCTTTCGGGACTTCTCTCAGAGAATTACACAAACCTCATCTGAAATGGGTGACCCACTGCTAGAAAGAATCTTGAAAATCTTACTTATTCATTAAGATTTAGCTAAAAAATTATCCGAAAACTTGGAATTATGCTGCCAAAAAGATTTCATTAATGTAATCCACAGCAAGACACAGAATATATCTTGAGTACAAAAGATATTATAAGTAGGCTGAAGTCACATAGTGCAAGTATAGATTATGATGGCATTTCTATCCCATATAAGGGGAAAGATTTTTGTTTCTATATGCAAGTATTTATGTGTGTAAATCTTATTAGCAGATACAGGAAGTTCATATATGTATTCTTACCTATATGTAGGTCTCTAGTGACACTGGTACTAACTCTGTTTAGTACTAAATAAAATCCTGCTTGTGCTTAAAAACCTGCATAAAGTGTGGTCAGGCAGTAAAGAAGACAAAGCTGTGATACAAACAGCAAGGCATACAATGAAGACATAAAGGCAAGAGCTCAATGATAAACTCAAATATGGTAGTAGATATGTGCTGCTACCATACTGGAACACACACTCAAGCAGAGGTAAGACACAGTTGGCAAAAAAAAAACCCCTGAAATGCTTTACCCACAAAACTGGTTAGCATGTGTGCTTCTCTCAATAGCAATTACAAGCAACAAAGAGAGCTTAACTCAGGAGTAAGCAAAATATGGCCTGTGGGCCGGATCCAGCCAATGGAGAGTCTTTGTCTGGCCCATGGCAAGTCTCTCAGTTCCACCTGGCCCAGGCATCATCCAGCCATGATGTGCTCTGCCACCCTCTGGGCATGCAGCTCAGGCAGCAGTGGCTCCTTCCAGCTCCCGCTGTCACTGGCCCCAGCCCTGTAGTACCGGTGGGGACTCACATGCACAGTCTCAACCTGCCCACCACCGGCTCTGGACTCACCTGCCCAGGCCGAAGAGCAGCAGCAGCAGCAGCCAGGCAGAAACTGTTGCTCAGAGTGAGGGAAAGTGACCCCTCTCCCTCACCACTGCCTTGCCCTTCCTGCTGCAGCTGCCCAGAGCCTGCATCTGAGAGTGCCCTGCAGCTTCTCTGCACTGCATTTGCTGCCCTGCTGGGGAGCCCAGAGGTGGTGGCAATGGCAGCAGAGACAATAAGCAGCCTGGCATGAGCTCCAGGTAGCTGAAGCAGGAAGGGCCCAGTAGTGGTAAGGGGAGGGGGGCTGCTTTTCCCCCCCACACTCAGCATCAATTTCTGCCCGGCCACTGCCACTGCTGCTGTTGCTCAGTGTAGGCAAGTCCAGAGCAGACACAGAACAGGCCGGGTCAGGGCTGTGCAAGCTGGTCCCCATCAGTACCACAGGGCTGGGCCCAGAAGTGGCAGCAGCTGGAACAAGCCACTGCTGCCTGCATTGCTTAGAAAGACAATCCAGCCACGGAGCAGCCCCAGCCCTCCTGTGTGCCAGTGGGTAGGGGCACCTGTTGGGGAGGTGCTACCCTTGCGGTCCTTGACATCTCATGAAAATTTGTTAAGCAGCCCTCCATCTGAAATAATTGCCCACCCCTGGCTTAGCTATACCAACAGGATGCTATAGTGATGCCTGGATATCTCTGGATGGCAAGATGTCTCTTTTACTGTTCAAGTTTTTTCATAGACTATACTGTAGGATAATATGTTGCTATTAAAGCCAAGCTCATTGTTGATTATGAATTTAGAATTCATGCAATTAGGGCCAGAAAGCAGGGAAGAAAGCCAGTGCTTAGTCTCTACTAGTCTGGGATTTGGGAGAACTTAATTGAATTTCCTACTTTGGTCACTGAATTCCTATATAACCTTGGACACATTACATAAACTCTATGCCTCAGTTCCCATCCAAAAGTAAGAGTAAAATTAGTTCCCCTACTTCACAGAGGTATTCTGAGGACAAGTTGAAAGGCATTGACACTGTTGTAATAGAGATCATATAGGTAAGCACTGTCATAGCACAGCAGGAAATGGGGCAAGCGTTCATTATTACTCTTACCAAATCACTCGCTACCACCTGTCGCCTGTGGTTGCCATTGTAATCACAAAAATCAATATAATCAAGATAAGCATCAGCAAAGTAGAGCAGTTTATTTGGATAATCAATGGAAAGTCCATTAGGCCAGTAGATTTTATCACTAACGACAGCTGTTCGCATTGTCCCATCCATGCTAGCTTTTTCAATTCGAGGATTTCGGCCCCAGTCTGTCCAAAACATCACATGAGCACTGCAAAAAATAAGTTCTGGTTATTGATCAGAGAAAAAACATTTGTCTGTTAAGAAATGTTAGTCTAAATAGAAACAATACTTTTAAAAAATTTACAATGCAGTAAAAGTAACTGAAATCAATCAGTTTAAACAGTTTTAACAGTAATTTCTCCCAAAGTGTTAAGTAGAACCATAATATTTTCCCAGTGAACCTCTTCTTAAAATGGTGTTGCAATTTTAAACTATTAACTGGTAACTTGAAGTTACTTTATAACCATACAGGTTTCCAAGACACCCAGTTTTGTGCCATATAACCACATCGTGTTATACAATATGTAGCTATATAAACTATGTACTATAACATTGTGTAAACATTATAATATAATATAATATAATAATTTTATTTAAATAATAATTTATTTAAAATTATGCAACGTAACCTCCAGGAATACCTATTATAATATCTATTTTTAGATAATCAAGACAGCTTATTAAAGTAAAACATAGTACTGTAATGCTGTGTTAAATAATGTTTTGGATAATACTGTTAGAATTAACCAAGACTTATGAGTGAACTAGATTACTAAACTCAAAATTGCCTATATATGGACCCTGTCACATACAATTACAAATGAGCATGGGTATTGAATATTACATTTGGATAAACAATGAAATTATTTTTCTACTTTAATCATTACGAAATCATATTTTTTTCAAAACAAAAACATAAAAAAATCTTACTCAATTCTGGGATCTAACACTAGTCCCCTTGGGTTTGTTACATTTTCACTAATCAGCACAGTCCTGTGGTTCCCATCCATTCTAGAGACTTCAATTGTTTCCAGAACATAGTCTGTCCAGTAAAGATTGCGACCTACCCAGTCTACCGCTATACTTTCAGTCACGGTGACACCACTGTCAAATACCTATTAAAAGCAAAAAGTTAGTTCCTCTGAAGGTATCACTCTTTACAATTAAATATTCATAACACATCATAAAACACCATAGATATAGGAAAGGCAAATGACCATCACCCTTTAGATTTCCAATACAGAATGAAGGCCAGAATGCAAACCCAATCCTCCAACTGGTAAGAAATCACTCCCCTGAGTCATCCTACTGACCTCTGCGAAACTACTCAAATAAGTAACAGCACACTAGCAACAACACAGATTTACAATCTAGTGCTGAGAAAGTAGTAGTTAAAGGGTGCGTCCACACGTGCAATTAATGTGCAGTAAGGTTACTGAGCAGTAATCTAATGTGCATTAAATTGTGCCCAGGAAAGCATCTACACGTGCACCCTGCAAGGCACAGATTTGCTTCCAATGGCAACAGCCCAGTCCAGGGCTGCTCCTGCCTGGTTCAGCCCCCCTGTACTAGCCAAGGGGACCACCCATTCCAATGTGCACAAAGATGGGAGACAGCTGCCCCTGCAGCCAGCACAGCTCCCCACGCATGGGGCTTAGCCAGGCAGCAGTGCAGTACTGAACACTAACTACTGTGTGGTTAATCTACTATCTGTACCTACAGGTAGTAGCCAACCATGTAGTAGATTAATTTACTGTGCAGTAAATGCTGCACACATATAAATGGTGATGCTTTACTGCACAGTACGAGTCTACTGTGCAGTAAAATATCTCGTGTAAACATGCCCAAAGCAGCGTTAAGTCAAGTCATCTCACACATGAATAAGTGTATAAACATGTGGGTGCACACATGTGTTAAACAAATGTAAATTTCCTAATAACAGATTCTCCTTCAGAATTTTATATATAATGCAGCTTCACTTTCTGGAAGTTTCTTTTCATTTCAATACCTAGAGGTCTGCCTCTTATATTTTTGTTAACTGAAAGTCTAGTCTCTTCCAGTCCCTTTACCCAATGATAAGAAAGAGAATATCTTTCTATTATTACTAAAGACTTACTATTTTTCGATCTGTTCCATTTTTATAAGCACTCCAAATTTTATCTTGTGTGATGTCAGACCAATAGATACGATCTGTGATTGAATCAAAATCAATAGCTACTATGTTCCTCCCATCTTGAACAAGAGAATAAATGTTGTATGCCTGAGAGGTGATGTTGTTTGCAACAATTTGATTACGGCTCGCCACTAATAAGAGAAGATTCCCAGACTCTATCAAAGAAAAAAAATTCATACAAATAGGTAAGCCAAGCAATAGGATTTTACTAAAATATTTAGAGCAAGCAACAGCAACCTACAGAGGGCTGGATCTGGCCAATGGAGCCCTTGGATCCAGCCTATGGAACCTTTGGATCTGCCTTGCAGAGTTGTGGCTTTGGCAGCAGTTAGCACTGGGAGCCTCTGCCACACTGCAGTCAGGTGGCAAGGGCTCTGTCCACATCACTAATGGCCACAGCCAGACAGCAGGGGCTTCAGTGGAAGAAGGACTCTGCCCATTTCATGCTACCATAGGCAGCAGGAAGATGCAGTGGAGGCAGCCAGGTCCTAGGAGAAGCCTGCCTCAGACCCAAGCTTGTTCATTCTGAGCCCTGCCAGAAACCATAACCAACCCCTGACAGAATATCCTGCTAGGAGAGGAAAAAGGACCACATCTCTTTAGTCTGTGTTATGCCCATTTGACACAAAATGTTTTTGAGTAGGCATGAGAAAAAATATACCAAAACCTTAACAACAGTTGATGCTTCAAGTGTTTTCATTATTTTGTCCTTAGTCTTAATGATTTAGTTCAATACTATTATGGCTAAAATGGGATTTTGCCCTAGGTAAAATGACCTCCTTGTACTCAGTTTAACAAGTGCATATTAAACCCAGATTTTTTTATTCAAACATAGGACCATATGAAAGCAGGGTTGAAAGGGACCTCAAGAGGTCATCTAGTCCTGGCTCAAGCCAAGATCACCCCTGACTAAATCCCACCACTCGGGTGTCTGTCTAACCTCCACTTAGCCATGGGTGACATCATCGTTGTAGAAGGTACTAATTACTTGGATGACACAACCAAGCAATTCTTTTTTCAAGATTCTTTGTAAAAAAAATCTACTTTACAAATACTTACTAGCTAATTTTACAACTAGCTGCTTTAATATTACTTAAAATCTTCGTTTTATAATCTTTTATAAAACAGAGGGTTGTATGCAAATAGCTGTATGCCTGACGCTCTGGGCAGTACCTATCTTGTTTACTTAGGATTTATCAATATTTCTCACCTGTAGCTTTACAAGTTCTTTCATTAGCTTCTAAAATGTACCCTTCATCACAGTAACATCTAAAAGATCCTCTTTCATTGTAACAATGCTGACTGCAAAAGCCTGGAGGATCACATTCATTGATATCTTCACAGGTCTTGGAGTCATTTGCAAGTTGGTATCCAAACGGGCATGTACATTGAGCTCCAAAAGGCCCTTGAATGCACTGATGAGTACAGCCAGCATTACTGTCAGAGCAGCTCTCTTGATCTAAAATAGGGTTATGGGGAACAAACAAATATTTGTCAAAGCTTTCCATATTGAGGTCAATGCCATACATTTACACTAGAAGCCACATTTTGCTTTCAAGACACACCCACATAACTCCAAATTATTCAGTTGCTAGATCTTTTATCAGCATCCTAAAATATAATACATACCAAATTCACGAAAGTGACAGTAAACTAAATAATATTTTTCACTCTATGCCATAGAATAAATTTTAAATCTAAGGGTATTTTTAAAGTTTCAGAATAAATGTTAGCTGGAAGTACATAAATCATCTATCTACATAATCACCATAAAATATGAATCTAAAGTAATATTAGTATACAAGAATCTAAGATATATTTTGTAATCATACCTGGCTGGGGTTCATCTGAGAGTGTGCATTGATTAAAGAGAGAAAGGAAGGAAAGAAAGAAAGAAAGTTATACTGAGTGAAAATCAAGAGGCATAATCAACATAAAATTAAATTCTGGCTAGAGATAGGGCTTAGAATTTTTTCCTGATTTTCAAGTTAGAAACATCAAGGAAATATGAAAGGGGAACAAATTTCATTTTCACTTAAAGCATCACTGATTAAATTCGATTTTTATGAAGTCAATGTATTCAGGACCCCATGCACTGCTGGCCTAGTCTTACATACCTAACAAAACAAAATCTTTGTTGGAGTTGATGTAAGTTTGGTCTGCATAACTGGAGGCAGGACTGGACTCACAATCACGTGCAATTAATTCATGTCATGCCCTTTTGCTGAAAGTTGTAATTTGTATGTCTGAGATTCACACTTCACCAAGTTTCCTATTGAACCCCAATACATTTCTGAGTTAATTCTAGAAATGTTATTATGCAGCATGTACTGCTGTGAGCTAGTGTATTGTATTATGCAGCACATGGGTTTCTAATCCAGTCTATCTAATCTATATGCTAAATGGTAACTTACTACACAGTGGGGATTCATCAGCTCCATTAGGACAATCTGCAACATTATCACACACTTTGCTCAGGTTTACACAAATACTGTGACCTGGACATTGCCACTGCCAACTGGGGCACCGGAAAGGCTGAGTTGGACAGTCTGTCTCATCACTCATATCTCTGCAATCATTGTCACCATCACAGATCCATGCTCGATAGATGCAATTTCCATTGTCACAGCGGAAAAGAGAGGGAGGACAGGTCCTGGCAGGACACCTTTGATGTTCATCTGAGCCATCTGCACAGTCGGGATGGCCATCACATTCCCAATTAGAAGGAATACAACTGCCATCTGACTGACACTGGAATTCATTCTGGTGGCACATTCCTGGTGGTCTTGTAGCTGAAATAGTAATGTAGAGTGATCAAGAAAGTATTTACATTTTCAGACAAATACATCAGGTCTAATTCTGTAGGTGCAAAAGAAGGAAATCTATTTCCTTCCTAGGAAACTGCAACAGGTTGCAATCAAGGCTATATGTTGCAATCAAGACTATAGACAGGAAGTTTCACACACTCTATAGTATATAAAATACATACATTAAAATAAATATATTTTAATGTGAAAGTAATTCAATTATTAATACATATACATGCTCACATAGACAGAGTTATGAGCTGCAAGCCTGTTGAAACAGCAGTTATAACTCAAGTATTTAAAATCTGGAGCAGTTTAAACTGTACAAGATTATTCAAAAAGCTATGAAACACTGGAGAGAATTTTATCAGGAAGTACAAGATCCAAAAACATTTCATAACTCTCAATACTCTTACATTTTATTTCCCAATCTAACAAAACAATGTTAGAGATTAATTTTGCCAAATTTCCTATTCAAGTCCTGGACCCACAAAGATAGCAGACTCCAAGTCTATGCTAGGAAATTTGCTGATGGGCTTGTACCTACATAATCCAAAACTTCTGCCTATAAGAAATATTTAAGCAATTATTTCATTAGTAATCTTGTGGTTACCATGGAAATACTGCCAGATTGTTCTGTATAGCTGCCCCTTTGGGTGAGATAAAAGAAAGTTTTCAAAAGCTTTGTCTCATAACTTGAACTTTTATTTTAATATCTTTTCACCATAATGTACTTACGACAATTAGCTTCATCCGAGTGATCATTGCAATCAAAAACACCATCACACTGATAAATAGTACGGATGCATTGGTCTCCACTTGCACATTTAAATTCTGATGCAGTACAGTTATACACTACAATAAAGAGTAAGTACAGCATTATATTAGCTGCCATGAACCTGATGAGTTCGTTGGCTATCATGCATGTTTTCTTGAGATTGTTTTACTCAAGATGGCAGGTGCAGTCTCTACAGGTAGGTAATGTCATGATGTAGTTAGCCTTATTGACTTTATATTTATATGCACTGTGGTATTTGATATAAAATGTATTGTTTATATGTTATAATAGGACCAGGATTGCATGATACAATAATGACTTTCAAGTGATAAACTATGAGTTTCTTTGGCATCCATGAGAACTTCACAGCCTAAAATCCTGAAGAAGAATCATCGCTAAGAATTAGCATTTGACTTGAGTCATTTACTCATCTCCCTTTCAGACAGATGTGCTCTGAGGTGCAGCAACCAGGCCCTTCCAGAGAATGATGAATTTACAATTTAAAAGAAGGGGCCATACGAATAATACCAAGCTATGCAGATTACTGGGGGGAAGGATATTTCTTGTTGTGGAGTAAATAAGTAAGAAAGCATCTTAGGGCTTGGATTAGTATTCTCCATATCTGAAAGGATGTACAAATTCTCCTGGTCTAGTAAAATACATGCACCTGGTAGGGAGGGCAGGAATTTATATGCATAACATTTGCTCCCTGAAAATCCAAAGGGTGATATATATAAATGGCCAGATAAAAATTATACTTAATTTCTTCCTGGAGAGAATGATGGGGTCTCTAGTTTTCCTGGGGCACAGGGAAACACTGGAGTCCCTCAGCTAAATGCTGAGTTGAAACTGCAGTCTTGGATTTAAGATGCAAGGTAAGAGCAGATTATTGTTCTGATATGTTCTTTTGTTGTGTATTCTTATAACTCTGTCTGTATCTCAGAATATGGTTAGTGATTTGTTTTGCTTGTTCTTATTCTTATAATAAATGTTTTCATCATCTTTTATTGTTGTCAGTATTCACTGTGATGTCAGATTAGTTTGACCACACTGGCAGGCCTCTTTTCCAGAAGGATGGATCAACATTTTCTGAGTGCATAACCAGACAAGGGTGTGACTCGTATAGCTGGAAATTCCCCTGAGCTAAGAGCTGGCAAAGCCTGCATGAGACAGATACAGCTGTCCTCTGAAGTGACCTCTGAAGCATCTCAGCCTGTTCTTGGTGGTCAAGCAGCAAACAGCAAAGAGGGGTTTGGAGGTGAAGGGCACCCCTACGGTGTGAGAGCACCCTGGCAGTGTGTCTCAGAGGAGCGCACCCTAGCTATTTCTAGGGTCAGGGCATGTCACATTAGCTATAATTTTTTAAAAGAAAGATTGTGCCCAGCTTTTCTGTGGGTACACAAGAACGAGCACAAGGAAGTCCAGGTTTAACTGCCGACTTGGCGTATGAAACTTCTGTGATTTTCCCCATACATAGTTATTAATGTAACAGTGCATTGTCCATTCTAGTTTCTCTGGACTCTTTCAAACCATGAAAGTGTAGCTCCTTGCTGGGAATAAGATGGAGCTGCTCCAGATCCAATGCGTCTCCTACTAGGTCCTCTGAATAGGAAGTCTAATGCTATATGAGTTGCTGTGGAGCAGTGATTCCTGCTTCCTCTCTGCCCCATGGGGAGGTTTTGCTTCTAAGGGGATGGGAGCAATTACACTTACCACAGTCATGCTCATCTGCCCCATCTACACAATCCTTATCCCCATCACAAACATAAAGTGGGTCTATGCAACGATGGTCAGGGCACTGAAACTGACCAGGTTCACATGTGCCTGTGAAAGCTGTTAAGAAAAATACATAAAGTAATGAATAAATACAGAGGTTTTCTTTCTCCTTTTCTCCTTGAGCCAGTACAATATTCAGAACATAAAGACATATACAGTTCTTGAGCACATACTTGTACATGCAGTAAACATCTTCAACTGGCATAATTGTTGTAAAACACATACAGTCAATTGGCCCACTCATTCTCTTATAACATGTATGTTTCAAAATATGTATATGTCTGCAGCATTTGGGCCTTGGTTTCTTTGTAAACAGCAAAGGATGGGATTGCACCTTCTTTCAATGATGGTTCAAGTGTACCAGTACTGTGACCGCATAAAAGTGACTACTTTGTACTGTCAGTTGGTTTTGATGCTTCAGTGTTAACTAGGGCACAGACATGGAGTGGATTCAAAGGGGACAGGGAAGCTGATTCTCCTGAACACACAGCAGCTGTTATGCTCTAACTGCTACATATGCACAAACCTGAGCAGCACAAGTGAGCTAAGTAATCCCAACTCTTACCTGGATGAAGCAGGGTTCAAGTTGAAGTGGTTGTGTTGCTCTTGTATTGCCACAGGTTCCTTCACATGGAACTATTACAACATAATGTCACAGAACTAAGATGTGATAGAAATAATAGAGACTTGGTGGGACAGCTTGCATGACTGGAGCATTGTCATGGATGGGTATAAACTATTCAGAAAGGACAGGCAGGGGAGAGGAGGAAGAGCAGTTATGCTTTATGTAAAAGATCTGTATGACTGCTCAGAGCTCCAGTATAAAACTGGATATAGGACTGTTGAAAGTCTCTGGGTTAGGGTCAGAGGGAACAGAAACAAGGATGATGTTATGGTGGGTGTGTGCTATAGACCACCAGACCAGGAGGATGAGGTGAATGAGGCTTTCTTCAAATAGCTAGCAGAAGTTTTCCGGTCACAAGCCCTGGTTCTCATAGAGGACTTCAATCACCCTGACATCTGCTGGGAGGGCAATACAGCAGTGCGCAGGCAATCCAGGAAGTTTTTGGAGAGTGTTTGGGACACCTTTCTGGTGCAAGCATTAGAAAGGCCAACTAGGGGCTGTGTTCATCTTGATCTGCTGCTCACAAACAGAATTGGTGGGGAATGTAGAAGTGGATGGCAACTTGTGCAGCAGCAACCACGAAATGACAGCTCAGGATCCTGAGGAAAGGAAGGAAGGAGAGCAGCAGAATAAGGATCCTGGACTTCAGAATAATAGACTTTGAGTCACTCAGAGAACTGATGAGCAGGATTTCCTGGGGAGGTCAGTCTGAGGGACAAAGGAGTCCAGGAGAGCTGCTTGTACTTTAAAGAACCTTTACTGAGAGTGCAGGAACAAACTATCCCAATACACAGAAAGACTAGCAAGTATGGCAGAAGACTGGCTTGGCTTAGCAGGGGACTCTTTGGTGAGCTCAAACAGAAGAAGGAAGCTTAGCAGAAGTGGCAACTTGGACAAATGACTAGGGAGGAGTGTAAGAATATTGTTTTGGCATGCAGGGATGAACTCAGGAAGGCCAAAGGGCAATTGGAGTTGCAGCTAGCAAGGGAAGTGAAGGGTAACAAGAAGGGTTTCTAAAAGTATGTTAGCAACAATTCTCCCTATTGTCACTGATAAACTCCTATTCTCACAGATAAACTTTTCTTCTGACAGATAAACTGAGCATCTGTGATACAGATGATTACATGGTCACGTGGGTGGCTAATTGGCTTACAGGTTGCACCCAGAGGGTGGTGGTGGATAGGTTGGTACTGACCTGGAAGGGTATGGGCAGTGGAGTCCTATAAGGCTTGGTTCTTGGACCTGTGCTGTTTAATGTCTTCATCACTGACTTGGATGAGGGTGTGAAAAGCACTCTGTCCAAACTTGCAGATGATACCAAATAATGGGGTAAAGTTAACACACTAGAGGGTAGGGAACGAATCCAGGCAGATCTGGATAGGTTGGAAAGGTGGACAGAACAGAACAGGATGCAGTTCAACAAGGACAAGTGCAAGGTGCTGCATCTAGGGAGAAGGAATCACCAGCATGCTTACAGGCTAAGGGAGGACCTTCTCAGCAGCACAACAGTGTAAAGGGATCTCAGACTCATTGTTGACACCAAGATAAACATGAGTCAATAATTATTGGTGTGCAAAATGGGCTGTATTAGATTCAGATTTGGCTTGAATCGGGGACAGTGATTTGATTCGTTAATTTGGATCACTGTCCTCTATTGGATTCGGCTGAATCTGAAGATTTGATGCTGATTCGGAGAATCAGCCATTCAGCCATAGACACAGCTTTAAACATTTTTTCTACATACCTCGAGGTACCAGGCATGGCTTATGATTGCTGCAATGGTAGGACGGTTGGAGTGTCCCACAGGAGCATGTGCTTGGCAGCGAACCCAGAAGTAGACAGGAAGTACTTTCAGTCCATTTCTGGGTCCTCCAGAAAGCATGCTGGGGGGCCCCCCACAACCTCCAGCTCAGTGATCGGCCACAGGGGGACCTCCAGACCCAGGAGGCACCAGTCACAGAGCCATACGGGCACAGGGAGACCCCCCAGCACACTCCCCGGCAGACCTGGAAATGGACTGAAAGTGCTTCTGGTCCACTTCTGGGTTTGCTGCCAAGCATGTTGGGGAGCACCCCATGCTCCTGTGGGATGCTGTATCTGCCCCACCATTACAGCATTCACAAGCCACCTGCTACCTTGTGGTATGTTGGAAAAACATTTAAAGCTGTGTCTATATCCAAATCGCCGAATCTTTCTGAATCAATTTGGAGGTTTCTGATTCTATTCAGAGAGATTAAAGGGTTTCCTGATTCAGAGATTTGGCTACTTTGAGCAGGAGGTTCCAACCCTAATTTTTCATGTTTTTATGATTCTGTAAAGGGACCCAAGCAGCAGCTCCCTTAGTCCTTCAGAAACTGCTTCAATGAATGTTTGGTCCATGTCACATACGATGGTATGATATTATTCCAAGTCCCATACGAGTTCTTTCTTTCTGAACAAATTTATTGTTCTCATATACATATACACTGCCATTAACCCACTGCATTTTGAGGTATTCATGGAATGTCATGCACATTTTTAAGTCATTTTACTGATATAATGTCTGGCAAGCTGTGTTTAGTCTTATCGTCCTTATATTTATATGAATTGTGGTATTTGATATAAACATATTTCTTATAAAATGGCATAACATGATAATGATTTTTAGGTGTCACTTTCTAAATGAGTTTTGCACCTGATGTATCTCAAGCCTTTATAATCTGAGAAGTAATCAGAGAATTAGCACCTGACATGGGTATGTTTAATGGTCCATTAAATAGACCATTATGGATGTGGTCCAAGACACATGAGCTAGGCCCTTTGAGACAATGATGAATTTATGTTTTCAAAGGAGAGAACAGCAAGAATGACACCTGGCAATTTGGGGAAGGAAACTCCTCACAACGCGGAAATGAAATGAGAGATAGCATCTTTAGGATATTGGATTAGTAATCTTTATGTCAGAAAGGATGTAAATATTATATTCTCTTGGTCAAAATTAGATCAGAAAAGACTTCTGGTCTGGTAAACAGATACACCCTTGTGAGCCAGGAAGTTGTCTACATAGCATGGGGTCCTCACAGAGGCAGTTCCAGAGCAGGTGCAGCCACAGCCCCCTTTATGACCACACTGTAGTACAGAAGCAAGGGACTTTTTAAGTCCCCAAAGAAGGTAAGAATTCCCTTCTCCCTTTCCCTCCATGTTCAGATTCATGTCCCCTCATATCCCTTCCCCATCTCCCTTCTCCCTGCTTACCACTACCACTATCCAAGGGGTGAAGGGAGCTCCTTTCCCTCTCCAACTGGGCTGTGCAGGACTGGGCTCAGCCCAGGATAGCGGCAGTAGCAGGGTAGGTAGGTTCCCCCTCCCTGCCTGATGGCAAGTGTGGGGAGGAGGAATTAGCCTGCTTTCTGCCACCACTGATGCCACTTTCAGGTTTAGCCCAGCCCCCAGCCTGACTGGAGCAGTTCTACAGCTCCCCTTGTCCCAAGGACAGTAGATACAACAGCTGCGACAGGTGGACAAGCATAGAGGAAGAGGGATGTGCCTCCTAGCAGAATGGGGAAAAGGGGGAATCCTACCTGCTTTGGGAACTTAAGAGTCTCTAACTGTTGCTCTCATAGCACAACCTGCCTGCTCCAGGGGGAAAGGAGGGGAAGAAGCTGGGATCAGGGGTGTAGCCACCCCTGCAGCATTGGTCACTGGTCCCACACCCTCTTTGTAAAATCCTGGATCCACTTCTGGCTCCCCAATAATGCAACGTATAATTTATGTAAATTGCCAGAGTCTTCTATTTCTCATGTTCTGGTCAGAAACTAGATGTTTTGCCAGATTTGCACATTTTACAGAATGGCCAGATAAGAAACCACACTGAAGCCTTGCCATATGAGCAACTTCCTGCCTTTACTCTTCTAGGACATAACAAATGACTTTAAGCCAGGGATTGGCAATCCCCAGCACACATGCCACAGCATGACATGTCACCACCTGTCCAGGCCCTGGGCAGCTGCTGCCAGCCATAGAGCCCAGGCTGCTCCCAGCAGGCAGCTGGGAGGCTGCAAGCCCTGCTACAAGCCCTGGCTGGCAGCAGCTACCCAGAGCCTGAGCTGGCAGCAGGGGTGGTGCCAGCTTCTTCTCGATGGGGTGCCAAGGAGGAAGGCTGCACTGCAGGTGGGAGTGTTGCGGACTCAGGTGCATGGGGCAGGCGGTGGCAGCGTGGGGAAGGGTGGGCTCAACTATGTGGGGAGGGTGACGTGGCCCAGGTAGCTCTGGGAGAGGCAGGCAGCTGCGCAGGTTGGATGGCAGTGGCTCGGGCAGCAGTGGAGGGGCTAAGGTGATATTTTGGGAGGCTATATCCCTCCCAACCCTACCTTAGTGCTGGCCTGTGCACCAGGCTCCAGAGCCCCTGCCGAGGTTTGTGCCAGTGGTGGCTGCACGCACCCCTCTGGGTGGATGATGAGGCAGCACAGGCATGCATGCCTCTGGGTGGACGGCAGTGGAGGGGATGGGCTTGTGCTGCCCCAGCCCCTCCCCCACCCTGTGCCCCATGCCTCGGAGCAGATGGCAGGGGAGAAGCCTGGGGTTGCACAGTCTCAGGCCCTTCCCCCGCTGTCCACCTGGGGTGGGGGGGGACACGGACGGGTGCAGCCACCACTGGCGCAAAGCCCAGCTGGGGCTCTGGAGCCCAGTGCACAGGAGTGGCACTAGAAGGGGGCTGGGGGTGGGCGTTATAGCTACCTCAAAATTCACCTTACCCCCTAACCCCGTAGCAACCCCTCCAGCACCACCTGGGCCACTGCCTCCCACCCCACACCTGAACCTGCCCCTCCCAGCACTGACCGGGTTACCGCCGCCCACTCACCCAGCTCATTAGTGATTTTCTCTTCACTCCTCTTTTTTCTCCTCTCTCCTCTTCTTCTATTTCTTCTCTTTTTTCTCTCTTCTCTTTTTTCTTTTTTTCTCTCCTCTTTTTTTCTCTTTTCTTTCTCTCTCCCTTCTTTCTTTCTCTTTTTTCCCCCTCTCATCACAACATGCTTAACAAAAAAAATACACAACAACCAAAGGTAGTACATGAAGTTTTATTTATTGTCACCAGATTTAGAATTTTTAGAACCCTTGTATTTACTGTAAAAAACCAACACTACTTATGATTATTATCTATATTAATATGCAATGTATCCTGCATGTGCCACCCCCACCCCAGTTTTGTTTTTCTGGCATGCCGGCACTCCAGCACCTTACATTATGTATTTTTAAGCATTTTGGCTGAAAAAATTGCCTACCCCTGCTTTAGGCCCTCAGCCAACAAGCTGAGCATAAGTCTGAGATGAGAAAGTGCACAATGCTCTGATAGGAAGGTCAAACACAGCAATTGTTTACTAACCTGTTAAGCTGAGGAGAAACAATCTTACAGGTAAAATTATCACTCAGATATTTTGTTTGTTTATTCTTATATCTCTGATGTTTACTATTGTTCTTATAATAAATCTTTCTGTTATCTTTTATAACTTACTTATTGTCAAGGATAAGTGTGATTTCAGAGCATCCAAACATACAGGCAGGCTTTTTCTAGGGAAGAAGGGATCTAAAATTTCTGAGCAAATGACCATACAAGGGTACAATTCTACTAGCCAGAAAATTGCCCTTTGCTAAGTCCTGGCAAGACCCAGGTAAGTCAAGTAAAGCTGAGGCACCATCAGTCATGGAGGTAACCTTTGTAGCAACTCAGGTCAAGCAGCAGAAAGCAGACAGGGGCTTGTGGCTAAGGGCACTCCTGAAGGTGTGAGAACATACCCCAGGAATAGTCTCAAGGGCACATCCAACCAAATCTGGGGGCAGGGTTTGTCACAATACATGTATACATAAGTATTGATATAGACATAACTTACACATACTCTACCAAAAAACAGATAATACTGATACTTACTGCAATTCTGCTCATCTGACCCATCACCACAGTCATTATCTGTATCACACAGCCAGATCCTTGGAATACACCTGCTATTGTCACAGGTGAACAAGGTTACAGAGCATGAAGTAGGATCCTGTGTGGGACAATGCTGTTCATCACTGCCATCAAGACAGTCATTATGTTTATCACAGCGCCAGCGACCTGGAATGCACTGTCCATTGCTACAGGTAAATGCTGATGAAGCACAAGAATTGTCTAAACAAGAAACAAATTGTTAGAAAGTTTGTACAGAGATGCCCAAGCCTACCCTCCTCCTTCTCAGGACTCTAAATATACTTGTGTCACATCTAAAATCTACAATCAAACAATTGTCCATAATAAAAACATCTCAGTAACACTAAGAAATGCATTTTAAAGCAATTTTAATTTAAATTTAAAATGTCAAATCATTTCTAACAAACTAAAATGTGGAGATTTTCAAAAATATTTCCAAACAATATAAAAAAAAGATGCAAAACCATTTGCTAATCTGATTATTTTGTCTACTCCTTCATTGTCAACTAAAATGTCATTTTAGTTGTCCCACAATAACCTAGCAATACAGAGCCAGATTCTACACTCAGTTATTAGGGCTGTGTGAAACAGCACCGTTTCATTTCACCTTGAGTTTCAAGGTTGCAACAGAACAGCATTTCATATCAAATTTCATTTTGAGTCGAAACAGCTCTTCCATTTTGCTTTGTCAAAACAGTAAGGATGTTTCGACTCTGTTTCGATGTTTCACTAGATCAGGCCAGGACGTCAGCCCACATGTGCACTAGATCAGCCGCTGACTCCCCACCCATGACCCAATCTAGTGCAGGAGATAGGAAATCAGCCCAGCTGGGCTGACTTCCAATATCTAGCGCTACGGTCAAAATGTTTTGGCTAGCCTTGTTTTGTTTCAAGGCTGTTTTGACTCCCTTTGTTTCATTTTGATTTTGCTGTTTTGACCTCAAAATGAGTCAAAACAGTGTCAAAACGAAACAGCCAGTGAAATTTCGTACACCCCTATCAGTTATGCATGTGCAATTCCCAATTAAGTCAATGTAATCTGGTCCTTTGTATCAGGCAGATTATCCATGTTTCCATTTTATCTTGGTGATGATTTATAAAGAGGAATTATCTTTGAATTTGACAATAAAATAAATATGTCATATTAGTCCAATATCTTACCTCTATTTTATCATCCATAATAATTCTACTACTCTCAATTTAGTTTTCTCAGCATATTTAAACTTTTTGTCTGCTTGACCTAATTTACAGCAATAAGGCTACAAACAGTGGCTGAAAAAGCACTCTAAATTTATTTTACTGAAGAATGAGAGAAACAAAGCACAGCAAACAGACTTGGGAGAACCTAGGCTGATGAAATGAAAACCTAGGCAAAAACTACCTGGATGCTAAACCAAATCAAGTATTAACTTTTACTCTTGGAAAAAAGAGCTAAACTTTGTTGCTTTAAAATATCCACAATGCCCTTTCTAATTTTAGCTGGAAGCAGAAATGAACAGCTATATCTGTCATCATTATGAGATCCATAAAATAAAGGAAATCACCTAAAGAAAACCATCCTTGTGATATTTTAACCCAAACATTCTGACAAATGATGTTTGTATATTTTCGCATGAGCTATAGGGAGGAACCTACCAAATTCATGGTGGAAGTAGGCTGTGAAGCAGCTTCTTTATCTTGCAGGTTCCCACACACACATCCCCAAACCCTGCTGATTGGAAGAGAGGTCCCATCACTCACTCCTGATGTGGAAACCTTGGTTTTAAATATGGCACCATTACTGCCTCCTGTCTGGTCATCAACAAGCAACAGGGATACCAGGGCCCCTCCACCAATCAGCAGTGGGGGGTAGGAGGGTGCAAAGGCAACCTGAAAGATTAAATTGAAGGAGCTGCCACACAAGCCACTTCCACTGTGAATTCAGTAAATCCCTAGCTATAGGAGCCCAGCATTGTATCACTTGTTCATGTAAGTGGTTCTATTAATTTCTAAACACATGAAGAAAGACTTCAAGATTTGTCCACAGATCAACACCTGAAACCTGGGGTGCTTATTGAAATCAAAGCAGCCACCAAAAGCTTTCAGAGGTACAAGTATTATTAACCATAAATGACAAAGACTGCTTACTTAGTGATCCACAGTTTTGTTCATCGCTGTTATCATGACAATCATCAACGCCATCGCACTGGTAGTGCCTTGGCACACATCTTCCATTACCACAGGAAAATGAATATGAACCACACTGCAAAGTAGGTGGCTCATTTGATGGATCTTCAATGCATGTCAACTGATTGGCAGCCAGTTTCATACCATATGGACAGCCACAAACCCTCTGAAAATTAGGTACTGGGAAGCAAAAATGGGTGCAGTCTCCATTGGGATTTGTCCCTCTATTACAATAGTTAGATCCTAAAGAAATGTAGAAACAGATTGATACAAGTTCAGTATGTAAGTTTGAAAGCTCTCAAAATACATTGTTTACGTTCAAATCCAATATGTACTGTAAATAATTACTGATGTACAATGGAATGATCTGGGTACTAGGAACATGGGATTGGAAGTAGCCTTCTGGGCCATCAGATCCAGTGTCCTGTGTTTTGCAAGTAATAGTTTAACCAAAGAATCCCCCAAAACTGCCACTTGAAGCCTTTACAACATACCTATGAACACAAAACTAAAAATACCAGGAGCACTCTCCATGAGGAACAGGTAAAATAAGGAGACAAGGGCACCTCCAATGCTTTATCACTGTAATGACAGAAAAGCACTTTGAAATGCTCAGAAAATCCTTGGAAGAGGACCATGCTCCACACTACAGAAGAAGAGAAAAACCACACAGTCGTTGCCAATTTGATACAAGGGGAAAAAAAGTCTCTCCTGACTGCAATTTTGGCAATTGACTCTGAGTGGAAGAGCAAGATCCTCCAGCCAAGAACCTCAGAATTTTCTGAGCACTGGAAAGAGCACCCAAGCACCACAGTCAACTCCCTTCTCACCTCCCACCTCCACCAGATTTATCTGTGGACAATGTCCAGAGCTTCAGAGAAATGTGGGAGGGAAAGATATCACTAGTATTCTAGTGCTCATGATGGGAAAAACATCCTCCCTGGCCTCTGCAGATGACCAGCACGCAACTAGTGTTTTATACAAAGACACAGGGGTTAATTCTGACCTTATTTATACCTATGCAAATTAAGATTAAGTTCACTGAAGTCAGAAGAGTTACAATGATACAAATAAGATAATAAACAGGTGTAGTACAGACAGTTTTATAACTGATCTCTCCTAGGAGAAAGACATCCAACAGCATGCTACGTATTTCGAGTTCAGTTCTGTAGCTGCCTGGAAACCGGAAGACATGAATGCTGCCAATTGGAATTTTTTGCTTGAGTGAGAACTGTGGGATTTGATCCACAGATGCACACTATATATAACCCCACCTCAAGATTTTGCTGTTTACTACATGAATTGGATGTTACTGCATATTAACTACTGCATACTTTCAAATAAGTTCAAGAACATAATTCGCTGAGCAAAAAGAGAGAAAGAAAATCTTAGCCATAAAAAGTGCTAATTTAAAGGACAGTACAGTAAGATTCACGAAGTATTTAGTAGGACTCTGCAAAGCTGCAGTCCCTGTTTTGATTTGGCAGAGATTTGGTGGCCAAATCTCCAAATCCAAACCGAATCAGGAGACCCTTTATTCTCTCCAAATCAAATCAAAACCCTCCAAATCAATTCGGAGAGATTAGGAAAGATTTGGCAATTTGGACATAGACACAGCTTTAAATGTTTTTTCTACATACCTCAACGTAGCAGGGGCTCATGAATGCTGCAATGCTGGGGCAGATGAGGCATCCCCCAAGAGTGCAGGGGGCTCCCCAGCATGCTCAGCAGCAGACCCAGAAGTGGACCAAAAGCACTTCTGGTCCACTTCTGGGTCAGAGGGGGAGTGCAGTGGGATGTCCCCCCTGCATGCCTCTGGCTCAGCAACCAGTACCTCCTGGGCCTGGGGGGGCACCCAGGGTCCCCCCCATGGCCAATTACTAAGTTGGGGAGCATGGGGGCACCCTGGTGCACTCCCATGTCAACCCAGATGTGGACCAGAAGTACCAGAGTGTACTTCTGGTCCACTTCTGGGTTCACCACCTAGCATGGAAGGTACCCCTCTACACTCTGCTGGGGCAGATGGAGCATCCCACAATCACAGCATTCACAAGCCACACCTGGTACCTTGAGGTATGTAAAAAAACATTTAAAGATGTGTCTATGACCAAATCGCTGATTCTCCGAATCAGTGTCGAATCTTCAGATTCAGATTCAGTTGAATTCAATTGGGGATAGTGATCTGAATCAACTAAACGAATCACTGTCCCCAATTCAGGCCAAATCCAAATCAAATACAGCTTGTTTTGCACACCCCTAGTATTTAGCCTAATCCTCAAGATTTTACCACAATGAAGGAGCATGGTTTAAATAAAATATCCTCTGTGAAAGAAGAAATGCTGGATTGTAATGAATGTTAAAATTGGCTAAAATATAATTAATTCATAATTTAATCCTTAAAGCCATTAAAGGAGTGAGTTACCCAATCAAAACCTCACACATTCACAAAATGCTGGATTAAATACCTAGTGTTGGTGATGGTAAACCTCTACAGTGCTATTCCCCAAAGTGTTTCAGTTATGATCTGGAGGGGCTAACATTAAAAGGGACCAGTGAAAATGATTTGTCCTTTGCTCCCTCTTCCATAAGTATAGCAAACTAACTTACCTATTTGGGAATGAGCATCGTATCCTTTAACATGCATAATATTACTAATGCCTCTCCTAATAATAGTCATTTCTCCTCCATCCAATTTTCTCACTCGAACTATTCCTCCAAGTCTCCAGTCAGTAAAGTATGCATAACCTGTATTGAAAGACATTTAGTACTTAGTTAAAATATAACATGGGATCAAACAATGCCAGAGATTTGTCATGAAAATCTAACTGAATTCTCAGATCTAACTCTTTTTAGGAAAAATATGAAAGGAGAAAAATGGCAGCAAGTACAAAATGATCACAGAATACAATTACAGACACAATTCCATAAATTGACCTATTACAAAATCTGTAGAAATGTCTTAATCAGAAGTAGACCCAGCCCAGAAAACCAAAATCCAAAGTGCCCTACAAGACCAGCTATGCAAAAATGTAGATCCGATTCTACATCAGACTGTATTCAACCTTGTGCCATTTCAATTTCTAATATAACTTTTAAAACAGTTTGCTATAGTAAACCTTTCCAGAATCCCTGATGATTTTTTTGCAGAGAAGTTTGCTTAATGTTATAATGGACCACATTCTGATACCTTTATTCCCTTTGTTTGAGCCATTCTTGGTAAATATTAGGAAATATTCTACACGTAATGAAGACAAACTGGTGAATTTCTGAACATGTCGAGAGGTCAATGGAAGTTGAGCACAGATGAAACCTCTTGGGTATTAGCACATTATCCATCTTGCAGCTACCCAGTCATGCTTTTTAGCAGCTGTAGTTCTTAGTTTAGGGTTAACAGATCCACAGAACTGATCATTTAAATTCTCAAATGATTACATACAAACATACAAAAAGCAGTCTTCAAAATAAGTAAACAACACCGAATATATTTTATTGGAAGTCAACACTGTCTTTTATAGAAATCTTGATCTCAAAAGACTGCATATTATTTTGTCATATATAATCTCTGATGATTATATGGTCTTTTAATAGGTACATTTTTCAATGTTATACTCACTTGCAAAGATAGTAAGGCCAAATGGATGAGTCATCTGTGTAATACGTTCAAGAGTCCTTCTGTCTCGCCCATCAAAGGTACTGTGCTCAATTTTATCAAAAAAGGCATCAACCCAGTACAGCCTTAAAGCCCTAAAAATAATAAAAATGTTTTATTGCCAAGATTTACATTTTTACAAACAGGGTAGGACTAACATTTTCCCAAATAAGCAAACAATTTTACATCATTCAAGAAGTTATTATATGTTTTTTTATGAAAAACTTTTAAATGTTATAGAAATTTCGAGCTTTAAGAAAAATAAATACAGTCTCCCGAGAAGGCAACTGTCAGATTTTACAATGTACTATATATGAGACAATGTCCAGGTTGCTCCTTCTTGGAAAAAAAATGTTAAAGAGATACTCTTAATGGTGTCTTCTAATTGTTTAAAGAAAAAAAAACAAATTTACTTAAAAACACTGCTATGTCTTTCCTTCTGCATTTTTCTTACCCCCAGTCAATGGCTAAGCCATTAGGCCAGCCAAGTGTTGTGTTCACAATTGGTAAGGCATGGGATCCATCACTCCAGGCTCTCATGATTTTAGCAGGACGGAACCAATCTGTCCAGAATATATAACTATGGGGGGGAAAAAGAAGACAAAAGAAAACTCATGGGAAATATACCTAACCATGAAGATATCATTGTTTTCCTTCAGTGAAATAGTTTGTTTAGCATGACAAATGCACAGTTTAAAAAGCACACTTTTCTTATCTGTGTCCTAAATTTGCATACATTAGAAAAGCTATAAGTTTCTGTTGGCTGGTAGAAATGGCTCCACTCAGGTAAGATTTTATAACTCTTATCCAGGTAGTAAAATAAAACTAAGTATGAAAATATGCCAAATACACTGCACCTGACCAGGAAGGTATAAACTGGACATCCAAGAGCTAACAGCTGCATATCTTGTCAGAGTGGAGGAAGTATTTGCACACTTAAAACAAGTTTTAACAAGCCCTTCCTGTTTCCAGAGTTTGAAGGCCCTTTTCCCCCCCATATTCCAAACCAAATTAGCCAAAACAAATTCCATATCCGTGAGTTAGTCCAATACCATAAGTGGACCTACTACCAAAAAACATCCTCCACCTCTATCTGGGGCTTCAGATGTTTCCAAAACCTTTGACAAGCATCCTATTTGCAGGCCCAGCCTGGAGGCTTGGGGCTCAGATGCCCCTGAGTTTTGCTTGCCATCGGCCATAAGGCCACAGGGGCAAGCTAGGGAGGAGTCTCCCTTTTCCATAAAGTGGGCATAAAGACAAGAACTTCCCACTCCAGCAGCTAATTAGGATACCTCCTGTAATACTATACATTACTTGGCAGGTACTATCCCCACGGCAGGAGAGCAGTCTTACCCGACCACCTCAGTGGTCACGGTATTTCCCTCGCCAGGCAGGACTATGCTTGATCTGAGCCCACAAGAGGAGTTTGAAGGACATATATCCAATAAAAATGGAGAAAGCAGAGGCATGCTCATCTACATTTTCTGCATAGCAACATCCTACTATCAACAGGACATTCTGAAGCACGTCCTGCCCACCCACCTCCTCCAGATAACACTCTTAAGCCTAGAAACTTTGGTCTCCAGGTCAGTAGCAGCTGCAAAGGAACATTGCAAAGGAACATTCCAGAGTGAATTTGTCAGTATAGTTCTAGGTTTGGTGCATAATGGCAGGAGCAGGTGGATGGGGCAAAACCAGGAATGTCCTTGACAAACCATGCTGTCACTGCAGTATAGACGTGGTCAAACACACCTAGAGTCCTGACCTTTCAATACACCTATAGTTGTAGAGCTGAAAGTTGTTGCTTAATACATCTGTCTGTCTATCTGAGTAAATGAAAAGCTTAACATTCCAAGGATTAGATATCAAGAATGTTCCTTATCAGCTCATCACGACATTTTTAAGACAGCTCAGTCACCTCTGGGATTGTTATTAAAAGTGAAAATAGAATTAAAGAAACCAGGCAAAGAATCATTAAAATATTCCATAATAGGGATAGGGACTTGAAGTATGTGGTAAAAAACTAAGCTTTATCATAGCCATAGATGCAGAGAATTATCATTATAGGCAAAGTTTTTCTATCAAAGGAAACTCAGATTTTTTTTTTTCAAACACAGTACAACCTTGTTATTCAGACTGCATCAAATATAGACAGAAGCATCTTTCAGGTTTCAAATAAAATTATTCAGACACAGAAAATGAAAGTCATCATTAGAAAGGATCCAAGTTATCATTCTGAGGAGCAAATGTGTATTAAAAGTAAGAGAGAGAACTTTATCTTTAGCCTGTGGAGAACAGTTTTCTAATCCAAATGATCCAAATTAACAGGCTTCTCTTGGCTTTATATCAATAGACAAAAGCAAAAGAAAAAAATGTTGTGCCTTTAAAGATAATTCTGTTGAGTATTCCTTTCAAGCTAAATCTGTATCACCTTGCACTTTGGTTTGGGTGCTGAATTCTGTGCCAGCATAAACCAAAAAAATACTAAAGAAGAAGGAAGCAGGAGAAAGAAGATATTTTGAAAATGAGAAGTCCAAAGTCAGACATTCTGTCAAGCTGATGCTGTTTAAAACTCGTAACTTCAGAATCTTTAAAAACAAAACTCAGAAAGTTATACTTACCCAATAACAGGATGAACCACTATTGATCGAGGATTATTTAAATTCTGAACAATAGCTCGTCTGGATTTATCTGCCAGCCTCATCACACTAATGCTCCTATATCGAGGGTCTGTCCAATATAGATTCTTTGAGATCCAGTCAAAGGCCAAATCTTCAACACCTTCCACCCTATTGGCCGTCAGGATTTCTCTGCCTAGAATCCATAACATACAGCATAGTTAAAAACCTTCAGAAGCAGATTAATTAATAGGAAACAAAGAGGTTTCTGTTAGTACAGATTCTGCTTTTGCATGATCTTAAATATTATGTCTAAGTTGCTAAATAATGACAGTGGGCTTGAGAGCGAATTGGAGACAACAAGCATCATATTCCTAAAGGAGAAAATATGGTTTGACATAGGACAGGAGCTGACAACCTTGTGGATTTTAATTTTGCCTTCTCCCAGGAAAATAACAGTTTGTGCAGCGAGGAATTCTGCCTAAACAGGCTAGGGATCAGTGGCACAAAGAATGGCTATTTGTATCTCCTGTAACTTTTTTTGTTTCAGCATCACATCAGTTTTGGTGTCTTGATTCTGTATTCTTTGCTTACCCAAATATCTCAGTAAGGACCATAGGAGCTGTGGTATACAAAGAATGAAAAACGGAACTCAAAGAATATCAGTGAGATGGCCAAATGTTGAAAATTATAAAATTTGCTGCCAGTGTAAATACCCCTACATATGGAGGGAGAAGCCATAAGCAGTAGTTTGCATCTCACCAGAGCCATCAGTCTTCTGTTTATAAATAATATCTCTACTTGTGTCTGAAAAGAAAATGGTGTCCTCCTGTGCATAGAAATCAATTCCAACAAAATATGAAGGGCTCCCAGTCACTGGGATGATCACATCTTCCTGGGTAGAGAGATTGAATGGAATCCCACGTACTGCTAACTGTGATGAGAAGAGCAAGAACTGTTGCACAGCTGTAAAAAAATAGACAAATTTTAGTTCCTTATAGGCTTTGCCTACAGACTCAGGTGAGTCAAAATTAATCAAAGGAGATTTTTAGCTTTATTTTTCTTGTTTTAAAAATGAAACACAAGGAATAAAAGGAATCACAAAAAATTAAGATGCAAAGGCAAAGACGAGAATATAAAAAAAATGAAAATTTCAAAAAAAAGGAGGGAGAATAAAAAAAATTGTTGAAGTAATAAAATGAAAGAAGATAAACAGAATCCAGCAGAGAACATATGTGGCAGGGTCTTTAAAAAAAACAACATGGGACATATAGCAGTTAAAGACTCAAGATCTCATTACAAGAAAATACTGCTCCTTTAAAACAACAATCACTGTTTTTTCATTACTCATTATGGTGACCCACTGATAGACCACTGGCTCTGTGTGGCCTCCAACATTACCAGACCATAACTAACTTGACCATGTCCTAGTTCTCTTGTGACGCTTGTAGCAAGAGTACTAATTTTAAAGAAGCAACAGTAGAAGTTGGCATGTGTAGCTGCCAACAGAAGCCACAGAGAAATAACATTGGAAAGCTAACCATAGCTAACCCAATGTGGCTAATGTGAATTGAGAAGGGTAACCCTTTATTTTAGCTTTCTCTAAATTCCTATTTAAACAGTTCTCCAAGCCCCTTCAGTGCTCCTTTACTCAATTCTTTCTTAATCTACTTTTCTCTTCCCAGCTCTTCATCTCTCACCCTTTACTTTTACATACATGATACCCTGCCATAGCATATATTTTGAGGTCATTTTTTGCTTGGAGCAGACCAATTATACCTGTAACTTCTTTTTATACAGTAATACTACTTACCACAGCCCTAACCCACTGCCTTACCAACACAATGTCGCCCATCTATGTGTAGATCAAAGCCCAACATGCATTTGCAGCGGTAACCCAGTCCATCGTTATCTGTTCTGTGGCTGAGAACACAGATCTGTTCACAACCCCCATTATTACTGCCACAAGGATTTCTTACTGGAAAATAAGATGGAAGAAATTGAACTGTCAGGAAAAATTTGGGGTATCACAAGTTTTTAGGTTTTTGGATTTTCCCTAGTCTTTCCAGCAGATCATTTGGAGATATACTGCCTCAGTGCCAAGGGAACTCTCACTGGAATTACGTTGTGCAGAAAGCATGAAACATGGGACCCAACCCTGGAAGGTTCTGAGCATTTCCCATGAAGTGCTGGACTCCCAAATTCCCATTAAAGTTAAATGGTATTCAGATTGCTTGGCATTTTCCAAAAAATCATTCAGCACATTACAGGCTTGAGCTTTTAAGTCTAACTCTTGAGTACGTAATTTTCTGCACCCAGATACAATACACCATTATGTCTTATATACAGAACATTCACTTGTCAATGAGGGCCCAATCCAAATTCTGATAAGGTATATGACTGCATTTATTTTAATGGGAGCTGGATCAAACCCTAGAAGCCAAAATAGCTCATTAACAAAATAGATCATTCTAAATATTGGTATATCTATCAAACATAGTTTTTAACAGTCTACTGGGGCTGGGTAGACTGTTAAAAGCCAGTGGGTGATAAAAACCAACTGTGCATTCATGGAGAACAATTATTACAACTAGCAACTTTTTATCAACTCTAAAGAGAAAATTGTTACCCCCTCTCTTGACTATCAGCTGGCTTACCGTAAGGCTGCCTAAGGGCATGATACACTGTCACTCCATAAGGCCTCAATGAAGACTGATAGATAACTTGAGGGTTAGATTCTGAAAACTTATTAGCCTTCAACACTGCCATCTTTGTCCAATCAGTAAAATAAACATTATGTTCAAAAAGACTTATTCCATAGGGGTGAGGAATCAGCGAGCCACCATGAGCTACTGTTCTCCTGTTACAAAGACATTTTTAAAGTTACATAAGGAATACTGTCAGAAAGATCAATTCACTTCATTTTGAACAACAAGAGAAAAAAGGAAACTTTACTTATTCATGAACTGACATCTATTTTTGTAAGTAGATGATTGGCCAAGATTTAGATGGAAGAGACCAAAATTAGTCAAAGAAATAAAGTTATTATCAAGTTTACCAAGATGGCTTCAAATTTAAGACAATCCTCACAACAATTAGATTCTAGACATGGAAAATTATAAAACTGTTATAATTTTCTATGTCTAGAATCTAATTATTGGAGGGTCTTCCTAAATTTCTCCCCTCCGCCAGCAGAAAAACAGTGACATGGGGACAAGAGCAGGCAGTAAGGAGCAGGCGAAAGGGAAAGCAGCAGTGGGGAGGGGGCAGACAGAGCAGGGCTGGCAGCAGTGGAAGCAGTGGCAGGAGGCATGTTGTGGTGAAAGCAGGGGTGGAGGAGCAGGCAGGAGGGGACAAGTGGCATGTGAAAAAGGGGCAGCCTGACCTTTGAATCTTGTCCCCTGTCATCACTTATTCCCCACCATGTCTGACCCCCCACCACTTGCCCCTTCAATCTACCTCCCCACCACCTTTCTCTCTGCCTTCTCCCTGCCCCACCCTGCTGCTTTCCCCACATGATCTGGACACTGAGGGATCCCAGAGCTGCTCCTGACCCACTCCTGCCCTGCAGTGCAGGGAGCAGCTGTGCAGACAGCCTAGCTCAGCCAGGGACAATGATAGCAGCACACAGGTGCCTGGATCTCCTCCCTCTCCCCCTGGCCAGGAACAGGTGAGAAAGAGGAGCCTGCAAGCTGCCACAGCTGCTCCCTGCAGCATGGGAGCGCTGGGGGTCCCCCTGGGCATTTTTACACATGCTCCAGGGGTGGGGTAGGGCACTTTAATTAAAAGTGTCCCTGCACTTCAAAGTGACAGCAAGGGCATGTTAACTAACTAAAGCTCCTTCAATGAGTCCAGTGTAAACAAAAGCTTAGTTAACGAGCTTTAGTTAGAGTGCCTCTGCCACCATTTTGCAGCACTGGAACGCCGATACGTGAGATGAAGACACTGCTGGAGCGTACTAATTAGCAGGCTCCAGCAGACTTCCTTATCAAGTCTGCTCCGATGCACTGCTATTAAGGCACATCAGAGCAGCCTCCCTGCACATCTACAGACACCCCCTGTGCCTACTTCTGCTGGCAGTTGGACAGCTCCAGCTGGGAGCTGTGGGGAGCAGCTGTGCAAAGAGCCCAGCTCAGCTGGAAACCACAGCAGCAGCAAGCAGATACCTTCTTTCAGAGTCTGCTCCCTATCAGCAAGGGAAAGGGAGGTGAACTGACACCAGAAGCAGGAACTTGTGTGCTGCTGACGTTGTCCATAGGGAGCTGCACTTCCTGCACAGCCACTCCCCACAGCACTCAGCTGGAAGAGTCTGATATTCAATTCTAAGATGAGGCTTTGTTTTCATCATGACGAATGGAAGAAAAAAACCCCTCATCTTGGAATTGAGGAAATATGGTATAAATGTACAAAGAATAGCCAAAGCCATCTGATCAGAAAGTTGGTACTCTCCAGAGATGTGCAGGACATGTAAAGGATAAAGATGAAAAATCTGAAATGGAGGAATGAATAAAAAATGACAAAGTGCATAACACAAGAGCCAGCAAAGACAGAAGATTAGGAAAGTCTGTAACAGTTGGAAAAGAGATAAAATGAACCTCAAATAAACATGAGAAAAACATCAAACCAAGTGAGAATCAGATCTATTACACAGTAACATTTGGAGAAACTTGCAGAGGCCTATGGACAGAAAGGATCCACTAAGTCTAAACAAGTTACACATGGAATACAATGAAAATAAATGCATTACAATGAAATACCATCCATTAGGGGTTCACAGGTAAAGACTTTCTTGGCCAATACCAATAGCCAATTATTAACCAGTCATATCAGCTGATACCAATCCAAAAGCCAATCTACAGGAATGCAGCTGGGCAACATGGAGAGCAGCACCCAGCAGACAAGTCTGTGGAGAGGAAAGGGCATGTGGGAGGGAAGGGGCACGGGGTGGCCCCATGGTGAGGAAAGGAGTGGGGCAGGTGCTGCCCAGCCAGGGCAGTGAATGAGACACTGGAGCTGGGAGCAGAGTGGAGCCACAGATGGCTCCTCCAGTGGGTGCAGGGATGGTGGTGAGGGGAGCAGCTCCCCGCTGTTGCACACACCCTCAAAGGCAGCATGGGGGGCATGTGTCCCCCCCCAGATTTGTGCATGGGAAGGAGGCCGGCTACCTGCTGCAGGCTCAGGCCACAGGCTGCTCCAGCCTCTTCCCAGTAGAGGGGCCTGAGCAGCCCAGGGCAGGCAGGTAGAGGCAGTGGTGCTGTGAAGAATGGCTACAGCGGGTGGGGCTACAGGGAATTTTGGGGTGGCTATAGCCCCCAAGCTCCCTCCTAGCACCGCCCCTGCTTGGGGTACTCCAGTTTGCTGCCTTTCTTTGGGAGCCCTGTGCTGGTATGCATCCACTGCAGCACAGGACTCCCAAGGGAAAGAGGGTAAAGCAGAGTGACCCAAGCAGAAGTGATGCTGGGGGAGGCTTGGGAGGATATAGCCACCCCAAAATTTCCTGTAGCCACCCCAGTAGTCACCCCTCCCAGCACTACCAACCTGCGCAGCTGAGTCTGCTCCACTCCTGCCTGCTCCAAGCCCAGCTCCAACCCAAACCCCTCACCAAGAAGAGGCTTGTGCAGCCCCTAGCCCCAAGCTTGCAGTGGGCAGCCCACCTCTGCCCTGTGCACAAATCTGAGGGGAAGTATCCTCCCCTGGGGATGCATGTAGCAGCAGGGAGCTTCCCCACCACTCCTGCGCTGGACAAGCTGCCTGAAGCTATGTCCCACGCCTGGCCCTGGGGTCCCACTCACTGCCCTAGTTGGGCAGCATCTGCCCCAGCCCCTGCCTCTGCCCCACTCCCTGCCTCACTGTGGGGGCCTCTATCTGCCCCCAACCCTCTTTTTCCTCCACAGACTTACCTGCAAGGTGCTGCTCTTTAAGCTGACGAGCTGCATTCCTGACCATGTGCATGGTGTGGCTGTGCACATGCACATGGCCTTTATCAGCAACATGATTGGCTTACACAGGCCAAAAAAAGCCAATAGCCAATAATGTTAATTTTCCTTTTATCAGTGCTAATCCAATATGCAACTGATATATCAGTACACCTCTACCATCCATTTATATAATATACATTATTCCAACAATGTTTGAGTAGAATGGATGCTGGATTAATTAAGCAAAATGTTTCATTCACCTAACAATCCTTAACTATCAGTATAGAAACAATAACTCGATTCATGACATAAGGGTCTCTTCCTATAGATAAGCCAAAAATCTATGCTTCCAGAGCCCTCCAGTTGCAATAAGATATATGCTACAGTTTTGCAAGGTATCATTCAGGAGGGCAATTACACTTGCTTTTAACAGTACCTTAATACTATACCAATGATACATTTGCTAAATGCATATTTTTACCTTGATGTAAAATTCTCAGCTATATGAACAATAAGTTGTAAATTCTCTTAGAAAAGCAGAGACTATTCTAATCACTTGCATTCCAGCCTTGCTAACCTCTGAAAATGGCCTTAAAAAGTACAGATAAAGGAGCAAAACAAAGATACCAACGTTATTCTTCATGTGAGCATTTCTTCACGTACAAGTAAACTGTGCAATAGATCTGTTTGCTTGAGAGAGGGTTGGTTTTTAGACAGTGTACATTACAAAGAACTAGAAAAAGTGCAACTTCTGTCTCTATGTTACCCAACTAAGAAGCCATAGCTGGACATGTAGAGGCAAACTTCTCAACAATATACAATAAATAAGGCTTGACACATTTTTCCACTGTGTGCTATGAGCACTCCCTAATTTTATACTGAAAATAATACAGAATCTCAGATGCTATTTGGTGATAACTGTTTGTAAATGCTGACTTACTAAACAACTGTTACTGCAGACTTAAAATTAGGTTTAAAGTGTGATCAGGGGATTAGAAATCAGAACATTTAATGTCCTTCATGCAGCATGAGTTTGAGGAAGTTTGAATGAATACAGCAAAATAGTGCAAGGAAAAGACACAAAAAGAAAATGTAAGGTGAAGAGGTAATAAAATAATGAAAGATGAATGTAATCATAAGACATGAACCAAGATATCAGACAATAAAAAGTAAAGTGAATGAAGAAGGAAGTCCAAAAAGTATAAAGGGAAAAAAGTGGGGTTCAAGCAGCATAAATCTTCAGGTTTAATACTGGAGAATTTATGACTTTCCAAATTTCATGTCACCACATATATCAAGGTACACTCCATCACATTCTAATTATATTGTTATATAGGTCTTTTATCCAACTTGTTTTGTTGGATACATCTTTATTTAAACTAGATTAAAAGTACAAGTAATGGTCCCATGTAACACAGTACAAGTAGTGGTCCCATGTAACATAAAAAATAAGATTCTTTCCTACCTTTGAAGTCCATCATAAGTTACAGTCTCAATGTAATCAAACCGACTGTCAACCCAGTAAAGTCTTTTCGAAACAATATCCAGAGTTATTCCAGCAGGCCAGCCTAATTTTGTTTTTATCAGATCTTTACGGTTTGTGCCATCCATGAAGGCTCTTTCCACTTTAGGATCTCCAGAAAGACTATCCCAGTCTGAGAAAAATAAATAACTACAAAAGAAAAAAAATAAAGTTCTGATGTTTCCTTAAGCTTTTATGTGGAAGCTATATTTTCTGTAGGTTTTCAGAATGTTTTATCAGTTAAAATATTAAGTTTTCAGGGTTGGAGCCAGTTCTTCAGCTGACATTCAACAGAGGCAAATTAAGTGACCTCAGCTGAGGACCAGGCCTGTTGTTTTTAGTAGTAACAGTGGAGTCCAGCAAGACGGGAGATTTTACTCAGAGGTTAATGGAAATTCTAGTGTGCTTATCAAGGGACACAGAAATATTAATAAAATAGTCTGCAAAAGCTAGGATCAACTAGGTGGGCCTTCTTAAGGAAGATCCAACTTTATCATGCTTCTGAAATATATAGACTTGGAGTACATATAAGCTTCACAGGGTTCACCCACCACTTCAGCTTATGCTGCAAACAGTTCACAGTTATAAATAAAATCGTGAAGAATAAATTCTACCCTTGGATGCACACCCACATATCTCATTGACGGATTAGTGCATAGATACATCTTTTTTTGTCTTAAGACAGACTCCAAAAAGTGAGAGTAAAAGTAATTTCCAGAACTGCCAAACAAACAATTCAGCGGTATGATTTAGCTTCGGTTTTATGTATAGATGTTTCTCCATGTTTAGGTAAGTATACAATGTTCCTCCCAAATAACATAATTGTACAACATAATATGTAGAAGAATACCTTAATTGCACTATGAAATGTAGCCACCTCTGGAAGATAATGCAAGATAACAGAAGATAATTCTATGTCAGTAACTCTACACTCAAGGAGTTGGAAATTTGGAAAGGAAGAGTGTTAGATAACTTTTTTATTTTAATCTGATGATCCCCATGAAATGTTACTGAACTGCTAAGTTTAAATTTTCTTAACTCAGCCAAATGGATCACAAATTGCCAGAACTCTATGTTGTGTTTTATTCCCAAAGGCAATTGTGGCCTACTTTTCTTAGTTACTATTCCTCTACAAATTAATACAGGGATTTTAGCCATCCTCTCATTACTTCATGTTAATCACTTACCCAACAGTTGGGTCAAGTGCTATTCCTCTAGGATTTCCCAGATTTTCAGCAATGAGTGTTACACGGTTTGTTCCATCCAAATTTACCATGTCTATTCTGTTCACACTGGTTTCGACTACATACAGTTTATTGTTAACCCAGTCTACTGCTAGGTTTTCAGGTGTGTCAACTGAAACATTTAAAACTTCTTGCATATCAGAGCCATCAATTCCCACAGAAAAAACCTGAAAATAAAATCAATGTTATTAACTAACACTATTAAGCAATATGATGTTTTGTTAATCATAATATGAATCACATAACAGATATTCACCATGAAGCCGCCAAATGATCTTAACAATACAGGGCCAAATTCTTCTGTTAGCTGCATTCATGTAACCCAATTAAAAATTACTCCCTAGTTTAGGATTTGGCAAAAAGTAGAAAGCAAACACAAAAAGCAGAGAGTTTGCCATTGCCTGTGATTCCTATAGCCTGTTCCAGTTAGTAACTCTCTTGCAACGCAATGCAAAGGGCAAAATATGGAAGTAAAAAGTAGCAAATGTCTTGCTTTTCTTGAACTAGGGATAGGCTGGATTTGCAGCATTACATGCTGAAGTCTAATCAGTTATTAAACAGGAGGGGGAGTACTTACTGCACTAACCGAGGAAGAGAGGAAACTGAAAGGAAGCATTGCTCAACAAAAGTGACAGGGGAGAGAACGCTCCCCTTCACATTCACAAATGACAAGCATCCCTCCTCCTTCGGTTTCTGTTATTTTAACTCAACTCTAGCAGTGTACTGTTCATTATATGTGTCATTGTAATTTTACATATAAACTCTCATCTACATGAAACAAAATAATATAACCCTAGTAATCAGTACTATGTTGAAACACTGGTCACACATCATTTTAAATAATCTGCCATTTCAGATACTGCTTAGTAAATGAACTGTTTAACCATCCCCACCACAATTCTGATACCCAGCAACAGAAGACTGAATAGCCTTTGAATCAAATAAATACAAGGTGAGTTAAGGAATCCTTTAGAAGTGGCATGTGATTTACTGTGGAGTTTGCACCTTAGTTTGATTGTTCAGGTATCCACTTAACTGCCTTTCTTCTTACCAACAGCTCTGCAATTTCTGTTATGATACTAATTAAAATAGCCATCATATACTATAAAATGTCCCACTGTACCAAGTGCCATACACAGAAAAACAAAGTCCTTTCCTTGCAGAATATTTGGTGGAAAGACTCATTCAATAAATAGCATGATTATACCTTTTTCAGAAAGAATTTGGAACTCCTGTTAGAATAAAAATGTTGGCTTCAGCCTTAAAACTATGTTGTCATGATCAATTCAGCCATGACAAATGGAAGCATTTCGCAAGAAAAAATAACAGAAACTGTGACAAGAAAACATCTTTGATGCATATCCAATCCTTCCTTCAGGGCCATGTGGGCTACACTGCAGAGGTTCACCATGATTAAATGATGGTGTGTGGAAGACAAATTTCACTAACATCAAACGCTGCTTTGTGCCAACCCTTTCCACATAGGATCAGTAGGAAGCAAGCCATGGACAGAAAATCTTCCTTTTTCCCTCCAGCATATGAAGTATGTATAAAAATATTTTATTATTTTAAATTGTTCCTTTTTTAAAGGTCTGAAGTTTGGAGAAATTGAATGTATAAGTAGTATGACCTGTAATGTTTGTAACATGGCAAGATACTCAGAAAGACAACAACTTCTTACTGATACAGGAAAATCTTCACTATTGACTAACGTGGAGGAGAGATAGAGGTAAAAATCCCCCTGACTTTTAAATAAATACCCCAACCTGTTTCTTAAAAATTACATTGCCTTACTTTAAGTTAAAGTTGAACCCGTTTCCTGTTTTCAGAAAAAATGAAGTGTAACAAAATATTGGCTAATTACACAAAATACTGTCAATATTTGTTATCCAAAGCTCAATTACCATTCCATTTAGAGTATATGGAGGAATCTGATTTTTATCATCTTGGTAAGTACAGCAGTTTTACATTTTAAATGATCAAGTTTCAAAAAATTACTAAGAAAAATTTGTCCAGTTTTGAAAGAATGTCTACTATTTCTCTTAATGAGGCTTTTGGACTCTATTTCAACTAAAACTAAAAGTTGCTCAAGGCAGCATAATATAATAGCTCTCTTTGTTTAACATATCACATGTAACAGTATCGCTTGAAAAATGTGGTGATTAATATAAAACATCTCAAGAGACTTTTTTGTTAGAAAACAAAGATACAGCCTGCCTTTGCTCCCCAAAATGAAAAGCTATCAACACATTCTGCTCCTGGTTTTCCCTACCTTCAAAACACCTGTATTTCACTTGAAAGCTCTACATACCTTATCTTGTACTGTGTCTGTCCAAAAGACTCTACGTAAATAAAAATGGAAATCCACTCCAACTGCAACTCCGCGATTTTGTGATTGCATCAAAGTACGAAAACTCCTTCCATGAAGATCTCCAATGAGCAAATCACGACCATTTGAGAAAATAACTGATGCAACACCAGCTAAAAGTAAAGGTAACAAGAGGTGTTCAATGACAAAATGATTAGGTTTTTTTGTAAATGGGGATTAATGGGCATGTCTACATGAGACACTTAATGCGCAGAAGACTAAATTCTACCGGACATTAGCATGGTGGGAAAAACCCATACTAATGAGTCAATGCGCCATAGATTTTAGTCTCCTGTGCATTAATGTCACTAAAAAAAACATTCATTTGTGTTAATGTGCAGTAGCACTAATTACAGCACATCTAGTACCTGTTACTACAGGTACTAAACTTAACGCACCGTAGTTACAGTGCATTAATGAATGTGTAGACACACCCAATGAGCTTCAGACTATGAACAGAACAAGTAACTGTAAACTGACATTTATCAGGGGTAGAAATGCCTGCCTATTGGTACAACTGTGATTATTCTGAAGATACATCCATTACATCCATCTCAAAATTTGGTTCTTTAATTACTGCATGGCAACCTAGCTTTCATTCTGGTTTGCAACCTAGAAGGAACTGAGTGAGGAAAGTATATTATGCACCTATCTCCTAAACAAGTTTCTCTCTCATTCCCTCCTTTTGCTAGCTTCTCCTTCTTGTAATCGAAGAGGAAATTTTCAAAGATCTTTTTTTCTCTGTGAGAACCAGATTCTTTGATGCTGGCATGCAACTTCTCTTCCATGACTGTTTATGTATTACCACTTCCTATATGTTTTCTTCATTCTCATATTACATCAGAAGCTCTCACACCAAAGAAACTCAAGTTAAGAAGACTTTGAAGAAAAGTTTGTTTTGAAACTACATATCCATTGAAATAATTTGTGCATATGTTTCAGAGGAATATATTAAGACACAAATTTTGCTCACCTTACTCAGAGAAAGCTCCCATTGGGTGCATCTACATATCCATCAATGTGCAGTACTCACTGCCCATTAAATTTAGTACTTGCAAAAGGAAGTACTAAATAAATGTGCAGTAGGTTGCCCTACTATGTACTAGTGCAATCACATGCTTTTTTATGATGGTTAGATTAATACTACTGCACATTAGCCTAATAGCATCATTTTTGCTGTGGTGCTGCAATGCACTGTCTACTGCACATTAAGTGTCTTTTGTAGATGCATCCAGTAAAGTCCCATTAAAGAGAAAGAGAAAATGACTGGAAACCAGGTATGCAATATACAAATAACAAGACACATGACAAGCAGTCTAAAAATGACCAATTAGTCAGAAAATTCTACAGGAAAGTTGGCTTTGTACAGTGAGAGGGCGCTCTGGAAGCAGCATAATCTTTCATACCAGTGAACTATTTTTAGTCTACTCTCTGTCTTTTGGCAGATTTCGTTTATTTTTAAAAGTATTGACATTTTGACAAGTACATAGGAAATGACAAATTAACATCTGCTTTCCTAGTATAACAGCAACAACAAAAAATATTTGTTCCCATTTACTTACTGGAAATGTTAGCTCTACAATGTCGGTGATGCTCTAGGAAATAACCCTCTACACAATGGCACTGGTGATGCCCAACACGATCTTCACACAGCTGGTCACATATACCCCACATCTTGCAGTCATCAAAATCTATTAGATGAATATAACACATTTATAAATAAAGGTCTGAAAAAAGCAGATGCCTTCATACTCTGAAAGCCCAGAAAGATTATTCTCCCTGTTTTTCTTATATCTGTCTGCAAAGATTCTTTTCATCTCCATTTTTGTGCTGTACACAACAGTGCAAGACAGTGGGAGACAGGCAGTAGGATCACTGGAAACTGCCCTGTACAACAAAAACAAAAGGACAGATCCTTGATTCTAAGTTCTCCATTCATGATAGGAGGACCTTGAAGTATGAAAGAATACTCCTGTAAGCCTAATTCTGAAAAGTCCTAATGCTGATGTCCTTGGGAGCTGAAGGTACTCTGCACCTTCCCAATGTCCAGTCATAGTGTTGGATCAATTCCCATGAGACTGAGGTCAGTAACAGATCCACAGCATGAGAATAAATTGAAACAAACATGTACCAGAAGTAGATACAAGATCTACTACAGAACTGACCGACCTTTTTATTGTTGTGATAAAACTACTGTTGTGCCATGAGCATAAAAAATTACATCCTCTTAAACATTCTTAGTTAACAGAAACATTTCCATTGGTAAGAGTAGGAGCAGAAATAAGATGAGAAAATGTGGAAAGATATTAGCAACTTCTAAGTGAGTATTACAAGTGGAGACTCACTTAGAATGTGAATGTGAATATATTCAACCACATGATCATTATATATTGTATCAACACATTCATGTATATCAACAGTAATTTATATATATCTATAGAGAAGACTAGTGAGTAATGAACATACAGGAATAGGAATCTATAGGCCAATTGATACAGATTGTATCAGGTAGCATCAGACAGTGCCAGTTAACATAAAACAGATTGTAGCTGTTCATTTACAATACATTTAAAAAGTATTTTTTATTAGGAATGCTAATGACGATTCCATTATGTTAATGAGACTCAACCAGAGTTCCACATCACCCTGAAATCCTTTCCTAGCAAGCTGCAGGAGCTGCCCCTCTCCCTAGCCAAGGACTCACCCCTCTCCCCAGCCCTGCCCCCTACCTCCTGGCTCCAGGGCTGTCAGCAAGGAGGGAGGAGAAGCCAGCAACAGCCAACTACTCCTTTCATGAGCTGCCAGCTTGCTCAGCCTGAGTGTGGAGGAGGGGGGGAGAGGGAGGAAGGAGTGTAGATAGGAGCCCCCCAACCTCATGCCCCTTACAACCCTCATGGCTGGGGCACTGGGGGTAGCCAGGCCAGGCCCGCAAGGCAGGGGGGCTCTGATTCACACCCTCCCCACTCCCCAGCTCAAGCTGAGCAAGCTGGCAGCTCGGAAAATGAACAGCTCACTGCTGCTGGCTTCCCCCTCTTATTCCATCCTCCTTCCTTGCTGACAGTCCCGGGGAGCTGGGGAAAACAAGCCAGTCTCAATGCATGAAAATTAACACAAGTTCCCTAAGGTGCTTTAAGGCACAGCACCTTCATTTGAGGAGGGTTAATTTTTCACATGATCAGACACTCCAAAAGCACTCTGTGGCCATGCACGTGTGTCATCATGGCACAGCTGTAGAGCACTTTCAGAGGCCCAATCATACAAAAACTTTAACTTCTATCTGCATCCAGTGCTAAAACATTCTGATCTGTTGTAGTCTTTCTGATTTCTTTGAGACAGATGACTTGTTCTATTATATTTCTATAGCCAAAAACAAGTGAAAACTGGCATTTTCTGAAAGGGGCATCAAGTCTATCAAGGGGTTTCTCAGGCCTAAAAAAGGTTGAGAACCACTGGTCTAAACAGTTAGGAACATCCCACTTAAAACAATCAACTTGAGCTTTTATTGTAGCGTCACAAGATGAAGCTCTTTACAAAAACTGGCTGAATACTATGTTTTGAAAACTAGTGAAACCAGAGACAAACGCAGACAATACCACAAACATACAAAGGCTATAATGTATATTTGCCTGCAGTTCTTCAATGCTGGCACATGGTGTATATAGCAATAGATATAATTAAGAAGCCAGCATCCTTTATGTAAATTAATTTAACCTGACTCTTTGGGAAATGATCTTGAAGAGTTTAGGGCACAAATCTAGCCCAGTAAAAAAGAAAGGATGAAGTGATGATCCTGTTGGAACTTCACCTTGCAACTGAATAGACCAGCAGAAGCTAGGAAACCAAACATCTTACTGGTTCAGAGGACCTACAATAAACCAGTATCAGAACCATTGCTCGTGTGATGAACATGTGACAAATAAGGAAAAGGGAAAGATCTCTAAATATCAACCCCTAAAATGGGATTAAAAAGAACAAGAATCAGCAAAGGTAAAGTTTCACCAGTTGTCCTGGATGTTCTGGGGACCATCCCAATGACTTAGACAGGTCTAATGTCCAAGTTTCCAAATGCCGCTATTTTGAAGATGTCTTCCATACTGTAATCAAATATTTTGATTTCTAAGGATGTGGCTGATTCCCAAACTCACAATGAAATATTCCCAATTCATAAACTATGTCACTCTAAGACTGTGATATAAATTAATGATAATAATGCTTTGTTTTTCTATATAGCTATCCAAAGGATTACAGTGAACTTTCATGCTGATGAACTAAGCATAACTGAAAAATCATTTTCCAGGCTTTAATAAAACAACCCTAACTATATTTGTTTTATATACAGTAGCCATGGGTATAAAAAGAGAGACAGGTATATAAGTTAATCATAGAAAATTAGAGTTGGAAGAGACCTTAGGAGCTCAAAGTAGAACCACCCCCAACTATATCATCCTAGCAAAGGCTTTTTCTAGACAGATTTTAAAAACCTCCAAGGATGGAAATTCCACAACCTCCTTATTATTCAAGATAGTTATTATTACATCTGAACTCTAGTTAAGACCCATCTCTAGTTGTTATAACTATACAGCCAAAGAGGATGACATCTATGAACATTAAGCTCAGTGTTACAGCACTAAGATAAACATAATAAATTCATACAGCTCAGCATGTTGTTGTTTAAGGAAGCCTTAAAACAGGCTCAACAACTTGATGCTACATACATTTGCATTATGAAGCTTCTCTTTACCACTTACAGGTAAATGTGCACCGATACATCAGTCCAATATTGAATCACCACCAATATAAAGAAAATTGTCTATATCAGAAATCAGCCTGATGTGAAAGAGAATTTGGCAGATAAATGGCCTGTGCACGCGCACAGCCACAGCGCAGCACGTAGGCAGTAAGGAGCACAGCTGGCAGTGTGGAGAGCTGCATGCAGCTGGTAAGTCTGTTGTGGTGAAAGGAGAGGGACATAGAGGGGCAGATCAAGGTCCTCACAGTGAGGAGGCTGTGGGGCTGGAGCAGGCACTGCCCAGCCAGAGTGAGAGGGGCACGGGATGGAGCCACAGCTCATCGGGGGGGCACAAGAAGGGAGCGGGGGCAGTTCCCACCTCTGCGCTCGTCTGCTTATCCAGCGGCTCCTGTCACTGCTCCCACCGCTCATCCGGAAGAGTCGGGGAGAGAGGGGCCTCTTGCTGTATGCAACCTGGGAGGGTATGGGGGGTGGAGAGGAAGGATGTGTGCGCCAGATCTGCATGGGGTAGGCAGCAACAGTGCTGGGATGGGGCGATATGGGATGGCTACAGCAATTTTTGGGATGGCTGTATCCCTCCCCCATAGTCCCCTCGCAGCACCACCGCCACTGCCTGCCCAGTGCCGCCCTGGTACCAGTCCCAGCCCGCGGCGGCAGCCCACCCCAACCACGCAGATCTGGGGCACATGTCCTCCCCGCCCATGCCCTCCCAGGTTGCACACAGCAAGAGCCATCTCCCGCATCCCCTGGACAAGCCGCGGCTCTGTCCCACACCCTGCCCCACCCCAGCTGGGCAATGCCTGTCCCAGTCCCACTCCCTCCCTCACCACAGGGGCCTTGATCTGCCACCCCCATGCCCCTTCTCTTCCACAACAGACCTACCAGCTGTACTCAGCTATATTGGAAATTGGAAAATGAAAAGTGACATTCTAGAGAGTGCAGGAGTTCCATGAGAAAGCCATTGTTGCATTATCCCACTAGCATTTTCCTGAACCTTGAGAATCATTGTTTCTACCTACTGATGTTCATCAGGATCAATATGCCAGCTTTGACTACAAATGTGCTTAGCAAAATCTCACTGAGATGATACAGGTGGGCTCTAGAGGTAACTCTCTAGTTGCTGCTGAATTTTTTTTCCCCTAAAATAGTGGCATATCTAGAATTTTCTTCATGGTGTTTTAAAGTAACTTTCAGACTGAAACTTCTTTTTGTCTCTTCCCTCTCCTCTCCCCCAAGTGTGAACAAATCAATATCAACTTGTGTTGTAATTTACAGCAGAAGTAACCAACATATTACTGGCACTAACTTGGAAATGGCTTTGGCACAGAAAGTCTGAACTTGTTCACTTTGAAAGATGCAAGGACAATTGGAATTGGATTACTTTGCTAGAAAAATAGCCTTTGTATTGCTAGCTAAGTAATGCAGAAAGGTGAGTGAACCCAAAGAAATGCAAGATCAAACACAGTCTTGTTACTAGATTTTTCAGCTTTAAGCACTGGCTGACACACAGTAGAAATAAACTATTTTCCAAAAAGCACTTATTGATATTTATTATAGATGGTTCTCTCAGCTATGGTGGTCCAAAACATCAGATATTAAAAAAAAAATCACAGCCATATAGTAAATAAGCAGCAGTCAGGAACAGACAACCAGAGGACTAAGTGAAAACTGGGGTTTTGAAAAATAGTATTTATCACTAAAACAATAGATTAATCTTTCTGGACTTAAAACAGTAAAATCTGGTTTTAAACTGTAAACTGAAAGTGTAATCTATAGCATAATACAGTTAATAAGCAAATGTTTATTAATCCCTACATTTATTTATATGTTAAGCAGAAGAAATGACTCCCAAGTCAGATGCCACATTTCACCAGAAGCTAAGGGAAGACTACCTTTCTCATATATGAATCACTAGTAAAAAGAGAGTATGCACTGTTCCTCTTTCAAAATGACTGTAGTCCATCTCCTCCAATGGAATATTATATCTCTCTTGGGAAACATTACCTTAAATATGGGGGTGGGAAGTGTTTGTCAACCTCTCCAAACAAGTTCAGAGACCTGAACTTAACAACCAGTCACCAGGAAGAAGACATGGGTCACTGGCATAGCCCCCAATGCATTCCTTGAATCAAAGTTAAAGAAAAGTGCTTCTTCCATGTGCATTTCCTTTACCCAGAGCCTGGCAGCTACTTCAGCCTATAATAGTCCAGTCACTCCTTTGTCTAATTGAAGGTATTTCTATATTGCAGAGACCACACCTTACACAGACTTGACCTAGCTGATGCTCTGGAGCGTACAAAAGTTCCAAAAGAACTCCAAAAATCAGCTAGCACAAGGCTGTAAGCCATGTAGCCACAGAAGGATGATACTCAGCGCAAGTTGCAAAATCAATTACAGAAACTGAGTAAAGCATTGAGGTCTGTTATACTGCAGATACCCTGGTACTAACATCTGAACTAAGTAGTTTAAAGCTGCTTTGTGTCTACATAGACATTCCCCGATTTGCAGAGAAGCCAAATGACTCAATCTACCTTTAAGTTCTGGCGCACATTTTTGGTTTATAACCTCAGAATATTCAGATACAGATACAGGTATAGATATATGAGAAATGCAGCCCTTTGCAGGGACAATGAGTAACATATTTGTTTTAACCATAGCAGACTGCATTTTTGACATAATTAACTGGATTTCCCAAATGAACAGCAATACATACCAAGTCAGCAGTAATGAGTGCTCCCTAAGGCACAAAACAATAAAAAGGGCTAAAACATCAGAGGTGAATATAAAGGTACCCTGAGAAAGCAAAATTTTATAAATACAATCCTGCAACTTGAGGTTTAAAAAAAAAAAGGTCTTTACTTACCAGTTGTAAGGCCCTTGTAAACCCTCCCCACCACACTGTCCTGTCAACACTGGTATAATTCTGTTGTTGAGGCCCCTGCCACATGTGACACTTAAGGCATGATTATCCAGTTAATCACACCTTAAATTATAGCCCGGCCAAACATTCAATCAATCAATGGCATGATAAGATGAGAAATAAGCCTCACAAAAAGTATGCAATAAATTTTTGGCTTGTTCCAATCATGCCAATTAACTGAATGTGTAGCCAGATGCTTCCTGCATCTAGTGGCCCCAATCAGCTGAGGGCTCCTGGCTACAGGAGCTTACCATTTGCTGGTGCAGGAGGAGCCTGGGATCATAATTCTGCTCCCTCTGCACTGGCAATAAGGTGTGTTTGGATCTGATGCTGGATCCCACAAACATACCTCCTGCTGTGTATGGGTGGCATGGTAGAAGGCACAATTGTGTAGATCATACATCAGATCCTATCATACCTTTACCTAAACATCTGGCAGGAGCCAGAGTAATTTTTTCTTACTGTGTCCCTATTCATTCTACAATTTAATGTCATGACTCTCAAAATTTGCCTACTTATTATATAAATTGATTCACATGAATATATAAAAAAATAATGGGTATTTTTTCCCAACCGTGTGGAGTCCAAACTCCCTGGACATCTGTGAGAAAGTCCAAACTTATACATAACTACCTTTCACTTACCAATGCAAGTACGACTGTCATTGCTGCGTATTATATATCCTGCAGGGCAAAAGCAAGTTCCCCCAGTTGGTGAAGAATGGCAGCGATACTGGCAGCTCAAAGCAGCACAGTTTGATATGTCTAAAAATAAAATGAAGTCAATTCAAGATGCCCCTTACTATTATCATCTCAATAGCAGCTATGCACAAAAGTGTAGGCTACAGCAGTGTTGATCTAAGGACATAGGCAGACAAGGTTCTTTGGGTAAATCTGATATCTTTTATTAGACCAACTTAAATAGTTGGAAAAATTCTTCTTAACAAGCTTTCGAGTTTAAATACCCTTCACCAGGCTGAGGAAGCATCTGCAGTTGGTGGAAGCATCTGCAGGAAAAGCACACACCAACTGAAGATGCTTCCTCAGCCTGACAAAGGGTATTTGAACTCAAAAGCCTGCTAAGAAGAATTTTTCCAACTATTTGAGTTAATCTAATAAAAGATATCAGATTTACCCAAAGAGCCTTGTCTGCCTATGCAGCACAAGAAGCACTTATGCATAACAAGATTCATATTTCTGTCACTTCTGTTGAAAACCTATTCAAAAAGCATCATTGTAAATAGGAAACATAATTTTTCTGTTTCTTGCCATTTTTTATGTCTTTCTTAAAACACAGTTGGCCTCATTTTTAATTAGTGGGGGCTATACAAGAGGAGCCTTATGGTCCTTCCCAGTGCTACAATGCTATGACTCACAAAGAGTGAAACTGTATGTGTCCAGTGCCCCTTGAGAACCAGACTGAGTGCCACAAGCCAAGTACCCCAAAAATAGTTACCCAAGATCATAAACTCATTTTTAAAAATCTGACCAGTGACTTGCCTCACACTGAGGTTAACCAGTAAGTTGCTCATGTGCTGTAACCATTGGATCACATACTTCCTCTCTAAGGAAAACTAAAACTTGTGGAATAATGAGAAGAAGGAAACACTGAAATCACAAATATTTTTCTGTCGAACTTTCTGCATAAGGGTTCAGCAGAACCATCTGGGCATGAGAGGCACCTTTTAGTATAAGGAATTAGAAGAGTGCTGTGCTTCCAAATTCTCAGTTCTATTTAGGACACTAGAGAGATATAAAAAGATGTCAGCTTTCTGTTATTCCATGTATTGCTGATTCAAATACTCACTGCAATGTCTGCCAGAAGTTATGTTTGTTTCATCTTCTCCTGCAGGGCAATCTGCTGTCCCATCACACACTTTACCAAGTGGAATACAATGTCCTGACTCAGGACAGGCCCATTCCCCTGGGTAACACTCCTGACGACCAACCTCTACAGAAAAGAAACAACAAGAACATGTAAAAGTATTACAAACAGCTTTTATGACAACCTGCCAAAGCATCTCCCATCTTTATTATTCAGCTCTTCCTCATGACAGTACACAAAGTTAAAGAAATAGCATCTATTTTTCTCTGTTATGCTTTTGCTTTGTTTTCAAATTATAGTATAGGGAATGTTCATGCTGTTAAGTGCAACATTTCAATGTTTTTCCCACTATTCAGATAATAGTATTCCTTTTTGGTTTTTAGCTTGATTAGCACATAAGAAACAGAACAAGAGTTTTGCAGTTTTGAAAGATGCTTGCAAAGGCTAATCAAAAAAGAGGGAAAAGGGTATCATGGAAATTTCAGTTGAAAAAAAAAGTTTCTTTTTGCCTAAACTTTTTGCCTCTTACATATTTCTTAGACAATCTCATCTAGACAAAACTACTACAAGATGGATAGACAACTGGCTCAACAGATGTAAGCAAAGGATAATTATACATGAATCCAGGTCAGAATGGCAGGATGTTTTAAGTGGAGTCCTGACATCTTAAAATGCCACTGTTCATTGTGTTTATTACTGCATTTATTTGAATCTAAGACTAAGTTTTCCCCCTCCAGTCAGCATGGGGAAAAAAGTTCCTTCTCTTACATTCACATGAAAGGAAACCTCATTAAATACATTATCTATCAGTAAACTTCTGTCAAAAGAAGCACATGCTCTATAATGGAAACCAACTATGAAGTTGGTTAAGTGCAGCCAACACTGAATATAAAACACATGGCCCATACTAGAAAAACATACTGATTTTTTTTTGCCAAAATATTTATTTCTATATAAATATAAAGCTGTCCCTCTAACAACCTGTCAGGTGACCACTGTGGTTCAAGTGGGAGATCAAAACACATTTTGACAACTATTGTAGTCCCATTACACTGCATACCGGCACACCTATCACCATTCCAGTGCTATTATTCATTGTTCTTTCAGAGGGCTTGCTTCTGAAAGAATCTATGCTAGTCCTCTTTCCCATATGAGGTCTACCATTTCTTTCCCATCATCCTCTTCTGTCTTCCTGCAGTACCAGTACATGATGGAAACCTACCACAAAGATAGGTTAGTACACCCCATCTGAGTAAAAAATATGATAGTGCCCATTGCACTCAGCCCCTCTCTGGATGAATTAAGTCTATGGATACCCGTAATCATTTCCCCACGTGCAAGTTCCTACACGTATATTTATTTCTAGGTCAGTGTTTTCAAATTTCCTTCTCACTTCCATGAACTCAGGGAGAGCAGGTTCTGACAGTAAGGGGTCAGGGGAGAAAAAGAGGATGCAGGAGAGAAATGTTTGAGGGGCAGTGGACACAGGGACCACCTGATCCCCCTAGATTTATTCACTCTGATGTAGCAGTGGGAAGGGGACCAATTCAAGGCAAACTCTTAAATAATTAAATTCTATACCTGGACAATTATAACACATTTACACATTTTCCTTATATAGAATCTAATTATTGGGGGAGCATCTTATATTTGAGCAAATACAGTAATTATTTGGATTCTGGAATAGAGAGCTTCTTGAGCAAGTTTCCAGACTACACAAAACTGGGAAGGATTGCAAAAACATAGGAGGACAGGAACAGAATTCTCCACTGGAAAACTGGGTTGGAATTAATAAGATGAAGCTTGATGCTGACAAATTCAAAGTACTGCACCTCAGGAAGAATAATAAAAAATGCAAATTTTTTTTTGCAGGGTGACCTGGCTGGATGGTAATGCCACAGAAAAGGATCTGGGAGTCTTGGCAGATCACAGACTCAACATGAGTCTGCAGTGTAACGCAGATGCACAAAAGGTGAATGCAGTTTTGGGTTACATCAACAGAAGCATTAGGTACAAGACACGAGACATGATAGTGCCTGTGTACCTAGCATTGGTTAGGCCTCAGCCAGAGTACTACGTGCAGTTTTGGGCTTCACACTTCAAAAGGATATAGAGAAGTTACAGTGGGTCCAGAGGCAGCTGACAAAAATGATAACGGGCTTGGAAGACAAGTCATTAGAGAAGAGGTCGAAGGAAAGACATGTTCAGTTTGCAGAAAAGGCACTTAAGAAGGGACATGATAAAAGTATTCAAATATTTGAAGGATTGCCATAAAAAAGATGAGAAACACCTTTTCTCTCTTACTGCAGAGAGTAGGACATAGGCCGATGGCTTGAAGTTCCAGCAAAGTAGGTTTAAATTGGACAGCAGGAAACAAAAATTCACTGTTAGAACAGTGAGTCAGTGGAACAGACTGCCTAGGGAAGTTGTGGAATCTCCATCACTGGAGGTGTTTAAGAGGTTGAACTGGCATTGATCCAGGATAACTGAGGAGTAGCTTGGCCCATCTACATGTACATTAATAAGCAGCAGTTACTGTGAATTTAGTTTAGTACTTGCTTAATGAAGTAATAACTAAATGCGCAGTAACCACAGTTAGGACTGGCGCACGTTTTTTTAGTAACACTTACACTACTGCACAGTAGTGTATTAGCACATTTTTTGCCCAGAATGCTACTGTTCAGTGTTATTAGGCTACTGCACGCTAAGCATCTCATGTAGACATGCCTGCTGTGCCTGTGCTGTACTGTGAGTATTTCATATGCTTGTGAGCTATGTTGGTCACCACATGGGGCCAGAAGAGAAATTTTTTCTCCTCCTGCTGCTACGTGTTTTGTTTTATAAAGCCTTCCTCACAACCATGGGGTGTTGGCTGCAGCCAAGACTGGGGATTGTCACTGGAGTGTGCCTCTGCTTCTGCTATGGCTGAGACCCGAAAGTTCCTCGCTAGCAGGTGTTACCACTCTGCTCAGGATCAGACCAATCACCATATTTGGGGTCAGAAAGGAACTTTACCCCATGGTCAGCTTGATAAGGACTGTGGGATTTTTGCCTTCACCCACAGTGGGGGACATGGCGCTCTTCCTGAGATCTCTCAAGCATATTTTAAAAACCTTACAGCAGCAGAACATTGACGACTGTGATTCCTTTGCTTTACCTGTGGCTGGTTAGGGTGCTATATCTTGCGGTTTTTTCAGTGTTGACTGTGTAGTTTTGCTAATAGGTTAGACAATGGATTTGTATAGGATTGTTTTGATAGGTATGATCCTACCTCAGGCAGGGGGTTGGACATCTAGAGGTCATCTTTAGTCCTGCTTCTCTATGATTTTATGATTCTATGAAACATCACTTCAATACTACCAATTTTCTCTCAGAAATTCTAACACAGAAAATTGTGGCAGAAAAGTACTATTTTCAGCGCACACCTTTTAGTTTCTAGGCATTTAGTCTACCATTGAAAACAAACAAATCATAAAACAATAGACACAGTTCACAAAAGAGGAGATTATTCAAATAAGCAATTTTCCATCAAAAAACAATTTAAAAATATATTGACCAAACCAAGGCCTACATCTATGATTTTCTGCTAAAGTACCCTAGCCTGTCACTTAAGGGTGCCGTGCAAGATTATCAGTGTTAGGTGTGCAAATACCTATGTGTGAATCACAAGATAAACCCAGAGATTTCAAATAGGAATCCACAGTGTTAAAACCATTCTGACTTCTTGTCAATTTTCTGAGTTCCTTGCAACATAAAAGTTGCTCCATTTTTCCCTAATCAAAAAACAAGTAAAATTAAGAGCTGAGGGGTGCCATGAATCTAAAAAGGCTGAGAACCAATGGTCTATGTGTTCAGTTCTCATCATCTGTACAATCAGCAGAGGCATAACTTAAAATTTTGGCATCCTGGGCAGTACAAGGAAAGGGGGAAGCCAGTCCTTACCTCCCTGCACAGAGGCTGCAGCAGTTGTGGCAATGGCACAGGATGCTACTGCCCCATTGCAAGCTCTCTGAAAAGGGCTTGCTCTGGTGGTGATGGGAGCAGTGGCATGGGCTCCCTGGGGGCCGCTGTTCTTTTGCTCCTTCTAAATTGGTGCCTAGGACTAGTGTCCCACTTCTCCCTGTATGCCACTCCCCAAGGTATACCACTGGCAATCAGAATTACTATGAAGTCCTCTAAATAAGGCAACTTGATAAAAGATATCTATTAAGGAGAAAGATAGTTATTGAAATACCACATTTATTGAGAATACTAAGCAAAAAATGGGATTTTCTTTCTAACAGACCTTCTGGTCCTCCACTCAGAATACACAGCGGTACTAAAATATACTTTCTTCAGTCCTGAGTTAGCAGCTTAACAGTGAACATGCTCACTGTGCTTTCCAACTAAGTAGTATGGCTTCACAGAAGGACTTACTTGACTCCCACAGATGTCTACTTAAATTTAATATTGCCACTGGTGAAATATCAGGACTATGAAAACAAATTACTGGAGCATAGCCACTCCATACTCACCATCTTAGCAATATCCCTGCCTCATAAGTTATCAATACTATATATTATGTTAGTAGAATAGTATCTGTAAATATTGTTTAAGTTTTCTAAGGGCATGTCTAAAGGCACTATATTGTTAAAGTTTTCTAAGAGCACTATATTTTTAAAAATTTTCATAAAATAGGTCATGTTTGCACTGTAGTTAATGACGTTTTGCCTTGTAAAATGTCTTATTTTAATTAAGTTTGCTTTAGTCTTTACCACATCCTCTTTCATCTTCATTATCCTCACAGTCATCATCACCATCACAAATCCAGCTCTGGTGAATACAACGGCCGCTTGGGCAAGTGAAAAAATTCCCTCTGCAAGTTATATAAGCTGAGGAAAGGAACAACATAAGACATGGATTAGTCCAAGTGACAAAACTATTACTATTTGTAACAGCTAATTGACAGATAAATAGAGAAATCAGTCATTCAGAACCTCTCCTAAAGAGTAACCTCAGATCAAGATTTCATACATGTTCTAAACTTCACTTTTTTACCCATTTTAGAGTATTTTTTTCCTTGAAGAAACCAAGAAAGAATAAAAAAGTACTTGTCTTTTCCTAGAATTTGTGTGACTGGATCTAATTGTTCTGCATTTCCTGCAGACCCCCTCTCCTCCCCCCCACAACTTCTGATCTGTATATGTAATGATTAAAACAAAAATGAACCGAACATATTTCTAAAATATTAATAATTATTAGTTTAAAAATTAATACTTTTAAAATACTCGACAACTATTGAACATAGGAAACAAAAGGAGTTACCTGCAATTTGAGCTAACAAATAAATTAACAAAACACAAGGCCATTTATCAAAAAGAAAATTTCCACTAACTTCAGTGCATATAGTACTATACAAACACATATTTCATAGCAAAGTATTCTTGAAGAATACTTCCTTGATAAAGCAGCACAGATACCTTTCATTATTTCAGAGGAAAAAACAAAGTAAAAAAAGCTTTTAAATTTCCCTTAAGATGCAACAGGGCCCTCCTCTTCCTCCCTGAAAACTGTTGTGGAATTTAAGAAAACAAGAAACAGTTTTAATGCAACTGACAAAGAAGCTAAATAAAACCATCATACTGCAAGAATTTTCATCGCTCCTGTCTCCACAGTCATCATCGTGATCGCAGATGAAGGCTTGAGGGATACACTCTCCATTAGCACACTGAAACTGGTTATTGGCACACCCATGAGCTGAAAGATATTTGAATGTAGAAAAGCAAGTATATATTTATTCAGATTCTGTAAATAAATTGCAATATTTATATTACAGGGAACATACATAATGCAATTACTATGACTTATCTTGAATGTAGGACTTACTGCAATTAGCTTCATCAGAGGAGTCCCTGCAATCGATTTTACCATCACAGAGTTGGCTTGCATTAAAACATGCTCCATTTGCACAAGATAACTGTTCACATGTTGGGTAGTCTGCAAGGAAAAAAAGCTTCAGTATCAGCATTATTGTTAGAATATGAAGCACCTTCGCTATCACGTGTAAAGTGGTGGGCACAGAGATTTAGAAAGCTCAAAAGAAACACTAGAACATATTGATAGTCTGCCTAATCCAGTATCCTGCCTCCTAAACCAGGGGTTTTCAACCTTTTTAAATAAGTGTGACCCCAGCAGCCAAAATGTGTGGGGGTGAGGAGGGGGCTGGAAGGCACGCGGCCAGACGTAGAAATTGGCAGCTTGAGGTGGTGGATGGCAGTAGCAGCCATTCACCACATGCAATCTCCCCTCGCCACCCCTCATGTCTGACCAGCTGGGCAGCACCTGTGCAGCCCGCAGAGGGGCACTGCTGCCTTCCCCCTACCTCAGCTCTGCTCCTGGGAGGTGGTGGTGCCGGGGTAGTGGGTGGCGGTGTTCCATCTCTGCCGGCCCATGTGTACCCCCAATGCCTTCCCAAGGATTCCCAGGGGTATGCACACTCCCAGTTGACAACTCCTGTCCTAGACTGAGTGATCACTCAGTACAAGCTGGTTCAGAATACAAAGCAAGAATCCTTACAAGAAACTAGGCAGGCCAAGAGAGCATGTCCTTAGGGACTCCAAAAAACTTGCCAAGCAAATAATTCAAAATAACTTAGGAAGTTATTTAACATCAAAGAAAGCAAGTTATGAACAAGTGATTTATTTAGTTGCATCATAATTTAGATTTTATTCACCTTAATAAACTATCTAACTATATATGGAGATATTAATGCTCAGTTTAGACCCTCTCAAGTTCAGATTCTTAAATGGAACCAAAATGTAAGACTTCTAAGATTAAGATGCTGAATTCCCAGCAGCTAAATATGGATGGACTGATTTAAATATTTTTTCCCCTAACCAGTATTTAGGTTTTGTAAAGTAAAACATTTTAACAGGGAGCGGGAAGCTTCTAGATGTTATGCATGAGATGATAACCATCTGCGTACGAACCAGTGTAGTGCGATCTCAGATACATGCGAATAGGCACAGCAACTTTCAATAAGACTATTTACATAGAACAAATGCTTATAGAAAAAGGAGAGAGTTAGTTTATCTTGTTGCTTTAAAGCTATTTATGCCACAAAAAAAATTAGAATAAAATATTTGCTCTTTTTAAGTCTGTCTAACCTATAAGTTTGACAAAATTTCATTTTCATTTTAGGGTCTTTTTACAGACTGAACTGGAGGTTTCATACTTTCCTCTGACCTTCTCCCATGATATCTGAGAAGATATTTTTTTTATTTCAAGTCATCTAATCACCAATTTTTCTCTAATTATTTTTCTCTAAACCCCCAAATGCTTCAACTGACTGAATGAATAGTAGGTGATCGGGGTTGTAGGTTGTAGCCGTGTTGGTCTACGGACATAGGCACACAAGGTTCTTTGGGTAAATCAAATATCTTTTATTAGACCAACTCAAATAATATACCTTGTATTAAATTAAGTTAAATTGTTGGTCTAATAAAAATATCGGATTTACCAATTGTCGGCCAAGAAGGTGATCTAGAAACAGACTGCTGAAGGAAGATATTAGTAAGTGATCATTCCACAAAATATATTTTCCAGCTTTTTGTCAACCATGAGGCCTAAAACTTTCCTTCTTTTTTGGTTTTTTTTTGTTAATGAATGCTGGACATCTTAAGTGACTACCAGCTCCTAGAGGCAGATACCTTTAGAAAAAGCACCAAATACATGCAAGATTCATGATAAAAAATATCAGAGTTGGCAAATGTTGTTTCAGTGTTTCTAGCAAAAATATTCAGCTCCTGGGATGTTATAGGGGATAAGCTTCTGAACTGAATAAATGGATTCTAGTAGCTAAGAGGGAAAGCAACCAGAAATGGGATACTTAGCCCTGAGGTAAGTTATGGAAACAAGTAGGTCTGGGTATGTTGTTTCTTGGTCAGGAACACTTCAGTTGAAGAGAGCTAGGGAAACTGAGCTAGCAAGAGGAGGGATTTGACACTATTATTGAGAATCTGGTAGCAAGAGAGCTAACAGTGATGGGAGCTGATAAAATAAAAGCTACATCACAGAGCAAGAGGTTGTGACTAGGAAGAAAAACTGAAGGACTGAAAGAAATAAAGTACTGTTTTCCCCTATGTTGCCATTTACTGTAAAATGCTCCAATTTTCTGCACCAATCAAAATTTTTCCCTGCAATCTGTGCCAGTTCTTCACTTACAAAACATAATCAGAAAAGGGCAGGTGGGAGAGGAGGCACCTCCCTTGCTGTAGCCTCGCAAGGTATTTTGGGCCCCAACAGCCACTGTTAATCACTTTCCTGAGCTAGTGTATTTAAACATCCAAGCATTTCTTCATTGTTAAAAAGCAACTGGGATAAAAATATTCTTTTCTAAAGCTTTACACTTTCATTCTGCATTTCTGAATATTTTAAACCTGAAATAATAAATACAATACTTAGCTGCTTTCTATGAAACAAAAAAAGGGGGGGGGGGAGGAAACAATGCACTTACTTAGTGGGAAAAAAACCCATACTATTTCTATGAAGTAAAACCAGCTTCAATAGACTAATTAAATGACCCGTAGCTGAAACATTGTTCTGATGTTTATCTTAGCCTCTGCATGGGTAGTTTTTCCTTGCTGTTAATCCCATTAGCAGTAAAATGGACTGTAGCTTTGAATCTCTTTGTTTCATTTTATTACATTTTTAATTGCCATGGTACTTCATATTGATAGTATTTTGTATTTCATGGGTCTCAAATATTGTAACTTATTCAGAATCAGTTGAAACTTTATCACGTCACAATTTGTCTTACACAAATATCACCCTGCATAAAGCAATGAGTAAATTTCACTTTTAGCAGATCTGTCTCTCTAAATTATAACTCTAAAAGAAATCTGCATTTAAAAAACACTTTAAATATTTTACTTGCGCTAGAGAAAAAAGCCAAATTAGGGACATTCCCTTTACCATTTGTTTATATCCAAATAGTTTAGAAAGGAAAATGACTGGATAAAAACAAATAGTGCTTACTAATACCAGTGCACCAACTTCACTACTGGAAATTTGGATTAGGATCTCTCACACATCAGTAAAATACATCTAATCTAATCTATAATACATCATAAAATCACCACAGGATTCATTAAGTTTTGTAATTTCTGCTTAGCGTCTCAGCCCTTGCAAAGACACAGAGGCAGTAAAATTTACCAGCCTTTTGGGGGAGTACCTCAGATGTACCATCTTCATGGTTCCTACTTCTCTCTGAACTATCGCTCTTTCCTTAATAATCTCAATAATAATATTTTTGATGTCTTTAGTCACAGTCATCACTTTTCTGGTTTGGAAGGATTGTCAATACCTGTCTCTGTTCAGCCACAGTGATTGCTGCTGAATGACATGAGACTGACATTTCCTCTTAAACCTGAATGTGGTGGCCCCACAACAGTCACAGGAATGCTGGCCTGTGGAACGATAGACTGGGTGCAATATTAAACGTTGGTCTCTCTCATGGCAGTGGAGAGCACTATTGCTAGACGACAGGACAGGCCCATTTCCCATAACATTTTCTTTTTTCTCTGTCATTATGAGCATTAAATAAAACTGCAAATGTTACAATGTACAATTTCATTTTAAAGCATCATGTCTGCTGGTCTGAAGAAAACATTTGGAACACAGAGGGCAAGCCTCTCTTGCAGGATCTGTTACAAACTTCCTTTGCAACTCATGAGGCCCACAATGGCTTTAAGGGAAATACAATTTGCTTACAGAACGTAGACTATAGAACATAGCTATTAGTGGTAGCAAGAAGCAGGGCTAAAGAAAAGTTATACTAGGCCCAAAATTGTAAACAGTAATGGCAAAATCATTATTAGTTATGCAGTATTGCATGAAGCATGAGGCAAAGGTTTTAAGACCTGGGAAAGTTCATAATTAATTTATGGCAATCTTGACAAATAAAATAATGCAAATAAGTTTTAAGCATAACATGTTTTTGTTCCTGGCAAAAGGGTTTTTTCCTTATTTTTTAGAAGCATTCTTGACATACATTGATTTATATTAATAAGCTTGATATGATAGGCCAAGAAACTTAAGTAATGGTGTCAAAACAGTATAAAAAGGGGTATAATTTTGCAATCAAGTTGATGGATAAGAAACACCTCTTGGCACTGGTCAGATTCAACTCTTAACATTGCTTTAACCATTTAACTACCTAATCAACCATATTTTGCTAAGATGATGGATTTGTCATTCTTTGATTTTACTATAACCATATAGAAAAGCTGATCAACATTAAAACATTAAACAACATTTAAATATTCAACTCAATATTACATTATAAATATATAATATATAAATATAACAAATTAAATATAAATACAGTAAACATTTTCTGAGAGGATTTTGTTTGGTTTGGTTTGGTTTTAGCATTGCTGCTTCAAGTTTTTCAGGGTATGAAAAACAGAAGTTTCACCTGAGCCAATTTTGGCTGAACCCAGTATGATAATGGTAATGTAAACACTTCAGTAAAAGTAAAGGGGAAAATAATTGGTAACACTTGGAAAGTCATTTAAACTGAAAAATTCACTGAAATGTATATTTTACTAATGCCTTGTCTTCAAAACTATTCTTTTAAACAAATTACCTCATGCACATTGCTAAACAAAGTCAAACTCCATCTCTTTTTTCCTTCTAAACTTTCAGAGGATATGCATACCAAGCTGTGGAAGGTATTGGGCTCCCTGGCCTCTGGCAGACTCTTTAGGCATTTGTATTTGTGACTTTAGATTTGGCTGTATGTCTATTGTATGGAAAGGCTCCAAGCTGATGGTCTTGGCTGCCTTTTATTCCAGAGTACCATTTACTTCCAAACTACTTTTCATTTTACAGAGAGCAATCATTTTTAGCCACTTGTAGTCAGGCTAGAAGGGACAGGCTGTTAGTTGATCACATAATTTGTTGGGTTTCCCTTATATAGCATGTGACTATGTGCTTCTTCTGTAAATAAATCTCTTAATGACATTGTATCTCTACTTCCTGTATTAACAACCTAGCATCTTGTGATCTACTATTCTTTCTAGATTTGTTTCTGAGAGTGTATTTTGCAGTACACTCACGCCAGTCTTGCCAGCAACACTGCAAGCCCCAGTCCATTTCATACCATACAAACGTAACTTTTCTTTATTATCAGTGTTATAAGTTAATAGACAAATTGACAGACATAGGTAAGCACAAATAGAATCTCTTGGAAATGCACGGTCTCTATTTCCTGATGCAGCCAGCAGTCCTTCCAAAGGGAAGCCAGGTCTTAGGGAGGCCCTATGTAGTGTCACCATGCAGCTCAGGCCTTTTGAATCAATGTTGGTTTTAGACTGGGAGAGCAGCAGGATCTCTGTCCACTGGGCTCACTAAAATTATACTCTTTACTTTCATATGGCCAAGTCCTATCGTTTCCTTCCCATGAGACACACTACATATTCTAAAGTTTCAAATGGAGGAATCCAAACTTTTTGAAAGGATTAAAATGTCCTCAAAATTGCAATTCAGGAAGAAGTGCCAACAAGAGTAGCAGTTTCTGCTTTTTCTAACCCATAGTTAGTATTATTATTTCAATGCAATATCTGGGGAAAAGATGCACATTTAAAAATCACTACACCAAGCTCCATCCAAATAGCTCCTGCTGTTAGACAAATAATATTGATCCAATATTTAACGGCTAATGCCTAACCTGTGCAAGAACAGCTTGCAAAGGATACAGTATGTAACGTCACTCATTTCCACATACCAAAAACCTAGGCTAGTGCAAAATGACAAATAAAGAACACTGATCCCTTTAACTACTTATATTGCCTGTGCACCTTCAGGACTCGTATACTGTGCAGGCAAATTTTGCAAATGCAACTTACAAGCCTAACTGGGAAAATTTTACTTCACAATTTAAATTCCTTTATACTTTATAATTTCCCTGCCTTGACTGCTGCAATATTTGAAAATTATCTGCAATAACAAAAAAATGACTTTTGCTCCTAGAAATATTTTTCTTATATTCCAAGCCATCTACTATCTGCACTTTACTATCCCAGTTGTTGGTGCACAAGTCTGACATGTACAACACTGAAAGCTCCCATTTATCCCATTTATATTCTCCATGAATGTAATGCATTTGTCCCAATTCCCAATGAAATTACCACTGGTGAGAACCTGGGCTCATGTCAGTCAGTAGTAAAGCTCCCACTAATTTCAATTAGATTTTAGTCTAGGCCACACTTAGGTCTTTGACCCTGCAAAGAGTTCACCAGGTGCTTATATATACAGAGAAGTGAATAATGCAGAAAGTTAAACATCTGGTAAATTCTTTGTATGATCAGGAGTTTGACCTGTATGTTTTTTTCAGCAGTATTCAATGAAGGGCAAATACTTTTCACTCTACTAAAAACCTTACCTCACCACTGATATAACTCCAAAGGATGCAAATTTCATATGAAACAACATTGATATCAAATAAAAAATGTTAAAACTTCCTACAGTTTTTCTATTGACACTTATATACCTAAACCTAATATGTAACAAATACAATAATTTAGGATAAAAACAAAGCATTTTCCCTACACAGTTTTCAGAAACTAACTTAAAAATAAGAAGGAAATGTAAAATATTTAGGGCCAAATTCTGCTTTTGGATACATACTCAAAGTTTCTGATTGCAATGACAACACTGAGTTGACAAAGACTCAACTCTAAAAATAGTCTTTTATATTTTCCAAAGTTTAAAAAAAATGTTTAAATAGAATCTTATTCTTGAGACTTGGGCAAACAAAAATATCTCCTGACCACATGGCAACAGTATAGACTTAATATAGCCCACAATAATGGACTTGTATCAGAGCATCAGATTTAATCCATGAAAGAATCTGCAATGAAATTCTGATAACAAGCAGCATATTGTGGTCACATCTGTCCATCAACAAGCTCTTTAATCTTACAATTTGATTAAAAAATCAGAAAAGGGATGGGATGAAATCAGATCTAGTGTGAAGATTTAAATGACTTACGGCAGCCTCTCTCATCTGTTCCATCAGAGCAGTCTTTAACTCGATCACACCTGTACCCACTTGGGATACACTGTCCATTGGAGCATGTGAACTGTTGACTTGAGCATGTCCTCCCCGCTATAAGAAAGAGAAAAAGGATGAATCTGGACATGCAATTAATGCAAAGCAATAAACTCCAAGCAGTCTGAGCAGGAGTAAACTACTCCCACGTGCAGTGTCTACATGTACACCCAGGACAGCGGCAATCTGAGCCAGGGTGGAGCAGGCCCAACTGGCAGGAGGCACGGGGTTGTCTGCCCCAAGTTCTAGGTGGTGGTGTCAGGTGGCAGAGGGGCTAGCTGGGGCATAAGGTTGCTGAAAGTGCAAAGCCATATAGCTATGCATCACGCAGGAGTATAGGCCCAGGCTGACTGGGCAGAATTTGTGCCCATGGCTGGTATCTACACATGTGTTTAAACTTTAATTATGCCAGCATAAGATAGTACTATTGGAGACAATACTATCTTATGCAGCATATATTAGTTTACTGCAAACTAATACCATAGCACACGTAGTTGCTAATGTTTTACTCCGCAGCTAATTAACCTACTCCCAAGTAAAGCACATGAGTAGATGCAGCCAAACTGTTTAGGTTTTCACCGAGCAGAGACAGGCATACAGCAAACTACTTTTCCTCTCCCCTGACATTCACATTTGGTTTTTTATTACCCAGTTTTTTGCATAAATATATGACACTTTATAACTTGACTTTTGTGCACCAGGCAAAAATAAATGTCACCCTGCCAACCAGGAAGCAGGACTTATAGTTGGGCTTTTCCTAACACATAGCCACATATCTGGAGTTTGGGATCACTGGATCTAAATCGTGGTTCCCATGGACCCTGTTCTGGTTCACCTCAAAATTTCCCCTCCTTGCTGACAGACAACAGACTTCTCACAGGGAGGAGAAGCTAGATGCATATAGCATTTATATCTATAAAAAAAGAACAACTGAACCCTGAGGCAAAACATGCTGCAAAAAAAGTCACTCTGTTCCTATCCATAGCTTCTTTCTCAAGATGATTGGGACATATTAACTTTCACCATGTAATTAACCTATAATTTATTATTTATTTAACTTAGATCTACAATTAAGCTAATATTTTTCCCTAAGAATGAAGAACACCTTTCATTTCTCTTTGAAGGAGCAAGTACACGAAACACCCGAGAGAGCATATATAAAAGACATGTAACATGAGAAGAGGATGTCATGATTATATTTATTCTACCGCTAAGATTTAAATTCACACTTTCTGCTATACAAAGCAATGTTAAAGACTTTAAATGATAGGATCCCACTTAGCTTTAACTATAGTCATTTGTTCTATTACCCAAACATGTTACGTATTAAAAAGAACTCACTTAGATTGCTGCCATACAAATGGAGCAGAATTTAAAGTAGGAGATAAATTTGGAAATTGCTGTTTTAACTACAAACAAATTTTTCATTAGTGAACTGTGTCTATATTAATAACCACTAATCCATCAAGAATTGCTGTGCAGGCCCCTCTGACCTAGGAACAATAGCTACAGTAGCTAGCAGCAATTTATAAGAATGCTTGTTCATCTGAACTAAGTCCTGTCCTTTACTATTTCAAGACAAATCAATTTGGGATGTGTGAAAATCATCTAAGGGTGAACTTATTAATATCTTGATCTCCCTTACTGCCATCAATATCTTGCTACAGATTAAACAAACATTCAGTCTAGTTATCACCCTTGATTATAACTGGGATCTTAATCTGTGCCTGTATTAGTGCTCCTAGCAAAAAACTTTGATATTGTTGCAGTAACCCAACTAGAAAAAATAAGTATAGCAAATTTAATTTCACCCCATTCATTTCACTTCTCTATATCTTTCATGGTTGTTTCTGGTTAACTCCCAGGAACAAGGTTTCAAAAACAATGTTTTAAAGAAAAGAAATACCACCAAAAGGGATCCAGATCATTTTAAAAGGGAACAACAAAAAGTGCTCTTAATTAACAAAAATAAATGCATAAGTGACTCCAAAGTAGCAGAACCACCAGGATTCTACTGTACAGCTCAGGGCCGCCTTCAAAGATACCCACAATTAATGAGCACCCATAGAACTAAGGCAAATGAAAGAGATCCAGTTCAAATGTTTATCTACAGCGGTTATCTTTTACATCTACTGTTCCCATAGCAGATACCTAACTATAGTATTTGCTAAGAGGGAGCTCAGTTTTGTTTCCCTCTGTAGTAAGGACGGAAATGAAGATCTAAGATAATGTGCCTTGTCTGATATAAGTTCTGATAAAAGTTAAACCTTTAAGACTCTACTGTAGTTAGTAATGGTGTAACTGAGCTGTAGGGACAATTAAACAGTTTGACGGATAAGTTAACATTTAGACCCAAAAGCCACCTGTTTAAAAGGGAAAATAAATAAATCCCTCCCTTATTCAACCAGTGGTCATTTTTGATGGTAAAGGCAGCAGTCAGCAACATTTTACTAACACAGGCTGCATCTTGCAACTCAGCCAGCACCACGAGCCACCAATCCTCTCCAGCAACCATGAGCAGAAGCTGCAGTGAAGAACAGCAGCCCCTTCTACACAGGTCAGAGGAAATGGCTGAGATATCAGAGGCAACTGACAAGCCATTATCAAAACACAGACCATATCAAATGACACTTAATAAAATGTGGACCAGATCAGACCTTCATGGATTAGATCCAATACCTTTGTCGGCTGGATCCAGCTTATGGCCCAAAGGCTGCCACCCCCTGGGTAAAAGTACCCAATATATATTCTCTTTCTTCTTTTGAAATGCAACCAAGGATGAAACTTGGCACAATTTGTGGCAGTCTTCTGAAATCACTGTTTGTCACTATGACAAAATCTAACTAATATGTATAAATTACAAAGTCCAATTATTCAGTCACCTAGCTAGAGTGTTTAATAGCTTACCATCAATATTGAAAAGATCCTGCCCTATATCTATTATGGTTATACTTTCAAATTAGTTTTGCATTAAAGCAGCAAAGAAATGTTAAATACTTCTGTATACAAACTGTAACTCTCATGTGATTAACACTTATAGTGCCATCAAGATATTTTACTTTCTATGGGAAGTATTAACAGGAATGGTGTCTCAGTGTTACTTATCTGAATGATAATGCACACAAGGCTATTACAGATACCAGAACTTTTGAGGATCTGACTAGGAGAGATAACTGTTCAGTTTATTATTGAATCTAGGTCTCTCTAGTATCTTGTTAAAGGAGTGTCACCAGAAGTGACACTTGACTCTCTCTAAAGATTTCCTTACATTCCCTTAAAAACTCTCTTTTACCTGAGGGTTGTTCACTTTGCCTTTTATAGATTTCAGCCATTATGAAGGGAAAACTGTACACTTTTGTTTTATTGGTTCTGAGATTGATAAATATAATTTTGGTTAAAGAATGAATGAAGAGGCTCTTACTTAAAGTTGACTGAGAAGTGTTTGACTTCTCATCATCCATTTTAAGTAAATGATATAAACTTTCTTTTTTTTTCTTTTCCTTTTTTTTTGGTGGGGCAGTTGATAGCATGTTTCCTATTTCTTTGTGGTTAATATGCATCCATTTTCATTTCTTTACCTGCAACACCAACAACTTCAAGATGATTTTGATATTTTAAGATTTAGAAATGCCTATTCAGATTTATTTGCCTATATTCTGTTTATTTCAGTTTTAAGTACATTCAGTTTCCAACAGCTGTTCTTTAGAAAGACTGCTCTGATACAGGATCGCTATACTTGCAGTAGCTTTGTTTATCTGTGTGAGTTTTCAATATGTTTGAACACAGTGAACTGTTTCGCTCAACCGGTATAAAAATACAACATAAACATGTAAATACTTACGGCACTGTTGATGTTCATCGGAAGCATCTTCACAGTCTTCTTCATCATCACAGACCCATGACTGTGGGATACACTCTCCATCAGTTTTACACTGAAATTGATTTTCCTCACAGGTAGGTTGTGCTAATATAAACAAACAAACTGATAGTTATTTCAAAACATTTGCTTGGGAAACTTTTAAAAACTAAGACTAAATTTAAAATAGTATTAACTTCATATAAATGTGAAACAATTGCTAATTACACCACTGCAACATCTGCAACATCTTCCAAACTAACCAAAAGTAGGGAAGGAGTTGAAACAGCCTAATTTACAGGCCTTGATTTTTTGTGCTCTTTACAGGTAGCTACTCAAAAGAGGCCTGGTACAAACTTTCAGTTTCTCCTGGGAGAGTTGCTGCTCTTCCACAAGCATTGGTGATGCACTGGGGGGGACACAGGGAGACATGTGCCCCCCCACATTTCTGTGCTTACAGTGGAGCACAGCGCTGCAGCCTGGCTGGCAGCAGTGGGGTTGGTAATGACAACACGAGTTCTGCACCAACAACAGGGCATGGGGCTGTAACCTAGATGGACCTAATGCCCAGCAGCACTGGTAGTAGTGCAAAGTTGTGCCCCCGCACTGTCAATACTTACAGGTCACCTAGGACCAGGAAAAATCATGAGCATACAGATACACAGACTTTTTTCTCCCAGCCTAAAAATGGCCACTCCAAGAGAAAAATAACGTAGGCAGAACTTAGGTTAAATCACTTCCAAGAAAGTTTCTCCTGGGAGAGCGAATGTCTGTACATGCTGCCAATATAGGCTGACCATCGGTCATCTGAGTTAGCCAATCAGGGCTGCCATATCTACTGATGTTGTCTGTTACCAAGAAGAATAAGGGAGACTGCAGAACATATTGAAATGTCTGTACAGAGCCCCCACCCCTGGCTGCACAGTGTCAGCACTATAAGCGCTCTACTCTTCAGGGCCTCTGTATTTGAATGTCTGTACGCGTGGTTCTGGGTAAGTTTTTCTACCATGAGAACAAAGCTGGGAGAATTTTCCCAGATTATTTGAATGTGTATATGCAGCCAGAGAAATAGAAAAGAAGATAAGATAAAATGGAGTACAGAGATAACCTAAATTGAGAGTCTGAACCTTATTCTGATACAATTTACACAATTCCTAATTAAAACTTATAGTTAGACTCACTAGTTCATCACAGTCCAATTGATTTATATAGAGCTTCTAATAACTTTCTCACTGGGAACATGTCTTTAACCTTCTACCAGATTAAAATCACTGCAACCCAATACCCTGAGCCATAGAATGGAAAGGATGGAGTATATCACTACACAAGCAAATCATTTAAAGATACTAAATGAAATTGTGTTGAATATTTCCAGCACAAAATGAAGAGTAAATTATTAAATTAAGTCCAAGAAAATTAAAAGGACAAAACTAATAGCACATAACAGGCAATGTTAAAAGTATGTGCCCATCAGAAATATTCCTTTATTCTTCTGTCTCAAGAACTCTCTGTTACTTTAATATATCTACTTAGTATTTGTATTAGGTTGTTGGTTGTAGCCATGATGGTCTAAGGACATAGGCAGACAAGACTCTTGGGTAAATGGAATATTTTTATTAGACCAACTAAATAGTTGGAAAAGAAAAATTTTTCCAACTATTTAGTTGGTCTAATAAAATATATTTGTATTATAATATGTAAGTAACATTAAAAGCAAAAGATCAATCAAACAAATCTCAGCGGATTAATTTTCACCTTCCACCTTTTACTTTAATACCAATAAGTAAGAAGAAGAAAACAGAAACCCTCATTAAGATCAATGGGGATTTTGTTCAGTTGCAACAATCACTCCTTTCTAATGGGAATTACTTAATTCAGAAGCAAGTATTGCCGGAAAAACAGCTCACTATAGCAAAACGGCAGTTACATCTAATGCAAGGCATTTTTCATCCAGGACTTTTCTGGCTTTGAAGTTGGCTCAGCTATTTATCAGAAATTTAGCCTTTCCAGCTATAAGAACCACTTCCCTCCAAGTATTACAAGGGTCAAACTAAAAAAATTGGTCCAATATGGGAGGAACCAATATGGCCTAGCCATTTCACACCAAATCAGCTGACAAGGTACAAAAACTAACTTAAATAAAGAATGGATTAACTGCTCCAGAGCCTTCTGAAACAGAAAAGCACTAGAATTTATATGGCAAAATGTAAATGGGCTTCTAAAAAGAGCTTCTGAAAATGTTTTTTCATGTTTGTAACATTTTTAGCATTTAGGTGAAAACTGACAGAACCTTTCTGAGCTGATACAGTACATAATGCAAATGTTTATGTTGCCCTCTGGTGACTCTTCACAGCTAGTGAAGTTCCTCAAATTCAAAAGACTGAGGCTTGATACTTTGGGTACCAAAGGTCCTGTATTATATTACCACTGTAGCATTTGCATATTCACAGTATTTTAGTTTATTGCACTGATAAATGATCTCTGAACAAAGCTAGCATCCAGTTTACTGACATCAGAAGGAATGCTTTGGCTAAGACAGATGGCCCTGGATACTGGAAAAAAAGTGCCACATGTGATCTAAATCGCTTTCAAGGGGAGAATTCGAAATCTGGCAATATTTTAATTGTAAGACACGGTAGATATTAGAGCTGTGCAAAACAGGCCCTATTCAATTCAGATTCGGCTCGAATCGGGGATAGTGATTCAATCCGTTGATGCGGATCACGGTCCCTGATTCAATTCGGCCAAATCCGAATCTGAAGATTCAATGCTGATTCAGTGAATCAGCAGTTCAGACATAGACATAGCTTTAAGTTTTTTTCTACATACCTCGAGGTAGCAGTACAGCTCATGATTGTTGCGGTGCTGGGGTAGATGCAGCATCCCACAGGGGGCTCTCCAGGTCTGCCAGGGAGCATGCTGCCCTCCCCCACTTTTTCCCCTCAGATCAGTGATTGGCCACAGAGGGACCCTGGGTGCCCCCCCAGAACCAGAAGGCACCAGTGACCGAGCCAGGACAATGTGGGGAAGACCCCCCTGTTCGCTCCCCAGTGGACCAGGAAGTGGACTGGAAGCACTTCTGGTCCACTTCTGGGTCTGCTGGTGAGCATGCTGGGGAGCCCCCTGTGCTTCTGTGGGACACTGCATTTGCCCCAGTACTGCAGTGTTCAGAGGCCCTGCTACCTAGAGGTATGTAGAAAAAACATTTAAATCTACGTCCGAATCACCAAATCTGTCCAAATCTCTCCGAATCGATTCAGAGGGTTCCGAATCTATTCAGAGAGATTAAAGGGTTCTCTGATTCAATTTGGATTGGAGACTCAGCCATTGAATCGGGCCAAATCTCCACTGAATCAAATCAGGGACTGAAGCTTTGCACAGCTCTAGTACATATACACCTTTAAAGACTAACTAAATAAGAGAGAGAGAGAGAGAGAGAGCACTAGTTTCTGTGAATCCAGGTTCACTTCTCTTATTCTGATTTCCATGCTACCAGCACCACAGAATTCAACAGACATAAATCAATAATTAGGGCCCCTATACACTTGCAGGGAGGCTGCTCTGACATGCTGTAATTACAGCCCATCAGAGTGTGGTAATCCACAGTACAGTGCTGGGGGGTGGTAATTACTGCACTCCAGCATCATTTGTATGAGTATCCTTGCATTGAAAAATGTGGCAGAGTGACTCCAGAGACACATGTACCAGTGTCCCTGAACTGGAAGATGGAGGGGGTGGCACTTTAAACTAAAGCTTGTTTATAGGTATACATGACACTCTCAGAGCTACACTAATTAAAGCACCTCTCCTGCCTCCTGGAGCACATTTATAAATGACCTTACAGTCCATAGCTGGTATCCACCCAGCCACTCTTAAGGAGGAGCCATTGAGACACAATATAAGACGAGCACCGTGGGATCTGAGCGCCCTGAATACTTTAAAAAGAGACGATACTTTGAATTAGCTCTATGAGGATTCCACTTACGGCAGCCAGCTTCATCTGTATCATCAGAACAGTCCCTTGCACCATCACACCTCCATTCTGCTGGAATACAGCGGCCATTCCCACAGCGGAACTGTCCACTCTCACACCCTGTAACCAAGTAATACAATAGGCAAAACCATTACATCAAATAAATACTGAAAATCATTGCTGTCAACAACCACAATTTATGCAGAACATAGTTAGAAAAAAACTATTTAAACATTTTTTTCAGATAAAAAAAATTGATTGAATTTTAATTACAAGCCCAATGAATTTCTGTGATTATCTCAATGTAAATGACAACAGATCTGATACAGATTTAAAAAAAACCCAGCAGGCTGTTCCTGTCTAGCCTAGGAGATGGTAACAGTTATAATTTTTACACTGAATAGTCAGATAAAATGGGGAAGTCAGGAAAAATGGGGAGGCCCTAGTCAGGAAAAAGTTTCCACACATGGAAACCAGAAGTTCATTGTCTGATTATTGACTCAGGTTATAGAGACTTAAATGAAGGTGAAGAATGACTTCCCATATAATTTCTAAACATAAGTCTTTCCTGTAGTCCCTGAAGATATTTTTTTTAAAGTCAAACTAATTCACTTAGCTGCTATGGGAATTTCATTTTACCTGTCATGTGCTGTTATCTAGTCTCAAAACAGAGATCCAAATTTTTTTAAAATTAAGTCATACTAGCTGAAGTCATACTCAGTGAGATATGAGGAAACAGATTGATAACTAACATCTTAGAAGCATAGACTGCTAGATACTTTAAGACTTTGTGGATGATCTAAAGCTGATCTACTGTCAATCAGATTCTAAAAGCCCCTGCCCACCCCAATTAAGATGTCAGTGAACTAAAATACTGTTGCAGCAGTCCTTGTTATCCTGTGTAAAGGCACCAGGATCAGACCCTTACTGGTTATGTCTACAGACATCTCCCTACACTCTTAGAGAGTAAAATACACAGTTTGGGACTATTTGCTGCAATCCAGTAAAATGAGAGGGAATGAACATCTTTCCAGTTTTCCAAAATAAGGAGATATAATTAGGTTCAGCAATATTCTATTTCACATGCCCTTGGTCAGCACCCTAGTATAAGGAATACTAAAAGAGCAGAGGCAGCTGCAAAGACCAACTCCAAAAACAACTGAAAAAAAGCAATATCCTACTTTAATGAATAACCAAGTGATAAAATAACCAATTATCCTAAGTGTCTTGTCCAAGAGATATCTCCAGTAAAGATAAAGCACAGCCACCTGATTTTGAATTATGACAAAAATAATATGCTACCCTAAATTTCATGTAAAACTAGGCATATCAATACTGTCACATAAACACAGTTAAGTGATGTATTCCTAATGGATACAGGCAAATTACTTTATGCAAGGAATGTTCAAATCTGATTGTCTGGTAGTAACATCCTGATTTATAATGTATCCTGCAAATGGTCAAAAATTTCACTTGGATAAATGGTGGTACAGAGTGGTACAGGAGTATGTACACCCAAATACCTTCTGTGGACTAATGTATGATGGTGGTTGGTGGTGCAGGTCTGGGGTTGGTGGTGCAGGTCTCTTATCAACTACCTTTAAAACACAACAACCTCCCTTGCAAAAATGCCCTGAAGGAATGTACACGTTCACTCTGGAATCCCAGGCTCTCTTGCTGAATTTTGCCCTTCTAAGCAACATTTCCTTATAAGATTAGCAGTTATACTTTTTAAAAGCCCTAGTAAATACAACATCTATGTATTAATTCATTGATTAGAACTATCACTGGAAATAAAACTTAATTTGTATGCATATATACTGCATTAGTGTCATCCAAAACTAGAAGTATCCTAATAGAAACCATCTGAAAAATAAACTACCATGCAGAGTTTAATCAAGATCCAGAGAGTTTCAAGTTTCTAAATGGAAAAAAAAATGCTTATAAGCAAGTAGCATGTAAAATAATTTCACTGCATATTATTATCTGCAAATAACTAGCCAGTTAAAATTCTTAAGCTTTGTCTAACATATAATTTGCTTTTGCATTTCTTTCGCTAAATTATTACATTTAAACATATCCTTAGGTTGGTATAAAGTGAGATAACAACACTGATTAAACTGTCTGGAAAACTTTATAAACAACATCCCTCATATTGTATGAAAAGCTAAAACTGAATATTCACAAAATACCTTCAAAGCAAGCAGTCTTTTTCTACTCTTAAGTATTTTGCAAAGCTATAGCTCAAATCTTTCGGAGCTATAGATGGTAAGTGCTATACCAATACCCATTTATACAATTCATCAGCAGACCTATTATAATTAATTTAATTATGGCATTAGTCTTTTCAAATGTAATCTTCCATGTTTACTTACTGCTCTGAAAGCTGCAGTTCTGATACAGTTTAACAAAAAGCAAAACAAGCTAACCCTTCACATAACATTGTGTTATGTTCTCTTAGTATCTAAGTGGTTAGCACAAAGTGATTGTTTATTTAGTAAAAACACAATGTCCTCCATTTGAAAATAAATTATGGGTAAGAAAGAAGTGAGAGTAATCTGCAGGTTCAAAGGCATTTCTCACTCAAGTTCTAAAAGGCATGTTTTTCAACTGTGATCAAAAGAAATTCTGCGTATTAAGAGAAGAAAGCATGCAGGATACACTTGATTACAGAATCCATTGATAGAGGTGTTCAGGATCTAAAAGTATGTTTAAAGAATAGAAAAAGAAGAAAAATTACTGTGTTTAGTCATAAAAATAATAATGTCAAAAGTAATTCCAAATCACAGCCCCAAGAATATGCCCATTACATATATTTCACAAAAAGCAGTTTCTAAAGTCTTTATAAGATTCTGCATTCAAAGTTTTAATGAAAATAAGAAAGGTAATTGAATCTTCAACTTAACTATTAATTTAGGGAACAAGTAGTCATACCAAATAGTAGTTACTCACATGATCAGTCACTTGAATCCAACATAGCTATAACTATTAACCTGCAATGCAACCTAAGAGTATGGACCCACCAGAACAGTAATAATAGGAGGCTACTAGAAGGTAGGGAGAGTTTTCTTGTTTATTACCATTATTTAGGGGATGCCAGGATTCACTGAAGTGGTAATAGTAATGGACAATATTATTTTACAAAAGATTTTCTTTTTAGTAAGTACATCTGAAAAATGGCAAGGTAGTTCATGAATCAGTCAGAAACTGCCCAAAATGAATGCTAATGAGCTATTTTCTGTAAAAAATCTGATTTATCCTGACACAAGTTGTTAAAACCAGGTACTTATTTCAGAAAAACAAAATCCTGAAAAAGATGGTACTTAAACAATAAAACAAGGAAAAATTTACTCTTTAAAGTCATATTTTAAAATTACTAAAAGGAAAGTACATAGGTGAATTGCTTTGCTTTTATTGTATATTTTTACCCCTCACACTTTAATGAAAATGTAGAATAGAAAGATACAAGTGTGGACTCCATGGATCACACAGGAATACATACAAAAGGAATCTAGGAACATATTTTAAAAATGTATGAAATTTTGACTTTTAAAAAAAATGGTAAATGCCATTTCAATTATTAGGTGTTCAAGAAAGGAACTAGGGCAAAAAGCAAATAAATCTACTATATTCCACATCATCATTGCACTAATGAATTATAACCACAGATCAAAATATCTCCCTCTGGAAAATATATGTATTACTGTTCTGGAGGCTACTTCTACACTTACTACCGTTGTCAGTTCTTATACTACTACAGTTGTTGCTGCTTCTTATTCCACAGCTGTCTACCAGGTAACCTCTTGTAATAGATTTCTGACCAGGTGTCTAGGGTTTACAACCCACTTATGCCAGAATAGAGAAGAACTTTTTCCATGGCATAGAGTAAGTAAGCTACCTGTGCAAAAGACTGTGACTTGCTATTAGAGTAAAGCAACATGAAACAATCGTATTAAAAGCAAAAGATTTAGGAACAAATTTCAAAATAAGAAAAATACCTTTAAATTGTGAAATATTCAGCTTTTACTCAGTATTAAAAATAAAATGTCATGCTATTAAAAAAGCTATATGTTACCAAAGCTAATTGTGGTACAACTGAGTTCAATACAGCAGATGTATTATTTGATACAATTATTTTGTATCCTCTCAAATAGAGTGGGCAAAGTCCCCTTCTATTTACATCTATTCTCATAAAGATGATTCCCTCTTCTTTAGTGGAATTACTGAAGATTCACACTTGTAAGAGAAAGAAGAACATAGCCTAGTGACTGCATGGTTATTTAAGTGAAGGTGAAGCTTAAAGACCACCTGAGCATTTTAGTAAACATCAGTGCATCACTCAGGCAGTGAACAGACGCTACTGAATGTCACATAAGGCCGTGTGAAACTCTGCCAACTAGGAGCAGGTGGTGATTTAAGGCCCCTTCAGCACAGTGGTTTTGGAAGCTGAAGAAACCTGAAATTACTGATGCTATCCTTCAGAGAAACACTTCTCAGTCAACTTCAAGTTAGAGGCTCTTCATTCATTCTTTAACCAAAATCAGTTTGTTAAACTGTTTCATACTTCCATTCTTTTCTCTTTTTTTTCCTTTTTGCTGTGTATTCATGTATGATTCATATCCAATCCAATGAAGAAACACATACAAATATCTACAATGAAACCTCCAGTGGAAATTCAATCCTTCCGTATTTAGGCTAAATTCAATATGCAGAGCTATATTGTCCTATATGCAGAGCTGTAATTTGGAGAAAGATGAACATACACAGATGCACTGGGAGGTAACCAAAGGCAGGATCTAATGTAGACCTGAAGTTCTATAGGGAGTATTCAAGACCAATCACATCTTCTGTTCACCTTCACTTGTGTAATAAAGAAAAAGGAACTAGTCAATGAAACTGAAAGGCAGCAAATTTAAAAACCAGTGTAAAGGTACACTGCCTTGTACCTAGGTCAGTCCTTATTCTATACACCTCCAACACAGTAGTTCTCAGTCTTGTCAGATTTAAGGCACCTCTCGATAAACTCAAGACACCCTCAAAAAATGCCAGCTTTGACTCTTTTTTTGACCATGGAAAAAGAATACAGAAATTCTTCCTTTTTAAATACCCAGAAAGACCACAACAGGTCAACATGTTTTTCAGTGGCACAAATTTCATCATATGCTCCGGCAAATTGCCCCACTGTAAGCAAACTACGCTTGCCCAGCTCCTTCTGGCTCCCAGCATGCTGGAGCACCTGGGGCACAACTAGAGCATAGAGATGCTCTGGATCAGCAGCCAGAGCATTTCTTTGGAGGACCAAGCTTCCGTTTGTTCTGGCACACACTATTGTGGCATGCTCTGCACCACATTTTTTTCCTGGGTGTGGTTTTATTTTATTTTTTTTGCTACCCAGAAGTAGCAAGTTTTGTCCCTATGCTGCAAATCTGCAGTGCAGGGCATGTTTTAACATTCCACTGTGCAGTTTGTGGCACCACAGACCATATGCCTTGCCCATAGGCCTCTGGATTTATTATGTGAATAATGTGCAGGTGTTTGTATACCTAACAATGCCCATACTGCACAGCACACTTAAAATCATCTCAGCACCCCTGGATGCCAGAGTACCCTAGTTGAGGAACAGTGCTCTAGCACACCTCTTCTTTTTCACCTCCTCTTTGAAGTAAACTGCTTTTTCAGTTTTCTCTTCATGCACAAACATGCCAGACCTTGAAGTCTATGGTACTTCAAATCACTAATCTAGTATCTAAAGAATTACTATGAGGCCTCTGGCAGAAGTTACACTTAAGATGTGATTAATAGGGCTGTGCGAAATTTCACTGGCTGTTTCGATTCAACACTGTTTGACTCATTTTGAGCCCAAAACAGCAAAATTGAAGCAAAACAAAGGGCTTAGAAACAGCCTCAAAACAAAACAAAACTAGTCAAAATATTTCGAAGCAGCCAGGTGGTGGGAGACGGGGAAAAACCAGGGCTGCATTCCCAGTGGCTCTACAGCCCCATGTGGCTCAGCCAGGAGCATAGCCCTGGATCTCCCCGCCTCCCACTGCCAGGCTGCGGGAAGCCGATCACAAAGCAGGGGAAGAGAACTGAGCCCGGGCTCAGTTTCCCTCCCCAGTGCTGTGATCAGGCTGGGGAAGAGAACTGAGCCTGATCGCTTAGTTCCCCTCCCCAACCCTATGATTGGGCTGGGGAAAGGAACCCCAGCTGGGCTGAGTTCCTCTCCCCAGCCCAACGGTAGTGCTGGAGCAGGGAACTGAGTGATTAAGATCAGTTCCCTTCCCCAGCTCCCCCGGTCCCAGGCGGCAGCACCTGGCTTCCCTCCCTCATCTGGCAGGCAGATCGGGGGCCCACAGCCCCAGGAGTACTGGCACAGCCTCTGCAGCCCTTCTGGGGTTGTAGGCCCTCATTTGCCTGCCAGATGAAAGAGGCTGTTTCAAGCTTCCCCATTATAGCGAATGGGTTAAACATCAAAACAGCGTCACTGTTTCAATGAAGTGAAACGGAACAGCGGTTTTGAATCAAACTGAAATTCAAAACGAAACACTGTTCTGTCAAAACCTCGAAACGCAAGACAAAATGGAACGGTGCCATTTCACACAGCCCTAGTTATTAAGCAGCGAATCACATTTTAAATAGTAACTTGGCCACACATTCAAGCAATTAATGTTGTGATACAACAGGGAATAAGCCAGAAGCTGGTTCCCACTGCACTTTAAATTGGAGCTTTCAAGCCTCCAGTGCACTCCCAAGGCTGGAAGTGACTTGGTGCATCCAGCTGTAGGAGCACCAGGCTTAGTAGTTGCCACTGCAGGGAGAATCATGCTCCCAGGCTCCCACACTCAGCAATATGGCATGATTCAGATCTAATCCCTGATCCCACAAATGTGCCTCCTGCCATGCCCATGTGAGGCAGCTGTTGGGATTGCAGATCAGATCCCATTGCACATTTAACAGAACATCTGCCAGGAGCCCTAATTGCATGATCCATAGAATTTTAAGGCAAAATGAACAATTATGAAGATCTCTTCTGACCACCTGAATGACAGGCAAAAAATTGTCCAATAAATACCCTGACAAATTCTGTTTGAGCTACAGCATCTCTGTAAAAAAAAAAAAAAGTCAGTTTTGAATTAAAGATGTCAAGGGCTGGAGAATCTACTACATCCAAAGCTAAGTTGTTCCATTCTGAAATAGTTCAACCAAAAATTAAAACTGCAGTTTGTGGTCCCTCTTATAAACTAAGACAGACAGCTCCTGAAATGGAACATGCTTTAAAGCATGTTTTCTTCACCAAACATATCAACTATTAGTGCAATGTCTTTAAAACAAGAACTGACAAACAATATCTGTTATATAGATAATCCCCCCCAAAAAATAAGTGGCAAGGTGTTCTTTTATCTTCCTCTTTATTCTAATAAAAGATGTTTTGACTTTTGTTTCTGCCATTGAGAATGCAAAGCAAAGATACATAATAATTCTGCCCATGGAATTCAAAAGATCTACTAGTGTTTGCATCTACGTTTCTGTCAAACACTGCATGAGTGTCTGGAATATTCAGGGAGATGAGACTAAATCTGTAAAAATTCCGTCTTAATTCCTTCACACCTAGTGAAAAGGAAATACATGCTTCAGCCAAAACCCTCTCTGTTGCTTTGCTTCCACTGTAGTTACCCACTTATTAATCCAGGTTTTTCGACACAAGATCTTGACACTGCTACACAGCGTCCCCTGCCTGTCCAGAGGCAGAAGGTACATGGCATCATGCAGCTTCCAAGGCTGCAGCAGCAGGGCGCTGAGCCCCAGCCTGCAGGACCAGCCCGCCTCCACCCCACGCACAAATCCAGGAGGCATATACCCCCCATGCCTCCCTTGGGGTGCACGCAGTGGTGGGAGCCCCACGTCCCTGGAATAGCAACCTGGGATCCAACTATCCCATGGCTCCATTCACTCCAGCCCCTTACCCTTCCCTGCCCCACTCCCTCCCTTACCTGGTGGGACCTTGATCTTCTCTCCTCATGCCCTTCCCAGACTCACCTGCTGTGGTGGGCAGTGTTCCACAAGCCACCAGAATGTGACCCTTGCTGCATACAGGCTGCAGCTGCATGTCTGTGTCTCTACGCATCCTCTGCTGCAGCTGCCCAGAGCCTGCACCTGGGCTGCCCTGTGGCCCACTGCTGCCCAGAATTTGGAGGGGCTTAGCACTATAAGCCCCAGCCTTCTGTCACCTCTGGCTCGTTTCATCCCAGGCCTACAACTCCAGGCAGCAGGTAGCACAAGAAAGCTGAGGGGACCTGCGCCAGGCACCAGATGCCCAGCCAGGTGATGGGGAAGCAGCATCTGAGCAGCTCTTGCCCCAGCATGTGAGGCTCCAGCTCCCAGCCACCTTCCACCCACTCTGCCCACCCAGCATGATGAGCAGTCATCTGCAGCTGGGACCTAGAGCTGGAGCACTGCATGCCGGGGAAGAAGCTGCCCAGCTGCAGCTTCCCCCCAGCCTGGCTGGGTATCTGGTGCCTGGCATACATCCCTACACTACCTGCTGCACTACCCCTGCACTACCTGCTGCCTAGGAGGAGCAGAGGCAGGGGTGGGAGAAGGAAGAGCTGTTGGAGGTGGGGAGATCCAAGCAGTACTTGGGCAGTTGCAGTAGCAGCCCTGCCAGGAAGCTGTGCACACTGCTTGGGGCCAGGATTGGGGCCAGAGCAGTGCTGTTTGTGGGCACTGGGTAGGAGAGAGTGGGGGCAGGAGTAGGCAGGACTTGGCCCCATGCAGAGCACCACAGGGGCAGCTGTGGTCCAGATACAATCATTGGCAGGTCTCATCCAGCCCATGGGCCATATTTTGCCCACCCCTGCATTAGCCTGAAGTAAAAATATGAACAGCACATGCTGATTGTGAAATAAAAATGTCAGCACCAAATCTTATTTTAATAATGTTCACATACAAACTCTTTTTTAAAAAATCTGAAATTATTGTTTTCCATGTTAAACTATTACCTTTTTTTCCAGTTCAATTATTTTAATACAATCATGAAAGAGCTATAGATTCATTTCTGCTAATGCCTCCACATAAATCCTAGAACTAAAGAAATTCAGGATTTTAATCTATTGAAACCAAGCAGGAAAGCTTTCCTACAAAGAAAAAAGGCTTCAAGTCTCCTGCAGACATCAAGTTCAAAGGAATGACACTGTAAATGCCTCCTAGCAACATTAAAGATATTCATAATCTCATCCTCCCTACCTCTAATTTAGCTCTTTTAATTGCAAACAGATTGTTAAAAATAGAAAATTAATTTTAAACCTGTTCCTAACATTTTCACCTTCTCTTAGTATAAATCCAAACTAAGAATAAAGGAAAAACACTCTCAGTTTTATAGATATGTCAAAATAAATCAACTTTAAAAACATCTTGTCTTTAAAAAGGAAAAAGTCCTGCTGTTCAGAATAAAGTGTTTGTTGCCAATATACTGCCACTTTATGACAATATTGATTCTAATAGTGAAAAATTGAGGTATTTTATAAATATTTAGGGCCTATGTAAAAAGCAGCTATGCTGATTCTAAATGTAAAAAACCTTCCTACAAGTTACAAATATGATTGCATATTAATCATATGCATATATAAATAGCAAATAGTATAAAAAGATGCCTTCATTTTTAATGGAAAAGAGTAATCAGGTTGTAAGCAATTGACTTTTTACTTATAAGTCCACTGCTCATTTCAACCAGTAAACTAAAAGAAACAAAACTCTACCCCATCACACTTGCCCTATGAGCACAAATTATTTTTAATATAGGCTTAATGTAATAGGTATGGGAGCTAAAGATAAAACTTATAAAATACATTTCCCTTAAACCATATTAGGTCTGACCCTGTTTCCATGAAGTCAGTGAGTGGTAAATTTCCCATTCTTCAATGAAAAAGCAGTCAGACCAACAAGAACCTGTCATTAATATTTATAGAATCTTTCAGAAAGATTCTGTACTACTGATATTTATATGAAGTACTTTAAAAGATATCTGGTGTAAAAGAACTCATATTCCTGTTCTACACAGTTTTATTTGTGACTAAAGACAGCAGGCATTAAATATTAATCTTTACAATACATTTTACATATTTCAATGGTTTCCAACACATTGTGCATAAAGAACATGTTCTGTACTAAATTGGATAGTATTAATCAGCTGCTTTAACATTAGGTATCTTAATCCATATAAGTCCGTTGTGAGTGTATTAGCTGGATGTGAAGCACACTGTATCTCAAGTGAACCACACTCTACTGAGGTCTGGCATTACTGTTCTAAATCCCAAGAGTCCCCCTTTTGTTGTATAGCACATTAAATATGCACAAATCTGTTCTAATTGACCAAATGACATGAGGGGGAAGAAGAACAAGCAAACATGGAAAAAGAAAAAGACACCCCCAGCAACTCACAAAAGGAAGCATTCCAAGCATTTTCATAAGAATGAACTTTGCTAATGGCCCCAAGGCTGCTGTAGAATTACAATTGGACAACAGGGGACCAACTGTGGAAAATCTCCAAGAATTGGAAGTATTTACAACTATGTAGCATACAGAAAACAATGACAAAACCCGTGCTCAGACATGACATCTACTGTATACACCACTGAGAAAGTTGGATGAATGCTGTTTCAGACTACAAAATCATCCTCTCAGCAAGCCATTTTCATTTTTATTGTTTCAGTGTATTTTAAATAAACTTGTTACTCAGTTGACTGCTTGCTCTCAACCTAAATCTCATGCTGAGATGGCAGGTTGGATTCAATTAAGTTACGCAGTCTTGAAAGGCGATGGGTCCTGGCACTGCCAGGGATCAGCCCCAAACAGTGCGTTCCAAATCTATCCAGTCAGACTAAAGCTAAAGCAATTAAACTTTTTAAAATCCATTATACACTGCACTGCTACATTTAAAAAGATATATAACATGTAATAATTTGCCAAAATGACTAATTTGAAGCAACTTTATTGGGAAATATTATATCACAAATACATCAGTGCTGACAGAAGTAATTTAAGGCTGTAACTAGATTAAAAGTTTTAGTGAACATCTCAAATCCATATATCTACTTGTTCTTTTCACCCAAAAATGCCACTATACTTAATGGGACTACTCAGATAAATAGGCAAGTTGGGTCTGCTGCCTGGGTTGGTTCTTATAGGAAATCATGTGTGTGTTTCCTTAGGCAATTATTTCTCCTAACTTAGACACTCCTCATTCTTGCTCCAGTTCCACTTTTCATAAGCTAATTCAATAAGTGTGTTATCGTTTCTGAAAATGATCTGTGTCATGCTTGTTCTCATTTTTGGAGGTCTGGTCTTGCTGCCACTGAGGTAAACAGCAAAGCTACTAGTGATTTCAGGCCATAGAGTTTGAAATACAGTGTCTGTGGCTCAAACTAACACTACTAACGTTACATTAATTAATGTTACTAACTAATGTTACTAATGTTACATTCTTAAACTGCCTCTGTAGGCCTTAACTCATACAAGCTGTTGTTTCATTGAGCCCAGTGGAGTTCTTCACAAAAGAAAAGGATGCAGGATTGACCCCACCTACAGGTTGTTTTTAAACATTCTACTCGGCTTTTAGAAGAAATGGATTCTTTGCTGCATTCTCTATGCAGACAAAAGCACTGATTAACTTCAATAGGGATTAGACTCGTGTGAAAACTAAAGACAGGCTTTGATATAAACTATACCAGCAGATGCCACAGTTTTAATGGTAAATCTAAATCTACTCTTAAAGGGTTTGCTGGTGTCTTTTCTAATGTAGACCAGAAGTAAGATCTCATGTTCTTCTCATTGCATTGTCTCATTTCTATTTACAGCAATGAGATTCAACTGCCAGTGGAAGGAAAGATGCACATAAACTACGGTATTACAGCAAACATATCAACAAAAGAAGAGAACAAACTCATTTTAATTGAATGTCTTTCAATAAAACAGACTCCTAGTTTTTTTTCACCAGAGTCAATATCCAAAAACTTGTTATTGTTCTGATCCTAATATATCAAGTAAAATATAGGCCCAGTCCAGCCAGCAATACTTAGGTTCACGTCCTGCAAACACTTAAGGACTTCATTGTTATTGCAGAGTGAGTAGCTGTACTGAAGTCAAAATGACTACTCTCAATGCATAAATTAAACATTGGCAGTGTAAGAGTGGTGTAGCCATGATAGCCAAGGACAATGACAGCCTCTTCTTGGTGGGAGGGGCTCAGGGGGCCTAGACAGAAAATGGAGGAGGGTGGGCTGCGCTATACATCTTCTGGACAAGCATACTTATTTACTTATTCTTTTTTTTTTTTAACAATACCCACTTAAACATGTGTTTTATCTATGCTTGCTTGCCATCCCAAGACAAAGGTGCAGGCCAGGTTGGGCTGGGAATGCTGCACTTCTGTGGGATGCAAGTAGGAGAGTGGGGGGGTCTCAGGTACATGGGGCGGGGAGCAGGGGCCCAAGGTGGAGGTGCGGGGCTTGCACAAAGATGGTGCAGGGAAAAGCGGCTACTGGGGAGGCTAAGGCAAATTTTGGGGTCACTATAGCCCCCTCCAAGCCCCCACCCCGACGATGGTCCACGGATTATGGGAGTGGCAAGGATTTCTTAGGGTGGTATCTTTTACTGGACCAATAAAAGATATCACCCTGAGAAATCCTTGCCCCTTGCATCAATTAAACATTGGCATGTATCTGCTCAGCAGTGAAGCTTCAGTGAAGTGGTAACCAGCTTGACTTTCCAGTTGGACTCTGCATGGTAGCTATGATCATTTTACATACAACCCTGACAAAAATACTGCTTGTGACTTAATGCTAAATAAATACAGCAAATGAAATAAATTTCACTAGTGAAAAGCTGAAGCTGGAAACAAAAATAAATTATATCCAATAGTATCACCTGACAGACATTTTGGTAGTAGTTACTCTTCTGCCTTATCATGGCATGTGTACACCTGCACAGTTATTTGTGAGACATGCAGGATGGATAATGAATGTGAGGGTTAGTTACTGAATTTCAATTAACAAACAGCTTGGCCCCATCTTTGTGTTGACTAGACATCCCAGTCTTCTGAAGCAATTTCTTTCAAGCAGGCCCATGTAAACAATGCCTGAAATTTTACTCCCTGTAGCTTTCTTTTAACAATTCGAGAGCAGGTAGCCAAAAATGAATCACCTTTTGCCAATTTGAATATTTTTGGTTTTTAAAATACAGTAGATTCTGTTTGCAGTTCAAAAATTAGAAATCCTTTACCTCAAACACTAATAGACATATCCAGTTAAGAAAGTTAAACCTCTAAAATCTCCAAAAGTTGAGCACTAAATAAAGTTTCAATGTCCACCCTAACCTTTTACTATCTCTTACCACCAGCCCCAGGGAAATTGGTATATTTGTTTCTCCCCACTGAGGGACAAACTCTCCAATAGGGAAATTTACAAATCTATTTCTCATTTTTAAAGATGCTAGGAAACTGCTGGTGAATCAGCTCATTACCATTATAGTTACACATACTACCATAAGTAAACCAATATCATTGCCTGGGAAGGACTAACTTGTACTCCCCAAGCACACTAAACTAGAAAAAGGAAAGATCCTATGATTTCTCTTGGGTACTACATGTATCCACACTGGTGTTGCATACAACATGCTTCCCTCAAAGAGCAACTGAGCAACTAAGAGAGCCATGGCTCTGTCATTCCAGGCATGTTTGCTGGCCCTGCACAGCATATCCACATTAGAAAGAAAAAGAAACATATCTTATTTTAGCCAACTTGTGGTAAAATCCTAGCTAATTTGTTCCCATTAGGATTTTAATTTGTTAGTTCCCTGGCTTGTCTAATACTGTTTTCTAATTAAGACAAGGCCCCAGTAGGCTACAAAATTAATCTCTCTCCCCTTCCCATATAATGGCTGAATATCAGGATGCCTTTTCACAAGGTGCACATGTCCACTGCTCTCACCTACAGGCAAGCAAAGATCATAACCTGCCCCACCACTGTGTGCACCCTAGGAGTGCATGAGGAGTGGGGGCCATAACCAATACTGGATCAGCACCAATATAAAGAAAATTGACTATATTGGAAATTGGCCAGATGTGGCCGATAATTTAGCTGATAAATGCCTGTGTGTATACACAGCTGCAGCCCAGCAAGCAGGCAGCAAAGAGCACAGCCCAGCAGCATGGACAGCTGCATGCAGCTAGCAAGTCTGTTGTGGTAAAAGGGAAGAGGGATGGAAGGGGTGTGGGGTGGGGAGCAGATCAACACTCCCTGCAGTGAAGAAGGGAGTGGGGCTGGGGCTGGGGTAGGCACTGCCCAGCTGGGTTGCAGCGAGGTACAGCATAGAGCCACGCCATATCTGGGGCGGGGAGTGGCTCCCACCACTGTGCACACCCCAAGAGGGCATGGGGTGGGGCGTGTGCCCCCAGATCTGCACAGGGTGGCACAGGGCAGCCTGCACAGGGTGGCTGGGGGGGCAGGGAGCTGCGGATCAGGAGTGAGGTGCACTGGCACAGCTAGTGGGGTGGGGCAGAGGGCTGCAGGTCAGGAATAAGGGGCACCAGCAGGGCTGGGGGTGTGCGGCAGAGGGCTGCAGGTTAGAAGTAAAGGACAGAGGCAGGGCACAGGCATATCACAGCCCCCCACAATCACAATCACATACCTCTTCCCCCTTTCCTCCCCCTCTTTTAGATACTGGAAATATGGTAATCCTAGCCAAACCTGAGGGGAAGGAGGGGAGGAGCAGGGTGCCTGCCTCTATAACAGGGGCATAATAGTCTTAGGATCTTGAGTGAAACTACATCCTGTCCTTGCACTGCCTGCATACCCTTGCTTTTTCTGTGGCAGGTTAGGGTATTCTTGTTGTTTGTGGACATTGTACTAGTAATTATGAGAAAGGGTTATTCCTGCAGTTTTAAGAATAGGTTAGACACACATCTGTATAGGATAGTTTTGATAAGGATGATCCAGCCTTGGCTGGAAGGTTGGACTCAATGTAGAAGTGCACCAATATATCAGTTCATATCCAATTGGTACCAATAAAAGGAAAAATGACATGATCAGCAATTAGCATTTTTGGCCAATAACGTCACCGATAAATGCTGTGTGCATGCGTGCAGCCATAGCATGCACACAGCCAGAAATGTAGCTGGGCAGCTTGGAGAGAGGAGTCTGCTGGTAAGTCTGTGGATGGGAAGGGGCACGGGGGGAGAGAAGGGGTATGGGGGGGTGCAGATCAAGGCCCCCTCAGTGAGGGAGTGAGTGGAGCTGGGACAAGGGCAGGGGTAGGTGCTGCCCAGTCGGGCTGGGGCAGGGTGCAGGATGGACCCACCCATGCCCCACTTCCACCTTCACCATGGAGCATGAATGACTGGTGCCTTCTGAATCTCGGGGGGCACCCGCAGAAGCCACTGCCAATGGCAGACCTGTCAGGGGGACACCAGCCCAGCTGACAGTATTGGCGTCAACCATCGGGGGGGGCACTGCCCCATCAGGTGGGGCACACGCACACCCATGCACCCTCTACCAGTCACCTATGCCGTGGAAGCCTTTATCTACCCCCTCATATCCTTTCCCCCACTCATGGCCATTCCCTACCAAAGACTTACTGGACAGACACAGATGTCCAAGCTGCCAGGCTGCATATTGGCTATTGGATTGGTATCAGTCAATATGGCTGGTCAATTGGCCATCAATATCAGCCAAAAAAATCTTTATCAGTGCACCCCTAATTCAGTGATCTCTTACGACCCTTCCAGCCCTACTCTTCTATGATTCTATGAAATATGCTGTAATAAGACTTATGTTCAAATTTGTCAAGACCAAGATTAATGACGGTAGAGAATACCTTTCACGTAACCACAGAAGTACTAGAAGGAATTTTAGTGCTTTGGTGCATTTACACAATATTAGGAACTAAACTGGTTTCCAATGGTAGAGTGAGCCAGGTTTTTAAAGACAGTCTGTGGCTGGCTTGAGAGGAAGAGGAAAAGGCAAAAACTGGAAAACTAATAAAGAAAACTCCTACAATTACAAACAAGATAACAAAAGCACTGCCACTAATTTCAAAGAAGCTTATAACCCCTTTCACTTCAAGTACAATATTTAAATACCTACTATACTTCATAATAGTGAATATATATATGAATTAATGCCAATAAAAGTTACAGCAGTGTTCAAAAATATCATGAGTTTCGGGTTTTGGTCCAACTTGTTCAGTATATAACACTGAGCTTAAACCTGAAATCTTACTCAAGTGAACATATGAACAGTGCATTAGAGAATTTAATAAACAAAAAAAATCCAGCTAACACTTGTTTATTATAGTCCTCATGAGAAAAGATAGGCTCTGGTGACTCACATGTTACTTAAGCTTGCTGAACAGTAAGTTAGTTGACCTGGTAGTAGTCATGGTTCTAGTCATATCTTAACCTGGGTTTCCATTGCTACTATATGGGCACAAACCTTCATGGAAAGTTTAAACAAATTCTCATATTTTAGACAAAACTAAAGGAGTATCCACGTGATTATGAAGCCCAGTTCTTGAGCCCTTACTTCCCCAAACCTAATAAGCACTATAGCACATTTCCTTGATCAGTTAATGTTCTTAAAAGGTAGATAAGTACTCAGGATCTGGATTCCCGGAACATGTGTGTAAGACACGAAGTGGTTTCCTCTTATGATGCTTCAGAAGACAACAAAGGCTCCAGTCCTGCCCTGTGTTCCATATGAGTAGGCCCCTGTACCAACATGGCTTTCCACTGAAGACCATGGGGCCCAAAGTGAGAAAGGTAGTTTACCTCTGTGGGACAAGATGGGCATCCCATATGTAAAAATAATGGATCAAAGCCTCAGATAGTGTAAATGGGCACAGTATGCCACTAATATAAATCAATGTGTTCAAATTAACATGAACCAGATACATAAAATAAAAAAACAGTTCAGAAAAGAGCTCAATTAACTCTTATATGTCATTTTATTAATCCAGAAAAAAAACTATTATAGTGATCCTTACGCTTCTAATCCAATTTAACAATTGCAAAACAAAGAAAACATGAAAAGACTTGACACCAACGCTAAAAGCTGATTGTGGAATCTAAAGGCCATCCATTCTATTCCACATTTCCATGCTTACTAATTAAACTTCATTTTTGTAAACTGTTCTAAAAAATATGCTGAGCTGGAAGAAAAAAAGGCAGTTAATAAAATGAACATTACCATAAAAGAGTGGACTTCAAACTGAATCTCAAAATATGGTAAACTATTAAAAGAACTGTTTACTACCAACTGCTTGGTGTCTGGACCTTATCTCATGCCTTAAATGAGTGTAATTCAGGAATAGCTCCAATGAATTTAATGGAGTTACAGGGGTTTGAGTGAGAGGGAATCAGGTGCTTTCTCTTCATCTGGAAATTATTCAAGGTATTTCATAAGACTGTAGACTGTAGAGAGAAAAATCATAATAATACATCACTAAGAACTTGTATAAAAAGATAGGTATAATTTAGTTTTAAATGGCAGTTCCATCCTATATTTGTCAAATTTAATATAAACTATTAGTAATTAATTGACTTAGGTTATCTGATTACAACTAAAAACATAGCTTAGACTTTATATAGGCCTCTGTGTGTCAACCTGTACAGATCATTAACTAAGAAAACCTTCTATACTTCTCGCACAGGGTGTGTCTTCTAGAAAGTGGAGAACAGTCGAAGTGCTATATTGTTCCATCAGTTTTATAGCAGAACTTAAAATAAAGAGAAATGGAGGACTTTAATCAAAGCTGGTAGCCCAACATTGCTTAAAGTTTTATGGACTCTATATACTATAAAACCTTTAACAATTTTCCAGTCCTAAAACAGGCTTTGTTCAGTAAAAATGCATACTAATCAATACAATATTTCTATCAATGGGAGATATTACAGAAAAATGTGTAGCTAGCCTGCTATTTAAAAAAAAAATTATAGACAGCTAAAGCAAACTCCTTGCTTAGTCAATGGACTATAGTTGAAGTTTCTCTGAGACTAGAAATAACACTGCAGAATGGAGCAATTCAGCTGTGCCATGATGTGTTGCAAAATAGCTGATTCACCTCATTGGACGAGTCTTCCTTTGTCCTGCCTTTAATGGTGTGGGGCAAGGGGCAACATGTTTCACCCACACCATGAATCTGGGGCCGAGGGGGAAAGTGCTTGTACACTCAGCCAGCCCTGCAAGGGAACACATAGCATCCCCCACTATCCCAGACCCAGAGGTTTGGAGCAGCAGGGAACGCTGGGTATTCACCACCCAGTGTAGGTCTGAGGCAGCCGGGACTGGCTGAGTATAGAAACATTTTTTCCCCAAAGCTCAGGTCTGGGGCAGTGGAAAAAGTACCATAAGGTAACAGATGTCTAGTGCAATAAAGCAGCACAGCCTATAACTTCCTTTTGCTCTGCCACTGATTTGTGGGTAATGTGGTGCAACAAAGGGTAAGGATGTCTGTTTGCGCTACATAAATATTTAAGAGCACATATGAGAAATCAGATGCCTATTTCCACCCTAAGAACTGAGTAAAAAAGACCGCTTAAAGACCACAAGATTTGGGTCTAAATAACAAGAAAGAAAAAACAAACACTGATGTCTTTCATCTGCCAATACTCTAAAAATGTAAGAAGCCATATATGGGGATGAAGGTTTAGGATAGGGCGACTGATATCATGTGAATCCAGGAAGCCCGAAAGGAAAAGAATTAAAAGGCTTTAACAAAATTGCATTCTACCTTCCCCCAAATGAATATTTGCTCATTTCCTGCAAACCACATGGAAAGTAAATCAGGATTAAAGTGGGATTTCACTGCTCAAATTTCCAGTATATGAAAGAGGTTTTGGTCTGCCTCACAGGGAACTGGATGTGTTGCATACATTGCATATCAATCTTAGCTCAAATCTCCTTGGATGCCCTGTCGCTGTTTGTCTTGACTCCTGCAGCTTAATTATTTACTGTAATTCTAGCAGTCTGTGAAGAACATTAAGTCTAACCAGGTGTCATCCAGTTACTGCCTTCAATTTTTAACTGAAATTCTGTTTTTTGCCCCATTCTTCACTTTAGGTGATTACTTAGCAAATTCCTGATATACTTCATTGCCCAAGTTGTAAAGAAGTAGTAAATAATTAAAGAAAGATCAAGAAAGGTACTAAAAAAGGTGTATTCATCAAAAAACACCTAAAAACAGGAAAGACTCTTAGTCTGTAGAAAAGTCACTTTTATTAATTCAAATGTGAAATAAATGTGAAATTCTGGTAAACCACTTCACTGAAACAAATGTTTATATTTTCAGGCCATAAAAAAATATGAACAAGCAAACAGAACCAAAAGTCAAAAGTCCAGGTCCAGCTTCCTTTACTACGAGTTAGACTTTTGAGCAGATCAAGCCAAGCACTTTTGTATTTATATTCATTAACGGAGACCAGGAAAATTTTACCTGTACAGGATTACAATAAACAGTTCAACCCAAAGGTTTCCCATACCTTCTAATTCTTACTTAGATTGTAAATAAGACTATATTCATATTATTTTGGAAACACCTACCTTTCCTCCCATCCTTAAAGCACAAATTCCCTGTATCTGAACAAAACCTTTGTAAAGTGGCTTCTCACTGGGAGTCTTGGGAAAGGTTGGGGTCATAATCTTTGACTTGGATCTCATAGGCTTCTATCTATGGACAGCTTCATATACAACAGTGAAATCTTCTATGTTGCAGCCCTCAATGTCCTGGCTCCTACATAAGAGAACTACATGACAAAGGGAAGAGATCACTGCCTTTGATCTCAAAGGAAAGAAATCTAAGTGAAAAGTAGATCTCTTGAAATCTGGAGAATAGGATTTTTTATACAAAGAATAGTATAGTAGATTTGCAAACTTATCAATGTCAATCACATCCAAGATCTGTTCTACAAGGACTACCCAGCCTCATTCACTTCTCAACCTCTTTGTTGAATCTATCAGTTCATGCCAAATGTGACCATCTGAGATGTGTACAAATATGCACTGGTTTATCTTAATTTCACTTTGGCTACTGAACATCTTTCAGGAAGCAATGACTTCTAGTCAATCTAGCATGGGCTGGATTTGAACTGGCAACCTAACACTGGAGGGATAGATCTAAGCCAAGTCATGTCAAGTCGGTCTGGAGGCCACTGCAACCATTGGGACAATCTTAGATGCTGTGCATCATTGGTGATTCTTCGGGCAAGAATCTAAGCCGGGGTGTCAAATTCATTCAGCGTGGGCTGAATGAGTGGCACAAAACAAGAACCACAGAGCAGACACCCAGTCTTGTACAGTCCAGTCCCACTCCAAGGACCTGGACCTGGAGCTACCACCACTGCAGGGTGTGCTGCATGACCCCAGAGCCATCGCTGCTTGCTGCACAGCCCCAGAATAGTATTCAGCTCCTCTGTACAGCATGATTTGCTGCACACAGCAACTGCTCTGTCACTGTAGGACATAAGATGGAGCAGGCACTGTATGTGGTACGCAGGCAGCACCACAGGCGGACCACATGATACAACTCCATGTGTCTTTGATACTTCTGATCTAAGCTACAAATCAAATTTGATGTTATATCTACCAGTAGTCATGATACTATTTGCATAATTTTTGATTGAACATATGTAGGGAATGTTATGCTTTTTAGTCAAAATACACATAAAATGAATGAATTTGCCTTGCTAAAAATATAAGGAAGTCATCTCCAGTCTGAGATCAACCACAAAAAATTTCAGCCTGCAAGTATGGTTTCATGAAATAATGAGCTCCTGAAAGAGGATGACTAGCATACAAGTTAAAAGTCTACTTAACCATATGCACCCTAAGTAAGGAGAAAGGGTATGTTCAGAAATGCTCATATTTCTAGTTGTACTAAGTGGCCCCAGGGAGAACTTTCAGGATCAGGTCCCACTTCACCAGAGATAATGATTGTTTTTGTTGCTAAAGTCTTTATTACATAGAATCATAAAAAGAGCTGGAAGGGACCTCAGGAGGTCATCTGGTCCAACCCTCTATCAAAGCAGGACAAGCCCCAACTAGATCATCCCAGCCAAAGCTTTGTCTAGCCAGTCTTCAAAACCTCCAAGGATGGAGATTCCACCACCTCTCTGGGTAACCTGTTCCAGTGTTTTACTACCCTGTGAGAAAATTCTTCCCAATATCTAACCTAAACTGCCCTTCCTGCAACTCGAGACAGTTGCTCCTTGTTCTGTCATCTCTGTGGTATTGATGTCTTTAAATAGTTTGTTCTCAATTGATAACATTGCCTGTCCTGTATATGCACAATATTAGAACTTTTTTTTGCAATTGTAATTTTTTATCCCCCATTTTCAAGCCCCCTTTCTGTCTGAGCCCTGAGCAGCCACTCAGTTTGCCCACATCCGTCCCTGGTCGTACTCAATGAAGTAAAAGGGCATATACCAAAATCATAGGTTTATTTATCAACTACAGATTCAGCCTTGGTCACTGATTGCCCTTTATTTCCAGGTATGTGAATCAGAACATGGTAAATCTGACAAGAACTAGCTATGGTGCAAGAAGAAAACTTATTCATTAATGCAGACTAGAGTACTTAGAAACAAAACTACCCTCAGAAGCATTCACCAAAGAATACACATTACCAGCTGGAGTGAAATCTTGGTCCTACTAAACTCAATGAAAAAAATGCTATTGACAGCAGTGGGTCAGTGATTTCAGGCCAGAGATACAGTATCATTTTTTGCACTGGCATGACTTTTAACTGGTTAAATGTAATTTATACCTTCAGGGGACAGAAGCAAGTGTACCCTGAAGAAGAACTTAAGAAGAGCATAAGAGAGCAGAGCAGATGCTGTATTATCTAGTATTCCTGCCATATGCTTGTCATCCTTTTAGAGAGGATTTCACCTAGTTCTGCATATCAACTAAATGTCAAATGTGTATGTTACCTTACTATATATTCAGATATATATAATTTATTTACTGATGGAATTGCATAATCCAATAATTCTCACATTTTTAAATTCCTGGCACCTCTCATTAGACTCAAGGCCCCCTTTGGGAAATGCCAGTTGTTAGTTTCATTCATGTTCTGACTATGGAAAAATAGCACGATTTTTGTGTTTCACAGAAAACTCAGACCACAGCAAGACAGAATGTTTTTAATACTATAGATTCCTACTTGAAAGCTCTGGATTGATCTTGTGAATCACATTTGCATATCTAACAGTTATTTGAATCATCGCACCCTGGCTGAGAGCCACTGACTTAATCTATTGAATTTGGCCCAAAACAAGGAACTCCAAAAGAAACAGTAGCTTAATGATTCCATATAAATTTAACAGGGACACACAGATCTTATTTAAGCCAATGAGATTTGTACAAGTTATAGAGAACTCTAGGTGTCTAAGCATGACTGCTCCCTCTAAAAACAGAAAACAGGTTTGCCTTTGAAAACTAATCATTGTGTAAGGTCTGAAGCAGGGGCACTCCCAGGAACCAAAGACTCATGGTCTAACAGAACAGTAGTTTATTTCCTGTTATAAACTGCACCCCATAAATACAAAATAAATGGTGCAGAGATCCTGTCTGCTCTGCATTAAAAAGCTTATGCCTCAATTTGAAGTTCACAGATTTGCTCTAGTGATCATATTCTGTATCTGCTCTTTAATGACATTTTACCAATGTCACAGGACTTCCAGATCTGGAGCCTTAAAGAAAAAAAACAAACCCTGCCAAACAGTTCAGGGTGCTAAACAAAAATAAGATCACAAAAGTTGACAGCAATACTACTCAGAAGCATATAACACGGCTCCTAGTGGGTGCTCCATTACTAACACTACATCTCCACATTTAACAAAAGTACTCAGCTACTTTCCAGGCTACCAGCACAGCAAAACCCTGCATGCTTCCACTGCCTCAGGAGTCCAGGCCAACACTTTCCCCCTTCCTTATCCAATCCTGTCATTTAGCACACAAGTGCCCTGACTATCCTAAGGTAGCTGCAGAGCAAAGAACTAAGCATTTAAGCCAGCACTGTAGTTTCAGTCTTATCTCATGTAAAATAATAGTGCAAAGAATTAACTCTCCGCCCAGTGTGACCTTCTTGGCTGGAGCTTTTGCAATGTTCCTGGTTACATTAGCTATCTCCCAACCACTTCCTGGCTCAGAAATAGGTGCTGTTAGCAGCAGTTGCTGTATAATTACTTACTTGATTCCTCCTAAGGAGCTTACACTAAGAGTTGGGCAAAGAAAGCAGATTAGGCACTTCAATACAGACACCTAACACCCCCCATCTATGTGGCCCAGGAAATTTACTTCGGCTAATCCTGCTGAGACAACAGGGGCTTCGTTTTCATTGCAGGGCCACTGAGTGGTGAGGAAGGGGGAGCCAGGAAGCGACGGGCCGCAGGGCCAGGCTGGGGGCAGCGAGGGGCTGGCTCAGGCTCAGCAACCAGCTCAGGACCGGGCGGCGCAGCCTGCTCCAGGAGTCACATGCTCCGGGGGTTGCCTGGCAACAGCAAAGCCCAGGGAAAAAGTTTTTTCTCTCTCTGCACCAGCCTCCAAGCTGCGGCCGGGGCTGAGCGGGGAAGCGGATTGTAGCCCCAGCTAAGCATCTTCTCCCCACTGTAAAGCGCCGAGCCCACGCCCCGGCTGCGCTCTGCACTCCGCCGCACTGCCCGGACAAGCAGCGATGCCCGAGCAAAGACTTCTCCAGCCCCAGCCTCACCTCGGACCTGGCTGCAAACGCTGCCCTCCGGCACTGGCTGCAAGTCTCGCTGTGGCTTGCAACAGACACAGCCCCGAGACTGGGCGCGGCGCCGGCACGGCCCCAGGCAGGTGTCTGCCGGGGCCGAGGACCAGAGCCCGGGCGCGCTGCCTCGCCGCTGTCTGGGCGAGAGGTCTTCTTTGCCCCGCACCTGAGGCTTCGGCTCGGGGAAAGCGCCCTGCCAGGGTGCCCGGGGACTCGCCCGGGCCGGGGCAGGCCGGGCCGTCCGGGCAAACGCAGCCGGGATGCGCCTGTCCCTGCTCCGGTGCCGAGCAGTTCCCCCCTGCAGACGGCGCGGCGCGGCGCGGCACAGCGGTGCCTTCCCCAGCCCTCCCATAAAGGCAGACTTGTCCCCCCCTATGCGCTGCCCCGGGGCTTACCTTGCCCACCGCCCCGCATCACACAAGCGGCCAATATGAAGAGCAGTCTGCAGGCACCGGCCATGCCGCGGTGCGGTCCCATCGGGCCGGGATGCCGCCGCTCCCCGCGGGCTCAGCGCTCTGGTCGGCGCCGCAGCAGCGCACGGAGCCCGGCCTGGCCGCCTTGCCCCGCTACTCGCAGAAGAAAGGCGGGCTCGCCCGGTGAGACATCGCCTTCTCTATGGACTCCCACCCTCCAGACATTGCATAAAGCTCTTTATACCCGGCAGCCCCGGAACTAGCATGAGGGAATGAGGCAAGGCTCCAGGCCCCTCGCAGCCCGGGGCATTGCCCCTCCCTCCGCACGTCGCGGCCAGGCGAGCGGGATGCTTCAGTCCGCTGCACTCCACTGCCCAGCTACCTCGGGGAGCACCGGCTCCCCGCCCTGCTCGGCCACGCCGAGGGGACTGGCACCCTGCGGGCAGGCTGCAGCCTCCCAGCGCCCAGGAAAGGAGCTGGACCCACTGAATCTGCGCAGTGTCCAGGGACCAGCTGAGACCCCCATCTCTCTCTCGCTCTCCTCCCCCACCCCCAAGCCCGTGGCCTTGCGGCCCCGAACCCCTGAGAGAGCAAATGCGACTTCCAGCCCCGGGCTACGCGATATTGCCATTTAGCACCGACCCCCAAAGCTGGCGACATGAGGGAGAAAGCCGGCCCACTGCTTCCTGAGATCACCGCCTGAAGCAGCCCTGGAGGCCCTGTGCGCAGCCCTGTCAGCTGTCTCGGATAGGAGCCATCTGAAGTGCTGTCATGTCAGTTAAACCTGGTCCGCCCGAGGCCTTCCGAGGCCCCGCGGCGCAGGGATGCTCGGCCCCTCGTCTAGAGGCGGCTGCCGGGCAGACTGAGGAAGCCACCGGGCCCGTCCTTCCCTTCTAGTTTCTAAACAAAGGCCCTGCAGAAATGAGGAGCGTAGTTCCGTCCCTTTGTCCTGCAGCTTGTCACATATTCCTTCTCCCCTCCGCCCTTGTACGGACTTGACCTTAATTGGATCTAGTTTATACTAAACAGCGGGGTCCCGGCCGCAGGTCCCGGGTTCGTGCTCGCACATTCCCCTTCCAGCACCTCTCCGGGAAAAGGCCGCTTGATTAGGGGGCCGCTGAATTTCCTCTGCCTTGATCCGGGAAGACGCGAAGTCCCCCGAAGTTTCAGGCTGGAGGAGGGAAGGGGAGAAGAAAGGGAAGATGCGGAACCTAGGCTTTGCCTGGTTGTGATTTATGCAGGTTCAGGGTTGCGTGGTGTAGTGGTACGACACAGCACCGGGGTCAAGCCGCTAGAAACACTGGGGGCAGATCAGAATATTCAATGAGCTTCCTGGCACCTCTGAATCACAAAGGGAGGATCAGCTCTCCCCATCACAAGATCCAGAGCTGCTGCTGCTGCTGCTGCTGGGAGGGGCGCGGGCAGCTGCCCCCCGCCCATCTCTGCCCCGTCCCCCTTGGCCGCAGGAGAGCGGGCTCCCACATTCCTTTCTGCACGGAAGGACCTTTCCCATTGTTGTTTTCTTTGTGCTCGGGGTTGCCAGCTCGCCGGAATTCCTCTCGTGATTTCGCAGCAAGGCTCAGGCCGCCGGCGCGGGGCTGGCTCTGCGCGGCCACCGCCGGGTGCCGGGGCTCGCGGAGCAGCTGGGCCAGGCGGCGCCCCTCGACGGGCGCGGCTCGGCTCGGCGCCCTCTGCTGCTCCCGAGGGGCGGGCGCTCCGCAGCCGAGAGCGAGCGGGCTCCTGCTTCCTCCTGGGGAGGGCAGGACACGGCTTTAGCCCCCTCCCCGGTGCACGCCCGTCCCCTCCCGTCTCACGCGAAGAGCTCCCCGCGCCGGTGCCGGGCACGGCTCCTGGCACCTGCGGTCTGCGAGCACAGCCGTGGGGCCAGGACAGACTCCGCTCGCCTCAACCCAGGTATTTCCCAGGACATCTTACTCGACGGGCTCCCCCTCGCCTGGCTCACTCGCACGCGCCCCAGCCTCATACATCCTCTGCCTGCTGCCGGGGTCCTGCCCCTCAGAAACAGCACATGGCGACTCAAGCACTATCCTTCTCCTCCAGGTTGAAGGACGAGGCAGGACCTGGAAGACTCTGAAGAGCAAGATGGCCTCGGCGCTCCTTTGACTCTGAAATTGGTGCCTTATCCCCAGGTCCTTATTCTCTATTGCCAGGTCCTTTTTCAAAGCTAATCTTTCACCATTAAATTAATGAACAATGAATTAGACCTGCTAAAGAGTTAGAACTTCATTAAGCATGTGCCTTGACTTCCTTTCCTTTTTTTTTTTTTTAACCATCCCTTACACGATAATGTATTTAGCAGCACTTGTAGATTTGTTGGAATCTGACATGGCTGCACTACCAGCGCTTCCACTGTGGCCTCAAACTTGACAACCCAGAGGTCGCAACTGTGAGCCTTAGCACCCAAACTTTCCCTAGTAACAATATAATATAATATTATTGCACCTCAAGCACATAGTCCTGAATAAAAAAACTGAGATTGGACTGGGATTATGGGGCAACACCCACTCCAGGTCACTCCAAAACACACATCCACATCACCAGGGGACTCTTCTAAAGAAACCTTAGCCAACCCAAGGCATGGGTTTTGAATGCCAGGCTCAAGCGTGTGTGCTAAATGAGACTGAAGTTAGTTCCAACTTCAACCTCATCTTGAGACTGCACAAACCAGGGTTATCTGCACTCCATGATACTTTCTGCCATTCTAGCATGCCATTTAGCTACACTTATTCTACAAAGCCTCTTCTGTACAACCCAAGTGTTCATGCACCAAAAACCTTCTTACTGTACAAGGAAGAGATGAAGTAGCTTCCATCTTCTAAAGTCACATGAAACCCAATTCAGTTTCCATTGATATCAAAGGCCAAACTCCCACTGACTTCAGTGGGAAGAGGGCTGGTTTCTGGGACTTGTTTGGAGTTTACAGTATAAAAGTCAGTCCAAATAAATGTCATACTTCCTCATGTAAATGTTATAACAATGGGAATTTTCATAAATAGAGTGGTGAAACAGGCCACAGAGATGGAATTAATGTAGAGACCCAGTGTTGATCTGAATCTTAATAAAAGAGATAGGAAACCACAATAAAGCCCCAAATTCAGTAAGATTCACAGCCCTGCTGTTCTTTAGCAATTCCTAAAACAAACCTTTCCAATTATACTTTCTAAGCAACTATACATTCCTGACAAAGACTTCCTTCCTTCAGTGATTTTGGTATTCCACCTAACCATAATGGCCTCAAACAAAACAAAGGCTTGATTAGCGTAATCCCTTCCAAAGAATCTGACTGAAAGAAGAATCATTTTTCAAACTCAAAAGACAAGGCAGGGGTTGGGAAGATATATGCTACATGAAGGACATATCTGCTTTGTGAAGATTAGAATTGTAATCCTGGAGAAATATGAATTTCTCTCATAATAACAGAAGTGTAAGGATGTATAAAGTTGGAATTGTACAATATCACATTTCCTATAGCAAAGATATTGAAGGGGCTGAGGATGTTCACAAGCGTGCAGCAATTCTTCCCATGCAGTTGGTAGTATGTTATGTCCTCCTCAATGGATCCATAAACCTTCCTGTTTCCACTCATAACACATGTATTTAAATGTAAACAATTCCAGTTTTGTTTCCTTGGTTTCAGTTTTGTTTGTTTGGATGCCTGCAATAATACTAGCAACTAAAGTATTTCCTAATGTGGGTACTCTGGGCCCTTTCACTAATAACCTTGGTCAACCTGTAATTATATCGTGATGCAGTATAATTTTAAATCCGTTGCAAACAACGGAGTAGAAATCAGGCAAGAAATACCAGTGTAGTAGCCAAACTCCCACAAATGAAATTAGCAAAAGCAGAGAAGCAAAATAAATCTCCAAGGGCACACTGTTCTTCTGCAGTGCAGGAAGCCAGTATAGTTCCACCACAGTATCTACAGTGCTTGTGATTGTAACTATGTTCTACAAATAGGAGTATATCATGGAGGGGAATGTAATATTAGTAGATTGAATTAGTAGATTAAATCATTAGGCACCACAATCTTAATAATATTTACAGCTTGTTTCTCCCTCCTGGACATGGAATTCCCTCCATCAACCTCCTTCTCTGACCTCGACAGAAAGTAATAGGTGAAATCTGTACTTTGGAAGGGAATCAAAAATTATTTTGAAACATTTTACTTGTGTTTAAAACACCTCATTATGTGCATTTGTAAGGTGGACTGGGTGAACTAGAATGACCTTTAATTAAATTTAGACTTTACTTAATGAAAAAAAAGGAAATTCTGCTAGTGAGGGAAAAAAAGTGAAATTGGAGTTGTAGTTTTCATATGTAATTTGAACAAAGATTTTTTGTCCAGTGCAGATCTTCCAAGCCTGAGCACTAATGCAAAAAACACCACTGCAAAAGTGAAAAAAATTCCTTTACATTTATGAGAAATTTAAATTCAGAGTCATGCTTGTTTGACATGTGGATATATGCTTGCAATGAAAAGCAGATACGGTATAAATATTAGTTTTCTAACAATTCCTTAATTGAATTATATTATGATTTGTATTTTTAAGTTTATATACCTTGCTGTACTGTCCCATTAGGAAGACAGCAAAGCATTTTCTGGTATTCCTGTCTTTTCTTTGTATCTGTACAACCTAGTGCTATAGCTAGACCAGACCTTAGGCAAACAGCAAAATTACTGGGAGTTTTGCCCACGTAAGGGTTTCAGGAGCCGGACTTTGCACATTAAGGATATACTATGGACAAGTATTGTTTTACATGTCCTGTGCGGCACACTCTGTTACAATAAAACAAAACAGTTATAATTTCTAATTATTTACAATTCACTTAAGTCCTTAATTCACTGCTACTGAGTTAATTGGCACTTTATAAAAAATAAAAGCCTTCACATGTTGTTGATTTACTTGTGCCTTTAAAAACTTTGATGATCACCAATACATTTTCAAAGATATTTATTGTTTTTTTAAAAATAAACAGAACTAGTAATTCCCCACATTTAAATGTATGCAAGTGACTGAGAAAATTAGAATGATCATGTATATGTATGTAAAGTCATTTAAAATAAACCATAACATTAATTTAGAGGCAGTTTTTTTCCCTTAGTCCCATTTAGTAGAGGGAAATTTCTTACTTTCTTCAAAATCACGATCTTTTTTTATTTTTTAAAATTTATTTTTACAAATCTCTAAGCCTAAGAACTTTAAACATTCAGGCCAAGCAATTTAGGTCATGAAATACCAAAATAAAGATAATCTATGCCAGGAACATCAAACATACAGTCTGTCTTTGGGTCTCAGCTGACCCAGACCAGCCCTCTGGCCAGTGCCTGGGATACACAGTGCCCGTTCTGAGCCTGGGACCAGCATTGCACATGGCACTCAAAGGCACTGCGTGCAGCATGGGTCTTGGACCAGCTGGAGCAGGCACTATGTGTGGTATGTTCCCAGACCAACTGCCTGGACTGCCACACTGTATGTCTGGGATTGGCACCATACATAAAACACGTGAGATGGGCGCCACATGTAGCATAGCAACTGCTTTGGCCAGTCTGGGAGCCAGACATAGAGTCTGTTCTGGCTGTTCTGGATACACATGACACATGCAGTGAGGATCCAGCATTGGATCTAGTGGGGAGATGGCGGGAGGAAGTCTGTGGCCTGCATGGCCAGATGAGTTTGACAGCCCTGTTTTATGCAAAGCTTAATTTAAATCCCTTATGTACTTGCAACATGGTAAGTCTTTGTACATAGTGTGCAAACATGACCATGTTTGTTTGCTTGTTTTTACAGGACCTCTACCTCATACAGTACACACAAGGGACTTTGGGGATGCTCCATGGTTCTGGAACAATGGAGGCTGTTTTCTGTAAGGCAACATATAAGACACGGGGCCATATACCGAAGATAAAAGTAAGTAAGTATTGTTATAATCACTTTATACATGAACACCATCAAACTGGTGTGCTAAATGAGGCAGGGAGGTAGTAGACAAAAGAAAAAAGAAACAATAGTATATGATTGAAGACTGTATTGTTGTGTGTACACATGCAGGAGCCAAATAAATGCTGGAATGTTTGTGTAGCCTTCTCCAACTTTAAAGTGCTCGACTTTTTAATCTTAATAAAGTTGTTTTGTTTTTTTTGCATACCATTTACATAGGTCTTCTAAAAAGGCAATTTTAACAGGCAACTGCTATTATGTAGCATCATACGGACACCTGCTTGGGTAACTGGAGAGACTGGAACTATCAGATCCACTACACAGATCTCTGTGTAATGGACCTAATGGAATATGTGATGGTAGCAGTAAATTGGCCTTCTTCTAAAGTGCTCCCCCACTCCCAAATAGCCAGCACAACATAGACCAGTTTATGTTGTATTCCTGAGTGAAGTACAGAGATCAAAGAGGTAAAAAAAAACCCTATAGTTTGATTTTTATTTCTCTCAGAGTTAGGTATTAAGCATTGCATAATGAACAGCTAAGCTAAAATTCAGTTCTATTCTGTGAACTTTGTATCTATGTATTTCTGCCAAGTACAAGACCTCTTGATTATTGTAGAGGTCACTTAGGCAGCCATAGGCATTGCCTGAGGGAGATGATACACAGCGTAAAAGTAGAGATTCTCTGTAATAACAGATGGCTGCAATGCATGACCTACATTGGTTATTGTTATGTTTACAGTTTAAGTAGTCCAGCATAGCGTATAAAGGGACAATATGGAAAACCAAAGACAAAATATGGTTCACTACATGGCTGTTAAAAGGACAATACCCAAACTGTTAGTTTTGAGAATTGTATATGTTCCAGATTTGCAAAATTGGTGTTGTCTGTAAAGTGAGCTGAAAACCTAGGGATATACAAGATCAAAAAAAAAAAAAAAAATTAGCCTCTCTCAAAAGAGGCGGAATTGTTCAGAGGCATAGAACACACTTTAGTAGGTTTCAGAAGTTGAGGGATTTTATGGTATAGTAATTTAATGCATTAGAATTTTATTTATTTATTTATTTTAAAGATTTATAATAGTCAAGTGCCATGATTTGGAAACTGAGGGGGGAGATACAGACCCTTGCAAAAGTATATGAAGAAATCTGGTCCTGACAGGGTTACCCAGAGGCAGATTAAAGATTCACTGGGGTCCAGGGCTGCAGTGCAGTCGTGCCCCACACCCAGCAGTCATAGCCCACCACATTGTACATGCCCGGCCCAGCCCAGCCACCAGTTTTGTCCATGCCGACCTACCTCCCTGCTGCCCCCCATCCCCTGCCCTCCTCTACCCACCTTCCAGGCATCTGGGGGGCCCTGTCTGGCAGGGGCCCCCAGACCCAGGCCCAGCTGGCCCATGTGTTAATCCACCTGTGTCATCAGATCACAGTAAAGACCCATGTGAAGCTGATGTTTTAAAATTCTCTCTCTGTTTTGCTCCTAAATTTATAATAACCAATACCTTAATTTTAGAAAGTCTCTTTCATCCCTGAATGGTTGCCCACACCAAAGGAGCTGGGTCTATAGCTCAGGGCCAAGGCTAGGTGTAGAAAAACTAGGAGATTTCACAGGAGATTAGGGAGAGGTAGAAGGCCTAGTACTTGAGAGAATGCATACAAGAGATAAAGAAATGAACAGAGATGTAGCTTAAACTAAATATAACTAAATATCCAGTTACTGCTGAGTAGCTGTAGGAATATGGTTGAAGCACGGCAGATTCGAGGGGGGGCACGGGGGGGGAAATAACTAAAGACATAAAACACCATCTCATGTCCACCTGTTCTGCAGCAAGTCACTTCCTGCCAGCCATACTCCCCAGCTACCAGTGGCTCGCAGATTAAGTGGCTCCATAGACTGTACATTTGACATCTCATAATTACCAGCCATTTATAATGTAAACCACTACGATCTACCCCAAACTTGGAACCTCTCTTGAACTTATAAGATTCCATGGGACACACCTCCTAGCTTGTCCTTTTCAACAGCACCTGGAATTTACCTGCTTGCCTTGGGTGTAGGAAATCTGCAATACCACAATTTCCTGTTTCTGTCCTCAAACCTTTCTACCCCTTCATCCTTTTTACTGCTTATCAAGGAAAGACAAAAAGCCTACACCTGCATTTTTAGAACAGCTTAACTTCACATGGCAGAGGGGACCTAAAATATACCTCAGTGCTCAAGAAATAAGCAGCATAAGGCATAAAATACAAGGTAACTGGGCAAAGGGCAAATCAAATAGCTTGGGTTGGCTAAAGATGCCCTAAACATTGGTGTAGGCATACCCTCAGAGCCTAAGCTAAAATGAAGATGGAAGGAAATAAATGTTTGTCTAAAATAAAGACATTATCCCATACTGAAAATAAAATACCACAGTGTATTCCTGTGCTTATAGCCATTATTCAGAGTAGAAATACTTTCTGTGCCACCAAATGATCAGAATACCCAATAAACTAAAGACATTTTAGCTGACCAGAGAAATCCAGAGCAGTCTATGGGCGAAAAAAGGGGGCATATAAAAAGTGGAAACAGGGAGAGATTACTAAAGAGGAGTATACCTCCTCTGCTCGCGCTCGTAGGGAGGCATTTAGACAAGCCAAAGCTACAATGGAGCTGAGGATGGCATCTCAAGTAAAGGATAACAAAACATTGTTTTTTAGATATATAAGGAGTAAACGGAAGGCCCAGGGTGGAACAGGATCCCTACTAAATGGGCATAAGCAATTGGTGATGGACAGGGGGGACAAGGCTGAACTCTCAACGAGTTATTTGTCTCAGTGTTCCTAAGCGAGGGGCAAGACAAGGCTCTCACTGGGGTTATAGAGAGGCAGCAGCAGGATGCCAGACTACCAGGTATAGACCCTGAGATGGTGCAGAGGCACTTGGAGGAACTGGATGCATTTAAGTCAGCGGGCCCGGATGAGCTCCATCCGAGGGTACTGAAGGCACTGGCTGACGCCGTTGCGCAGCCACTGGCGGGAATATTTGAACGCTCATGGCGCATGGACCAGGTCCTGGAAGACTGGAAAAGGGCCATTGTGGTCCCCATTTTCAAGAAGGGGAGGAAGGAAGACCCAAGCAACTATAGGCCAGTCAGTCTCACCTCCATCCTTGGCAAAGTCTTTGAAAAAATTATCAAAGCTCACATTTGCGAGAGCCCAGCAGAAAAAATTATGCGAAGGGGAAACCAGCACGGGTTAGTAGCAGGTAGATCATGCCCGACTAATCTAGTCTCTTTTTATGACTAGGTTACAAAACACCTGGATGCAGAAGTAGGGGTTCATGTCGTATACTTAAACTTCAGGAAGGCCTTTGATATGGTATCCCACCCCATACTGGTGAACAAGTTAAGAGGCTGTGACTTGGATGACTACACAGTCCGGTGGG
>JAGPOW010003685.1:38729960-38744888 GCA_030014935.1 Caiman crocodilus
CAAGATTTGGACTTCAGGGGACTGTTCCAGCCCAGCACAGGGATAGGCTAAACTCAGTCAGCCTTGTGACCAGAAGACTGTTTTTGGGTTGTACATGGGATAGAGACAACACGGGACCTGTATCTCCTCGCATTTGCTTTTTCCAAGCTTTCATGATGCCTAACATGATACCTGTAACATATGTTCAATAGGTACTGCTGAGGAATCTTTGTACATACTGTATTAAGATGAGATAATGTGCAATAAAGATTTTTATATATATAAATAAACATTGTATGGGGCAACATTGTATGGGGGGGGGGGGGAAATGGGACAGGAAGGAGAGGCTAGTGGTTTTGGGCAGGGCCAGGTAGGCTGGGGCAAGGCAGCTCCTTCCCAGGTGGTGCCAAATGTCCTGCCAGTCACAGGAGCCTGCACAAGGCAGAAGCAGCGAGGGGCCCAATCCTGCTTAGGTGGAGCCTGCCTTTGCCTCTTCCCCCACACTGGGATGTGAGCTGCCAGCAGGCTAGGCTAGGCAGCCTCCCTGCCCCCCCCCCCCCGACCTGCAGCAGGGCCTCAATCCTTTCCTCTGTGGCAGTGGCACACCTTGGGTCTGGCCAGCTGGGCAGACTGCTAGCTGGCTGGGTGCTGCCTGAACTCCCAGGGGCCCAACCCAACTTCCCCAGAACTCACTGGCAAGTGCAGGCCTAATCCTTTTTTCCATGACAAAGATCATGATAAGAAAAGATAGAAGAAAAACCTATTTAAACAATAGGGTTGATGTATACATTTTGAAATATGGTAGTTGATTTTCATCCAGCATTGTCAACATTTCCAGATATACTATGGCAGTTTAAGAAAAATCTTAGGAGTATTTAAAGAACAGATAAATATCTGTCAGATAGGAGACGTATCATTTAATTCCAGGTTTACTTCACTAGCCACAATAGAAGACAACAAAATAGCATTAAATGTGTTTATTCAGAAACATTTTATTTGAATTTTGTTCTTTACACCAGCCTGTGTGAGAAGAACAAGTTTTGGTAAACAAGATTTACCCAATAAACAAAATGTGTCTAAATCTAGAAGGATTAGGATCCACTTTTTCTTAGAGTCTGAACACCCATTGCAGGATCATAAACTATTAATAGTCTTAAAAAATATTCTAAAGCAAAGATCCCAATCCCAAATAATTTGGATCAATGTAGGATTTGCCACAGATTTCAGTGGGCATAATACCCAGAGGTATATTTTTGTTGATTAAGCTACACAATCAGTGCACAGAAAGGCTGCATGACATACTCCCAGCTTCATGCCATTGTACATGCTACAACAGCCTTGCATTACTTGAGCACACTTTTACTCCTGTAAGACTTCACCCATTCATTGTGTAGATCAGACAAACAGTGAATGAATTAATCCCTTAAATGGTGAAAATACTCCACAACTAGATACTTGGTTTTCACAAGAAAAAGAATACAATATTTTGAGTTCTGATTGACAGGAATCATCTTCAGATACAAGTCACTATAGACTTCCTTATTATAGAAAATAATATAAATAGCTATGACCTCGCTCTCTCTCTTATTTTGCATTTTTTAATCATCTAATTTACCTCCTAAATAAGGGGCCAATCCTACAGAAGTGGAACACACAAGCCAGAAGAGTTTACAGCTTTGCAGACTATGCTAGTATTGACACTCTCTTGAATAATACTTGCACTTGCAACTAACAGCTTCTGTTGATTTTTGTTTTCCAAGCCTTTTGATGAGGCATCTTTTAGGGTTCTTTTGTTAGACAGACTTTCCACAAAGAATGCAGGAAACAACTGCATTCTTTCTACTAACACCCTTGACTTCAAAACAACATTTTTTCAAATCTGTTTGCAGAGATGAAGTCTCTTTTACACAGAGTCTGGAAAGACTACTACAGCAAATGAAGCAAACTCAATCAAATTCTGTCTAGAATCTGTTCTTTTTCTTTAAAAAAAAAAAAAAAAATGCCTCTAGGTAGGAGAGTAGGAGTGGTAAAAAGAAAGCCTGGTTCTTTTAATCTTATCATTGCTGGAGGGGGTAGGAGGGTTAAAACTAGAGATAAAGAAAGAAGTCGGATGCCTTCCTGACTTCAGAGCTCTTTTAAAATCAGGCCCAGGGAGTGATCCTATTTTTGCTCACACCAGTTTTACAGTGGTACAAATCTGGCATCTTCACAGGAATTGCTCCTGGTTTAAGATACAAGACTTAAAGACAGGCTCTTTAATAAAATCAGCTATAACAATAACAGACATTGGTCATAACAGCATTATTGCTGGGTAAAGCAAAGTAAAAGAAAGGCCGCCAAGTTAAGCTGCTATAGTGAGTTCTCCAGCTGAAGATGTAGGTGATGGTAAGAGTTCTTCTGCAATCTCTAGTGATATTTACAAGCTTGCTGAAACAGGCATAGATACGGAGCTAAAGCAACAAGTGGATCCAGTGGAAGCAAGGCTATGACCTAATACTGAAACTGAGCAAAACAGAAACACGATTACACTTGCATCCCTATGTCTTTGACAAAAGACTTGTCCATTTTTTTCCTTCCTAGAATTGATATGTGGCTCTTTACTGACAGGGCTGTGATGAAACAGCTAGCCAAGGTTGAAAATGAGCCAAGTCTATATGGAAGGAATGTATGTTACTACAGACAAAAACTAGTACTGGCATTTTAGATTTGGGCACCCATATTTAGAAACAAGTAAATATGAATTAGCTGTTTATATGGTAGGTAACCCTGCAGATGCTCTGCTTATCTGACTATAGTTATAGTCTATAATAGTAACTTTGTATATTCTTCATCTGCATACTCTTGTTAGTATGCATGTTTGTGGAAGGATGGGGGTTACCTGCACTTGTATTCACTGTTGGTAAGCTTGGGTTTACTGTTTACAGCTAAAGTGTGCAATTGTAAAGGACAGGTGGATCAGATTATGTCTACTGGCCCTCCCCTTAGACATCTGAAGTTTGCAGGCACACAGAAGTTGTTAATGCAAAATTATACAAAGCTCACTGAAAGGTCAGCACTCTGAGCTGTGCAGAGGTCTGCAGTGGGGTAGCCCTCAGTTTTAGTATAAAGTTAGTGCATGTGAGGAGAGATTCCAGACAATAACTACTCTCAGAATAGCCTGTGGCTTATCAACTCTGTAAAGAAAAGCACTTGTGAGCACAAGTCTCTATCATGGATTGAGGGAAGAAGCTGGCATTCAGTATTGTTAAGATCCAAAATCTCTGAGCCTGCTTTTGACATAGGGCAGGGTCTGAAAAAGTTTGCATTGCATAAACAATCTGGTGGAGTGATGGTAATCTCTGGAGACAGCAGCCAGAGTAGCACTTACAGCAATGATCCCTAGCAGTGCTCCCCAGTGGCCAGAACAGCATTTGCACCACAACAGCACTCCCCTGCATCAGAGTGGCAGCACCTCCAATGCAGCCTCCCTTCCAAGCACTTGCTATTTGGGCTGGCATAGCTGATAGAGTCCTCAGAGCAGAGCAGCAAGGAGCAGTTCATGCTCCAGGGTGGGTCACCCTTACTGAGGCTAGCTACTTTGGCCAAAGTAGCCAGTAGAGCCCTTAGGGGATTGGGTAGTAGGTCCCCAAGTTAGTTTTCCAGTGACTGTAACTAGGTACATTTACAAGTGCAATTACATTTAACCAAATATACTCCAGCTAAATTTGAGCCAGAGTAAGCTAATCCTGATGTCACTGTCTACACATGCATTTAAGTACAGTAATTAACTGCACTACCAGGCCCATCCAGCAGTGCAGTAAAAATTAGTCTACTGCACCCTAATTGCTGTGCCTATGTAGGCAGTGATGCTTTGCTGTGCAGCAAGTTAGTCTGCTGCACAGTAAAGCATCTCACGTAGACAAACCCAGAAGTTTTCTTTAAGGTTGTGTTTGCTCCCTTTTCATAAACTCTGCTTTAAATGTAATATTTCCTTCCAAGTGAGGAAGTTTGTTCAACTTGGAAGACAGGTAATATTTGCTTCTGGGTTAGGGCTCAAGCTAAAGAGTTGGTGTTTAACCCCTCAGTCTGAACACAGCCCTTGTTACTGCCATCCAGTGCTTGGCAGAATGGTTACAGATACACCATTTATCTTGTCAGAGACATGAGGTCAAAGCTTCACAGATAAACAGAACCCCTTCTAGTGGAGTCTTTCATTGTAGATACTCCAAAATTAGTTTGGTAAATTCATGCCCATATTATTTCTACATTCAGGGTGTGGTTAGGTCAGAAGTCTCCACAAAATCTAAGTGATAAATGATTAGTAGGTCTATCAATCCCCAAAGCAAACAAATTTTACCGGTTAACAAAAACTACACCTGCTACCCTAACAAGACTAGATTATTCTGGTTACTTTTGAAACCTTGGTCAAATTTTGACTTAGGCCTTGCCTTCAAAATAGAACAGTACTTAGATTTAGCCAACTATTTACAAAAACATTTACAGCTCTTACAGGTTAAAAACTGCATTGTAAAAAACTACATAGCCCTGTAGGGAAGGAAGGGAGGAAACAACTACTCATTTAATCAATGCAATTCTGGATGAGCCAGCTTACTCAAGGCTGTTTAAGCGATGAACCACAGCTGTCTATTTGTCCCTTGGAAAAAAGGGTAGTACTGCTTAGAAACAGCTTTTACAGAGTGTCCCCAAATCCCAGGACTATCTGTTCTAACATGTAGCTAGCATTCATCTTAAGTTTGCAGGATCGTGTTAACTGCAATATTCAGAAGAATACAAGAAAAGTCATTCATTCATTTGTAGTTTAAGTGACATTTGTATTGGAAAGCAATTTTAGTCATGGAAAAAAGTAAGGAAAGGGGGTGAAGAGTAGACTTTGGTGCATTTGTTTTTTTTATTTTTAAAAATTACATTTCACAGTACTTCACTTTGTAGAATTGTGACCTGTTGAAAAATGTAACAGAAAAGGACCCTCTTCTATCCACAAAACAGTGGGGGTGCCAGTACAGGTGCTGGGAGGCTGCTCTGATGTGTTGTAGTTATCGTGTGTATGGAGCACGTTAATTAGCATGCTCTAGCCAGCCTCATCTCATGCATCTATGTCCCTGTATTTCAAAATGGCAGTGGGGGCACTTTAACTAAACCTCATTGGATGAGCTTTAGTTAAAAACTCCCCTGCTACTATTTTGAAGCGAGGGGATGCTGATATACAAGCTGCTATCAGCAGAGCAGCTCCAAAAGCCAGTCAAAGTGTCCCCCACCCCCAGAGCACATGTAAAAACAACCTGGAATACCAGACAGAGAACAAGCAGTGGTGGGATCTTCACTATGTCATTCAAAGGAACAAATTACTTGCAGTGGTCATCTAGAAAATCTATTTACTTAGGAAAACTTCTGGAGCTGTTCTCATATTAGTAGTTAACTTTCATTACAGGAATTTTAATTTTGCAAGCTTAAAAAGATGCATTTTTAGAGTTCTGGACTTCTTTGAAAACAATGAGCCAGTTTTAAGCATGATAAGCAAACAACACTTTCAAGACATTTGAAGATTTCCCAAGTAATTCGAACCAAGCACAACCTACACCCCATTTTCTCCAAGGTCTGACTTATCTTATCCCACTTCTTCCCAGACTAGATTAGAATTTTTTTATCTTTATGGACACTAAGTGACAAACTACATAAACATGAGAAATTGTAAAAACAAAAATGTACCCTTCCCCCCACCTATTTGTTGTAGCCAATATCCGTGGCAACTGGAGTCATAGGTACATATTTTTAACATTTTTGTGACAAAGACTATACCTTCCAACACTGCAACGGATCAGTAAAAATTCTGTTGGCTTTCAGACAGAAAGGCTGCAGGACCAAATTATGACGGTAATCTTTAAAAGTTTTCCTATATAGTGGAAGAAGTACACGTGTCCAGGACAAATCGTTCATCAAGCTGACAGTGGATCAGCTACCTAAACCAAATCTCACAGCATTCCAGCATCATAACAAGGATGCTTCAAGCAGACTGTCCCTTGTGAAGCTCTATTGAATGAGTAAACATTAAATCTGCCTGATGGCATCTCAAGGATCATTGGTTCTCAACCTGTTTAAACTCAAGGCACCCTTCACTAAATGCAAATCATTCCTCAAAAAAATGTCAACTCCAGATTTCCACTTGTTTTTTGGCTGCAGAAAACTATTAAAGTAGTTGTTCTGCTGCAAAGAAAGCAGAAAACCCACAACATATTGAAATTTTTCTAACACTATGGATTCTTGTTTGAATTCTCTGACCATGTCCACACAAGCACAGCAGCACTATTGCAGCAGCACTAACAGCAGTGGCACAAATTTGTACTATTACTTTGTGCTGCAGTGCATGCCCATGCTCATGTGGTTTACACTGGGACATGTCGTGTCGCTCCGTTGGCTGCCTGGGCCACAGGGTACTCCAGCATGGGGCTGAGGCACCCATGCCTCAGCCAACCAGGGAGCAGCATGTGGAGACAGGAGCAGGCAGCTCACGGATGGCTCCTGTGCCAAGGGACCCTGTTCTCCAGCCAGGTGCTCCCTGACTTGCTGGGGGCAAAGTATCTCAAGACAGAAGAGCAGGCAGCCCTGGACTGGCTGCTCCCCCATCTCTGCATGCCTCAGCAGGAGGCCTCCACTGCAGAGCCCCCATGCTGAAGCACCCTGTGCCACAGCCAGCCACAGAGCCTCTGGCTGGGAACAGCATGCCTCAAGATGGGAGAACAGCCGACAGCAGAACAGCTGGCTGGGGCACTGCGCCTTAAGACAGGTACAGGGGCTCCACAGCAAAGACTTGAGGCATGCAGAGATGGGGGAGCAGTCGTCCCAAGGTTGCCTACTCCTGTCACTCTTCCAGCCAGGGAGTAGCTGGTTGGGGTGCAGGGTGCCTCAGCCCAGGGGCTGCACAGTGCATGGAAAGAGGGAAGCAAGCAGCTCTGCTCCACTGTCTCTCCATCTGTCCTGACACACAGCACATTGGCATACTTTACACCACTCGGCGGGTGTGAAGGTTTTTCGGTTTTTTGTTTTGTTTTGTTTTTTAAAAGGTGCCCAGAAAACCCCGGAACAAACTTTTGTCCCAGGACTGCAAGTTAGCAGTGCAAGGCACAGTTTAACATGCAACATGTGTAGTTTGTAGTGCTGCAAAGAGGTTTGCACAACACAAGCTGTACATGCCTGCATGGCTGGATCTGGTCTCCGGGGGCTTCCAGATGAGTGTGCATATGCAAAGGCACGCATTTACTGTGGCACAAAAGCAGTGGCATCTATCTGTGTGGTTTTGTGCCCCAACACAATTTGTGCTGGCCCCAGCAGCCTCCCAGGGCAGCAGTGCCACTGATCTGGCCACAGAGTATAGCCAGCAGCTGGAGTGTGTCCATGGACAGCCAGGCTCCATTTCTAGCAGTGCACACTGCTGCCATGTATGCCATGCCAGTTATGTGTGGCGGGTTTCTTTGACACAGGATCTCTCAGTGTCAAATTCTGGCCCAGTGCTGCAAATGCACAGCAAACAAGTGCACCAGCACCATATGCAATTTGCAAAGCCTCAAACAGCTTTGCAGTGCTGAAAACTGCAGCTGCCCTCTGGGTTTATCTTGTGAATCACGTCTGCACACTTAACATTGCTACCTGTGTGGCACCCTGTGCCACCCTTGAACAGATCTCTCCTTGAAAGGGTGCCATGCACCCTGGTTAAGGATCACTGTCATGAGGCAAAGAATTCCATATGTTCTACCCCTCTAACTTCCAGCCATGCAAAAATGGGATGGGGCTTTAAAGTAGCAGTGTTAAAAGATCTGGCCCACAGAGCCCCATTATCCAGAATGCTGGAATAACTGGCTTTGGGTCTCAGAACTGACTCGCAGTGAGCACACCAGATAGCCCCGTGCACTGCTTGTGGCACTTGCTCCAGCTCACATCCCAAAGCAAATGAGTAGGCACTGTGTGCAGTGCACATCCAGAGCAGCAACTCTGGGGCTGTGCGGCATGTGGTGGCAGCTCCAGGGTGCATCCCAGAGCAGCAGCCACATGCAGCACGGACTGAGTGGCTGGAGCAGGACTGTATCACGCTGCACCCACTCCAGGACACACACTGGATCCAGAATGCAAGGTTAGCTTGTAGGTCTGATCTAGCCTGTAGACTAGATCTGTACCATTCGTCTGGTCCATGGGGCCCAAAATGGGTTTGATACCCGTTTTAGAGAATTTGAAGATGAAAAAAAAAATTTACATATTTTGGGTGCTCTGTTACCTACCAGTTATGCTCTAGCCCTTTTATGCCCCGTCTTGTCCCAGCTGGATCTACTGTTAGATACCTCAAAGTTTTGCAAATTTAAGAATGGGAATGTGTTGCAGGGAAGGGGGAGGGGGAAAAGGAGAACCACAAATCTTTATAGTGGTGATAATTTAAATGGAATTGCTCAGAGTATCAGTACCATTACGTCTCATGTCTGTTACCATGATTGTACAAAATCATTGTTAACCTGAGCTGAAATTTGACTCAAGATTGACACCCAGAGGCGAATTCCTTCAACTAAAGTCTCTGCCATTCTTGTTTTTCCTGGAACTTTAAAGATTTGACACAATCAAATATATTTCAGCTTTGCTGATCATTTATGCCAGCTTAAAATTCACTGTAGTAGTGTAATGTGTCACTCATTTCATGGACCATCAAACACAGAAAGGCATGAATTACTGCTTTATGTGATTAACTACTTTTCATGAATAAAAAACAGAACTTCAACCAGGCAAAAAACTGGACCCTCTGGCTTTTTGCTCACACTGAAGGATCCACCTGACTCTTGATATCAAGTACCTTTCTATAAGCATAAAGAAACTGTATCATCATTGCCCTACTGCACCTTTTTAGAGAGATATCTCAGCTGTTTGCTTTGCAGTTTGAAATCACTTTTTTTTTTTTTTATATCCTTAAAATGGGAAGGGCATGAAGAACACAGTAGAGTTCCTTTAGTGTACTGATTGCATTTATACTTGTGTTGTTTTACCCATTTTAATGGGTGACAGAAGTGTCTAATAAATATACCCAACAGTATAAGACAGAGACCTAGAATATTAAAAAGTAGCTTACAATTCAAACAGCCTTATTTCTATGAATTCACAGGATAACAAATTAGTTCCTTCAAATTAGTTCCCCCAGAGCACTATTAATTCTTTATTATTGAACTGGCATATGCTTCTTTAAAGTTCAGACCAATATAGCAGTACTTTTGTGACTTTTGAAAAAAAGTTAAATTAATTTGTTGTCTATGCCTCAATACATGTTTTATACAGTCAATTCACAACTCTATTGTCTAGAATCAGACAGACAACAACAGCTGAATAAAGTGCAAATCAAAACCATTCATCAGCAAGTCACAGGAAAGTGTGTTATAGTACAAGACTCCTGTGCTCAGACTCTCCTTTCACATCCAAGACAGACAAGCTATTATGTTATTTTTGCATTTTAAATTTACATGTGAGCAACACCCATGGATCATTTCTGCAATGCACACAGCTGCTCTAATCAAATTAACTTAGTCTATGCTGCTGACTGCCTCAAATATGACTATGCAAGGCCCCCCAAAGTAGGGGACACCACTGATTAACTATCAAGGCAATTGTTAACATTTTTTAAATTAACTAGTTGTGGCCCATCTTCCATTGCTGCATCTACATAAAAGCGAATCCTCTTCTTACTGCACTCACAAGTGCATACAAAACAAAAAGTAGCAAATGCTAGGGCTGTGCAAAGCATTGGTCCCTGAATTGGAATTGAATCAGAGGACCCTTTAATCTCTCCAAATCGATTCAGAGAGATTTGGACAGAGACAGCTGTCAATCAAACCTGCTCATAGCCCATCAATCAAATATGCTCATGGCCCCTGTCCACACCATATTAGGCAGCTGAATGACCTGACCAAAGCTTTTGGATAAGAGAGGGTTAAGTGGCTGACCTAGATAGTAGTGACTGACAGATGACTGTGACCTAGATAGCTGTGACAGACAGAACCATGAGCAGGTTCCAGAACCATCCTCTTATGCAGCAAATTGATTGGTTAAATTGAGGCGGATCGCAGTAAGTATTTACCGCCCTACTATAAAACCCATCCCTGGAGCTCAGGGAACTCAGAGCTCTCCTCCTCCGAGGCCTTGTGGTTAGAGGCTATGAGGAGTCGGTCCTTTCAACTCGTGATCAAGCTCAATTCAATCCAGGATTGGGCCCAGTCCAGAGTGGGAAAACCCATGTACCCCGTTGTTGCTGTTGAGAAGAAATAAAACTACATTTTGTAAGTACCATCGTCTTATTTACTCCACTGCATAGCTGGGCCCTTATAAACTGGAACAGGTCGGAATAATCCTGTCCAGCAGTCAACTACCCGGAACTCGCAAAGCTCCCTGCGGTTAAGGGAAACGAGTCACTTCGCGAACCCCCTTGCGATTAAAGGAGGCAATTTGCAACAATAGCTTTAACTGTTTTATTTTTACATGCCTTCAGGTAGCAGGGGCTCGTGAATGCTGCGATGCTGGGGCACATGGAGCATCCCACAGAAGCACAAGGGACTCCCCAGCATGCTCAGCAGCAGACCTGGAAGTAGACCAGAAGCAATTCTGGTCCACTTCTGGGTCTGCCAGAGAGCTTGCTGGGCCACCCCCACCATACCTTCCCAGCTCCCTGACTGGTGCCTCCTGGGGACCAGGGGGCACCCAGGGTCCCCTTGCGGCCAATTGCTGAGCTGGGGAAGCATGTAACCCCTCTCCTCCCCCCCCCAAAGTACGCTCCCCAACAGACCCAGAAGTGGACCAGAAGTACTTCCAGGTACACTGCCAAGCACGTGGAAAGCCCCCACCACCCCTATAGGATGCTCCATCCACCCCAGCATCTCAGCATTCACAAGCTGTGGCTGCTACCTCAAGGTGTTTGGGGGGGGGGGGGGGCAGGCGGTAAACAAACAAACAACATATAAAAACAAACAAACCAACCAACCAACCACCAAAAAACTTTTAAAGCCATGTCTACGTCCAAATCGCTGATTCTCTGAAACAGCATCAAATCTTCAGATTTGTATTTGGCCAAATCAAATCAGGGACAGTGATGCAAATCAAATCGCTGTCCCCAATTCGGGCCGAAGCTAAATTGAATAGGGCCCACTTCGCACGCCCCTAGTGAATGCTACTTAAACAGCAAGGAGTTAAATCTCCATTCCAGTGACAATTGGATTAAAAATTAAAGGAACCTCCTCCGCCCCAACAACTACTGCTTGCCCCCTAGAATCTGCAGTCTTTAGACTCCATTACAAATGGAGTCCATTTGAACTCCATTACAAATCTTATACAGTATCTTCATAGTGGCACAGCATTTTCACTCTCATTTCAAGTAGAAGAATTTTATTTTGTTTTCCTTGGAGGCAGGGACAGTGGTGTGTTGCCAGTGTTAGTTCTATTACACTAGTCCTACTGTACCTTTAGTGAATGGGTTGTCAACTAAGAATACATATAGCCCCAGGGGTATTTGGGAAGGTCCTATGAGGTATGCACAGGTGTTCAGAAACAGAGCACTGCCACCACCTCCCAGGAGCAGGGCCAGGAGAAGCTCACATAGGACAGCCACTAACCATCAAGCTTTCCCCCTCCAAACAACAACTGAAAAGAAGTACCTTGCTTTCCCCAAAAGGTTACTACTTTTAACAGCAAGTTAGCTGAAATAAAAGCCAACATATGGAACTGTCCAAATATTTGCCCTTTTAAAAGAGCCTTTAATTTTTTTCTAGTTCAATCTTGGAATAGCTTTGATGCATTTAAATTTACAAGATTGAATTACATATAGTAAATCAGTCTAGACCTGTTCTTCAGACAGCTTCTGGGCTTTAGCAACAGCTTCTTCAATAGGACCAACCATATAAAAGGCCTATTCTGGTAGGTGGTCATATTCACCTGTAACATACAATTTTGAACAAACTTGTTAAAAAGAATGATAAAACACAGCAATTGTCAGTCAGTTAAAGCAAAATGGCAATCAAGTTTGAGGAGGGTGGGGAGAAAGGAGTTATACAATAGTGTTTTCTTTCTTTCTTTTTTTTTTAAATAATTATATGGCGCAGCTACACAAGAGGCCAACTGCACAATAGCATATTGGTACTATCCATGCTGTGATGTGCTACTGCATAGTAGCATCGCTAGTAGCACATGGCTTTTTGTACAATTAGGAGTGGCCTTGATTGCTTTGGAAGAGATGCTTGAAAGGTCTTTCTAACTTTGCTGTCACTAAAACAAAACAAAAAAGCCCCCCCACACACTTGTGTGACAGCTGTCAGTTTGCCTCTTCATTCAGCTCCTCTACACAACGTTGTTACAATCTGTTTTGGTTACAGTGCAGGAAAAGTTTTAAAAAGCTGCCTGAAGTCACTCATTTAGTGACACTATAATTGATGGGTAGCATTCCTTGGACAGAGTGCTACCAGATAAAGGCTCCTTAAAATCTAGGCAAGTGTGTTGTTTAAGAGACATCCTTGCTGCATACAGTTTGATTTTTTTTGTTTGTTTGTTTAGAATTTTTTTTAAAAAACAGCTTAGAAGTAGCTATGTAGATAGACTGGTATGGAGGCAAGAGACCACATCCATGAAGTTATCTATGAGTTGCAGAAAACCCTTCCATTATGGGATAAAGTCCAAAGGCAGAGAAAGCTTGCTTTGTTACACTTGTCCCATCCACCTCTTAACTAGAGTTGCATGTACAGGGCATTATCCTTTGGCTGGCAGGAAAACCAACAAAGCCTTCCTAAAGGACAAACATATTCACACTTTTTTGTTCCCATCTACTTGGCATATACTTAAACTCAACACTCAAGTTTAGTAGAAGAGACAGTCAAGAAGAATGAGCAGGAGTGCCAGGGGGTTGGGATGGGGGGGGAACAGAAGTACTTAAGACTTTTTGTCCTGATAGGGCACAGAAATCTTGAAATTTTACAGCTTTACCACATGATTTTGCTCTAGGGAATTACAGCTATGCTCCCTTTCATAAAACACAAGTCTACATTCAATTAAAGCCACTACTGCAGAGCTTCCTCACAAGAGTCATCTTAAGAGCTGTATAACAGCATCTCACAACACTGGTTATGTCGACACTTATACAGGTAGTCTTTTTATAGCCAGTAGATCCCGTCATGAAAATATAGATTACTCAGCCATCTAACATCAGAGAGACACCAGAGAATATACTTAAGTTTGACTATAGCAACAATGTGATTCATTCTATAGTTACTGGAGGATGAACTAAAGTATGCCAACCAAGGGGAAGGCAAGAAGCTTCTGACTATCCTCTCCTTGCATCATAAAGTAATTGAGGGACAGGTTAAGCATCTGAAGTTGCATTTCTACCTCACCAATATGCTACCTCACTTCTGCGAGACTAGAAATGATAAGAGGCATTGCCCAACTACTTTCAACACTTCTTCCCCCATTCTTAAAGTTGTAGACTTCAAGGCAGGAGGTTTGGCATCACATATATATAGTGCTTAGCACAAGTGCTTAGAAATAGGTGGTCATTAGCCCCACCTATTTCTATATGCATGTCTTTGAAGCTGGGTAGGCAATTGTTAAAACAGCCCTCCCAGCCAAAATAAGTTCTGGCAAGTTGTCAAGGGCTGCAAGCATAGCCCTACCCCTCATCAGGTGCTTCACCCCCCGGTCACCATCTTGGGACCAGAAGTCCCTAACCCCTGATCTTTGCCACCAGAAGCCCCTCTCCTTGCCCCAGAAGTACCCCTTTTGGGAAGCAGGGGATAATTTGCCATCTTGAAACTGGTAAAACAAATCATACACTTAAAAACAAAAAAAACCACCAAAAAATGCACATCTACTATAACTTATTCTAATTTTATTTTAAAATATTTTTGTCCCGATCTGTATTTGCATAACCTATCTAAAGGCAATTGCATAATTGCTTGAAACAGTTTTACTCTATATATGGTGTGTGGGTAGGGTTGCCAACAGAGTGAATCTATTCTGGGAGGAGACAGCCCCACCCCCTGCAGCTAGGGCAGGGCAGGCTAGACTGGGGTTGCTTAACAACAAGAGTTGCACCTTCTGCATGTACACAGTAGAGGGACAACTCAGGGCCAGGGCTTTTGGACAGCTTAGAGATCCCGCAGGCCAGATGGAATTGCCTGGCAGGTTGGATCTGGCCCACAGGCTGTATTTTGCCTGCCTCTGCTTTGAAGGAAGGCTAAATTAGTTACAGTTTTAATGTAGGCATTTGGATCTTAATATGGTCTGCAGATTTGAGTGTCAAAAGCTCAACATGGCCAAAAAAAGGTAGATTCCAAAATAATGCTATGAAACTCAGGAAAGAAAAACAGGCTAGTTAAAAGATAAGTCTCTTTACCAGATAAAATGCTCTTGAATCCTTTGATTGTTTCTTTTAGAGGTACCTGTTTCTTTTAGAGGTACCTGTTTTCCATCATGGCCTGCGAAGACTTCAGCAACCTGGAAAGGCTGTGACAAGAATCTCTGGATTTTTCGGGCCCGGGCTATAGTTAATTTGTCTTCCTCGGATAGGTCATCCATTCCCAAAATAGCAATTATATCTTGAAGGGATTTGTAATCCTATTATGGGGAAGATGATTCAAGTTAAGTAATCCCTCAAGCCACATGCAAATGTTAACACGATACCTTATTCAAAAGGTATATACCTGAAGAATTTTCTGAACATCCCAAGCCACATCATAATGCTCTTGGCCCACAATGTTAGGGTCCGTAATACGTGAAGTGGAATCCAGAAGATCTAGAGCTGGATAGATACCCAGTTCTGCAATTGCACGAGATAATACAATAACCCCTAATAAGGCGGTGATTCTCCCCCTTTATGCGGCGTTGGTCAGGCCGCAGATGGAGTACTGTGTCCAGTTCTGGGCACCACACTTCAAGAGGGATGTGGACGGC
>JAGPOW010003685.1:38744988-38814788 GCA_030014935.1 Caiman crocodilus
GGCCTCAGGCGTTACTACAAGGGGTTTGATTTCACTACGGGGGTTTGGCTTCTTAGGTGGTGTCATGAGTCACCGCCTACAATGCAGTCTGCACAATTAATAATCGGCCATCGGTATTGGGCCAAAAAGTTTTTATTGGTGCACCCCCAGTTTAATGTATATAGCATTGACACAAAGTTATTCAGGGCCACATAGGAAAGTAATTTATAGTTCATATACAATAACAATTTATACTTTTGTCACAGCGGGGCCCGCTGAGAAGGCAGTGTTCTCCCTGAGGTCCCTCTCACCGTGTCAAGGCCAGCCCAATGGCACCCTCTTATTCTCACCTGCCACGTCTTTGCTGTTCAGTAAGTTTGGGAGGCTGCCTTTCACCTGCTTGGGCACGGCGTATCGGGACCTCTGTCCCCATGATCTCCCAGACTCAATGTGATCTCCTAGTATGATGGGTGCTTCTCAGTCACCCTAGCCTTATGGGCTATGCATGCCTCCTACCAACTCCTAATACCACGCCCCAAGCCTCGCAGATGGGAAAGATGTTAGTTTGTCACAATGCACGCCCACTCTCTCAGGCCTTCTCTGTAATCTAGCCCGCTCTCTCGGGTCTCCTGTGTAAGCTTGGCCATACTCTCGGGCCTTCTATCTGGACTACTGCCCCTCACTGGGGCTCCCTCTCTAGTCCTGCCCTTTCTTTAGGGCTCCCCGGGCCCACCTGGGACCTTCTCTAAAGTGTCGACCCTCTCAGGGACCTTTGTCTGCTCTGGGACTTTGTATCGAGCCGCCCCAGTCTTTCAGGCCCACCGCACTGCTATCCCCTCTCTTCCCGGGGCACCCCACAGCACCCCACCCTTCTCTGAGGTCTGTCGCAGCACTAGCCTATTGCCGTGGCTCGTCACACCTATCCTGGCCTTCTCAATAGTCCCCCTTTCTCTGGGACTTTGTGCCCATTCTGGGCTTCCTAATAATACTGATCCCTCTCCAGGGCTTTCTATGCCCACTCTGGGCTTCCTGATCCTTGCCCAACTTGGGCTCTTACTCACACAGCCCTCTCCTGGGGTTCTCAAACATTGAGAAGCCCAAGAGCGGCAAATATGGCAAATGAGGTCTTTCTGCTTAAGAAAAGAGCTTCATAAATATCACAACTGTTGAATTTTCCATCTAAACCAACAGCAGTCTACTCTGACCAGTAGACAGCAGCACTTGGCAACATGAGACCCTGGCTATGCAAGTTCTCACAGTGCACCTCCCCTGCCCCCGAACAGCAGTGCCAATTGCAGGTGGTCCTAGTGCCCACTTACTTCTGACCCAAGATAGGTCATTCTAGTCTACAGCTGGAAAGGTCACCTACCACTGATCTACACAATTTAATGACACTCTAGCTTGCAATGGGTAGATCCACATGGATTTTGGTAGGATTGGAAAATAAGAAATATCCCAATCCCAGTTGGGATCATGGCCCCCAATCCAGAGGTCCTTGCATGTGGTAGAGGTGGTATGAAGTTGGGCCCCCAAACCTAAGTCAATGCAGTGAGCTCAGACTACATAAAGCAAAACACAACCCTTTAGTTCTAGTGTACCAATAAAAGTAGTTTAATTCTCAAATCTTTTAAAAAAAGTCTTAAGTACTCTATATTATGTTTGCATTAATACTTCCCCCACCCCCAATAAAACTAAATCCAGGTCTGCACAGCCTCTCAAAACCCTACATGAAGTCAAAAGCAAAGAATATTCTTCAGTGGAAAACAGACCAGCATCCACCTAAAGTAGTGAAAGCTCCAATAAGACATTTCCTGACAGACCTGGATACTGCTATGCCATAGCATTTTTGTCCTATTCGTTAGGAATTACAAAGGATAATGATATACAAAGGAAAGGTCATTTGAATCTCACCTAAGAGAGGCACTATAAAACCTAAGACCCAGGAGGTACCTAAACTCCAGATCCTAACAATTCAGCTCAACTGCTAGGAGAGGATACTAATTTAGTTTAAAGGGCATCATGGTTAACCAGAAGTGTTGGTACAGCACCAAACTTTGTAACTTAACAATAAAAATAGGAAAGCATGTAGTAGCTTTTTGGTCCAATAGGTCTGCAACTCTTCAACCTACAATGAGGAACATTCTCTGATGAGCAGTCTGGGAGGCTTTAGCCCAAAGGAAATTAGGGAACCCAACTAAAGAGTCAAAATATTGCAGGTGGTAAAACAGGCAGTCATTATGGGGGAGGGGCTAGGCTTCCTCTGCGCCAGGATTTGATAAGAGGGCATGCAAGAGATTAGGTAGGGTATCTGAAGTGTACCCAATTGGCAATGGCACAAGGAAGCTCATAAAGTATTACTTAAGGGTATTCAAAACAGCTTACAAGTTGCTATGAAACTAGAGTGAAAGATGAGCCAGACACTTCATACTTGTCCTAGTAGAAGACTGTCTGAAACACTGGCAGAGTCCAGAGGAGGATTGTTGCAGAGCAATTCGCTGCCCTGCTCCTAAAGGAGGAAAAATTGCTAGGGAAGGAGCCCTAGCAATAACTAAGCAGTGCAGCTGCGGGTTGCTGGGGCAACCAAGGAGCGTCAGCTGACTGGAGAGAGTGGGGCTTGGCTTGTATAAAGCCCAGAGTCAGAGGCAGGCAGGAAGTTCTCTGCCAGCAGCCGGAGGGGCAGGAGCTCTGAGGAAACAGAATGCGAGTGTAGCTCACAAGGGCTCCAGAGTCTGGAGCCAGGATGTGGAGCAGTAGCCAGGAGGCTTACATTGTTATGGCCAGGCGCCTTATGTTTGGTTACAGCCAGGAAGCTTGTGTTATGTTTTGTTATTTGTGAATTAGACCGGTGGTGGGCAAGGCTGTAGGGGTGGAGGAGGCCTAGGGGCGACCCACAGTACTGTGGGGCCTTAGCGCCCAGGAAGGGGTGCGATTTGGCACCTGTGGGGGTGCAGTGTTTTTATAGGCGCCAGAGAGGGCGCAGCAGTACAGGGGTGCGTAGACCCCAGCCTGGAGAGGGGCATTTGGAAAAGCCCAAGTTGGGCACAGCAAGCCCCAGAGAGGAGGAAGCACTGAGACGTCCAAGTTGGACTTGGAGAGCCCCAGGAGGGGGGCAGCATTGAGGAGCCCTAGAAAGGGGGCCATTTTATTGTGTAGCCCAAGTTCAGGCACTGGGAGTCCCTGACAGGTGGCCGCATTCATTTGGCCGCATTCAACTTGGGCAAGTTGGGCATAGTCATTCCCCAGGAAGGGGGCAGCATTTGGAACCCAAGTTGGGCAAGGTCAGCCCCAGGCAGGGGGCAGTATTTTAAGGAGCCCAGGTAGGGCATGGCGAGCCCTGGGAGGGGGAGCGCCACGTTGAGAAGCCCAGGGAGGGCACGGCGAGCCCCGGGGGGGGGTGGGGGAAATGCCACGTTGAGAAGCCCAGAGAGGGCAATATTGAGAAGCCCAGATGGAGGGGCACTGGCATTATTAGGAAGCCCAGAATGGGCATCAGGACCCCCAAGGGAGGGGCGGTCTCATTGAGAGTCCCAGGAAGGGACAGCAGCACGAGAGAAGGCCCAGAGTGGGTGAGACTATAGAGAAAGCCCAGGGAAGCGGACAGGCATTGTATTGAGACGGGACAACGTCTTTCACACATAGCCTTAAGGCTAGGGTACCTAGGGAGCACCTAGCAGACAGTCTGGGAGATCACAGAGACGGAGGGCCTGATACGCCATGCCCAGGGAGGTAGAAGGCAGCCTCCCTATATTTCTTAAGTCATCAAAGTCGTGGCGGGCGAGAATTAGAGGGTGTCCTTGGGCCATCTTGGACAGAGTGTGAGGGACCTTCAGGGGGATTACGGTGCCCTGAAGGTGCCGCCCGTCACAAGGACCACTTGTATGGTTAGAGGCCTTCAGGGAAAGCCCTACGAGGAAAAGCTGAGGGACATGGACCTTTTCAGCCTCCACAAGAGGAAGCTGAGGGGGATCTTGTGTTAGCATACAAGTTCACAAGGTGGGGCAGCAGGGAATAAGAGATATGGTTTACCCTTGGCATAACCAGAAACAACAGCCACAAGCTGATAGAGAATAGATTTAGGTTGGACATCAGAAAGAACTTCTTCACAATTAGGGTTGCCAGAATCTGGAACAGGCTTCCAAAGGAGGCGGTGCTCTCCCCTATGTTGGGGGTCTTCAAGAAAAGACTGGACAAGCACCTGGCTGGGGTCACATGACTCCAGCATGTTTTTCTACCACTGGCAGGGGGTCAGACTCCAAGATCCATTGAGGTCCCTTTCAACCATAGCATCTATGAATCTATAATAGAGGCAGGCAAAATGGCTCATCTGGCCAGTGGCCAGACTCCATTTCCCAGCAGACCCTACCCATATTGTTGAAGCCAGGCTCCACAGAGATCATAACAGCAGTGTGGCCATGATAGTGCGGGCCCAAGGTTTCCATGGAAACAGGCCCTAGCAGCACTGGCAGGGCACACAGCTGGGCTGGAATCTCATGACAATAAGATCTCTGTACCCCTGCCCAGAGCATGTGGGCAATGTGCAAACTGTATTGCAGGCGGTGACCTATGACACCACCTGACAGGCCAAACCCCCATAGCGCCTCAAGCCAGCTCTAATACCAAAAAAAGGAGTGAAACGAGAAACTAAATCCCATGGGTTAACGCCAACTATATAACCCCGCCCACAGCCAGCCTAGGCAGAGCTCTCCCTCTCACAACCCACGGACAGAGGTCACTGTAGAGGTCAGACACGAGTGCCCGCTAGAACTCGCTTGCCAAGCCACAGTAAGAGACTACAGCGACGCCCGAGACCCCTGGAACCTTCCCCCACATCCCCGTAACAAACAACTTGCTGTAATACTGTGACCTTCAATAAACAGCTATCCACAACAAGCTGCGTAAGTACCCTCGTCTCCAACAACCTTGCGAAACCTAATCAATCTAGCAGCTAAACTGGGGGGACGAGAAGCTAGCACGGAATAAGCTAGGGTCCAACCCGACTCGCGTATGGGGCCTGCCAAAAACAGGGCTCCAGTTCGCAACATGGCGTCACGAACAGGATACTCATGGACAGTTAACATGCTGCTAGAAGCCTGTCCTTGGCACAGAGGGGACAGGAAAGCCAAGACGAGTGACCAACTCTGGGCACATATAGTTAACACCAGGCCGGCGGCACGCTACTAGAGGGAGACGGGGTTGTGGGGTACCTCTCCCTCAATGCCATCCGAGGCGACACCAGTAACCCCGAGACCCACTCAAAGGAGTGGACGGTCTCCGGCCTACACCCGGTCGCCCTGGGCTGCCTGCTGTCCAACCCCAGGGTACTCTTCCGCCCTGAGGATGCAGCCAGCACGGCCACTCTCCATAAGGTGTGGCCGAATAAGGAGGGGACATCCACAGCGGCGCAGGACCTTGCAGCCTGTGTCCACTACGCCCACAAAGGTGGGGAGCCCACCCCCACGGACCAGTTCAACCCGCCCAGGCTCTGGCAAGGGGGGGCAGGCCACACGCTGCTGCAAAAAGCACGGGAGGAGCTAGAAACTGAGTGCCGTCACCGAAACAGACTGGGGAGGTGTAAGTGGAGTCAGGGGAAAATGGTCAATATTCTAATGCGCAGACTGTTTCACGCCACACGCTCGCTTGAAAACTGGGAGAGTCAGCTGGAGACGGCCACTACACAGGTGAGAGATGCCCGAGACTGCCAGCTGAATGAGCCGCCGCCCAAAGATGGCGCCGGGAAGGAGGACTGAAAGCGCGCCGACAAACCGCCCAGATTTGTTGACATGCAAGTACCACCCTCTGCGCCACCTCCTCCTTACGCACCAGCCCCGCCCTCTCCCCCGGAAAACAAGACTGAAAGCGAGCCGGCACCAAAGCCACCCGAGCCTCCGTGCCTCTACCGGGAGGGAGGGGTAGAGGAGGATCTGGAGGCCAACCCCCGCAGACCCGGCCAAAGTCAACAGCAGATTCAGGCCCTCCCCGTCCAGGTCACCAAGTGGTCCGGCACCCGACCACAATGGCGGGGCTCAGCAAGCCCAGCAGATACAGGAGACAGTCACCCTGCGCTCCCGCACAGCCACCAAAATGAAGGACGTTTTTGAGAGTACCCGCCGCACACTGGACGAGACTCCGGTTCAGCGGCTAGGAAGGCTATGCATAGAAAATTGCGCCGACCTCCTCGACATTGAGGAGAGCTCGTACCTAGCGCGACACTCATCCTAGGGAGGAGGGGTCCCCACCCACGTCCCCGTAATACAGGGTAATACCAATTGGCCAATTCCCCTCCCCGCCCAAGCGGCCGCCATGCTTCTGCACAAGCTGCACGTGTGGCACCGGGGGAAGGGGAACAACTCAATGAGCGGTACTGCCTTCCTGCGTGCAGTGATAGGTTTGCAATACCTAACATGAGACCGCCTCACCGACCCCTGTAACCTGCCGGGGCATCATGTTGTGGCAGACTGGCCTCACAGGTTTCTACCAAACACGGGGACCATCACCCTCCAAGCAGACACCTTAGAAGCGGCCATAGAAATATACGTCAAAGGCCCCCAACAGGGAGCCATCACCGCGCTCTTAAGCCTATCGCCGGGGAATAACTTTACTGCGCTTCTAGTAAAAGAACAAAAGCTTGCCCTAGCCATGGAATCAGCAGCCACAGGAATGAAAAAGGGGGTGTCCTGCTACCCAGTGATGCCCAAGCAGTCAGGACCCCCACGGGGCGGTCCCCGCAACCCAAGGGGAATAGCCGCAACGGTGCCTACCCGCACCGTCAAAGAGCGAGCACGATTCGGGTTCCTGCTCAATCACTCCGGGTTAACAAAGCCCCAAATTAGGGGGCTAGGGGACGAAGGCCAAATAGCTCTAGCTAAAAGCCTCGGGTTTGTTTTCCAGCAGGACACGCCAAAAAAATGAGTGACGGCCGCCAGCGAAGAGGCCAGCGGCCCAGACCCGCCTCACACGCCCAAGCAAGCCTTCTCCAACAACCTGCCTACCCCCGGAGACCTACACCCCTACACAACCCTAACAGTTCACGCCTACCGCCGGCCAAGCCACGGTAAGACTGTTCGTTTCTTACTAGACACGGGGGCACAAGTCAACTTTGTGACATCGGACACTCTGCACGACCTCACTAGCCGTGTCATTAAAGTCCAAGGACTCAACTCCATCACTGACGCACCAGTCGTGTGGTTTTGCGTAGACGGGTATCGGTGGCTGCTCACCGCTGTCAAGGGAAGCCACAACCTCCTGGGAATCCCAGGGATCAAAGCCCTTAATTTAAAGACTCAAGTGCTCGCAGCCCTCCCCATCTCCATCCCCCTCCAAGACCAACACACCCCCACAGTAATTAATCCCACCTAGTGGAGGTACCGGCCCATAGAAACCAAAGGACCTCAAACTAGCTCGCTCCAGCGATTACTCGAAACCCTGGAAGCAAAGGGCTGTATACAATGGGTACAGAGCAGCACATACTTGTCCCCAGGCTGGGGGATTCAGAAACCAGGCCACCCAACAGAGGCCAGGCTAGTCATCGACTACCGAGAGGCGAATAAGCGCTGCACCCCCCTTATACAACCACACCCTCGCAACCTTCCGGACATTCTAACTGATATGGCAAAGTATCAGGCGCGTCTGTGGTGGGGGGTGACGCTCGACCTAAAAGATATGTTCTTTTCCATCCCCATCCAAGACTGTAAGGGGATTCTAAACATGTGCATCAGCGATATCATGTACAAGTGGAATGTGTGCCCCAGGGGTACCGCAATTCGCCGGCTCTTGCCACAACCGCGCTCAACAACTCCCTGCGGTCCTTCAACCCCCGCTCAACAACACTCCAAGTTTGGTCATACGTCGACAATATCGCAATCATGGGACATGACCCCACTGAAGTCACTGATGCCGCCGGAAAAAAAAAAAATTGGCGAACCTCCTCAAACAGGAGGGCTGGACCGTAAACTGAGCCAAGTCGCAACTCACCCCAAGTCAAGACATAACATTCCTAGGAACCCGTTTCCCCCGAAGGGTCCGCAAACCTGCAGCGAAAGACAAAACCCCATTCATTACCCCTGACCCAAACAACACCCTCACGCCCCCCACGGACCTGAAAGGAGTTCTGCAGCTACTAGGCCACCTCAACTGGGACCGACATTACATTACGCCCCAACAGTTGCCGGTCCTCACCAACGTTCAACGGCGCATCAGTGAAAAGACAAGGCTTAAAACACCGTGGACCGAGAGCGACAAAAAGAACCTCAACAGCCTCCTCTTCGCAGTGGAGAACACCACACTCACGGCCATCAACCTCGCAGCACCGCTCGTAACCACCACCAGCTACACTGACACCCATCTTTGGTTCACGGCCAAAAACGCAGATGGTCAGCCTGTCTTCTCAGCACACCGCACCCTCCAGGAGCCCGAGCTCCGGTATGACACCATAGCCAAAGTCCTACTAGTGGCTGAGCCAGGCGAAAAACTAAGCTGTGGCAACGGCACCTTACAAGCACCGGGAGCGACCCTGCTCCCCCAACTTCAGCCTGGAACCCCTCATCCGTCATTCCCGGGCAAGCCAGCCACCTGGGCCATCCTCGTCCTAACATTCCAGTACCGCTGGGCACACTGGCAACTGTGAGCCATACCGACACCTCCCACCGTGCCTTGCAATCCAGCCCCGCAAGCTGTATGGCACGACTAGCCCTGCATGGATGGCCTCTGACAGGACGTCAAGGGGGCAGGGAAGCTACGGATATGTTTGTGCCCCATGCAAGCTGTCCAGTCTACAGTCAGGCCCAGAAAGAGAGTCAGCCCAGCTCCTCGAGCTCCACGGATTTCTCGAAGTGCTGACACACTGCCTTATGCATCATGATAACCCTTCACCCATCCCGGTGATCGCTATTGACTCTCAATACATCTACAAAATTGTCACCGGACAAGCAGCGCCGACGGAAAACCCCCAGGTATGGGAGGACGTTTGGGAGGTGCTCCACCAAATGACTACCCACCCCCTTATTAAACACACCAAGTCCCACCGCAAGAACACCAACCCGGTCCACAAAGCCATTGACAAGCTATTAAAAGACCCATTGAGGAGCGACGTCGACTTAGACAATCTAACCCCCAAGATCCTGACGGTTGACCCACCTGAACAATCCCCGGCAGCCAACCCTTTCTTGCAATGGTTACATGCACGGTGGGGACATCCGGGACCCAAAGCCACCACACAATGCTGGATCTGCAAAACCAGCAGATCAGAGAAAACAAAATATGGGACTCGTGCCCAGTGGACCCTCGCTGTGCAAGCATGCCTTCCATGTGCAAAAGAGAAACCCCACCCCCATCGTCACCAACAAGGAGCGCTTGACCCCACTTGTTTTGCACCGGGAACAGTTTGGCAAATAGACTTTATGGGCCCTCTGCCGTCAAGTGGGACCCCAAACAAGGGACTTGTAATTGTAGACCCAGGATCCCGCCCCATCAATGCTTTCCCCATGAGAAAAATCACTGCAGCCGCCCTCATAAACACGCTTACCCACACCTTTGTGTCCTGGGGGATCCCCGCAACTATCCACACAGATGGCAGCCCACCATTCAACTCGTCGGCCCTCAACCACTTCTTCGCAGAACGCAACGTCCACCACCACCTTCACCTCCCCTATCACCCCCAGTCCAACGAGGTCATAGAAAGGCACACTGGACTCTTAAAAGATAAACTATGCCTCCTTGGAGCAGGGACCTACAAACACTGGACAAAACACCTTCCCAGAGCTCTCTTATCACTAAATGACGGCAAAACACTATGAGCCGAAAGACCCACCGGGGTGACCCCTAAATGGACTGCAAAATTCTTTCCCATGACTCAGTATGGGTCACGATCCCCAACCACACATGACACCACCCCACACCATCTCCAGGCACCGTCATAAAGCCTGAAGTGTACCCCAACATGTATACCATCACACTCGACAATAGCGATGACACGGATCAACCACCAAAGTCCATCATAGCACACCATAACTGGCTCTCCCGCAGACACAGACCAAAGCACCCATCTTAAATTTTACCAAGTTTTATCATTTCAGGTAGAGCTCCGTTGGAACCATGGAGATATCCCTGCAGGTCCTTATGATCGCCGCAGCGTGCACGGCGGACCCACAGCCCACAGAACCCCTCCTACAGAACACCGTGCTTAGAGCCATGCTCGAGTGGGCCAACGTCACGAGGCCACACCCAGAGGGAGTCACTGCCTGCTTTCCTAGGCCAAAGAACGCTGCCAACAACCCTCTGAAGGTCACCATCGCCCCCGCTAAACTCGACGCAATGGCTCCTCATGCTAACTCGAAAACCCAGAAACTTCATGCGAGTACGCGCTAGGCCTGGTGGAAAAAGCTACCCTGTCACCTGGTCCTGGAACATAACCCTGAACTCAACTAACCACTTCTACACCTCCGAGTTGTGTAACTATACTAGCTTTGGTGCCACATTCCCACTTAATTGCAGTGCCGTTGAATGGGGGCTGTTTTCATCCCAGGGGTTCATCCATGACACCATCGGCAACCCTATAGTTACCCTCCCATGGGATCCCGACATACTCCCTATCCTTCCTCCATTTGTGCCTAACCTACCTCCCCACACAACAGTCCCTTTTAATCCCGCCTCCCAAAACAGCTCATGCGAACGCACCACCTGAGTATGGGTAAATGACCCCTTCCCCACTGAACAACCGCCAGGTGCCCGACCGGTGGAATTCCACCTCGCTCGACCTCTCCACCCCTCCTACCTACCCCCCCTTGTCCCCTACCTCCGAGCTTATTTCCTCAGCCTCTTATGTCACAATGCTTCTACTTCTGCTCCCTACGTCGAACCTACTAAGATCCCAAGACTAGCAATACCCGACCTCCTCCCCTCCAACCACTCCAAATATATCTGCAGCACATTATCCACCTTACCAATGCCAGGCTACTCTTGGGCATGTAGTGATGGCCTAATATACTCAGCGCTACCAGCCACCCTAACCCAAGCCCAATGCTTCTTAGCCAAGGTAGACCTGTGCCGTGCCCGAAACTCCTCCCGTAACCCCATAACTTTATACCGACTCATGCCGCACGCCACAGAAAACGCACCCACGCAATGGACCGAAAACCCCCACTGGAAGCGGTTTGTGACCATCCTCCAGTACTGTCAGCCTATTCTTCGCACCCGCCATTACGTCCAGCCAACTCACCAACTCCCTCACATTACTCTCCCAAGCCACCAAACAAGGCTTCAATCCACCTGCCACTCCTTAGAATTAACACGCAGCTGCAAGCTACCTCCCAAATGACTCTTCAAAACTGCCTTGCCCTAGATGTCCTCTTGTTGCATGATGGTGGAGTTTGCCAGTTCCTTAATCTCTCTACCAACCAATGCTGTCTTGTCATCCCAAACGTTACCCTCCCCCTAGAAGAACAACTTACTATACTAACGGATGCCGCCAAAAAAAGCAAACAATGTGGGTAAAATAGCCCAAGGTTGGCTTTCCGACCTTTTTAGGGGACTAGGACTTAGCTTTTCTAGCTTGCTCATGAAAATCCTTGCTCCCATTCTCACCCTTGTCCTCCCCTTCCTCATTCTGCTCTGCATAGTATGTGGTGCCACCACCTGTGTCCGAAAGAAAATTGAACAACAGTTTGCCTTTGTGTACACACAGCTCCCCGACAATAGTCCTGATAATCCCGACGACCAAGTCATCTATGATGCTAACACTGTCTAGGTGGTGCCATGGTCAAGGGGGCATGTGCAAACTGTATTGCAGGCGGTGACCTATGACACCACCTGACAGGCCAAACCCCCATAGCGCTTCAAGCCAGCTCTAATACCAAAAAAGGAGTGAAACAAGAAACTAAATCCCATAGGTTAATGCCAATTATATAACCCCGCCTGTGGCCAGCCTAGGCAGAGCACTCCCTCTCACAACCCACAGACAGAGGTCAATGTAGAGGTCGCACATGGGTGCCCGCTAGAACTCGCTTGCTAAGCCACAGTAAGAGACTACAGCAACGCCCGAGACCCCTGGAACCTTCCCCCACATCCCCGTAACAAACAACTTGCTGTAATACTGTGACCTTCAATAAACAGCTATCCACAACAAGCTGCGCAAGTACCCTCGCCTCCAACAACCTCGCGAAACCTAAACAATCTAGCAGCTGAACTGGGGGACGAGAAGCTAGCATGGAATAAGCTAGGGTCCAACCCGATTCGCGTAAGGGGCTTGCTGGAAACAGGGCTCCAGTTCGCGACAGGCAACACAGTTCTCCCCTGGCACCAGACCACAGTCATTACTGCAAGATCCTGGTCCCAGAGCAGCTGCTTGCCCAGCCATGCATCCTTCCATCCCTGTGCCAGCCCCATGCCGTCAGCCTGGCCACGTGCAGTCATGGCCCTGCCACTGCTGGGGTCTCCATGAAAATCAGCTACAGCAACGCAGGCAGGGGCTGCTGGGAAACTGATTGCACTGTGGGCTCAATCTGCCTCACAGGCCAGACTTTGCCCACCCCTATCTATAAGAACTATTAGTAACTATGAACTACTACAGTTTGCTTTTAGGAACCCAAAACAGACATTTTCCAACAAGTCACACTTTCCAAGCTGCTGAGCAACTTCCAATACCAGTCTAGTTTCCCAATCCCACACCTCCAAGGCATTGAGAATTGAAGGAAGGCCTCTATCAAACTGAACATCAACAACAGCACCTATAACTGCTACAATACGCCCTCTGACATCACCAGGCTTAGGAAACTCTTAAGTCTTGGCAGCATAGCTTCTCCCTAATAGGGAAAGATAGCTTCATTATAAGAATCAAACAATTAGTTTTAAAAAAAATCATAACCCTCACCTGAAGACTGTGCAACGCTCACAAAGTTATGAAATCAATTTAAAAAGTCATATTAATTCTGGATTACCCAGACTTTTAACTGTAAAGCATTTAAAGAACTAGCAATTAAAAAGGAAAAACATGGTAATGCAATGTGTAACATTCTTCTGATGCAACATCCATAAGTCACCTGCTGCCATATGGCATCTTTCTACTAGAAGTAAAGGTTGTTTACTATTAATCTGAATCTGTTCTCTCTGGATATCACTACTTATGGCACATACCATCTGTCACCCTTTAGCCTTGTAAATTAGAACCATGCATGCTATAAAACAACTTATTTGGTCAGTTTATAAACTAAATACCTCGGTTCTTAGTACAGCTAAATAGTGCCATCTCAGCTAGTGGAAATTAATTCTCTATCAGATATTCAGAAGGCCTGGGATTTTTTTTTAAAGGACTTAACAGATTTACAGTCCCTTCAGATGAATACTAAAGGAAATCCTTTAAAAGCGTGTCATGTAAGAGCACATAGTTTCAGATGCAGGAGCACAAGACATTTTTAGTTTTTACTAGGTAGGTACCCTGGGGCTGCTACCAGGTAAAGGACAAACTGGATAGTTTCTTAAAAGAGAAAAAAAAAAAAAAGACCCTGCAAAGACAGGGGCCTGGACCACTGAGGTCACCCTTTCAATACCTAGCTTCTTAGAGTTACAAGAGCCAAATCCTAGGATTCACTTCATTACAGTATATGGATCAAACACATTCATGTGTTTTACAGAATTGCTTTATAGGGTTCCAAGGACACCTTTCTCCCAGTACTACATTAAGGGTTTCTTTTTAAATAGACAGCTCTAAAGGACATTCAGCTAAACTGGAAGTAAGTACAAAAGAGAGCTATGGCAATACTTAGACGCCTAGAAGTCAGGTGTATGCAAAAGCCATTTGCACTACAAAAAAAGAAAAAAAAAAGTGTTCAACTGATGTGGACAGGTTAATACATTTTGTTAACCAGACAATGATAATTATCAAGATAGGGTGACCTGAAGTTATGCAGGTACCATCATACTTGCCCCCCTTGTCCCCAAGCTCAACTACTGATTACACTATTCCAGGAAGCTTCAAAACACTCCATGAGAAGCACCGCATTCAGCAGAGAATGAGATGGTGCTACTCAGAGCATTCAAGGTTATGACGTGTGCCGTTTTACTGGTGCTAGGAACGCAGCAGGCAACACCCAAACAACGAACAGACGCCACGTTTACAACAGCTGGCACACGCCACCTGCTGGTCTCCCTCATATTCAGAGAAGCACCTGCAGCCTCCGGCCTACATGAAGGCATGAGGTGTCCCTGTTGCTCCATCTCTCGCTCCACGGGCCAGGCAGAGCGACAGCAAAGCCTTTTATTTCCAAGCGTAGCAGCAAGCACCTTGCAGCCTGCCAGAGCAGAGGAGCTCCACCTTGCCGAGCTCTGGCTCCCAGCAGGAGCCCCCCCAGAGCTTGCCTCCACGTCGAAGGCTGCGGCTAAAAGCCTGACCGTGCCACCCACCTCCGCACAACACGGCCGCCCGGAATCAACCCAACATGCTCGCCTCGCGCCTTTACAGGCGGGCATCGCGTGACAACCGTGGCGCATGCGCTGCCCACCAGGTACTGGCTTGGGAGTGGCGCGTGCACAGTAGGGAGCGCGCTCGACTGCGCTGCCCGTTCCCGGCATGCTCTGCGCCGCACCCGTGCTCGGCGTGCCGGTGTTGGTGCTCAGTAGCAGCTCGCCGCCTCGCCAGCGGCGTCTGCTGGCGCTCCTGCTCACCGCCGCACTCGCACCGCTACCACGTACCCCCAACCGTCAGCCGCTGGGGGCACGTGTCCTTCATGGCCCAAACAGAGCACCCCTGCTTCTGTTTCAATGCATGTTTTAAGCAGCAGAAGCGGGGTGCTCGGTCGTAGCCAGGGACATCAATCCGCCTTGGGGACAACCCTGGTGGCTCTGTTGGCCCCGTCAGGGGTATCCTATGAGGCCCTTTCAACACCGCATTTCCCCAGTTTCCTGGGAGTCGGGACCCCCCTATGGCTATAAACAGGGGGTGCTATGACCCATGAGTGGGTTGCTGTCTGCACCAGAGAAGACCAGGCTTTTGTATATAGAGTCCTCTCAGTGACCCAATACATCCAACAGAAAGCACTGTCTCTTGCCGTCACATCCCCTGCCAGCAGTCAGAGACGCGCGTCTGGATAGAACAATGTACAGTTCAACCTCCTTCACTTATTAAGGCTAATTAACAAATCACACTCGAGAAAATATGTGCCAATAACTTCCCTATAAATAGTAGTAATTTAACTTTACCTAAGCTTTTAAAAAGTCTCATAAATCGGGTGTCAAAGATAAAGCCCACCAGCTGGATGTGGCTCATGGAGCCCTATCATCCAGCCCCCAGTGCTGTCCCTGGGTCTGGCTTTGACCGGCATGCTGGCAGACAGCGCCCACTCTTGCCAGCATGGGACCTGCACTGTGTGCAGCACCCACTTCAACCTGGGGCATACACCATATGCGTGCTTCTGTAGTTGCCATCCCCTTTATGGTAACATTCACCGCCACTCTGTGTGTCTGCTGTTGGTATGTACAAAATTTGTCTTGTTAAAGTGGTAAAAATGGGTTTCATGGTGAGTACAGTCAAGGTCTTGGAATGTATTCCTATTTGTTACATTGTAAAGTCAGTTCTCTTTATGCAGTGGCGACATATACGGTGTGCACACGTAGGGTGTGTATGTGCACCCCCTGACCGGGCCAGTGCACCCCCTAACCAGCCACACTTGCCACTTAGGCGACAGGCAGGGGGGGCAGGTGGGAGGACTGTGCCGCTCCCAGAAGCGGCTGCAGTGATCAGCCGAGGGGGACCACCCCTTCCCCCACCCCCATCGCTGGGAAGGCACATGCCTTGACTAAGGTGGCATCAGTCACCCATGCCTTTATGTGAATCTGAGTTATGCGCAGTTTTCCAGGAATGCATGTGCAGCATAAAGCACGGGAAACCACATTCTGTTGAAAGTTAACCATCTGGTTTGATAATAGCCATTTTCATGCCAATCACCTTGAATTTTATGTGGAATATACTGGAGAAAAACCTGAGCAAAGTTGTAGTTCAGCAGTTGAGAAGGTAATCTTGTGTTGATCCTTGGAAACACGTATAGATACTCCAGGATTAGAACATTTTCTCTGGTAATAATGTCAACCCTTGCTGCTTTACAGAAGAAAAAAAAATCAGAGCATAAAAAGTAAAGAATGATTTTGGTAACCTTGCCAGCAAAGAAAGCTCCTATAGTCAAACAGTTATTAAAAGGTTAGCCAATAAAGCCCTTATTCAAAGCAGTTGGAAAATTAAAATCAACCCAAATGTTGATGCATGTTTTGGTGAATTTGCTGCCAATTTTTCAGGAAAGGCCAAAAGTTTGATCCCAGTCAGTCCACACATAAGTTAAGCATGCATCAATAAATGTTTTTGATATAATGTCTTTGTTTGGAGACAATGCTTTTACAATAACTGAATTTATGAGTGCCATTTCTAATATGAAGTGTTTAAACATAGTTGAATTTTAGCATCAGTTAAAAGATCTTTTCTCCAGTACTACTTCTTATTGCTTTAAGAAGTCTGTCAGTGCCTATTAACATTGCAGACTCTGAGAGTTTGGAGGATTTTTCCTTAGAAAGATGTTTCACAAGATGATAGACATGAAATAAAAGAGCCGCTTTATTATGTACAATTTGTTGTTTCAAAATAAAGAAAAACTAATGGCAGGTACAAACTTCCATTTTTCTGTTCAATAATTTAATGGAAGAGTGTTTCAACTAGTCTAATATATTAATTCTACATGTTAGTATAGACTAGATTATGTTAATAATAGAAAATTTATTAAGGGTTGAATGATGTTGCTAACTGCACCTTGTCATGCATCCATACATGCATCACAAGCAGGTCCAAGGAGGTGATCCTCCCCCTCTATGTGACACTGGTCAGGCCGCAGCTGGAGTACTATGTCCAGTTCTGGGCGCTGCACTTCAGAAGGGCAGCATTGAGAGGGTCCAGAGGAGGGCCACCTGCATGATCCAGGGACAACAGGGCAGACCCTACGAGGAGAGGCTATGGGACCTGAACCTGTTCAGTCTTCACAAGACAAGGCTGAGGGGAGACCTGGTGGCTGTCTATAAACTAGGGGGGACCAGTGGGAAATGGGAGAGACCTTGCTCCCCTGAGCACCTCCCAGAATAACAAGGAATAGTGGCCATAAATTGTTAGAGAATAGGTTCAGGCTAGACATCAGGAGGCGCTACTTCACAGTCAGGGTGGCTAGGATCTGGAACCAACTTCCAAGGGAAGTGGTGCTGGCTCCTACCTTGGGGGTCTTCAAGAGGAGGCTTGACGTTTATCTAGCTGGGGTCATTTGAGCCCAGTTTTCTCTCCTGCCCAGGGCACGGGGTCAGACTTGAAGATATGCAAGGTCCCTTCTGACCCTACATCTATGAATCTATGTTAGAGTAATTAAAATTATATCAATTAGTAACCTTTCTATGCACATTACTTTTTATGCACCTCTGCTGTGAAACTTACCAAAAATGTACTGTGCCAAAATTGTAGCATGTGTTACAATTTCTCATGTCATTTATAAAATCCTTTACTGAAATCCAGACAGATTTCTGCTGCATTTCTTTTTTACAGACAATCAGTTTATTAAAGAAAAATATTGGTTTAACCTGGAAAAACCTGTTTTTGGTAAATCTACTTGGTATTTTGTCCCAAAAGACTATATTCTGTTGTCAGTTACACCTGCATAATATTACCTACAGTGATATTCAGCAATTAAATAATGAATATAATTAAGCATCTACTTGTCAGGTGATGCTTTGGGCTTTCATGGTTAAAATATAAATTGCCTATAAAAACATAACAGTATACCACGCTTCAGGCATTCTCACATAAAAAGTTTTTTAAACTTTATTTTAAATGGATTAGTAGCTCTGAAGTTTTTCTAATGTTTTTCCACAAAAAGGGCTACATTCTTTAAGTTTTAATTCAACAACAAATATTTTAAAAATTCATGATCAGCTAGAACCCTGTCAATAACATTGATTGAACTTCAGCCCTGCATATCAAAACTCCAGCATTCAGCCCTGAATAAACTTACAATTACAAATATTTACATGGAACTGACTTACTTTTATTAATCTGCTTCTTTGATTTTTATCAGCATTTCTAAAAGAACATTCTTTCAGTATCTTAATATCAAAATATGTAGGATCTGTATTACATGCAAGTATAGAATTGTAGTGCTAACAGGATAGGCACTTATAAATGTTTGTGTTGGTAAAATCCTATCACAAATTACTTATCAAAGGATGACAAGTGTTCCTGATATTAAAAGCACACGAGTTGCAGAATGGCATGAAACTGGATTTTTTCCAGTCAAATCATTAGCATTTTTATTTGCAAAATGTTGGGTCCTGCTACAGAAACAAGTTCTGACAAGCTAAAGATATTTTCAACAAAATCCTATCACTTTTCCAATTGTCAGACTACATTTTTCTAAAATGTTAGGTAAAATTAAAAGCATCTGCTTTGTGTTGTAAATACACTGAATTCAATTGACATACATTTGGGGAAAGCTGGTGTAAAGGTGAGGAGTTTGGCATGTTGCTAACTACTGTGATTGTATTGAAGAAAAATAGTTGTCCAGGTATTTTTTTGTTATAAATACTAAACAGGAGATTCAAGATAAATTCTATGCAATTACTTCTTTTTCAAAACACCTCTTTGTTTGTTAACAACACGGTGAAGGTTTGTCATATGACCATAATTTGTTGATATAGTTCTGCAATTCTCAACCAAGGTACCTGGGGTGCCTAGGATACTTTCAAGGGTGTTGTAGGGTGCAACACAACGTTAGCACTGTTAGCACCAGGTATGCAAACATAATTCACATGATAAACTCAGAGATTTAAAATGTGGGGGTCGGAATGGGAAGGGCACACACAGGGAAGACAGGCAACAAGGCGCAGTTACAGGCAGCAAGGAGTGAGGCGTCGGGATTGTTAGAAATTGTGAAAGAGGTTTCCTTCTCTAGCAACACAGGAAGCACAGCCTGCACCTTCAGGTGCCCACAACTTTCCCCATAGTGACTAGGCATGATAGACCGGTTTGGAAGCAGACCTGTGCCTTATTTGGTACATTATTTAAAATTGTATTGTGATTGGAAGTTTACGCCACAGGTTAAAGAAAAGTTTTGCAGTACTAGTAATCTTCTGCTAAAGCTTTGTGCATGCGAAAATCTCATGTAACCAGAGAACATAAATACATGTGTGAGAGTGCAACCGGGGCCCCTCTGCCTTTCTAAGGTCAGGGGACTTTCGTCCGAATAAACTGGAAAGACCACACCCTTGTCTCCTGCTTATTTGAGTCTCAGCTGGGAAATGAGCCCCATTGGGGTCAGGAGTATTCTCAAGTGTTCCCTTTCCAGGTTGGGAGCTTAAGTGTATAATTTCTCTAACAGGATGCAGAGGGTGCAGGGTAAGGTGGGGATGCACTGCAGGTGGAAGGCATAGGGGCAAGGAGTGAGAGGGCAGCCTACAGGGGGAGGCTGGAGGTGCATGAAGTAAGGGGTGAGGGGCAGGTGTAGGCATGAACTCCAGGATGCAGGAGGCAGGCACAGACACAGAGAAGCAGGTGGAAGAGGGCACGCAGAAGGGGGCTGGCAGCAGTGGGGAGGGGGACAGGGAGCAGGGTTGACAGGCTCAGGGGGGCAAGGGGCAGAAGTCTCCTCACACTTCACTGCTGCTCGCCTTGCTGCAGCAGTTGAGATGGGGCAAATGTATGACAATCCTCCACTAATTGGATCCTTTAGGTGGAAAATTATAGCACATTTATAATTTCCATGTATAGAATCTAATTACTGGGGAGTCATCTTAAATTCAATAGTATCTTGGATTTGGGTAAATGTGATAGTTTAATTCTCAGGACCTGATTGTTCAAATAGATCATTTGCATAATCACTTCATTTGAGCAGAAGTGTAGCATTGCATATATAAGTGAAAACTTCTGTAAAAGTAAAAACGCATTAGTAGAAGACTCCTTTAAATTGTTGTCTTTATTATCTCTGTATAATGTATTTAACTAGATTAATAATTCTTAATGTTTTTTAGATTCAAGGCACCCTTCGTTAGATTCAAGGCACTTCTCATAAAATGCCAACTTTTAGCTTTCACTCTTTTTTTTACTACAGAAAAATAATGGAGCAGTTCTTCTGTTGCCAACAACTTAGGAGGACCACAATGAGTCAGAATGGTATTGGCACCATGGATTCCTATTTGAAATCTCTGAGTTTATCTTCTGAATAATGTCTGCAACATTAAACAGTGCTAACACATTGTATGACACCTGGGAAGCACATATGAAAGAATCTTGAGGCACTCCAGAGTGCTGTGGCACCCTTGTTGAGAATCACTGCTATAAGCCCAGTTATCAAGATCTTGCAAAAATTGCAGAACTTCAATCCTGATGTTGAAGATTAACAGTGGAGGGCCTATAATTTGTGGAACAGGGCCTACAGAAATGAGGGTCCAGCTTCTAAAGGTTTGGGTGTGCATCCATATCAGCTACTTAAGTAGGTGAGAGTGCTCTGCAGCCTTAATACCTATCTGAGTTTTAGGTCTCTGCAGATGGCCAGTCAGGATGTCAAATACTACCTTTGAGATCATGTCCCACATGAAGTGGACATCTGAGCCCTGACTGGGCAAAAGAAGTTACATATATACCTACCTTTCCTATTGAACTTAATAGGATTAAATGCTTAAAATCTATTGCTGAGTAAAATGAAATCATTGATGTATCAAGGGCACTGCTAAATCAGTAACTAGATTTGTTATTCTAAAAAGATTAAGATATCAATATACCAAATACTTTTTTTTTTCTTTTTTTGGACAGAACTAGGTTGGATGAGCAGCTAAAAAAATGCATCTAATAGAAAAAATACCACGTTCAATGTAGCAAAAAAATATATATCTATCATCTGTAATCCTTTTACAAAACACACTTGTTAAATATTTAAAAATAAATCTAAATTATTCCTAGTTTTAGCCTACATTGTGAATTACTACAATGCAATGAAAATTGTAAAGTAAGCATTTTGGTGCTAAATTATGTTCTTTTTGTATAGTACATGATGAAAGAAACCTGTTGTTAACTTTATTTTGGAATAGTTTAGAAACTTCAGTACTGCATATGCAGTATATCTACATTCTTTAGTTTTCTGATTAACTGACACCTTAAATGCAGTGGAGATATTGAAGACATTACAGTTTCAGTAGGCTACAAGTCTAGAATTGTACGGTATGGTATGTCACATACTTAGAATTCTGGTAATAATACCGCTATGCATCCCATACATTCAGCTATAAAACTGCTGATACACCAGCAAGCTTTCAAAGGAAGAATACACCTGGGGAAAAAAATCTGTCCTGGGGCTAAACATCATGAATTATTAAAAGAAGATTCCCTGAATCTAAGAATTTGCTATCAAACATCAAGCAAAATAGTCAATCATTTAAGAAAGTATTTGTCACCTATATTTTAAGTTATGAATTCTCAGTGTTAATGAAAAAATAACCAATTTTTCTTATAGAATTACAAAATCTCAACTACATGCTTTTTTCTTAGGGTTATAAATTTGATGAATAAGATGCATAGGTTAGGTAAGATTTATTAAATCAGCTATGTGGACTAGAGACACAACCAAAACAAATATATTATTCTTATTCCATAGCATGAAAATATTCTCCTAACCTCACCTTTTCTTCCTCCCCCATATCCAAAACCTCAGTATATAGGTCTACACAGGGGAAGTAATTATCAGCCCTATCTAACCTGAAACCCTGACACCAGGGGTACATCTTCATGCAATCAAAGGTGTGACTGCAGCACACAAAAGCATATCCAAGTCAGCTTGGGTATTAGTAGCAGTGAAGTTACATACAGCACCATGGACTTCAGCACGGATCAGCAGCCCAGGTAAGTACCCCTGGTCTTGGTAAGGTTTGTACAGTTTGTACTGAAGTATATAATGCCATAGCTTCACTGTAATGTTACCCAAAATGGCTCGATTAAAACTAGCTCAGGAATACCTACACGTACTGCAGTCATCCCTCCCGAGCATGATGTAGACCTACCTAAGACTTGCCTACATGATAGTTAGCACAGGCCAGCCTGACCTGACCTCTGCTGCAAAGCCTTACTCATGCCAGATCTCTGGAATTGGGTCCAAAAGTGTATGGTTAATAGCTCATGTGCTGGGAAGGATTTCTATGTGTAATATTCTCAGCAATGCACTCAACTGTAGTCACAGGGTGTTTTCTCTTCAACCTGGTACAGAACTACTGTCTGTGGCCATGACATGAGAACAATATTTCACTGAAGTAACTTTCAAATGAAGCTACATATTAAAGTGAAAAGAGTAGCACTTGCCAGCAAGAACTTTGAGCGAGACTATCATTAAGTAATTCAGCGGACAAAATATAGAAGAATTGGCAGAATTCCCACCACTGGCGAGGCAGGTAAGTTCAGGTGTGTGCGTGACATGGGGGTTTAAAGAGTTGATATGATATCAGATATTTTAAGATTAAAATTACAAAACCTAACTACAGAAGTTTTTATGGTCACACCTTCAGTGATGCATTCCACTCTGACAGGTCTACCTTGGAAATCGCTTCTTGCCTCTAGGTTTCATAGTTTCATAATATAAAAAAGAAAAAGTAAAAGCTATAGTTCAGAACACAACTTCTAGTTAGAAGAACAAGAAGCATCTTTCAAAGACTGTAGTCAGAGACTGAATAGTTATAACAGTAATGTTTGCTCACCTTCATAGTTCTGATATTTAAGCCTTGAGTCCTTGCTGGGTCAGCAGATGTCATGTAGGACACAGAAGAGTTCTTCTGCCATCCCTATTTAACATGCTGTTTCCCAGAATAGCTACTCTGTTTCTGTAATTTAACTTTTGGGGGAGGACAGATTATTGACCAATTATTGAACCTGCTGTCCTGGCCAGGAGGACCAAAGGAGTGCATTCTGTATTGTCCCTACCCTTTAATTTGTTCAACCAGGGCAATCATACCAGGAGTGATAATTGCCAATGTCATAGCTCTCAGGCTCATAGGAAGACACACATGTTGCCACATTCCAAGGTGCTAATATAATCTGTCATTTTTGTAAAGATTCACATTATTCTCCACAATTGAAGTCTGAAATATTTCCTATAAATATAGAACACTTTGACAAGATTTATGTTGTGTTACAATTAGGATTTGGCAGGATCTATTTTGGAAAACAGACCAAAGACATGACTACATAGTTCTAGCTGTTATAATGAAGGTTGGCTAGGTATGTACTGAAAGGTGGGTGTATTGGCATGAATGGAAGTGGGTGCATATGCAAATACCAAACTCTAAAACTCTTAGTTGAGAAGTGATACTTTATATTAAACCAACTAAAGCCCAAAAGCTTGAAATATTTTTTAACTATTTTTAGTTGATCTAATAAAAGTTATCACCTCCAAACCAAAAGTTTTAGAATTTTGTATTTCTCTCTCTCAGACCAACATGGCTACAAAATAGATCCTTGAAATATGGAAGATACCATATTTTAGCCATTTTTGGAAAAATAAACTTCATTGCTAAACAAGAAAGAAAGATTTCTGTACCTCCCTGCTTGCTTCTGACATCTGACACCTCCAGGAAAGAAAACAGCCTTATCTGTACATCAAAGAGCAACCCAAGAGATTCTCAGGAACCCAGGGGAATATATGTCCAGCTTCTGCTTCCTTTGTGCAAAATTAAGTTTATTTTCTACCTAAGGGGACTTTTACAATCTTTTGGTTTCTCTGTAGCCTGAAGAAGGGTGCATGTGCCTGAAAGCTTGCAAAGAATATGTCTTGCTGGTTTTGGTTAGTCTAATAAAAGGCATCACCTCTGATGTTTAGAGTTTTGTATTTTCTTTGTCTCAGACTAACATGGTTACAAAATAGATCCCTGAAATATGCAAATACCAGTAGTCATGAATGAGTAACTTTGTGGGAAGATACAAGAGTGTCCATGGGTGATGGTTGGATGCATTTTTGGGTATCTGTGGGAATGGAAGCCTGCACTGGTATGAATGGAGGTCTGGAAGTCATGAGGATTCATGGGTGCTTGCATTTGGGTAGGTGCACCCAAATGGGTATCAATAGATGGGTGAATGTAGATGAGTGCGTATGAGTGGGATAGTGGGTGTGGAGAGATATGGCTGAGAAGAAATACTAGAGTGGTTGTGCATGGGTGTAGGGGCAGAGATCACAGGATCATAGGCAAGTAGGGCTGGAAGGGACTTCACCTAGTCTATGCCATCTACTCCAAGGCTCTGCTCAAAGCAGGAGCATCCCTGACTAAGCTCTCTCAGCCAAGCATCTGTCTAACCAATTCTTGAAAACTTCCAAGAATGGAGTTTCCATTCCAAGCACAGTTTTTCTCTGTAGCTTCTTCAAATGCTTGACCACCTTCCTGGCCAGAAAGTTCTCCCTCAGCTTCAGCCTCAAGTTCCCCTCTGAAGCTTGAGGCTTTTGCTCCTAATCTTGCCCTCTACCGGACCATCTCCATCTTCTCTGTAATTGCCCTTCAGGTGGTTGAAGACCATTTAACATCCCCCCACTCAGGCGTCCCTTGTCCAGGCCCAATAGCCGCGGTTCTTGCAGCCTTTCCTCAGAAGCCTCCCCTCCTCCAGGCCATTGGCGTTGCCTTGCAAATAGTGCTCACGTCCTTCTTGCCATGTGGGGCCCAGAGCTGGACTTTGGCTGTGGGGTGAGTGGAGAGCGAGCGGGGGGCCTGGGCCCGGCGGGAGAGGACGGGGTGCGCGTGCCGGGCTGGGGCTGAGCGGGGCTGTGGGCGGTGCGCTGCAGAGGGAAGCGGGGGCAGCTGCCGAAGGTGAGTGCCCCGCTCGCGCTCTCCTGCCTCCCTCAGCCGGGGCCTCCCCTTATGAGCTGGGCGCTGGGCACGGGACGAACCGGGCTGTCACTAGTCCCTGAGCAGCCTCCCGGCCCGGACTCGCGCGGCAGACAGGGCGGCTTCGCTTGCGGCCGGGGTACAGCGCTGCTGCCGGCAACCTGCGAGCGGGTCCAGCCCCGAGCCGAGCGCCCGTCCAGTCCCGTCCCGTCCCGTCGGGGCAGCACAGTGAGCGTTGTGGGCGGAGGCTGGAGCCGCCTGTGGATCACGGCAGGGGAGCGCGACTGCCCGACTGCGCTGGAGCCCGGGGGAGCAGGAGCGGAGCGGAGCAGGGTAAGCGGCGCCGGGGCGTCCCGAGCTGGGGCGGGCGCGGAGAAGGGCAGCGCCGTGCCACGCACCTGCCCGCTGAGCCCGCGGCTTTGGCCCTGGGCTGCCCCCGACTGCCGGAGCTCCGCTGCGAGGGAAAGCGGCGATGGGGCAGCAGCGCCGGGGAGGCCCCACGGGATGCCGGCTCCGTGCGTCCGGGGCGAGCGCAGGCGCTGGGGTCTTGCCGGATCCCCGGGATGCTTTGTTTAGACCTAGTTCCCTGTCTCCATCCTAGAGCCGCGCACACCCGCCTGGCAGCGTCTCCGCTGAGGCCCCGTGTACTAGGGGCAGGAGCAGATGGGCACTGGTGCTCTCCCCGAGGTTTAAAGCCAAGGGCCTGGCAGCGCGGGGCATTTCCAGTCAGGCGGTGAGAGGGAGTACCTTGACTTCAGGGCTCCTTCTCATCTACCTGCTCCCTTCTAACCCTCATTATACAGGCACGAAGGCCCCTTCCTTGGTCTTGATGTTCCACCCGTGGACCTTATTTTGCTTCTGCCTCTTTCAGCTGCTCCTGGGAATGTAGCTCCTATTTCACAGCCTGTTTTGAACTCTTTCCAATGAAGGAATATTTTTCACTTCCCTCTTAAAGTGAATAATGTGGCCCTAAGCCTCTGATGTATTAAGAACCCACTTAATTGCTTTATAACTGGAGAAGAATAAGAGGTGTTGTGATAGGGCAGCTCGCTGGCTGCACCCCCCTTTTCAAAACTCTAGGTCTACCTGTGTTACCAGCTGACAGTAGTGTGAGAGCAGCAGAAGGAAATTCAGCAGGAGTCTCTAGAAGATAGAAACAGCTCATCCTTGGGGAGTTCTTAGGATTCTTACAAACAAAAAACCTTGAGGGAATTCTGTTTTAAAAGCTTTCTGGAAGCTCGTGTCATAACCCAATATAGAAAAGCTTGTGAGTTAAAGTGAATCCCAGCATTTAGAGTATGTTTCCATCTAGCCTGGAGGCCTACTCATTAATGGTACTCAGTGCTTCAGAAGAAAAAAGGAAATGCTTCACTTTGGCCAGCACCGAAAGGAAAGCTTTATAGTTCTAAAAGGCAGCAATATGAAAAATAACCTACTCCTGCACGGGTTTAGAAGACACAATGGTGAAATGGCTGGTAGCTGGACTATACTAGTGCTCTTATCATTGCTAGCACTGCTAGAGCAGAACTAGAGCTACTTCAAGATCCATAAGTCTGAATAGAAATGCTCTAGCAGTAAGGCAACCTTTTTGGCAGGTGTGTCACAAATTAACCCTGCACCTTCCCTGAGTGCTACTTTGACCACCTTCCCCTTCCTGACCTGCTATTCTGCCTTCTGCTTCCTTCCCTGTACTCCCTGCCCCTCTGCTGCTCTGATTTCTGCTTCCTGTGCTATCTGCTGCTGTGTTTTTGTTCCCTCCCTGATATCTTGCATGCCACGCAGATTGTCTATACCTGCTCTAGAGTAACCATAGCCGAGGCATCTAAATAGGGAATTTCTGCTAGGATTCAGGAAATGTGCTTTGGTAGCCAGGCATTCCTTCCTTCTAGCAAGAGGCAGTAGAGTCTTGTGAATTGGGCAGCCAATGGAGCCTGGATAGGCAGCCAGGATCTCTTCAAATCTAAATCCTGACTGCACCACTTCCTGCTACAAAACACCAAAAGTTGTGGATGTCCAACTTAAGACATTTACAAACTGAGACAGCCAAAATTAGCAGCAGTTTGGGCTTTATGTTTCTTGTTGGTAAATTTGTTATAATACCTCCATTGTAGGAATGTCATTTTCCATTTTTACATTATTTAATTGAGTATATTAAATGCTTCCTAACATAATCTTTTTGTGCAAAGATGCCTTAAGCATGTTTGTATCATACGGAACAGTTTGCCCCACGCATTAATAACTTTAAGTTAAATTTAGGCAACTAATCTAAATCTTACTAAAACTGTAGTGAAATGCCTATGTCGATGTATTTTTTAAGTTACTGTTTTAAAGATCTATTCTCCATTCCTCACTTCAGTGGATTTTGAGTGAGTAACTCTCTTTTAGTGCTGTTAAGTTAACTGTCTATTGATGAATATCAAAGAACAGATGAACTAGTTGAATATTCTCTGTAGAGTATATATTAATGCTGAACCTGCACACTATTTATAGACATCAGTGTTGCTGCTAAAGGAACAAAACAAACCCATGTTTCATTGTCATTATATGAATTTGTTACATATATCTTTACTGTTTTTATGTTATTTAGGAAAAAAAAAACATGTTCACCAGATTTTGTTGGCTTTTATGGATATTAGAATACCATATGTTTTTGGCACAAAACCTCAATGAAGAAAAAAGAAATGGATTAAGAAGATCAAAACCTAAACACTTGCTGTCAAATGCAGTAGAAAAATATCCCAGTCCGAGTGACCAAGGTAAATATTTACATTCTAGCACAGCTTTTTGTTAATATGGGCTAGAATCTGAATGAATATGGTTAGCTAGCATGGTAAGTTATAACCTGTGGAACTCGATCCATTTACAATTTAATTTGCTGTAATTTTTAACCGTAAATGTATAGCACATTCCTGTGCATGCCTGTGTGTGCGTGTACATGCGTGTGTGTGCGCATGCCCATGTGCATATATGTGGTTTAGAAATTCTGGGCCAGGTGGAACCAATCTTCTATTAACTCCTCGATTGATGCGTCTACACAAAGACACTGACTGTGCAGCTATTACTGCATAGTCATTTAGTAGTTGTATAAACAAGTGTTGCATGTCAGAAAGCATGATGTGACACTACTGCACAATAGTTTCAGGCTACTGTATAGTCAATGTCACAAAAAATTTGGTGATGCTGCTGCGCAGTAACTCTGGTTACCATGTAGTCATTTAATACTTGCTACACAAGATGCTGACTGCACAGTCATTTAGTACTTATATAAACAAGTGCTAAACGACTGCAGCGTAATGACTCAGCAGTCAGCATCTTGTGTAGATGCTAAATGATTGCGGTAACCACAGTAACCTGCACAGTAGTATAGCCAAATCAATTTTTTATGATGCTGACTGTGCAGTAGCTTGAGACTACTGCGTAGTAGTGTTGCATCATGCTAACTGCCATGCAGCATTACTGCATAGTACTTACAGGCTATTGCATAGTCAGCTTTTCGTATAGATATGGCCAGTATATTTGGCCACCTTCCACAGTGTTATCAGGAAAAGAATAGTACCATATATACATCTATTCAAAAGGAATTTCCTTAGGATTTTAGTACTCACCAGTTTACACTGTTAGGCACTGCTCCTACAAAAAATTATGGAAGTACTTAAGATTTTACACACTGATATTGTGCCATTGAATTCAATGGGAATAGGAAAATTAAATGATCAATGATCCACCTAGTCAATGAGGAAGGACTATGATTAGCAATAAGGTATTCATCATTTGAATTATGATAGCATCTACAGCCCATAACAGACAGGGGCCACATTATGCTAGACTTTGTATACACACACATATAATGAAAGACAGTTTTTGCTTCGGAGAGCTCATCTACTAAAGAGAAATCTAGGATAGAAGGAGAAACAAAGACACAGGGAAAGTGATGCATTTAAAATTGCACTGGAGGTCAGTGGCAGAACCAGAAAGACAAATTAGTCTTCTCAGTCCATAGATCAGTACCCTATAAAGGTTCGTCTTCATGTAGGTATTCTATCTTTGGTGTCCTCATCCTGGTGAGATACCAAGTTAACAATGGTATAAATAGCTGGACATTGTTCATCTCAAGAGATGGCCTCACTTTTTGGAAGGTTCCTTGTTCACCAAAGAATCTCCTCCCATGCCAGATGTTCCTTATCTCATACATTCTAAACCTCTGCCCAGACTGTTCATTTACAACCTTCAGAAGGTTCTTCGTAGATTCGTAGAGGCTAGGGTCAGAAGGGACCTCAATAGGTCATCGAGACCAACCCTCTGCCTAGGTAGGAAAGAGTACTGGGGTCAGATGACCCCAGCCTGATGCCTATCCAGCCTACTCTTAAAAACCCCCAAGGTAGGGGAGAGCACTACCTTCCTTGGAAGCCCATTCCAAATTTTGGCCATCCTTACCATGAAGACATTTTTCCTGATATCCAGCCTGTCACTCTCTGTCAGTTTGTGACCATTGTTCCTTGTTACCCCAAGAGGCACCCTGGTGAACAGATCATCTCCGATCCCTTGCTGTGTCCCCCTAATGAATTTGTAGGCGGCCACAAGATCACCTCTCAGCCTTCTCTTGTGGAAGCTGAAGAGGTCCAGGTCCCTCAGTCTCTCCTCATAGGGCTTGTCCTTTAAGCCCCTAACCATACAAGTCGCCCTCCTCTGGACCTTCTTGAGTCTATCAACATCCTTCTTGAAGTATGGCACCCAAAACTGGACGCAGTACTCCAACTGTGGTCTGACCAATGCCGCATAGAGGAGAAATATCACCTCCTTGGATCTATTTGACATGCTGATTCATGATACAGTTCAGTTAGCTTTGCTGATATTTTTGTCACACTGACTTACGTGCATCTTGGAGTCCACTATGACTCTGAGATCCCTTTCTGCTTCTGTGCTGCCAAGAAGGTCACTTCTCAGCCAGTAGATGTGCAACATAGTTTTACACCCTAGGTGCAGCACTCTGCTCTAGTCCATGTTGTACTGCATCCTATTGTATATTGCCCACTTCTCTAACCTCTCCAGGTCTGCCTATAATCATTCCCTACTCTTCAGAGTGTGTACTTCACCCCGCAATTTAGTATCACCCGCAAACTTGGACAGAGTACACGTCACACCCACATCCAAGTCACTGATGAAGATATTGAAGAGTACAGGTCCAAGGACCAAACCCCACTACCCACATCCTTACAGGTTGATACTGACTGTCTACTACCACTCTCTGGATGCAACCGCTAAGCCAATTTGCCACCCACCGGACCGAGTAAACATCTATGTCACAGCCTCTTAATTTATTTATGAGAATAGGATGAGATACTGTATCGAAGGCCTTGCTAAAGTCCAAGAAAGTTACATCCACCTCTACTCCTGTGTCTAAGCATTTTGTGACTGTCAGAACCTAGCAACTGAATGCCTCTGGCACAGTGGAAAATTCCGGCATGGCAAGTAAAAAAAACCCCAAAAAACCCCCCCAAAACTTCCCCCCCTTATCTAATGGTCACCCTTGTTTGTATTCTAATTGCCTGTGCACGCATTGGTCAACCTCCAAATGATGCCCACTTGGCCACTAGTGATTGGCTTGCTAGGCATATAAAAGTAAAAGCAGTTTCCGCCCTCATTGGAGAACTTCACACGCATCCCAGAGTAAACTTGGCGGACTGATCACTCACCAATGACTCCCCATCACCAATCTTCCTGACGTACCCCTCCCCTGCGTGCTCGATAATCTGTCTATAAAATGTCTCATCTCATTCCAAAGGGCCCTTGTTATGTTTGTAACTACAACTTAAGCCAGTATTCTTCCTGCACTGCACACATCAGCAGCGTAAGTAAATAATCTATTTCCAACCAATACGCTTCGGTGCCTAATTCCGCTCCATTCGCCAAAGTACCCACCTGACACTCCGGGCTACTGGCCATAGCCTGGTAAGTTAGCTGACTGCCACATGGCGTCACGAACAGGATCCGGGGAAGATGCGATGGAGACGGGACTAGTTAAATACTGCCCATGGCAAAGTGGGGAGCACCAAATGTCTGATTCTGACCTATGGGCACACATCGCCTATCATCAGGCCGACAGGAGGAGTTCAAATTTGGTCGCCAGTTACTTCTCCCTCAGGGGAGAAGGGGGGTTGAAAAGGAATGGGCTAGTCAGCTGAGCCCAAGCCACTTCGGCTGTGTCATAAGTGAAAAAGAGGTCATGTACAGACCACGGGATGAAGTAGAAACACTGTCCCTGGCACGGGTAAAAGCAACGGGCGCAGCAAACCCGACCCCCACCCAAGAATTTGCCCGCTGCATTGGGCACATATGGGAAGGTGGGGAAGGAACGCCCCCAGATAAGTTTAACTGTCTGACTCTGTGGCCCCAATCGTGTGACCATGAGCTGCTTACTCAGCTCTGTGAGAAGTTGGAAACAGAGGGCCACACCGCAACCAAGTGATCGGGCCCCAAGTGGGACAAAGGAAAAATGATTAATGTACTGTTCCACATAGTTTCGGTCCTACTGTGCAAAAATGGAAACTTAGAGACCTTGTTAGCCACAGTCAGCAAAGCTGCTGTGGAAATGGCGGTGTGCCAAAACCCTCCTCCATTGCCCGAAGATGGCACCAAGGAGAGTCCGGAAAAGAAGGGGGGAAGAGGGCAGTGCCATGAAAGAGCAGGCAGGAATCCATCTAACGACCCTGCCCCCTGAGGTGGTGCTGTCCCTAACAGCCCCACCTCCCTATCACAGAGAGGAGACAATGAACGGGAAGTTATACCCGACCCTCCCGTCGGGTACACCAACACCCTCAGCAGCCGCTTACCCCATAGCACTAGTCAAACAAGTGACCGACCCACAGGGTGCAACCTGCACCACCACCACCTATCACACCCGCACTCAGGCTGAGCTACAAGAGTTGTGCAAAGAATCAAAAATAAAACCCACCGAGACGTTAGTCATCTGGTTGGGCCGCCTTGTGGTGGAGTACAGATCGAAGCTGTTAGACTTGGAGGAGGCCAGCTTCCTAACTCATCAGGCCTCATGGAGTGGAAGACATGCTATCGACTTAGAACTAGAAATGGGTAACAACAATTGGAACATCTCCCTCCCGTCCCTTGTTGCGGGACAGATTAAAAATAAGTCTCACGCATGGCATGACGGTAAACCAGGGAAAACCACTGTGGAACAACTCATACTGGCGATAATAGGGGTGTCCTACTGTTCTTAGAACCCAAGGGTACGTCAGTTGGGGCTCACGCAGGCTCAATGCAATGGGGCCTGGTCCCATCAGTTCCTACGAAATCCTGGAACAGTTCCAGCCACTCTTGACACCATAGAAGCCTGCGTAGAAGTTTATGAAGGGGAAAACGCTATCACCCTTCGCCTCCTCCTCAACCTGCTGGCCACTCAACCAGCCAGGAATATCCTGAGCCAGCTCCCACGGCTACAAGCTCTCATCAGGTCAGCAACCTCAAGCCCAGCCGGCGCCCCTAGTCACTTCATTGCATACCTGGTTGAATACCAAGGGCCAAGACATCACCAATTCAACCCCCGGAAGGAATCAAAACTGCCACCCCAAAGGACGTTGGAGGAAAGAGCCATGTTTGGCTTCCTCCTAAACCAATCCAAACTCACCAAGCAGCAGCTACGCATCATAGGATATGCAGGGCAATGGCAGCTGGCATACGAACTGGGATTTCATTATGCTAAGAAGCCAGAAAATGAGTGGCTGCCACCGGTTGGGCTGGTGGCAATATCCTTAGACCTAACTCCGCAGATCTTTGCCCTTATGCCAAGCTCATCGTTTGTAACCCCACTTACCCAACAATACAGTGTGAAGTCTCTTTCCTCCTTGATACAGGGGCCCAAGTTAATGTTGTAACTCCATCAACGCCTCACACAAAAACCACGAAAGTCATCATGGTACGAGGGCTAAATACCACAGCAACTACTGCGAAGGTAAAGTTCTGGGTGGTCAGCCATCGTAAGGTGCTTGAAGCAGTGATAGAGGGCATCAACATCCTAGGGATTCCTGGCACCAAGACGCTTCAACTGAAGGAACAAATATTACAGGCCTTCCCTGTATCCATAGCTATCCCAATCTGAACCTAATCATCACTGACCTACGCTCTGCAACACATCCATGTGGCGCTACAAACCAATTCCAACCAAGGATCCCTTAAAGGGGGCATTAACGGATCTCCTCCAATGCCTAGAACAGCAGGGGTGCATCCAACCAATTACAGCCAACACTCGCCTTTCACCAGGATGGGGAATCGCAAAACCAGGAAAACCCAACAAAGTCCAACTAGTAGTAGACTATCGTGAGGCCAACAAGTGGTGTCAACCACTCATGCAACCTAATCCTTCTATGCTGCCTCAGTGTTTATACGAAATGGCGCAATTTCAAAAGGAATCGTGGGTTGGAATGACCCTAGATCTAAAGGACATGTTTTTCTCCATCCCAATCAATGATGTCGAAGGAATACTAAATATGTGTGTCAATGGCACCATGTATAAATGGACAGTCTGCCCACAGGGGTACCGCAATGCACCCATGCTAGCTACAGGTGCCATGAACAACATGCTAACAGAGTTTCGCACCTCCCATATTCTACCCAGCCAAAGCAAACTGGAAATTTGGAGCTATGTCGACAACCTCACCATCATGGGACACAACCAACAAGTAGTAACCCAAGTCACTAACAACCTAGTCTCCCATCTCAGCAGGAAGGGGTGGACAGTCAATTTGAAAAAGTCTAAATTACAGCCCGCAGCTGAAATCACATTTCTGGGTACCAAATTCGTTGGGGAAACGAGGTTTGGCATGACCCATGGGAGCCCAAACAGCAGCCCATTAGAGGGACCATTACCAATGGACAAAAACCAGCTCCAACAATTGCTCAGATAGCTAAACATCACATTACCCCAACACATTTGCCAGTACTTGAGAAGCTTCGACGCCAAATCCTCAATAAGTCCCAAAAATTCACGCCATGGACTGAAAGGGATGGAAGAGACCTTCACAAGCTCTTCACAGCTATTAAGATGACGCCACTCCACGCATTTGACTTTACCGACTTGATGACAATAACTTTAGGATATGCAACCAGCCACATATGGGCCACAGCCCATAATTCTCGAGGCAAGTTAACTTATACCTCCCACCAAACCCTCCAAGCAGCCCAGCACCCATATGGAAACATCGGAAAGATTCTAATGGAAGGACAACTAGTAGAGCTGTTGTCTCACGGACACGGAATACTCTGGGCACCCAGTGCCACTCTCCTGCCTTTGTTGAGCGCTGAAAGGCCAGACCCGCAGTTCCAAGAACCATCCACTTGGAACACGTTAGTACTCAATCATCACTATCATTGGCACTGCTGGAAATGTGAAGACCTAACACCCAGTCCAGATACTGCAGAAGGTGTCTCACCTATCCTCTATGGAATGACAGCTCCCACCTGGATGGTATCCGACGGTATTACTCGGGGAGACGGGGGCTACGGATTCTACTGTAAATCCTGCCACAACACACAACTTTATGCGGGACACAGCTCGGCTCAAAAAAATGAACTATTGGGGTTCAAGGAAGTAATACAACATTGCCTCCAGTACCACAACGGAACGCTCCCCACTCCTGTAATTGCAATTGATTCCCAATACATTTACAAAATCGTTATTGGTACAAGAGTGCCAACACAAAACTTAGACATCTGGTAAGATGTTTTCGATATGTTGTCTACCTTTGCTATTCTTCCTAATTAAACACACTAAGTCGCAGAAACCCGAAACCAACCCAGTGCACGAAGTTATTGACAAACTCTTAGAAGACCCCCTTCACACACGTCATCTTAGCGGTCGAAGAAGTTAACCAAAAGATCAAGGTAGATCCATTTCTGGCCTGGCTACACGACCATTGAGGGCACCTGGGCCAAGGGCTTGTCACACCCACTGGCGATCAACTATGAACAGCCGTATTCCCTATGGGTCGAAAACTGACTGGGAACGAGTAGCCTGTGCATGTGAGCCCTGCGCCAAAGGGAAGTGCCACCAAACGAAACACCAAATTGGGGCATTAGACCTGCTCCAATTTGCACCAGGAAAAGTCTGGCAAGTAGACCTGCTGGGGCCCCTACCGGGCGCACAACTGCCAAATAAAGGATTTGTTATCGTCAGTCTTGGCACCCGACAACTCCAAGTAATCCCGTTGCGAAAGAGTCACGCAGCGGCAGTAGTATCGGCACTAACAGCAGCATTTGCCACTTGGCAACCCCCCACCATGATTCAATCAGATGGAGGCCCGCCTTTCAATTTCACTGCACTCAACAGATTCATACGCCTCCATAATGTCGCTTGGCATTTACACCTCCCTTACCATCCCCAACCCAATGGAGTAGTAGAGAGATACATCGGGCTCTACAAGGAATGATTGCACTTAAAAGGAGGCGGGACTTATAAAAATTGGATGAAAGTAAACCGTTCTCATCTTGCTTGATGCAGACAAAACCCTGTGGGATAAGTCCACCCCCCAACAACCAGAACCGTGGCACCCAAAATTTGCACTGAATGAACTCATGTGGATCACCATCCCACATCTGCATCAGTCACATCCACAAGTATACAAAGGGAAAATAGTCCATGCGGAACCGTACCCGAACACCTATTCCATGTGCTTTGAGGAAGAGGGGAAGCAACAGCAGATCCTTGCCCACCATAACTGGCTAACCTACTGTTCACAACTTCACAAGGACACTGTAACAAAAGCAAATTTTACTGCTCTAAAAATTTTTCTTCACAGGTCTGGGACCCGAGACATGCGACGGCAACAGACCCGGGTAGAAGGAAAAGCGCTGCCGCAGACACAAAAGCCTGACGTGTGACATCACTATGACACCTGGCAATACCTTTGTACTCGGACTTTTCTTAACTAACCTAATCCCATTAGTTTTCCCATTAGATATAGAAGACCCCTGACACCCTAATACTGTTTTAACCCCCCCCTTATTACCTTGTTAATGCCTCTTTTCTATATTGGTATCCATGTATGTGTTGGTTATTGTTTTGTACAATACCTTAAAAACAAACTTGTTTCTCTATCAGCTTCTGTATATACCCGCTTGTCATATGAACCTCCTGAACAAGATGACAATGACCTAACCAGCTTATGAGCAAAATAGTTCCAACTGTGCCATTGGCAAGGTGGCATGTCAGAACCTAGTAACTAAATGCCTCTGGCACAGTGGAAAGTTCCAGCATGGCAAGTAAAAAAAAAATAACCCAAAAAAACCCCTTCCCCCCTTATCTAATGGTCACCCTTGTTTGTAGTCTAATTACCCATGCACCTATTGGCCAACCTCCAAATGATGCCCACTTGGCCACTAGTGATTGGCTTGCCAGGCATATAAAAGTAAAAGCAGTTTCCGCCCTCATTGGAGAACTCTGCACACATCCCGGAGTAAACTTGGCAGACTGATCACCCACCAATGACTCCCCATCATCAACCTTCCTGACGTACCCCTCCCCCGCATGCTCGATAAGCCGTCTATAAAATGTCGCGTCTCATTCCAAAGGGCCCTCGTTACATTTGTTACCGCAACTTAAGCCAGTTTTCTTCCTGCGCTGCACACATCAGCGGTGTAAGTAAATAATCTATTCCCAACCAATACGCTTCGGTGCCTAATTCCGCTCCATTCGCCAAAGTACCCACCTGATGCTCTGGGCTACTGGCCATAGCCTGGTAAGTTAGCCGACCGCCACAGTGACCAGGTCATAAAACAAAATCAGATTGGCCAGGCATGATCTACCTGCTACAAATCCATGCTGGTTTCCCTGCTGCATTAAATTTCCTGCTGGACTCCCACAGATATGACCCTTCATAAACTTTTCAAAGACCTTTCCAAGGAAGGAGGTGAGACCACAAAATAGGGACCACGTCCATGTGCTTATGCAAGTATTCTGAATCTTCCAGAAAAAAATGAATTTTCATTTTCAAAGCATTTTAGATCATTTCAATGATGTGGTTCATGCAATTAAATGCATTTGTAGTTAAATATAATTTTAGTTAAATGTGAAGTAATTAAACACACTTATCTAACTATTTGTAGATGAAGACTGCCTCCTGGAAATGGTTTTCTTATTGGATAGTTCAGAAAGTGCTAAAAACTATAATCATGAACAACAGAAAAAGTTTGTCTTGGAAACAGTGGACAGAATGAAAGGTCTTCAACTTAACTCTGGACGTACCCTCAGCTGGAGGGTGGCCTTACTTCAGTACAGCAGCACCGTTCTCATGGAACAAACTTTCCAAGATTGGAAGGGTCCTGAATCATTCAAATCTCACATTGCTCCCATAACCTACATTGGTCACGGAACCTACACAACGTATGCCATAACCAATCTCACCCAATTGTACATGACTGAAGGGACTCCCCGCAGTGTAAAAGTAGCTGTGCTCTTAACAGATGGTGTAGATCATCCAAGAAACCCAGATATTTTTGCAGCTACTGCTGATGCTAAACATCAAGGAATAGTATTCTTCACTGTGGGAATGACCAGAGTGGCTGAGGAGGTGGCCAATGCTGCTAAACTTCGGCTCCTAGCCAGTGTCCCAGCATCAAGGTTTGTTTTCAACCTCCAGGAGAAAGGAACTGTGGAGAAAATTCTCAAAGAAATGGTATGTATTGACACAGGTTTTATAAGAATGTCTAAAACTTACCCTCTTCTTGCTGTTTTTAATTTTTGGTTATTTTTAAATAATCTCTCTTTTATACATAAAGCAACATTTTAATTTTTAATTCTAACACATTTCATTTGCCAATGAAGTCATTGCACCAAAATACAGAATTTCTCCTCCTGGAAATGAGCATGCTGAATAACATTCTACTGTCATAAGATAATGCCTTGTCAGTAGCCATTAATGACTCATTACAGATGTTTCTCCCAAAACACTATCAGGAAATCATAATCTTCTCCAGGTACCTCATCAAAAGAGCAGTGAAGTCAAGGGAGTTTCTACCCTGACTTACTGGGCTTTTGATCGAGTTCTATGTGCCCAAATCTCTTCTGTTGTGTTTTACAATTTAATGTAAGGGTTCATGGAAGTTTTGCTGTCTATTTTATCATTACTTATGACTTTATGCTTACTGTCTTATTGGAGTCAGAGCAGATATTCTGGCAGCATTTGTATGACTAGGATGACCAGTGGTGGTTATACTGTGGATGAGGTCAAATAATTAAAGCAGAAGCTGAAATATATTAATATGGAAATATGTTAGTAGGTTAATGTTGAATTAATTAGTTGCTGAAAAAGGAAAAATACTGATGAATTGTAGTCAAAGATGGAGAAAGCATCCTAGCTTTTGTAAGATAAGGAAAACACATTTGTTCTCTCTGAGCTATAATTTCTAATACTGTTTTTAATGTCCATTTTTACAGAAAAATCAGGCAGAGGAAGGGGTAAGTATTAATTCTGCACAGTTGGTAAACAGTCCAAAAGACAAATTCAAATAAAAATCCATTACATTATATATATATATATATCTTGTTTATACATTGAGTAAGGTCAGTATATAAATCTAGTAAGGGCCAGACTGTGACATGATGCAGTGCAGTAAGTGCCTAAAAGGATGTAAAATGTCCCTTTTCTCAACTATATTGGCTACCAGTAAAGCAGATAGTTTATAAATTAGAACAGAGTACAGAGTTCACCTTATGAGAGGTTTGTTGCAAAGTCATGATTGACCTCATAGGGAACAACATGTGATGGTGTAGTGTGGATTTTTATTTTGAGTGTACATTGAACACAGGAGTGATAGAATAACATAATACAGTTAAAATATTACACATTATGTGCATTTTTATTTTATAGAATTAAATACACAATTGTAGATTAATAATATTAATTTTTTTAAGTCGGCAATTTCTGACTAAGTATATTAAAGTATACTGATTTGCTATGAATGTTTTCATTCAAAGTGTCCCCAGGCTCCTATATGTAACTGTGAGAAAGGGGAAAGAGGCATTCCTGGACCTGCTGTAAGTAGCTGTCATTTCTTGTTTTCCTTTTACTAATGATTCACATAAAGTGATATTAGGTTGTTATATTCGTTTTTAATGAATTACCTGAATTTAATCACAAAGACATAGAAATATAGCTACAGTAAAAAGTCCTTTGCACCTACACTGTATTGAAGTGTCAGGTCAATGAGAAATACATTGAAAGAACTGCTGGAATACAAAAGCAATTTCTCTGGCATTCTCTCTAAAAGGAAACAGCAATGCGAGTTATGATCTATCTTGAACCTGCTTTAATTATGGCATATGTGTAAAATAAGCATTGTTAAATAGCAAGAAGGTGGTGCTACATGGTGTAGAAGAGAAGAGCTTATAAAATCTTGACAGCCAGACCAGATGTGTCACACCAGCTTCAACTCAGAACTCTAGTCTCTCTGCTCATATCCCCACAAGCATGCATGTATAGGGGCATGCATTTCCCACAGGACAGATAGCAGTGTCACAAATATGCGCTGCTGCTATTTGTCCCTGACCATGCCTCTGCACACGCACTTTTGAGCATGACAAAAAGACCTGGGTGGGGTAGGGGAGGCTGGGACCAACACCTGTGCTGGCCCAGCAGCCTTACCTGGGGTCCTGGGCAATGTTCCCTCTAAGGTGTAGTGATCCATGGGCACCCCAACTTGGTCCGTGAGCACGCTGCTTCAGTACATACGCTCTGCCTGGTCCCTGCCTCTGTGCCTCGCTGCAGCCTTTGAAAGGTGTGCAGTGCCATGTGTGTGGGCCAGACAGTGAGGCACATGGCATTACTTTCAAAGACTGCAGTGAGGTGCAGAGGCAGGGAGCAGACAAAGCGCAGATCCCACCCACCTTTGCCCCATGCAAAGCTTGGGGGTGGACCATGTGCCCTCACTTGACTGCCTGCGCCATGTGTCTGGAGGAGCCACCAGGCTCTGACTGCAATCAGAGCCCAGCGGCTTGTCCAGGAGAAGGTGGGGAATGTGCTCGCCCTCCCCTGTGGTACATGCATCAGTAGGAACTGCAGCTGCCTGCCCACACCCCTGAATGAACCTCCAGGCTCCGATTGCCCCAGCCCATCTGGGGCCCTATTCATAGTGAATGGCGAACCAGATTGTGGGATAATCCCCACAGTGCAGGAGGAAGTGGGGCAGTGCCCTGTCTGTACTGCACTCCATTCTGCACTGGGGATCTCCCACCCCCCAAGCCCAGTGAAACATACCTACCTGTGGCTGCGATTCTGGCTGGGACTGCATGGGTATCTCAGTATGTCCTTCCCTCCCCACTCCTGCAGCAGACTATGGCTGGGTTGGGGCAGGTGCGCGGCATTAACAAGTTACTGTATGGCATGACGTTTTCTTGTGCGTGGCTATGCATGCATGCAGCTTAGAAAGAACCTTGGTCCTGGGGGCCTCGCTGGGCAGCAGTGGTGCCAAACTGGCTACTCAGAGCTTGGCCAGCAGCTAGAGCACAGATCTGGCTGGCCAGGCTCTGGTTTCTGGTGGAGCACCCTGCTGCTGTGTGCACTGCACCACTGTTTTTATTGGCAGATATTTTTAGGTTGGGATCTCCTGGTGTCAAAAAAAACTTCCACCCTGCAAATTAGCAGTGTGGTGCATTTGTGCATGTGCATTGCATGCATCTCAAATAGCTTTGAGGTGCTGCAAACCACAAGTGCATGCTCATGGGGATGCATTCTCTGAGAAAAGAATGACAACAGATCCTGCAAGAGGCAATATTAGAAACAACCAGCTGAGACATGACATTTCAAGTCTGATAATTACACTAGTTTGATTAATAGTCAAAAAAACAAATGGCCAAAAGATCTTAAAATACTGCATATGTTGCCAAATAAAATCTTTTTAAGGCTGTCATCTTGCATATAACTCTATTCTTCTGTTTGCAGGGTAAAAAGGGTCGTCCAGGTGATGATGGGGCACCTGGCCAGAAGGGGCCAAAGGTAATATGGCTTTTAACATTTAATAAAAGCACCCAGTATTTCTGCATGAATAGAAAGAAGTTTTCACTAGGCTGTGGTTTGGGAGAACAGGTGGGGGCAGAGGTTGCTGCGGGGAGAGGTGGTGGGAGCAGAGACAGTGGGCGGGTGGGCAGGCAGCTGCTGTGGCTCTGGCTTCTACACTGTGTCAAGACTGGAGGTAGAGCTGCAGCAACTGCCTGCTTCCTCACTGCCTTGTACTCAAATCCAAGATGGGAGGCTTTCCCCTATGTTAAATGTGTATACCATATTTACTCAAATCTAAGGTAAGCTTTGCTCACCATTTTTCTTCATGTTAAATGGGGGGGAAAGCCTCTTGTCTTGGATTCAAGTAAATAAGGTACATACTAAATACTAACAACCTGACTCCTATTTAATACATCATATTTGCCTGGTATGCCTGATGTTGATGCCGAATTCTTCATAGGGGGAGCCAGGCCTTAACGGAATTCCAGGAAGAGACGGAATAGAGGTAAGGAATGTTCCAAGCTGCTGATTTATTTCAAGGAAATGATCCCAACTTTGCAATATGCATTATAATACTAACTAAATCTTTTCCATTCCAATTTCCCAGAAAGTAATTCTTTAACAAAATATAGCAGCTCAAAAAAGTAAATGGGGTGTCATTATCCAACACGTTTAACCCCTACCTACCAATAGTGGAAGTTACATACCAGCTGTGACAGCACAGTCTTTTCTCACATTGTTTTGCCTTATATTTGTCATATTCAGTATGTTGTGTTAGTAGGGCAGTCAAAATATATTAAATAGTTACCTACTTTTACTTTCCCATTTAATGACTTGCTGCACTTGACAAGGGGAGGTATGAGATCCTTACCTGAGTAGCGACAGAGATGATGTACATGATCTGAATGTGATCCATTATTGCATCTGCATGTTCAATGGTCCATTATATTTTTCTGGAGAGACTATGGAATTATACCTTCCATCCGTAGTGTCAGAATTAATTTACCTAAATCAAGTTAATTTTTTCTTATAATCATTTTAATTGTTTCTTTTCCTAGGGGAAATCTGGATACAAAGGAGAAAAGGTATGATTTTTAGTAAGAACTTTTAGTGGCATGTTGGCATTATCATTTATTATTATCACTTCTTTACTACTATGCTTGGGAGCCCTCCATGTAGACAAGAATCCCAATGTACTAGGTACTGGACCAACAACAAACAAATACAAATGCAATTACCATAGTTATTCAAATCCAAGACAGGGATTTTTGAACCCCAGCTCAGAGCAGCTCCAGCTCCATTTCCAGCTCCAGCCTGGAGCTGCCACTGCTGCTGCCTGGAATCAGCAACCATAGAGTTAGCAGCAGCTGTGTTGGGTCCAGGTCCAGAGCTGGTTCCATGGGTTGGTGATTAGGTGGTATTGTGGGCAAGCAGCATCACAAGTTGGAGATTAGAGAGGGAGAACTGGAAGGGTGAGGCAGCCAACATGGGGGGCAAGTAGCTGGAGTGGGCAAGTGGTGAGGAGGACAGGAAGCATAGGGGCAGGGGGTGGGGAGAATGAGCATGGGGGGCAGGCACTAAGGGGGAAAGTGGTGAGGGGGGCAGATGGGACAGGAGAAGTGTCTGGGGGGTTGGGGAGACCGGCAGGAGGGGGAAGGCATCAGGGGGCACAAGTACTGGACGAGGCAAGTGGCCAGGGTGTGTGGCAGACACAGGGAGGGGGAAGAGGGCGAGCAAATGGGAGGGGGCGGGGGAAGGCAGTAGTGGGGAACAGGCACCGCATGTAACAGGGGAGGCAAGGGGTGGTCTCAGGCTCCCTGCCCATCCCACCTCTTGCCCTCCTGCTACTGCTTTCCCTGCTGCGGCAATGGGATGGGGGATGGGACACAAATTTAAGACAACTCTCCAATAATTAAATTCTATACATAGAAAAGTGTAACAAATTTATAATTTTTATATTTTATAATTTTTCTCCCTAATTATTGGGGGTTCATCTTAAATTGGAAGTCATTTTGAATTTGGGAAGATATGGTATATTCTAACCCAGAGAGCTTACAATATCATTATTGCTCAATAATTATGTACAGTGTTTGAGCCAGGCATTCTGAGTACAAGACAATGAAAATGAGATGCTAAATGATGAGATGCTAAGAAAACTCTTTAAATACTTATGGCTTATCTCTTAAGGGTGAAAGAGGTGAATGTGGGACCCCAGGGATAAAAGGTGACAGAGTAAGTAACCATCTGTTTGTTATGCTTTGTGGAAAACATTGTTATACAACATTTCTCTTAATATACAGAATGAGGAAGTTCTAAGACACTAATTGCCTGAGATTTAAAAGTTAATATCTCTAAATAATGGCATTATCGTAGATTGAAGACAAAGATTATTTTTAAAGCTGACAGGGAGAAGTACCTGAAATGTTTAAGTTTGATTAAATAAAGACAAACTACAGAAATATAATTTTTCAATGGCTGTCCCATCTTGTCTTATATTTTAGTGTTTTTGCAGTTAAGGCCTAAGTCTACTCCCACTTCAGGCAATGACAACATTTTCATTGACATTAATGGGAGTAGGATTAGGCCTATGCTTAAGAGAGAAGGTAGCCTGGGATATACAGTTGAAAAGGAAGCCCAGTGTCTATCTTAAACAGTTGGCCTGTGGGTTGACTGTATAAACACACTGAAAGAAATCCACGTAGGACTTGACCCAATAGGATTAGGAGCTTACAAACTGACTTTTCCTTCATTTTCATACTGTATTTTTAATATTATTTTTTTCATATGTATTCAATACTTTCTTGCTTTCATGCTGACCTCCTCTTGATTTCTCACTACATTTTAATAGCTTCAAATATGATTTAGAAATTAGTTTTTTGTTGACCCTTTTCCCCTTGTCATTTTTCAGGGTCCAGAAGGTCCAGTTGGTCCGAGAGGCACCAGAGGTCTACAGGTAATAAACAGCATAGCTGTATTTGATGCCACTGGTGGTTTGTTAAGCTCAGAAATCACATGGGTTCCTAACATGGTCAAGCTGAAGATGCTCAGTATCTAGATTTATAGAGCCTGTGAGTTCAGAATACTCAGAATCTATTCAGGTATCCTCTTATACCACAACATTAACAGGGATTTATAGCTTTGGAATGAACAATTGAATCATTTTCATTGCATAACAGACTGGCAGAAAAAAGGGTAGAGTTTTCAGGAGAAAGGACTATACAGTAAGGGAATGTCTGTAATGGTATGATATTTGAGCCTGTATGCAATACACACTGAAGAATAATAATTTCCATTTTGTTTAATATAACTTTATCCCAGCCACATCAGACATTCAATTCATGATTCAACCAAACATTCCTATTTGAAAAAGCATTTAAATCTGTATTTATTCTGGAGCAAGGGCCTCAGGTAAGCTGAGTAAGTTAGAATGTCTTCCCTTCAAGGCACAAAGATTTTTTTCCTGTGAAAATATTCTTATTTTACATTTAACATTTTAGGACTGATTTCACACAAATTAATAAGTGTTTATATATTTTCTCTAAGCAAGACATTTGGCTCCTCTCACTTTTGGATGATGGATTCATTTGCCTCTGTTTAATGCTTCACCTTGTGGAAGTACCAGGTGAAACTCATTCTGTACTTCCTACTCAGTAAAAACTCCTGAAGTGTAAACATGGCCCACTGATCTCTATTGTAAGACTTCTATTGATTTCAACAGAACCAGGATTTCACCCTTATTGGCCACAGCTAATGTCCCTGCTCCAAAAATCTATGTGTCTCTTCCTAGTGTCACAAAATTCCTGACTGTCTCCGTCATTATTCCCCAGTTTACATGCTCCCATTACTATGTCAGGGTTTTTTGTTCCATTTTGGAATTTCTAGTGTTTCCTAAAACCCAGTCTCCTGCAGAGATTTTTGGACTATATTGGTTCTCAGCATACCAATGTGCAGTCATTAAGGTTAATTCTTCTTTATTTTTCCTAGTCTGGTAGGTAGAACTGGAGGCCTTTCCAATAAAAGTGGCAATTTTCACTGTCATATCTTCAAGATGTCAAACAGAATTTATAAACTGTACATCAATTCCCCAAATCATTGTATTTTCCCTCCTCAAAAAAAGGACAAAGCAGGGGATCACTGAAGTACCTACATATATCCTGGTCCCCCAGTAGTAGACAGATCATCCGCGATGCAGACAAAAGTCACATTTGTTGTGCAGTCAGCCCCTTGAAAGTGCTCTACAGCTGTGTCCTAATAGAAGATCTAATCATGCAGCAAATTAACCCTCATTTTTTGAGGGTTCATATGAAGGCACTCCAAAGCAGAACGGCTTCTTTAACTTCACTTCTTAAACTCTGTACTGGAGAGGGGGCAGGTAGATTGGAACCCTCCAAGGCAGGAGGCTACAATCTACATATGACCACTCCAGTGCAGGCTGGGAAAACCCCAACTCAAGCTCCTTTCCCTCCCTTCTCCCCTCCTCCCATCCTGAGACAGCACCTGAGCTAGGAGAGGAAGGAGGGGACTAGAGGAAAAGGCTGCTGATATGCAACTGATCAGCTCCAAATTAAGTTTGGTCCCCCACCCTCCCAATCCAACGGCTAAGGTCTGGTGGGTTGAGAGGATTGGTCTAACTCATGGCACTTTATGTGGAGTGCCATGAGATTGATTGGGGACCTGCACTTCTGTTTGTGCCTTTGGTATTGCTTCTTACTTATTCAAAGTTCATTCGTTCATTCTGTAAGCAGTTAAATGAATATGCAGTTCATGAAAATAGCATGGGTGATCTTATTTACATCATAATCTACTTCAGTTTCATCTACAAAAGGAACACTATTTGATAGAATTTGTGGGCAGCTCATATGCCCTTGGGCTGCTCTTGAATGCTTCTGCTTGGTTGGGGAGGCCATAAGAGGGTTACTCCCTTGAGGAGAAGCTCCAGCATCACACTCCCTCTCTGAGATGAGCAGCTTCTATCTAGAGGAGAGGAAGAATCTCTGAATTTTCCCGAGCTAAGCCCCTTCTACTTCATACCTGTTAGAAGCAGTGAACTGTGCCTCCAATCCCATCTCTCAAATCCTATTACTTCTTGACTGACCACCTGGAAGCTATTAATTAAGGGAAAAATTCCACTACCCTTCATTTCCCCAAGCATTTTACATGCAACTTTAAACACAGCTGATGCTTCCTATATAAGCTTGCTTTAAAGCACCCCAAAAAAATAATGTAAAATTGGAAAAAGTTGTGAAACAATATACAGCCCAGGAAAGTCAAAGTTGTACATTTTAAATTAATCATGATTGTCAAAACATCCTTTACTGGAAGCTGCATATTGTATAGAAAAGAATAACCCTACTAAAGTAAATATCCATAGAAGCTTGCAATATAAACATAGGAATTATAGGCAAACTAAAACTATATATTTTTTTAATAATTTATTCTGCGTGAAAAAAGAAAAAAATAAACATGGCAATAGGCTGATCTGCCTTGGTTTTAGGTGACATCCCTGATCTCTGGTTGTTAGGGATTGCCCTGAAGCCTTGAAAAAATCTTTCCTGAGATGTTTATACTGCTCCCATTTATATCAGTGAGAGTTATATGCATAGATATTGGATTATGAAGTATGTTAAATTTTTAAGCATTCAGAACAAGTATTTTCATTTGTACTGCGGAGAAATATTGTTTGCTTCTCTAACTCCCTTATTCTAAAAGGTGAAAAAATACTAATAAAAACATTTTTATTTTAATAGGGTCCACAAGGGTCACCTGGAGATCAAGGACCTGAAGGTCTGCAAGGATCAAAGGCAAGAATAACTTCTGTTTTCTTTGCTATTATAAATAATATCCTTATTAAAACAATGTTCTTCTCTGCTCTCTCCTCCTCTGTTATAGTTCCAGGAAATCCCGTATCTGACATCTATATGTATTACCTAGCAAGGTATTAAGTATTACTTTGAGATATTTAGAGCAGTCCAATTAGCGGTGTCAGACCAATTGCTGTGTTTGCCATAGAAAGGAATTTTCTCATGGTCAGATTGGTATAGTCAGATTGGTACAGACTGTAGGTGCTTTTGCCTTCCTCTGTAGTGGGGACATATCCCTATGCCTTGGGTCTCTCAAAAGAATTTGGTAATTCTGACAGCTTCTTGTCTCTTTTTCCTGTCCAGTTTTGACTAGGGCTTCTCAGTAGCGTGGCTGCCTATGTTGGGTAGATTCATCTGAAAGGTTAATCATTTTGCTGTTCAGAGATGCCCTCCATTTAGTTTTGTTTCATGTAGATTCTGCATTGCATTTAGAACACAAAAGGCACTGGGGGTTTGTGAAACAGGCCATATTTGATTCAGATTTAGCCTAAATTGGGGACAGTGATTTGATTCATTGATTTGGATTACTATCCATGATTTTATTAGACAGAATCTGAATCTGAAGATTTGATGCTGATTCAGAAAATCAGCATTTGGCCATAGACAGAGCTTTAAATGATTTTTCTACGTACCTTGAGGTACCAGGCACAGCTCATGAATGCTGTGATGGTGGGGGCAGATGAAGCGTCCCACGGGAGCACAGGGATGCCCCCCGTATGCTCAGTGGGGGATCCGGAAGTGGACCAGAAGTACTTCCAGTCCACTTCTGGGTCTGCCGGGGAGCACTCTGGGAGGCCCCCACATGTCCCGCAGCTCAGAGATAGGCTTTGGGAGGGACCCCGGGTGTTCCCCTGACCCAGGAGGCACCAGTCGCCAAGCCAACGTGTATGAGGGGGCCCAGCATGCTCCCCGGCAGACCCAGAAGTGGACTGGAAGTACTTCTGGTCCACTTCCGAGTTTGCCGCCAAGCATGCTGGGGACCTCCTCAGGCTCCTGTGGGATGCTCCATCCACTCCACTGTTGCAGCATTCATGAGCCATAAGCTACCTTGAGGTACACAGAAAAAACGTTTAAAGCTGTGTCTATGACTGAATCGACGAATCTTTCCAAATCAATTTGGGAGGGTTCTGATTCAATTCAGAGAGACTAAAAGGTCTCCTGATTTGATTTGGATTTGGAGATTTGGCCACCGAATTGGGCCAAATCTCTGCTGAATCAATTCAGGGACCGAAGCTTCACACAGCCCTAAAAAGCACACAGTTCCCTATGCATTGATTGAAAAGTCATACCCAGCATGCAGCAATGTTGTGAAGAAAATTGTCATGTCCACACTAAAACCAGCAAAGTTTTGGTTTTGCTGGTATTACTGGGGGCAGGAAATACCTTTTTCATCTTGTAAGTATGGAGGGGAGGATGGTGTAGTTAAGGTCATCATGGAAGATGAGATGATATTAGTGAGACTAATATATTTTATTACTAAAAGGCTAAACAAAAGTAGAACTGTTATTCATATTCAAAATCTGTTCTTTTTAAGCAATTTGAGTGTCTAACTCTTCCAGAAACTTACAAAACTGAAAAGTTTTAAGAGTAGAATCGCTTTCTTTTTCTCTTTTTACAGGGGGAAAGAGGCCTCACAGGACCTCCTGGATTCCCTGGGGAAACTGGTATAGGACTGCCTGGCCCAAAGGTATTATGACAATCATATAATCTATTGTATAATTCTTTGTATAAGAGCAAAAGCAGCAGCAGCTGAAATAGTATGTCTGAAGATATGTGAAAGACTTAAAGCCTAGTAAGTGATGTTTTTGCAGTATTGGAGAGGTGTTTCAGGTGTTGTTCAAAATGTTCTGAAGTTGAATAAAAACACATTTTAAATGTCTTAGTATTTCTTAGTATAGGCATTGCTAAAATCTGAGTGTGAATTGAAGAATACAGACAGAAAGTATTGTCACAAAAAATGTTGTATGATAAAAAGGCTTGGTAGTTTAAATCACTGATAAAAAGAAAATGAGCATACCATCAAGGAATTATTGACTTCCGGAATATAACTGTTATATAATGTATTGCGTAGTATTAGCCTCACTTTTTATAACCAACATTATGACCTCCCAGATGCTGAAATGCCACTTAGTTGAAGTTTAGAAGAGCCATCCTCTCATTTATTTTGTCAACCATCTGTTATTAAATTAAAAATTAAATTAATTTAATAACATAGTTTAAAAATGCTAATTTTAAACAGACTTGCAAAAAAATCCTGGTAGATACTAACTCTTAGGCACACGAGGCAGGTCAGAATTACAGTCCAAGTTTAAACAAGCTTTGCATTCAAAACAACGTTTGCATTCAAAACAACGTTGTTTTTGCATTCAGAACAACGGCTGGACCAGGGGAGGATCGGAGCCCAGGTGGCTCATCCAGGTATGCGGGGGCATCCCGCCACTGCACACACCCCGGAGGAGGCCTAGGGGGCATGTGCCTCCCAGTCTGTGTGTGGGGTGAGGCAGCTGCTGCTGCACATTGGGCTTTGCACCCTAAGCCCTGCTGCACTTGGGGCGTGGAGCGCAAAGCCTGGGGCACAAAGCCCAGTGTGCAGCGGCAGCTGCCTTGCTCTGTGCACAGATCGGGGTGCACGTGCCCCCCGGGCCTCCGCCAGGGCACATGCAGCACGGAAGCCCCACCCTGTGTGCCTGGATAAGCCACCTGGGCTCCGACCCTCCCCTGGCCTGACCCAGCTGGTGCCTCACTCACCCAGTGGCATGCAGGCATAGGCAGCAGAAGGCAAGGGCTTTAGTTCCAGAAATGCAGGGCAGCAGTAGGGCCACAAGGTAGCCCAGCTGCGGGCTTCTGGCAGTTGCAACAGGTGTGGGAAGAGGCACACATGCAGTAGTGAGGGGGGAGTAGGGCTGGATGCTGGTACTGCAGAGCTGGGGCACTGCATGGGTCGGAGCTGCAAGTGGCTGGTCCAGGGGTTGCAGGGGGAACGGGGGCACACAGCCTGGGTAAGCATGAGGAGCACATGCCCCTGGATCTGCACACAGGGTGGGGCAGGGTGGGGGTGGGGCAGGCTGGGGCTGGTGTGGTGCCAGGCTTTCTCTTACGTGGGTGTTTGGGCTGGGTAGTGGTGGCGCTGATGGGAGTGGGGCTACGAGGGAGGCTGCAGGCACCTGAAAATTCACCGTAGCCCCCACAACCCACTGCCCGGGCACTACTGCCCGGCCCAAACACCCATACTGGGAAGAACCTGGTGCTGCCCTGGCCCCAGCCTTCCCTGGCCATTCTGGATGCAGATCCAGAGATACGTGCCCCCATGCCTTCCCGGGCTGTGTGTCCCACCCCCACAACCCCTTGGTGAGCCACTTGTGGCTCCATCCCACGCTGTGCCCTGGCTGTGCAGGGGCTGCCCCGACCCCCTCCCTCACTCACCACAGGGCACAGATCGAGGCCCCAGTGGTGAGGGAGGGAGAAGGGCACAGGTAGGAGCAGGGTTTGAAGGGAGTGGGGGACAAGCGGAGACTTACGGGGCACGTGCCCCCTGGGCCTCCACTTGTCCCACTGCCTGGCTCAGCCAGGGCCCTGCTCCCCCAACCCCCACTCCTGCTTGTGCCTTGCTCCCTCCCTCACCACTGGGGCCTCAATCTGCCCTGCCCCCACAACTTACTTGCTGGGGGGACGTGCCCCCAAATAATTTTTTCTCCCTCCACCTTGATCTGCTCCCCCCTTCCTCCCTCCTTCCCTCCCCACAGACAGATATGTGGGAGATGGAAGCAGGGCAGCACAGGGTAGATCTTGGATTACTTTTTAATTCAGAATGTGATCTCCTACCTAAAAAGGTTGGAGACCACTGCTTCAAGTTAATTAACAAGAATTTACTGTGTGATACAGGACTGAAGTAGTTCCATGTTTACTACTGCCGCTTTCCATTCTATCCCCTAAACTCTTAAACTATACTAGTTCTGTCTACATGGTTGAGGAGATTAGGAGTTCCTATACTGTCATTGTATTCAGGGAGAATAACTATTAAAAAGAAAAGGAGCCTTAATTGGTGCTTATATGTTATACAAATAAAAACAGTAAACCAGGTGTTTAAAATATGTCTTTGTTCAAAGGGTGACATTGGCTTGACAGGAAGACCAGGCCCTATTGGACCCCCTGGCCTTGGTGAACCCGGACTTCCGGTATGTGCTATTGAAGTGTAAGGCAAGTACAGCCTAAGAGATTCCCTCTTAAGACTCATATGTTAATAAGTACATGGTAAACCAGTGGTCTAATGAAGGATGGGTAAGTGGGGAACAACCCCTGGTGCTGCCTAGGTGGGGAAAGAACTGACATGGAGCTAGGGGGAAGAGAGGTGCCTGACCTTTGCATGCCTAACTTTTCTCTTCCTGCAACCTTAGGGGTTCAGCTCCAGGGGGGGGGAAAAATGGCAGTGGTACAGGAACATCTGTGAGTGAGTGAAGGGTTTTGCTGCCAAAACCTGGTGTTGTTTTGCCCACTTAGTGTAGATGTCAGTGGCAAAAAATGGGGTGACATCCCTGCCCAGAAGCAGCAAACTTCAGCTGCTACTCGAGTTGCTGGCCACTGCTGGAGCCTCCAGAGCACAGTACTGCAAAGAAGGTACAGGGTGAAAGAAAGGAGAAGGGACTGGCCCGGTGTACAGTCCTGTCCAGTTATGCCTCCATGCTACAATATGTCATCTTATCCCCCCCCATACATGTGAAAATGATGATTGCTATGGGCATATTAACAAACTACTGTGAATTAAGTTGGGTTAGGAACTTAGATGATATCAACCAATAATTGGGATATAAAAGTCATAGGTTATGGGCACATGAGAAAGTTATTCTAAGATAAACTTAGGTATGGATTTACAGAGCATCAGCTACCCCACTAATGCAAGACAGTAGCATAATAGGGGTGGGTGAATGGGGCAGTAGTCCTGTGCACTGATTTTACTGCTGCTCCAGATGCTATTGCTGCTTAGAGGACAGATCAATGATGAAAGGTAGTTTGCCCTACTTTAATCAAAGAGTAAACTATATTGCATTGGCTGTGGGACAGGAATCTACACATGGGTAGTTCCCAGGAGCAACTGATGACTGCTAAGTTCATACCCTAACTTAAGGCAGACAAGGTTCCTTGGGTGAATTTAAGGAAGTTTCAGCCTGACGAAGGGTTTTTGAACTCGAAAGCTTGCTTAATAACTATTCTCCAACTATTTGGGTTAGTCTAATAAAAGATATCAAATTCATTCAAGGAACCTTGTCTGCCTATGTCCTTAGACCAACACGGCTAAAACCTACACCCAGACCCTAACTTAAGTCACAGGGGCCTCCTTGTGACCCATGCCCTATGACTTTCCTCTTCCTTGGTCGTTTGAAGAATCTCTCTCCAATTCCTTACTGACAATCTGGTTCAAGTCTGAGAAGTAACTATGAAAAATGGCACTTTTGTAGTCTAGAAAATCTGCTCTTTGGTGAAACTAAAGCCATATCTGTTAACTTTAGGAGTTTTACTGCTTTTTGCTTTTACTGCACTGCATCAACACAACTGAGAGAGGTAGATGGATTCTATTTGTTTGTGTTATTCACAGAATTGTTTGTTATATTTCAACCTTTCCTACCTGTGCATATTGCAAGAGTTATTCTGGTTGCAGAGATGTCCCTGAGAAAGTAATCTGACCAGCAAAACCCTTATTAACCATAGTAATGAAGAAAAGAAAAAGTAAATGTTCCCTTTTCATTGCTGAAAACAGTAGGATTTTCTGCATCTTTAAAATTGAAAATGGTTCTGAAGCTGCACTCCGAACCCTTTCTCAGTACACTTGGTCTCAAGAAATCTTCTCCACTGAAGTTCTGCAGTTTGTCATTCCATGCCTGCAGCATTCCCAGGAATAAAGCTGAGACAAAGAGAGGCCGGGAGTCCAATATACACCAATTCTCTCTCTGTCTTTAAAACAGATTTCTAAGTTTCTTAATGTTTGGTAAGCTCTGCTCCCACCAGCACTGTTTCAAAAATGAAGAAATCATGAAAACATTCTGTTCATATCCTAGTTGCAACCCATTTCAGCTAAATCTTCCACAGTGTTCTGTGGAAGAAGGAAGATATAGCCTTTAATCTGGTTTGCTCTGTTTTATCGGTACAGCATTTACACATATTTCCAAAATGTTTTGAAAATTAAGGAAGGAAGAATTAAAAAAGAAAAGAGAAGGAATTTCAGCAATATAGTCAGTGACTCATAAGTTAACCACTGATACAATCTTGTATAACTTGTTATAGCTGCCGGCCAGAATGCTTAGTTGATTTACTGTGAATATCGTATTACTGTCATCTTTTTAGCAGGTTATAACCTGGCACCAAAATTCAAAGAGGTGCTTAAAGATGACATTGACACAGATTATTCTGCTATTGATTTGAATAGTTAATAGTTTTTCAGGTTGCTTTCAATTTATTTTAACAGGGGCCTCAAGGACCACAAGGCATTCAAGGAGAAAGAGGTTCACCAGGTGAAGGGCTTCCAGGACCAAAGGTACAGCAGCAGATGAGATATAAGGCCTGATTCTGATCTTATGTAAATCAGTGATCCAGTCTGTATGGACTTCAACAAGTCTGCGAGTCTGTTAAATTAGCCTGCACACTAGCATTCTCAGGGCTAGCTGACCTCTCAGTTAAATTAGTACAATTTCACTGAAGACAGTGGGACACCTTTAAAATGAGCGGGCCTCTAAAATGAGGCCTACAGAGCATGCAGTCAAACTCTCCTGAACCCTTGGGAAATCTAAAATGAAAAGAATTTCAGTATTAAAGCAGTTGTTAGCATGTTGCCATTGGACAGAGCCTTGAAAACATAAACTAATCTAAAATAGTTCCTAAGGGGAAATACTTTTCATTGGGTGCATCTACGCAAAATGCTGACTATGCAGTAGCCTGATACTAAAGCACAGTAACATTGCATGGCAAAAACCATAACACAATGCTACTGTGCAGTAGTGTTACAAAAAAGGTGTTCACTGGCACTACTGTGCAGTAAGTCAGGTCACTGCACATTTATTTAGTACATGTTTATACAAGTACTAAATAAATGCACAGTAATGAATGTGCATTACCGTCTTGTGTAGATGTGGCCACTGATTCTTTTTTTTTAATTTTTGTAAACCTTCAGGGTTTGTGAAAATTTTGGCCACAGATCTCTGGGGTTTTTGAAGACCCATATCTTGGAAATGAAAGCAAGGCTTCCCAGGTTCCTGCTATGAGCACTGGGATATAGTGAAGCAGCTATGAATGCTGTTGTAATAAAAGGATAGCACTAAAAACATTGCTAAGTCTTATCCAAATAACAGCTTGAAGCTGAGTCAACCCCTAGGCTGAGGACCTAGTGTGACCTATGATGAGAGACAAGCAAACACTATGAAAGACACAGTTTTCTAGATATGGGACTCAGCAAGGGAATCCTGCATTCTAGTCTCTGTCCTGGATCCAGCTCTCTGATGGTCAACTTCGCTTTATTATCTCTATTTTACAAATAGGTATTGATAATTAACTACTGTCTGTAAAATAGGAGAACTGTAATGTTTATTATTTGCAAAATGATTTATATGCACTAAAATTCTCCACATTGTACAAAACCTTTTAGTGGTTGGGGAAGTGCATAAGACACAAGTCCCACATGTATTTGGAAAATTAGTAATTGAAGTAATTTTTTTTTTTTTAAATAGTAATTGCCATGTAAGCACCCAGACATTAGCAGCTGGGCTTCTCTGATGCACCCATCAGAAGATGTAGAGTCCCTCTTTCCTGCATTTTCACATACTTTCTAGGGACGATTCTGAGAAGATGGTAATATCATAAAGTAATTACATTTGGGTAAATACAAAATAAATGTTTCAGGGACCTGGTTTCAAATGTTAAGTGCTGATTTTTCTCCCTCTGCTTTCAAATTCTCTGCCAGTTTCATGAGCACAACTGGATTTGATTTTATCCATTAATATCACAGTAAGATTTTCACTTAAATCCTCTCCATCTGACATATACCAGTATTTTAGGAGTTCTTGTGCAAATTTCCTTCTGCACCAAAGTGGATATTGATAGCTTACATTTACACAGCAACTTTTATACATAAAGACAAAAAGGATTAATGAAAATATACTTAAGAATATAACCAGCAATCACTTGAACACCACTAAGATATAAATACCTGTGGGATGAAACAAAACAACTAGTTCTAGTGCACAGCAGCTCTATATTGCAGAATTGAGAAATAAGGAATACATTATCAAACAAACTGCAGAGGAAATTTAAACAAGCAGAATGGATATAATTACCCAAATTGGAATTTGGCCAGAACACTAGGGTTATTAGCACTCCTGCTCTGACACAAAATGTACAACATTTTCCTGCCAAATTTGAGATAAACTCAAACATGTATCAACAGAGTTGATATTTTTGCATAATTGCTAATCCTTTTACAAAGGGTTGCCAGGTGTGTCAGATCTCTGGCATTAAATCATACCTGTTAGCAGATGATTTATTAATCTAAAATAAGTTATACAGTTGCTTCTTCCAGTAGAGTGTGTTTACTAGCAAACTAAAGTTCAGTCAGAAGAGAAATTAAAGCAGATGTCTTAAAGTATTAGGAGTAAGGAATGTCAAACAAGATTTTTTTTAATTACATGCATGTAAGGAAAAGCTAATCCCTCATTGGGATTTGCTTGCTGTAGAGAAGACCCCCAGCATATTATCATAGCTCCACTGACCTCAGTAGACTTCTATGGAACTTTGACATTTTATACCAGCTGCAGATCTTCCTCTATGTGTTTTGATAACAGGAATACAAGAAAATTCAGTATTTTGTTCCTTATTATTAACTTGGTATTTACTCTGAGCTCAGTGTATAGTTGAATGTTGTTAAAATGTATTCTTTAGCCCTTATCTGTTCCTAGTCAGCTGTCTATTTTCATCACTGTTTGGCTAACATAGTGAGAAAGCTATTTGCTACTATTAAATAATTATGTTAAAACAATGATACTCCATGAACTCAGGGCCAAAGCTGTTATTCAGGAAAACTCCCACTGAAGGTAGTAAGAGCCAAACCTTTTCTGTTACTTTATATTGACTACTTCATGATTAAAATGAACAGAATTCAGCCCTCAGGAAGTGATGAGGCTCAACTCTGCAGACATTTTAAATAAATGAAAGTTTTGCCATTAATTTGAATCGAAGTAGGATTGCACCCAACATACTTGAAATGGAAAGAAGGGCAAAAAATAATGTGTTTGACTCTTTCGTTACCAGCCTCAAACTGAAGAGTGATCTCCTCTAAAAAGGAGACCTTTATCGCATACCAGGGAACAAAGAAATTTAGGCACTATCTTCATGTTCTTCTAGCTTCAGCTATTATGCTACCAATAATCTAGCTGTGCTAAATAGAATAAATAATCATGGATTGCTATAAGTGATATTATATATTTTTTACATGCAGGGAGACCGTGGTTTTGATGGTCCAAAAGGACCTCGTGGGCTTCCAGGCATTGGCATAAGAGGTGAAAAGGTGAGCAGTAAATATGTCAGAGGATTACAAAGTGCAAATGCCTCTGAATGCTGTGGGGGTAGATATTAGTTACAAAAGATGTAATGAAGCAAAATGAACCATTGCAGCAACAATAGTTTCTAGACAATGCTGTATTTTGTGGAGAGATTTATGGCTAATAAACTGTCCCAACCTATTCTAACATCTCATCATAGTAAAACAGGAGACAGAACAAAAAGTGATTGATTCTGTGGGAAAGTTAAGTTCTAAAATGGAAAAAAGAGACTGTAATAGTTGTTTGCAGCAGCTGAACCAGCATGGGTTAAGACATATAAATGGGTTCTTTAGAAGTTCTGGAGTCAGATCCCCAGCTGGTTTATGCTGAAGTAGCTCCAGTGCCTTCAGAGGAACTATGCCAGTATACACCAGTTGAAAATCTGGCTCAGATTGCTTCTATAGCTTTACACAGTTTTGTAATTGTACTTTGTTCATCAGGGTGAAACTGGCCCTCCAGGTTTACCTGGGCCTATTGGGTTACCTGGCATTGGGATTCAAGGAGAAAAGGTGGGAGTTTATCTATCTATCTATCTATCTATCTATCTATCTATCTATCTATCTATCTATCTATCTATCTATTTTAAATATCTACAACTGGAAAAAATATTTTACTTTAAAAGATTAATTGTAAAATCCTTGCAGGGGGTAGTGGGCCCCAAAGGACCTCCAGGTCCAAGGGGACCACCAGGACAAGGACTACCTGGATCAAAGGTAAGGACATTCACTGATGTAATGTTGCACTAGAAATCTCTACATGTCAGATAAGAAAAATATGGTGTCATGATAACTGTTATTAAAATATTGAAAATAAATCTGAACATTGACTCAGCCACGATAAATAATTGCATTCCCATGTTTGTATTAGTTTCATTAAAAAAAAATGGGAGACCCCCAACCCATTGCAAAGCTTTGCTATACCTGTTCTACTTTATCCTACTGGCTTCCTTTTACAGCCTTTCTCTATCATAGCTCAACATGCCAGGCACCCACACCAGGTGCCACATCCTCCAGGTCTGCATAATAGGGGTTCTCTGTTTTCAGTTTCCTCACACCACTCACAGAGTCTTTTAATCTTTGCCCATCTCTCTAGGAAGAATGACTTTTGCTTGACAGAGAATATCACTAGTTCTTAGACAGGAGTATTCCTCTTCCACACTTGATTATATTCACTCTACAATAGCAGGAAATTTTCTTACAGATTTCTTTGCCATTCTTCTTGCTTCTGCTGGTCACTTCTCCATATACACTTCATTTAGTAATGCATATTACTGCATCTTACAGTGAAAAGCAGCTTATTGGTTAAATTCACATTCTTGGGTGTCACAACTGAAGTCCAAAAGCTTTTACCAGGGTTTACTTGTCTATAAAAGATGGTGAAAGAGGTACTTGGGACAAGACACTAAAACTGTATTTTTAAAAGAAATATAATTTTTGAGTAATGAATATGAAATATTACCCTCAACTCTGAACACATGGAGGCTATTGAAGGGGTTTTATGGGCTTCAGAGCCATAACTGCTTTAGGGATCACCATCGGGTAAAGAAAACAAACTAGGGATCATCAGTGTGTGATAATTCGTAGTGATTAAGACTAGGTTTATACTTTATTTATGCTACAAAGAGGTAGAAGAATAAAGTGTATAGGGATGCTAGGTATTTTGTTGCAATGTCAGCTAGTTTGTAGCAGAAGTTTCATGGAAATCTAGTAATTATGGACTTATAGCTCTTCTTATTGCCTGAGAAACAACACTAAAATTAGTGCACTGGATATTTTAATCCCTAAGGTCAAAACTATGAAGTCAGGACTTCAAATAATTGTTTTTATTATATTAAATGCTTTGTGTAAATGCTTTAATAGAAAGGTATTTGTGTGTTTCTGATGTTAAAACTCTTCCTGTAAACCTGTTGTACTTAAGGGTGAACAAGGCTTGCCAGGAGAAAGTGGAGCTCCAGGAGAAAGAGGTATTGGAGAACCTGGTTCCAAGGTATGGTGTTAATAATGGATCTTTCTGGGGGTTTAGGGGGAGCTGGATAAGTGTCCTAAGTTTCTTGGCACATTTGAACCATCCCACAACTCACTAAGGGAGGGCCCTTAGTTCTTAAGTATGGACTCAGAAGCTACATCCACATGAGCAGGGGCATGTGTTTGCAGCAGCACAAACAGCAGCGGCACAAATTTGGGCCACTGCTCTGCTGCAGTGCAGATCATGTGGTTTGCAGTAGGACACATTGTCCCACTGCTTCATGTGTTGCAGGGGGGCTGGCTGGGGCACAGGGTGCCTCAGTGTGAAGCTAGCCAGCAGACAAGCCGCACGATGAGGCACCCTGTGCCCCAGACAACCCAACATGTGGAGACAGGACAGCAGTCAGCCCAGAGCTGCTTGCTCCCCAATTTCCTCATGCTGCAAGATCAGAAATCATCTGTATAAATATTTTTCTAGAAAGAAAAATTGCATTTTTGGATCCTTTCTGAAGAACATTTTCCTGATTGCAGAGGATTATATTTTTCCTATTTATATTTTCCTTTTTCTTTTTATAACAAATATGGAGTTGGTTTTTATTTATTTATTTATTGCAGGGTGAACCAGGCTCTTCAGGCCTGGCAGGTTTGCCTGGTCTTCCAGGGGAAGATGGTGCCCCAGGACAAAAGGTCTGTTAGTTTCTTTGTCTCCACTTCCCATTTCTTCCCTAGCTCACTTACTGCCTGCCTCATGCAGATACCATCATTCAGCAGAAGAGTCCGTGAAAAGTGGGGTGTTACTTGGCTTTGAGTAGAACTTTTCAGTCAACCCTCACATGAATGTTAGGCAATCTTTCCCTCAGAAATAGGTACAGCCATTTGGGGGCATCTGAATGCAAGATTTTTTAGGGGACATTAAATGTAAGCATTTAAGTTGAGTTGAGCAGTCATTTCTGGGCTTACAAACTTTTATTACACTGTGCTTGCAAGATGTGGGCTAAGGCAGCTTTGGGCCAGGGACCTTTGGTTTAATTTAGAGCAGTGTTTCCCAACCAGTGTGCCATGGCACAGAAGTATGCCATCAGAAATGAACAGGTGTGCCACGGAATTTTGTGATGGCAATGAGCTACAATAGGTATGAGGATGGAGAATGCCTTAACAGGTGTCGCAGAAAATTTTTATTAATGTAAGTGTGCCTTGGGCTGGAAAATGTTGGGAAACACTGATTTAGAATCTGAGTTATATTAACTTACAGCAGCAAGCTTAGGCTGCTCTGCTGGCTACAGAATTCCCCAGAGTCTCTGCAGTGCTGTGCTCTGTGGCCCAACTCTTGATGCATCCTTCTGATCCTGTCCATGGCAATTGGTGGTAATTATGGGCCAAGACTAGAGAGTGGGTCCTTAGAGGACAGCTTTTAGGCTGCTCTTAGCAACACCTGTACCAAAGTAATCCTTCTCGAGTTGGACAGGAGGATTTCAGGCCAATATATGCCACTGCACTTTTTTATGTGCCATAAAGCGGCTTGAACAGGGGAGTAAATCGTGTTTATGTGCAACCTTGGAGATATCTTTTACTCAAAGAAGAAAGGCTGGATTTGCTGCTGGATATACACTTCTTGTGACACAAGAAAGGACTTTTACCTTTAGCCCTAGACATAAAAAAATAAAATTACAACTACATTCAGATGTTGGTCTTTTTTTTTTCCATTGCAGGGGGAGCCAGGACTATCTGGTCCTCGAGGACCTGAGGGTACTCCAGGGATTGGAATACAGGGTGAGAAGGTCAGAATTCCTCATTAAAGCTAATAAAAACATTAATAAAAACAGTGCTTGAAGAATACATTTCTCAATCTTCCCCATTTTGTTGGACTATAAATATATATCTACCTTCACTTTTCTGAATGACTTTATGAAGGTTGATGAAAGCATCTGACTGCTGAATTAGTTTCAGTCTCAGCCTCTAAAAACACGGAGCAAAGTTAATAAAAAAATTATTGAAATTACATTTTCTTTTGATAAAAATTGTGGAGCTGGGTTGCCTAACAGTCTTGTGGCAACATAATACTCTGCTATACACAATGAGCTCTTCATCCTGTGGAGATGCAGAAATGTCAGTTCTCAGTGGAACTGCTATTTAAAGATTGCTGAGGATATGGACAAACATACCTTTTAGCTGCTTCAAAAGGGGTGGGAAGCTGCTGTTCAGGGGAACACAAGAGCTGCTATGATCTAACTTTTGTATCTGGATTATCCAGAAGCTGTACAAACTGGTTAACTCACCCTCATTTTGACCTTGAATAAAGCAGAATTAAGGCTGAAGAGGTGTTGCCAAATTTATATGGCTACAGAATCATGCACATGTACCAGTTGCATCATAATAGCTTATGTTGGTATCTTTTGATACCACTGAAGTTTATACCCTGAATATATGCCTGCATTATTGGACCCACAGTTGGGTTTCTAGGTTTGGTTCTAGGTCTGAAACGCTTCTGGAATTCCTATTAATTCCTCTGGGCATCTGAAAGAAAATGTTAAAAGGGACTGGAAAGAGCCCTTTACAGATAGATTGAAGATTGCTGTAGCAAGAAGCTGCAAGGGGTAAAGGAAAGTGAAAGCAGAAAAATGAGTATACCCAAGGTAGGTTCAAAAGATCCCCCTGTAGGAAATAAGTGATATTTTATAGGATAGAGGATGTACTGTCCTGATGTTGGGACAGTAATTGGGTGATACCAGACTTTCAGATGCTTAGTTTTGAACTACTGTCTAGTTGGGTATCTTATCATTATGACTATATTGTAAGAATTTGTTGAACTATAGTTATCTCTGTACAAACTTAACTCTATTTTAAGATTTTTCTGCCTAGAAGTATGCAAACAGATTAACTGGGAGGGCATTTTTCTTATTAATTATTCCTGACAGAAGGAAAATGTTTGCTACAAATATAGTATATTTGCCTTTTAATACAAAACGACTTTTCAGGAACTTACTAATATTTGTTATTAAAATTCTTTCTTGCAAATAATGTATTTATTTGATTCCTTGACTTGGTACCTGCAAGCAAACTCTTTTAGGGTCTGATTCTTTTCATAGTGGTTTTACTAGAATATAAGTCTATTGAAATCCATGAAGTGACACCTGATTTACACAATTGAAACAAGAAAAATTATTCTCATTGTCTTCAGTTGAAACTAAATTAAATGACTTCCTATTGAAGTTAATGTGAATTGTTCATATGCAACAGCTACAGGATAGCATTTTGTTGTGTTTTGTTAATGTTTATAAGAAATTGCACAGATTTTTTTGTTAAATGTATAAAAATAAATGTATAACAATCTTTTTAAAAAAATTCTTGTAGGGTGACCAAGGTCAGAGAGGTGTACGTGGATTAGCAGGACCAGCAGGAACCCCTGGGCCAGCAGGAGCTAAAGTATTTTTTTTGTACTATGCCTGTAGAAGAGAGGTCTTGCTCAGGTCAAAGCACTCATTTGTTCTATTTAACAGAAAGAATGGCAGTGGAATGTACTTGCTTCTGCAAGAAATAAGAGTGATCAGAAATTTCCTCAATAAATTCTTCCTACATAGACACATCCATATGCACACATGTATTGAAACCAATCACATTATTTTGTTGAAGCCTGGGAAAAAAAGATTCTATTGATGTTATTCCTCTGTTTAAATATTTGGAAAACATTTGGGTAGTCTGATAACAGAGCCATATAAGTATCCACATAGAAATTGAACTGATGACAGGACAGTAACTGTTATTTACACTTGTTTTGATTATCTTACTGAAAGTGAGATGGCTCTAGCCTGCCATTTCTATTTACTTTGTGTCTCTCCTCAAGGTTTTTTTTAACTGTTTTACAGATAGAAAGGGAGTGGAAAATTGTAAAATATGGAGAAAAGAGCAAGCAGTATGTATTTTGAGATGGAAATAGGTGAAGTACTTTAAGACAAGACCAGTGGCTGCATTTCTTATTGTTCAGTAGGCTCTAAGAAGAGTTCAATCTAAAGTCCGTTGTGATTCTTCATACCCTGAGAATCTTCTAAGAGTAGATTTTGCACAATAAGTTAAAAATAAAAATGTTATTTTCCACTGATAAATAAGCACAATTGCACTAGTTAAAACCTTTCTGAGATCACATGCACTGTTTTAATAGAATATTGAAAATCCATAAAGAAATGTTGTTACCTAAGACATGCTCTGGTCCATCATTAATGAAAATCTGCTTGGCATTATTCCCTTAGGGTGAACCTGGTGTACCAGGACGTCTTGGAATGCCAGGCCTTCCTGGCCGAGCTATAGCAGGACCAAAGGTAACATCTGTACTACAAGTTTCCTAATATTTAAAAAAGTCAACATGTGAAATGTCTTCAGCATGCACTGAGGAGCCTGGTGAGTTTCCTATGCTTGTAAACATGGCTGTAAACTTCAGGTTATTTTAGACTTATTTCCATGTTTCGTATTTTCAGTTTTGTGGGGAGTAGTTCTATCCCAAATTGCTGAGACTCATTGCACATCTACATGGGGCTTTTACTGCAGAGCTGACTAGTTAGCTCTGCAGTAAAATCTCAGTGTCTATATACTATCTACATGAGGGTGCTTCAATGTGGGGACTGCCTTTTGGCTAGCCCCACCCTAAAGCTCCCTTATGCCCCAGTCAGTCTCTATGCAGCGTGTTGAGTCAGGCAGAAGCAGCCCCGGGCTGGCAGGCTGACCCCCAGAGCCCTCTGTCAGACAGAGCTGCCCTGCCCTGGCTCAGCCTTCTGCAGTCCCAGGTGCACGTACAAATGGAATCGCCAGAAGCAATATGCTTGAGCGTGAACTACACCGGAGTTTATTTAATTGCATTAATTGTACATGTATATGTGCTTGCAGCAACTCAGGCTACACAGCTACAGAGTATGATACCTGAGAAAGAGTAAATCATTTTTTGTAGTCTTGGGGTGATGTAATTGTGATGGTCCAGGAACAAAGTGAGAGGCAAGGATTTTTGCAGGTGATATCTTTTGGTGGACCAAGTGTATAGTTGGGAGGAACATCAATAATACAGTTAGTCCAATAAAAGATATCACCCACAACAATCTTTACCTCTCATAAGTAATTTTGACTTTCATGGAACTCAAACTTGCCCTTTTCTCATGGACAGTTATAGATTATAACCAATCCAATTACTACAGCCCTGGTGTCAGCTATTTGCTGTCGTAGTGTGTTTTTCCATTGGTATCTGTGAGAAGAAGTTCCGTATAGCTTCTTCAAAATAGCAAAGAGAGCTCCTCACATTGCTAGGTTAACTTTATAGTTAGCCTAAATAAACTTAACTTTGGTCCTCACTGGAATGCACCCAGTACTTATTTCAGCCCTACCACATTTTGTCTTTTGTATACTGCATATCTCCACTGAAAGAAGAGAACAGAAATCAGAGACAACTATTCATGTACCTGGGAATAGAGGCTAATTTGTATAATCTCTTCACCTACAAAACAACCTCACAAAACAACTGCCTGGCATGGGTATGGGAGGCGAGGTTCTTTCAGTTTGGCTTTATAGACTGGCCTGGCTCTCTTTCATAAATTGACCCAGTCTACAGCTAGCAATTGATCTTGTGGGGTATAAGAATGTTGCACTGGGTTTCATCTGGATCAAGCAATTTTCTGTCTGGCATTCTGGGCTGAATTTTCAGAAAATGCACTGTACCTTGTTTTCACACTGGAGTTAAGCCAGAGGCAGGATTTTCAATAGTGATTCGGAGTACCTCAGTTTTGGACTGCCCAATTTGAGAGCCCATAAGGTGGCCTGACTTCCTAATTCTTGATCTTCAGTATTACCTGGCAAGCAAATCCTTTTCAAGCAAAACTCAGGGAAGACACTCCAAAATCATTCATCACTTTGGCAGGTCTTGCAATAAACATCTATTAAAAGTATAAACCTTTCTAGGAACTGGGATGATATGATCATAACTGTCTGGAAACATCTACCATGCTGCTGGTGCAATAATAATCTTTTCTAAATAATAATAATAAAATAATAATAATAATCATAATAATGTTTTTTAAATACTTTTTCCATTACACAGTCTTGTATCTTCTACCTAATAAACAAAAAGCATTTGACAAGAAAATACTGACATTAAAGATTTTTACTCTCTCAATACTTTGTAATTATTTTAAATTTTAAAACCTGTTTCTAAAATTTTCCAGGTATATTGTCAATGTGACAGATATTGAAGTAATACATTTTACATTTACATTTTGACTTAGAATCAAAACTAGGATGTATATTTTCTTAATTGTAGGGTGATATTGGGTTACCTGGTCCTGCTGGCCCAATTGGAGAACCAGGAATTGGACTTCCTGGTGCAAAGGTAAATCCCAAGCTGGCAAACTCATTTAAAAAGTGAAAGCAAAGGAAACCACAGTAAAAGCCACATTGTCTTTTCCATTTAGGTGAACAATTGGTCAGTTAGGACAAGGGTGCTTAATCACCAGCCTGTGGCTCAACTATGGCCTGCAGAGCCATCACATCTGACTCATGGGGCCCCCATGGGTAAGAAAACTTGGTGGTGGCAAAGCAGGGGCAATTCATATGGCCATCGTTCCCCCTGCCAAATTCCCAAACCCTAAGTGGTGAGTTGTAGCTGGGTCACACATCTTCTCCCTCCACAGTTGGGTCAGGGCAGGACCAGGCCCTTCCCCATAGCTCAGCTGGGACTGAGCCATGTTCCCTCCCCAGCGTGGGGCCAGGTCAAGCCCTATTCCTCCCCACATGGGGCAGGGCAGGTCAAGCCCCCTTCCCCTGCAGGGCTAGGTTGGGGCCAGGTTGCACCTCGTCACCCTCTGTGTGGCCAAATAGAGCCCACTCCTCCTGTCCTGGATGCCAGACTGGGACCCCTGGCCAGATCTGGCCCATGCATAGACAGGGCCCTGCTTATCCAGCCCACTGGGCAAAAAGGCTGAGCACTGCTGACTTGAGACATCAAAATGTTCCATACCTGTTAGGACAGACGAACACAATAGGCATTTGGCAGAGATTTGCAGAAGCTCTGGAGACAAACCCCAAAATGGTGTTTATTTCCCTCATGTAACAAAACTATTTGAAAACTTTAAACCAGATGCCTAGTATTGAATATTTTCATTCTTCCAAATGTTGGTAACATTTTCTGAATGGGAAGTCTAAGCCAATGTAAACAGGATTTTTAAATCTTTTTATTCTTGTATTACTGCCTAATAGGAGTGGGCTTCATTACTTTGCTTTGAACAACTCCTAAGTATTTTAAAATACAACCATCTCTGTTTTTCCTTTGAGCCAAAGAAGAAATAATTTAAGTAGTTTATAGTTAGGACCAATTTTCCATTTTTCTTGAAATTCGAGTTCCCTAGCAAGTGGCCATATCTATGACATTTTGTTGCAACAGTGACAGCAGCAGTGGTGCATTGCTGGGCAGGGCTACATGAGCAGTGGGAGGGAAGTGCTCCCTCTGCCTCCCTCTGCCACCAGGGTCTCCCGAAGCCCCACTGGCTTACACGAGATAGAGGCAGCAGTGGTGGCCACCTGTCCAGCCCCACACTGTCATGTCCTGCACTCCCAGGGTCTCCAAGGAGACTGGCCAGGAGCCCCAGATGGGGGCTGTTGGGAAGAAGAGTCGGGCCACGAGCTGGATCTGCCACTTTGCCTAAACCTGTTCTATCTCCAGTATTTATATATTGATTGGCAGTTTAATTGTTCCATAGCTGGTTTCATGGTCACAGAAGGAGACACCACCTCTCTGCTAGTCCCATAGTTGTTCTCTATTTGCTGAGAAGCAGAGCACCTGGGTGATATGTACACACCAAACGGACAAGAGCCACTTCCTTTTTCTTCCACTTCGTTGTCTCAGAAAATAGCTTCTTTCTTAAGTATGAACTTCAGTAGTAAAGCCAGGAAATAGTGTGGATTACTGGCAAGCCAGGTCAGAATCTGACAAAAAACAAACAGACCTAAAAATATAGACCAGCTAGCTAGTTGGAAAGTAGATGTTATGGATAGTGGATATTTCCTCCATTTTGCTTAGCTTCAGCATTAATAAGCTGCTCTTCATTCAGGTACTACATCTAGAAAGCCAGAAGATGGTGCTGTTTACATTTTATATCAGGATGATATGAAGTTAAATGTTGCCCTGATTTTTATAGTTTTTGTTTGCTTTGTGCACATGACTCAGTAAAACCACCCAGTGGCACTCGTAGTTTGCAAGAATCGTTTACGCAGTAACAAGAGTGCAGAACATTTTAAAGTATTATTACCCCCTTTTGATCCAGTTTGTTCATTTTCAGTGTCATGTAGCTTGTTTCCATCTAAAGGAAAAATTCAGAGTAGAATCAGATATTTATTTTTCCTATTTGTTTGTAATAGATGTAAATAAATCTTGTTTCTCTGTATGCAGAGAGAATCAAATAGCATTACATTTTGCTCACATTTCTTAGCTCCCTTCCAGCCAGCCAGCACTTCAACCAAAAGTTTTCTTAGCTTTTTTTTTTCCCAGTTCTGTAACTTCCCTAGGCTTTCTGTTGCCTTCTTTGTCAGTTTCTTTGGTCTTTCTGCTGCTCTTAGACATTCCTGCTCTCTCTAAAAAATGGCCAGCAAAACCTCTCTACTCCCACAGCTTAATTGTTGATGGGATTTGCAGGTGCCTTTTTTGAGTGATGATGTGCCTGTGTTTTGGATGGGGGCTTGTAATATTTCAGGTATCTGATTCCATAAAAGAGATTAGTTATTTCTTACATTTATCCCAAACATTATACCCACCAGTTTCAACAAAGTTCCATAAGACATCCAATCAAATATGAATGTGTGATTTTTAAAATAATAAAAAACTAACAAGGACCTTGATGACAGAAATAGTGCCTGGAAATACTTTGAAATCATTTTTCTAAACTGTTTGAATTTCAGGGTGATTCATTTCAATTCAGAATATCTGTTTTATCCACAAAGCAGGCATAGCATGTGTAGTGGCAGTGCTAACTTCCTCTCACTGTTCTTTTGAAGATTGTCCACCACCCTCTATGGTTACATTAGTGGGGAGAATTCAGTTTTCACAAGTCTCTTTGTTCTCCCTGACAATTATGGTCTCAATCCTAGTAGCTGCAGTGATAATATGATGTAAGCATGTGATATGAACATGGGGGATTTGATTGGTGCTGTCATTATGAATAGGTCACCAAAGGACACGGCTATGATAGTTACAGCATTCTTAGGCAAGAGTTGAACTGGTGATCTTATAGTGAAAGGGCCCCATAAATCCTCAGAGGTATTCAATCCCCCAAATGTAGCTTCTTATAAATCAGCTATAACAGCCACTGATAAACTGGAATATACCAATAAAATCAAGTCATTTACAATATTTGGTTACCAAAGAAGTTTTATTTTTATGTAAACCTCACCTGACAATGGCTGTATAGAAATGCATTCAAACTATTTTTCTGCTGTTACCAGGGTGAGCATGGTCTCCCAGGACCCCCTGGACCATTTGGGCTAAAGGGAGATGGTTATCCAGGTCCTCCTGTAAGTATGCGTAAGATTTTTTACATACTGATTGTGAACAGGTAGGTACCGATCAGAAAAAATTAATCCGTCTGGCTATTGGTCCAGAGGCATTTTATGGATCTTCTAGGCTCATCAGCCTGAGACATTCATTCTAGCATGGATGGTAAAAGAGAAATTTTCCCTCTGGGGAGCAAGAGATCCCAAGCCCTTCCAAGAAGCCAGGTTCCCTCACTTAACTTGATTACCAATAGCAATATATTACACGTTGGGTTTTATTTTATCACTGATGTTTCAAGCTGCATTCTAGGATCCTGATGCGGCAACTGATTCTTCCCTCTCGTCTAGCAAGTAGAATGCTAGCCACCTAGGGAAAACATTTTGTGATGAACTGTAGCTTTCTGATACAAGTTCTTAGCAGCAATATTTCCACTGTGTGTTGTGGAAGGCAATGTCCCCTGGAGCTCCAAAAAAAAGCAGTGCAGTGCCCTTAACACTGTGCAGTGTGCACTCTCCTCAGCTGTTGGCCTGTTTTGTGGTGAAGAAGAAACAAATGCCCTCACCTGCTTTTTAGCTTCCTGACCATCCGTGCACAGGATAAGGCTGACAAATGTGCTCAGCCCCTGTGATGAGAGTACAAAGAGAAGAGGCTCCTGTACCTTCTGCCTCCCTTGCATGTGCAAAAGCCATGAACAGTGCTGTGCACCTGTTATATGCAGCAACATGCAATGCAGGAACTATCAGTTCCATGACTGTAAATTACCAGTTATACAGCAAAGCTGCTGAGCATTTACAATGTTTAGAAGAGTCTGACAAGGTTGTGTTACCACAGACCCATGTTAAATGCAACAATAACAAGTGCATAAAAGTGCCATATTTAAAAATGCAATTAGTTTGTAAATGTGAAAATACAAATTATTTGCAATGTTTTGTATTTTTTCTTTTAATTTAATGCTGGGATCTATTGTATTTGTCTCCAAGCATGCAAGTGCCACTGACTTCAGTACATGTTTACCTGAGGGTAGAACTGAATCCATTAGTTAAAGAAAGAGTACCTTTTTAATACATGTCTCTTAATTAGCTATGAAAGGGATGAGCTTGTTTGCCAATATTGTGTTTATCTAGTCCATGCATCCTAAGGTTAGATTAATTGTTCATGTATGACTTTTGATTTTAGGGACTTCCAGGTCCTCCAGGAGCTCTTGGAGAACAAGGGCCTGAAGGATTTGGAGTACCAGGACCTAAGGTACAGGCTATTAACTGTAGAAGAACAACCATGTAAAAAGTAAATTCTCCTTTAAATATATAGATAGTATTTCTATTCTCATGAGTTATATGCCAGAAACAATTAGGTCTATTTATTCAAGCTTGTATTTATTCTTTAGTATCTAACAGGACTATCCTTTTCCAGTCTTCTATTATATGAGGTCATGATATGCTTTTCCATGGCATATATTTCCTCTATTTAGACTTTCTATCCCCCTCAACATGTTACAAGTATTGCCCTCTAGCTGTTTAATTGTGCAGTTACCTGGGTTTGTTGCGGGTAGGTCTTGCTTGACCAATCTTATTTCCTTCTACGACCAGGTGAGAAGAGATTGATGTCATATATCTTGACTTCAAAAAAGCCTTCAATCTGGTTTCCCATGATCACCTCTTGGAGAAACTGGCTAATTGTCACATTGGGTCCTCCATGATCCACTGGCTGGAAAATTGGCTCCGTGGTCGGACCCAGAGAGTAGTAATTGATAGAAGTCACACATCATGGTGTCCTGTGACCAGTGGGGTCCCCCAAGGCTCTGTCCTTGGACCCATACTGTTCAACATCTTCATTAATGAGGTGGACAGTGGAGTCAGAAGCGAACTGGCCAAGTTCACCGATGACACCAAACTTTGGGGAAAAGCATCCACACCAGAAGACACGTGGGTGATCCAGGCTGACCTGGACAAGCTCAGCAAGTGGGCGGACGAGAATCTGATGGTGTTCAATGCCGATAAATGCAAGGTTCTCCACCTTGGGAAGAAAAACCCGCAGCATCCTTATAGGCT
>JAGPOW010003685.1:38814888-38837985 GCA_030014935.1 Caiman crocodilus
CAAAAAGGATGTGGAGAAGCTTGAGAGAGTCCAGAGAAGAGCCACACGCATGATCAGAGGTCAGGGAAGCAGACCCTACGATGACAGGCTGAGAGCCCTAGGTCTCTTTAGCCTGGAAAAGTGCAGGCTCAGGGGTGATCCAATGGCTACCTACAAGTTTATCAGGGGTGACCACCAGTATCTGGGGGAATGTTTGTTCATCAGAGTGCCCCAAGGGATGACGACTAGGTCGAATGGTCATAAACTACTACAAGACCGTTTCAGGCTGGACATAAGGAAGAATTTCTTACTGTCCGAGACCCCAAGGTCTGGAACAGCCTGCCACTTGAGGTGGTTCAAGTGCCTACATTGAACACCTTGGAGAGCAAACTGGATGCTTATCTTGCTGGGATCCTATGACCCCAGCTGACTTCCTGCCCTTTGGGCAGGGGGCTGGATTCGACGATCTTCCAAGGTCCCTTCCAGCCCTAATGTCTATGAAATCTATAAAAAAAAAAAAAAAAAGAAACCAGCTATATATACAAAGTATTTATCACACAATAAAAAGCTCCAACCAGCTATAAAATTAGACGTCAAAAAAAGTCCATGAATATAGTGAAGTTACAAAAATGTGCACAGTAGCTGGTTGTGATCAAGCTTTAATTTGGATGTGTAGCAGGAACCAGCTGGGTCCTGGCAGCTGCAGAGTGGGGAGGTGGTCTCCTCCTAAGGTGGGGAGGTGGTCTTTGTGGGTTTGCATGCCCCCATGGGCTGGGGAGGTCACTGCAGCAGCAACAATCTTCTCTCCCCACCCCTACAAGGGGGGAAAGCTCCACAGCAGCAATCTCCCCATCCCCCAAAGTGGGGAGGTTGCTACAGCAGCATCTTCTCACTTTGGGGATTTTATGTTTGCCTGAGGTGGAGAAATCACCATAGCTACATCTTCCAGCCCCAGGAGGTGTGTGGAGTGTCCCTACGGCTAGGAGCCCCTCAGTTGACAGGGTTCCCAGCCTGGAGAGCTTCCTTCTTGCCAGTGCAGGGGGAGCCTGGGATTGGGGTCCAACAATAAGGCACAATGGGATCTAATGTGCAGTCCACAGTAGCATCTTCTGCCATGCCCATGTGGCTTGGCAGGAGGCGTGATTGTGCAAATTGTACATTAGATCACCTCTCGCCTTTACTTGCACGTGTAGAAGGGGTCTCTTGCTTTTCATTTAAATATATGAAAAAGTAGCAGAGACCAAACACACCTGGTATTCAAAGCACCCATTTATTTTGCTTTTATATAAATGATCTTCCAAAAAAAATTGCATGCAGCATCTGTGGGGAATACCCAAAAACAAAATATTTTCCATAGTTATGGAACATGAACACAAGGGAACTAAAAATATCTGTTAAACATAAGGAAAGCTCTGATTCTACTCCCATTGAAGTCAATGGCAAAACTCCCACTTCTAGTAATACTTAACAAATATGCACAGCATTGACATATTCATGCTAGATATGGTGCACATCTACACGTTCACTAAAGCACTGTCATTACAGTGTATTAAGTTTAGCGCCTGTAATGACAGGTACTTTCCATTGACTCTCTGGAAACTGGATCCTGCCCATGGTTACTCTGTAATAAGAATTCTGTAATTACAGTGTAGTTATTGCAGAATTCACCTACACAAGCTAGAGATCTTATCTCCCGTTTTGATGAAAGACTGGACAAACCTCTTGCCAGAGCTCATCTCCAGTTAATACCTTTTCTTAGACCTCCACCCCGATGTGCCTATTGTTTAGAGTTGTTCAGACTTGTGTAGTAGTGTTTAACTAATTCCCTATTTTTTTTCTTTTCCCCCTTAGAGCACTGTGAATAATGGGAATAGTAAAAACAAATTACATTCTGGTATATGTTGCATATTTTTAAAAATACCAATTTTTAGGGTGATCCAGGTGTTAGAGGACAAGTTGGTCTCCCAGGTCCACCAGGAGAAGGCCTTCCAGGACCAAAAGTAAGTAAATGAAACCATTTTGTCTCACTTCATCAGCTATTTCCAATGAAAATGTTTCATAGAAAAATGTAATAGGTACATATTATATCATTCTGTTGTATATACACAGAGAGAGAGAGAGTTATATACAGTTGTGCGTGTGTGTGTGTATATATTTATACACACATGCACCCCTACAATGCTTTTCATCTGACTCTAAAAACAACTATATCTATGAGTAAGGGTATAGGCATACAGCCCAATTATTATGTGGTAATTTCACAGTAAATGTATTCTGTAGTAAGGAGTAGACACACAACCTGATCTACCAACCTGGCTTCCCTCAGTAAGCACTATTAGAGTTCTATAGCAGCTGATCACTAAATACTGGGAAAATTGGGTGCACTGAGCCCCAGGATGAAATTGACTAGTAACATATATAACTAGTAACATATTATGGGCACAATGACACATTCTACATGGTAATTTTCCACATAATAATTTTCACACATTTTTTCAACAATTTATTTTTACCTGATTTCAAGGAACTTTAACCTGACTCTATAGTAGGGCTGTTTGTTACGTGTCTAACACTTACTATGTAGTAAAATCAATTTACTACCTCATATTTATCCACTTCCAAAGACATGTAAGGAAGTCAGTGTCCCCATTTTGCAGATCAAAAACATGTAGCTAAGTGATTCACCCAAGTCACTTTGGTCATTTTGCTTTTTTCACTGAACATAAGAACATTTAATAATTTTGGGAATGAGGCTTATGACCAAAGGTCATACTTCCCAAAGGAAGCAACTGAAAATGAAAAATAAAAACGTTTTCAAAACTAAAACTAGTGTTTGGATTAATAGTCGGATAACATTCTCATGACCTTCTTATATTCCATGTCCTGCTCCATACCCATACTATGGAACCCTTATAGCATAAACTATATTTTTAATACAGCACATTTTTGATATGAGGAAACATTCTGTAACTAAATACCACACATTGCCATACTGAAATAATCTTCTTGTATTCTTATTTGCTATAATTTTTCATGTATTTTAGTTAGAGATACTGAATCTAATATGTGCATTTTTCTTCCTATAGGGAAGTATAGGACGACCAGGGCCACCTGGTCCCCTGGGACCTCCAGGTGAAGGCATTCAGGGAACTAAGGTATAAAAACTTACTGACTTCAGGAGAACCTCACCCTCACAGTATAAAGGAACTGAGAAACAGATTGCATGTTATCACTTGGTTTTCTTAAGAACTCTAATGGACAGAGGGTCTGAAGATGAAGCGTGTAAGAGTAACCTGGACATCTATAGTAACTATCCTGTTCTCTGCTGCTATATTAACAGCAAACTCAAGGGGATAGGGATCAGGAGCCTTGAGATGGAGGGGTTCTGGTTTCAAGGGACATTAGTTTTGCAAGTGCCTAGGAAACAGAGACATCCTTTCATATTTTCTTTCTCTGCCAAATGATTGTGTTACCATGTTCAGAGTCATCCTATGAACTGTCAGGCACAGAGGAAAAAGGGTTACCCTGAGTCCATGGGTCATGCTCTTCTTCCCCTGTAACAGCATGAGAGCATGTATGAGAGAAGAACAATAATTCAGAGCAAAGGCGTGAGAGTAAGGAGAGAGAGAAAGATAGAAAAAGAGAACATCAGAAGGAACAGTAAAGGCCAATTTTATTTTCAAATATTAAAGAATGAAAAACAATCCTGTCTGGCTGGATCATAGAACTCTTACTGACTTTCAGGTCAGTGGGATTGCTTGGATGAACAAGGGCTCACCAGAGTGAGTAAGAGCTTCTTTAACCTCACTTTGGGCATTATGACTGCTCTCCATGCCAAGCTAGTTTGCATACCAGGTTCTGACACCCTAGAGCAGATATTCCAATGAAGCATTTCAACAGGACAGCAAAAACATTTTTTTTTAAGATTTGAATTCTTTATGAGTTATCTCTCCAAGTTTGAATCAGTCTTTCCTTAGAGGAAGTTCTATTGGCTCTGGTGCCTGAGATACTTTTTCTTAAGGCGTAAGAAAAGGAAGCTTGTAAGTGTTCCTGAATGAAAACAAGGGAAGCTCACACAGAAGCATCACTGCATAAAAATAACTGCATCTATTATACTAAATCCCTCAATATTCATAAAAATGTAGCTTAAAACAGTTCTTCTATGACCTTTAAATGTACAACATGATGAATGGTTATCAAGTGTTCATATTTCTTAATTATTGCTAGGGTGAACAAGGAATTCAGGGAATACCAGGACCACGAGGGCCTCCAGGGGAAGGACTTCTAGGACCTAAGGTACAGGGTGTAAATGAGAAAACACATCTGGTGCCCAATTCTTTTTTTGAAGTCATCATATTGGAGATACTCACTGGAGTGACTTCCTACTGGTGTTGCTTGGTGTGGCATGTATATTTTTGGGGACTTTTATTGTTTCTGTTCTGTATCCCATAATAGAGTTTAGTCATAGAAGAAAGGTAGCCAATACAGTTACCAATTTCAGCTGGTTTAAACCAGCCATAACAACAGGCCTTAGTTTATTCCAGAGGCCAGATCCAGCCTATAGAGCCCTATCATCCAGTTTGTGGTGCTTCCTGCGGGCTCTTGGACTGGCCCTGCATGCTGCATTACTCATGCTGGGGCTACAGTGAGCACATGAATTGAATATAAAACACGGGCCAATCCAGGACATGCATTTTATGTGGCACACTGGGCTGGTCTGTGGTATGTGCTGCATGCAGCATCTGTACACTGCATCTAGCCTGTGGGGGAGAATCTCTGGGCCCAATCTGGCCTGTGGACTAGCTCTGCACCCCTTATGGCCAGATTAGTTTGATATCCCTGGTCTATCCCATTACCTACAAGTGGTTTCAACAAAGACAGCTAGAAAAAAAGTGAAAAGTTTAAATTTTTAAAAGATGTGATTAACAACTAATGCATAGTCAATGCATTTTTCAAAGGGTGATCGTGGTGCTACTGGTGAAAAAGGTAAAAAAGGAGAAAAGGGGAACCTGGGTGATCCTGGCTTGTCTGGAGAACCTGTGAGTACCTAATATTTGCCACTTAGTTAATTAAACATATTTTATGCACCCTTCAAGAAATGGCTGTGTGTTTTCAGAAAACCACAGCTATGGAAAGTTTTTAATAAATCAACCACAAAGTTCTGTTCTAAAGTCACAATTTAACTGTAGGTCAGTGTAGCACACTGGTCCCTGTATCAGTCATGATGCCCTCTGGTGGCTCTGCAACCATGCCCCACTCTGCCTCTAGGGTGCCCTCCCTTCTGTCTCACCCACCATGCTATTATGTAATTATAGGATACAAAGGAAGGCTGCCCACAGGCTGTAGTTTGAGCCCCAGTCCAGCTAAATCCCCATGGGGGTTCCCCTGCACCCTAATGGTCTTGATGACACCCTCAGGCCTGGTGGGCCTTCTTGGCCTGACCATGCCTCTGCAGGGCATCTATAGCTTTACAGACTAATTCCATCACTCTGTTCCTTCCCTACACCAATGCCTCGAGCCTTGCAGGTGTCACTATTTCAAAATAGTCTCTCTGGTTGGGGCTTCAGCCTCCTTGGCCTCTGACCCCTTTCTCTATCTGGGCTTTCTACTCTGGACCTCTGACATATTGGATCTGGCTTTGAGGCACCAGCTCTAGTCTGGCCCTTTCAGGCACCAGGCCCCTGTCTACCAGGAACCGAGCCCATCTGTCTGTGCTGCTCTCAGGCACCAGGCCCTTCGGCTTTGCTCTGGACTCTGTGGCCCACATTCTTGCCCTGCTCTGGGCTCAGTACTTGCTTGACCTTGAGCCTGCCCCTGGGGCACTAATGGGACCTCCAAATACTGTCCCACACAGTCCCAAATCAAACCACTGGTTCTAAATTTCAACCAAACAATAAGTTCCCTGGGCTATAACGTAAAGTCTCCACCCCTGGGCCTAGTAACATTAACAAAAAGGGAAGCAGCCCTTTGCCTCTTTAAAAGGGAAAACCTTCCCACCCCTCTGGTGTCAGGGTAACTTGCCAGCTTTTGGGTTATACCCCTGTGAGCTCTCAGAGCCTCACTGGTGATCCAGGGCATCACAGTAGTCAAGCTAGTATTCCCTGGTAGCTCTCCTGGAGCTTGTGGGGCTAGGCTGAATTGCTAGTTCAGGCCCTGGGTTTATATGCCTCCCAGGGCCCTGTCCCTGCTCACAGAAGACTACTCTGGGCTGCCTGCAGGTCCCTGCTAATTAATCTCATGGACCAGTTACTGTGGCAGCCTATAGTAGTTGCACCTGGACTGGACTGCAGTGCTTCCTCTCTAGGCTGCTTCTCTCTTAAAGTAACTGTTACAGTCAGGTTCAGAAAGAAGGAGATGGATAGTGAGGGTTGGCCACTCTTCTGTTAGGAAAGGTCCTAGAAAGCCTGATGGGACAACACTGCTCTCCCTCCACCCCACCCCTAGCTATCCTATTTAGCCAGTATTTAGGGAGCTTTGCTTGAGTCCCAGCATTTCACACTCATTGCCAATTATCTGCATGTGAGCACCAGATGGAACTCTGGTAATCCTGGGGTTCTTGCAATCATTCCTATTTCTGAGAACTGAAACTTCAAAGGTGGGAAAGAATTCACATGAGTTCTGCCTTTCCTGAGCTTTGGGGTCTCCATGTCTCTATAGCAAACTGATCATTCTCCTTAGTAGACTAACCACAGGTAGACAGGCCTAGGAAGATGTATATATGTTATGCTTGGTTGGATTCTAACAGAGGTGTAACAAGGGAGCTGGAGGAAGTGGGGACTTCTGTCTGCCACTGCACTGCCAGCCCAGCTTCACAGCTGCTACTCTTTTTCTACTCCTCTAAATTAATACCCAGGGCTGCTGCCCCAGTTGCCCCACCTCAGTTACACTATGGGGTACTAATATTATAAGACCTATACAGTAGGGGTGCATTGATAGAGATATTTTGGGCTGATACCAACCATTATTAACCAGCCATATTGGTCGATACTGATCTGACTGCTGATATGCAGCCTGGCAACTTGGAAAGCAGTGTCCGGCTGGTACATCTGTTTGGGGCAAAGGGTTAGTGGGGAGGAAGGGATGTGAGGGTGCAGATCAAGGCCAAGGCAGGGCAGGGCAGGGTGTGGGACGGAGCCACAAGTAGCTCATTCAGGAGGTGCTGCTCCCAGCTCTGCATGCACCCTGGGGGAAGTATGGGGAACATGTGCCCCCTGGATCTGTGCATTAGGTGAAGGCGGACTGCCGCTGAGGCCCGGGGCAGGAGTGGCACCAGGCTCTTCCCAGCAGGTGCTGGACTGGGGCAGAACTTAAGGCTGGGGGCTACAAGGTGGCTATAACCACCCCAGAATTCGCTGTAGTTCTCCCTCCAAGCACTGTCACCACTCGCCCTGAGCACAGCTCTGGCCCAGCCCCTGCTGGGGAGAGCCTGGTGCCACCCCTGGTCCCAGCCTGCAGGTGCAGCCTGCCCTCACCTCGCGCAGATATCCAGGGGGGGCACATGCCCCTCATGCCTCCCCCAGGGGTGTGCACAGCACTGGGAGCTGCCTCCTTCTTCCTGTGGCCTCTGGATGAGCCACTAACTGCTCCATCCTGCTCTCTGCCCCTGCTGGACAGTGCCTGTCCCAACCCCAGCCCCACTCCTCCCTCACTGTGGGGGCCTCAATTTACCCCCAGACATACCCTTTCCTTTTCCCTGCCCCCTCCTCCCCAACAGACTTTTCAACTAGATGCTGCTGTCCAAACAGCCAGGCTGGCTGCATGCATGCGGCTGCAGTGTGCATGCATGTGGCATTTATCAATGACATTATAGGCCACATCAGCCAAAAAAAGCCAGTTGCTGGTAATGTCAATTTTCCTTTTATCAGTGTCAATACAATATGGACCAATACAATCTCAGTGCACTTCTACTATACAGTGTATAGTAAAAGTTTTCTTATTAACTAAATATTAATCATAATATAATATTGTGTAATGGAACAATGTCTTGAATTACAATAATATCTATTAATTAAATGTTAACACCTAAATAACTGTTCATCATTGCAGGGCAAAACAGGACCCAAGGGAGAGCAAGGCCTATCAGTAAGCATATCTTGTTATAAATCCATTAATGCAAAATGCAAGTGAAATGCAAGATGTTTTGTTTTGGTCTGTGTATCGCAAATGAATTTTTATTGGAAATGTTTCTGGACTAAGTTCTGGTCTAAAAATGTAATGTAATGAATTTATATTTTGCTTGTGTTTTTAGAGTTTATTTAAAAGTGCTCTTTTATCTGTCTATCTTGGCCAGTAATAAGTGGCTTAATTCTCCTAGAGAGAGAGATCAAAGAGTAGTCACCTTTGTTTCAAAATACTTGGAGAACTCAAAAGATTATGAGAGTACTTTTTAATGGCAAAGACAAACTGGAAAATTTGAGAGGCTGGAATATGAATAGTTTTGACTTGAAGTTACACTCCTTGTTTAGAACTGAAAAAAATGCAGGGTTTTAAGATAGTGCCAGTGTTTCAAATATTCCATATGAATAGGTTACTGACTGAGTCAATAACTATGAAGGTCCTTGGCAAGTAGCCTTAGTACAAACGTAAGGACTGATCCTCTGCATTTGAAAGTTAGGTGCCTACACATTTTAAAAAATCCTACTATGAATGGACAATGTACATTATGAATGAAATAGATGTGGTAGTAACTATGTTAGTAAGAGAACAATAATGCAACATTTAATTGTCTTTTCTTACCTAGAGAGAAGATATAATTAAACTAATTAAAGAGATATGTGGTAAGTGTTTAATAAATCTTATATTTTAGATACTTCCCTTCCCCATTTAAAAAAGTAGAGTGTAATGTGATTCGTGACTGGTTGGTGTACAGCACCACTTTAATCCTAAAGCAGGTTATGAAATGCAGTATAAAACTATACCAGCATATAGTAATTATGCACTATGAAAAATAAAACCATGTATATTAATAAAACAACTAATTGTGATCTACTTGTTATTTTTCCTCTGCAGGCTGTGGTATTACATGCAAGGAAATACCTATGGAGCTTATATTTGTTATTGACAGTTCTGAAAGTGTAGGACCAGAAAATTTTGAGATAATCAAAGACTTTGTCACTGCTTTAGTAGACAGAGTAACTGTAGGTAGAAATGCTACCAGAATTGGTCTTGTGCTCTACAGTTTAGAAGTTCGGCTAGAATTTGGACTTAACAGGTATACAACTCAACAGGATGTGAAGCAAGCTATTAGGAAAATGGTGTACATGGGAGAAGGTACATACACAGGAACTGCTATACGCAAAGCAACCCAAGAAGGATTTTTTGGGGCTCGAACTGGTGTGCGAAAAGTAGCTATTGTACTTACAGATGGCCAAGCAGACAAGAGAGAAGCTATTAAACTAGATATTGCTGTTCGAGAAGCTCATGCAGCCAACATTGAAATGTATGCAATAGGAATTGTAAATACTTCAGACCCAACACAAGATGAGTTCTTGCGAGAACTAAATCTGATTGCATCAGATCCTGACAGAGAACATATGTATCTCATTGATGATTTTAATACTCTTCCAGGTGTGTACCTTTTTTTTTCTAATTATGTCACATATTTCTAAATTAATTCCAGACCCATTTAGACCTATCCCGCATAAAGAAGGGTTTTGCTTTTGTTTCTGTGTAAATCTTCAGAGATCTTGACCTAGTTTCAGGCTGTACTTAGTACTTTCTGAGGGGAAAAGGCTTTCTTTCCTCCATACATAATTTTTGTGGCAACCACTTTTTTAATCTTGTCAGGGAGTGGTTTGCCCCTAGCCCAAAGGAGCCTAAACACTGCTCTTAATGTCCTCTAGGATGCCTATAACTCAGTGAGGTCATTCTAAAGGTTGGAAATAATGGGAACAGCAAAATGCTACAGCCACATCTATCCTTGGCCATGCTGCTGTTTGGGGTCTTAGAGGATGTCTTGACCTGAAACATTAGTTCCATGGAACCATGGGATCCACTAAATTCCCAAGTAGGCAGTTAAGCCAGCTTTCTAACTGATTATCACCATTGGTGCAATGCAAAGCTGCCAGAAAAGGGGCTAAAATCTGATTCCATTTGGTCATACACCTTGAGCTAAAACATAGTTACTTTCACTTTTACTTAGCTGGAATGCTTTACACAAGTAAGAAATATTTGGTCTATTATTAGATACAGACTAAAGAAGAGCTAACTTGAAGAGGTTGAAAGGCTGGAATAAGTATGGCTGGTTGTTTATGTTGTTTGGGCTAGGGCATACCATGTACACTGGAATGCATATAGGAGAGATTTTTGAGGGGTAGCAAATTTGTATTAAATAAAACCTCACAGTCTGAGGACCTGTGAAGTTTTTGTTCAGTTTTTCTTGTGGAGGGAAGGGAGGTTGTACATATAAATGATTGAAAATTATTGGCACTTATATAGTCTAACTTCTAGCATTTAACTTTTTTTTTTTTTTTTAAGCTTTGGAGTCCAAGTTAGTAAACCAGTTTTGTGAAGATGAACATGGTGCCTTAATATATAATCGTATTGGAAATGGTGCAAGCATAAGTGGACCATCTATTCATTCGGTGTCTTCTAGTTCTTCACTTTACTTACTTCACAACAAAAATGATGCTAATGGACAGTGGGTTTCTTCAGAGAGACATGTAACAGCTATGATAGAAAACTCTATGAATCTTGGCAAGATTTCTCAACCATTAGTTCCGGTAAAAAAAAAAAAAATATTATAAATAACCAAATGTTCACATGTACCTCTGCTTCTACTCAATGAAGTATAGCAAGTTTCCTACTTCTTATTACTGATTGACCTACCAGAATTGACCTGTTAACTCATTGAGAGTTCTTGGAACTACATGTTAGGAATATGAGGTCTAATACAGTATGTATGCAGTTAACTAAGAGTCTGCCTGGAAAAACAAAGATTATCACAATTTTGACTATAATAACATTTGTGCTGTAATATAAGGCATACGATATTAAAGTGCAGTTACACCCCAAAAAGTAACTCTAAAAAGTGTCATTTCTATGCACTGATCCTATATTACATATTTTCAGTTTACTGAGGATAGAGTTTGGTAACAGCCAGCACTGAAAACCTAGTTTGGGGAGAGAAGAAAACTGAGGTTTAAAGTAGGAGTGGAAGGAATCCATTAGAGATCCCATAAAAAATTAAGAGCCCATCTTATTTTGAGGGACATATTTAATCTCCAAGAACTTGAAAATGAAAGAACATCAAACATTTTCTTCCAGACCAAAAAGCCACTGGTGGTAGTTTATGAAGACTCTGAAGAAGATGCTGGGGTTGAGCAGCCATTCTCCCCCTCAGTGAACACCAAAGGTATTTTCCCTATTATCTTGTTTCTTATTATTTCATCTCTTAGTTTAAGCCAGAGAAAAAAATAATGTCTCTCCTTTTATTTCACCTACGGTAATGGTATCATCATTACCATCTTCCTCATCCTCTTCACCACTTCTGTCGTTAGACCAAGTGCTGTCATCATCTCTTTCACCTTCCTCTGTGGTGCCAGGTTACATATATCTGACTTTCCATTTTGATTCCTTAAATAGAGAGTTACCTTTAATAAAGATCATAAATCAGAGACAGTCAACTTTTTGGGATTAGTCAGCTTTCCTAGGTTTTAGCAATCCTGTGGTGTGAAGGGACCACAGAATTTTATAATGGATTCAGTCCTATTGCTTCTCCAACATATTTATCTAACATGCCCTGCCTTGCACAACTGGCAAGTCCTGCTGCCTCCTCTATGATGGGAACAGGAAGAGTAGGAGCTGTGATCAGAAATAAGATAAAATGGAGCTCACAGTGGCTCCATATGGAGTTGCATGGTGGCAGCTCAGGTAGAAGGCATGCCAGCTAGAGGCAAGCCAACTAGAAGAGTGGCTGCCTTTGTTCATAGAAAGGTCAGAGGGAGTTAGACTTTGGAGGCAAGAGGCCTCACTACGTAGAGAGGGGAAAGGGAAGGGACTTGAAACGAAACAAATATGGCTTCTCTTGGGAGAACAAAAAAGGATTGATTTTATGCTCATTTGAAGAAATAAATAAGTCAGTCACTGATTGCTGCAGGTTAAGTAATTCATATTCATTCTTTGAATTTAGTTTTTAATTGCTTAAGGCAGGGGTGGCCAATCTGTGGCACACATGTATGGACAGCTCCTGTGTGGTATGCAGTAGACCAGGGCTGGGACAGGGAACACAATGGTAGAAAGTGCAGAAAGCAGAAAACAGAGCAACAGATTAGGCAGAGAAAAGGGACCACAGAGGCACTCAGGGAGGATGTGGGGCCAATTTGTGGCATCCATGCCAAAAAGGCTGGATCCCACTGGCCTAAGGAATTTCCATCTATATAGCATCCTGTGACAGTGGGCCTCCTTGGGGCTGCACTCCATGGCCTGCCCACCTGTCCTTGGACCAACCGCCCACCTATTCTCGCCTGCCACGACTTGGTCGTAATTGGTTCATAATTGATCTTCCATAAGCGGGAGGCTGCCCGTTTGTGCCCCGATGCCATGGGGCGCTATCTGCGGCTTCTTCCATCCCCATACCATAGCCCAAGCCTCGCAGATGGCATCTCGATCTTCTAGTCACCGGCCCCCGTACTGGGCCCACTCTTATCCTTCCAGGACCTGTCCATAATCCACTCAATCAGGTGGCTTCTCCACCATCATCCGAGCTACCTTGCCCCCTGAAACCCATCTTCCCCATTCGGGTGTGGTCCCTCCTAGACCTGAGGCAACTTGCCCTGGCTCACCTCCAAGCCAGTTGGGACCCCAGGCCTCCAGCTCTGGGCATCCCTCGCGGTGGGCCCTCTGGCCCTTTTGACCCCTCCCTGGGTCCTGGCCCCAGCCTGGGCCAGTCAAGGGTACTCCCATGGTTGGGCAGGCCTCTAGCCCCTCACTCATTCTCAGGTCCCCCTCTGGACCCTCCAAGTCTTCCTAGACAAGGTAACCCACCTGGCGGTGGGGGCAAGGGGTTAAGGCACCCCAATTCGCCTTCCACCAGGGTGGTAACTGGCCTGGCATTTCCTGGGGGCTCTCGCGCCACTGAGAGCCCCACCAGGCCACCCACTCCCGGCAGGGTGCAGTTTTCAGGTCATGCCCAGGACCAGCAGCCTCCTTCCATCCCCTTACAGCTTCCCCATACCACCGGTGTTCTTCCTAGCAGCTCTCCAGCCAGGCGATGCTGCTGCCTGGCCTCCAGCAGCCAAATTACCTGAGTTTATATAGGCCTCAAAATAGCTGCCTTCATCAGGCACCTGGAGGCTGCCAGCTCCAGAGCCTTAAAGTGGCAGGCACCCCAAGTGCCCTGCCACATATCCAAAAACTGTAAGGTGCCACACACAAAAAGAGCACTACTCCTAGGAGTGCAAATGTGTCCCTGATAGAAGATATGTTTTCTGGCATATTCTGGCAGAGACTAGTATCTTGAGGCTTCAGATGCAAGAAATACACAGCTTGCACCTATGATAGATGATGTATCAATTTAATGTTACAGTACTTGAAAGGGCATCTTTATATGACTGACTAGATTAGGGTCCTACATCCTAGACTGCATGCTCATAGGAGATCTCATTCTTATTCAGCCTTCCTTGGTATGTGATTAACAAATATCGGTTAAATATGCAGTGTACACATCTTACAAAAACAAGTATTTTTTTTTGTTCTTAAATCGAGTAGGCTCCCAAGAGAGGTGGTGCTCTTCCTACCTTGGGGGTCTTCAAGAGGAGGTTGGATAGATATCTGGCTGGGGTATTGTGATCCCAGCACTTGTTCTTGCCCAGGGCAGGGGGTCGGACTTGATGATCTTGTTCGGGTCCCTTCCGACCCTAGAAACTATGAATTCTTGGGTTTCCAATGCCACAATGATTGATTCAGTATCAGAACATAGGTTATCTATGGATATAAACTAAGGGTATTAGAAGCTCTTGCATACTTTGAATATGTAAGAATACTGCGTATAATTTCTTTAGCTACCAATCTTTTTTCTCTCTTAGTTGCTGATAACAGTGCTTACAATTCACTCCCATTATCAGACTGTCTCCGTGCTCTGTAGTACATAACCAGCATGAATAAACACTAACTTAACTCAGTTTTATTTTCTGATATGTGAAGCTACTTGAATTATTCAGTTCAAAGAATTATTTATTAAATGAGGTATTAGGTCCTATTTTTAAGTAATTTTTCAAATTTGAGGAAAAATCTTTAGACAGTACAACTAAACCTTAACCTTCTCTGTCAGGCTGGCGGCAGTAAAATGGATTTTAGAGGATGAAAATACTGAGATGTTTTATTTATTTTTAGAAAATACTCTGGATCCACGATGTAAATTAAGATTAGATCAAGGGTCATGTCGTATCTATATAATAAAATGGTACTATGATAAGGAAGCCAATGCCTGTGCTCAGTTTTGGTATGGTGGCTGTGATGGAAATGCTAATCGCTTTGATAGTGAAGATGACTGTAAAGAGGCCTGTGTATTTTTTGCAGGAGGTAAGATTTCATAAGTCTTTCTACATGAAAATTTAATGGTTTACATGATTCCCTAATAAACTTAGTTATCAGGTGTCTTGTATTTCATTAAAAAATGCAGAGGTTACAGAACATTTTTAACATTTTAAAGTTAAATATTCAAAAGTTGCCAAAATTATTGGTAAAAATGCCAAAATTAAGACTGCCCGTACGACAGTACTTTTTATTCTTATCCATATGCAGTATTATATAATCTTTGATTATATGATGACAAAACTTCTTCTGTAGAATCAAAATTCAGCGGTACTGAAGATTTTTTAGGAGGGGTATTATATTTTCATTACAGTAAGTGTATAGATCTATTCAACACTTTGGATAATATGAGATTTTGATTGGGGTCCCTAAGCATTAATGTTAAATAATAATACTGGTAGGTAATTTTAAGTTGTATTTAAGTAATATTTTATTTTTGGAGATAAGCCTTTGACCACAAGCAACATACACTTTCTTCTATGTTACAGAAGTCTGACATTTTGTATGGATTCTACAATGAAGATGACTTCATTTGGGTTTTTTAGCAAAAAGTTTTACATAAATGCTATTTTTACATTTTAAATATGATATTGACAGTATGGCCAATTACTACTCAGGGGTTATCAGATGCATATTACCCACATCTGTCAACTTCCTACATGAGAAACTGAAAGAGGAGAACAGTTATTTGAGAGGATGTGGAACATGTGATGCTTGGATGCTTTCCCAGTTTTACTATCAACTTGTTCTGTGACCTTGGGCAAGTCACATAGCTCCTCTGAGAACCATTCTAACCATCTGTAAAATGGAACAACAGTATATTCCTTCCTTGCAGCTGTTGAGGGCATAAATGCTGTATGGTTGTATCATGATATTACTTGCAAAGATTCATAAAAAGCATGCAAAACATAATATGTGAAGACCTCCACTATCGCTTAAAATACAAGATGAATCTAGGTAAGAATGTCTACAGATGCATATGTAAATTATTTTAACAGAAACTGGTAGTACTAAATGAGATCAAGTCAGTTCTAATGTAGCTTTAGAAATTTTAAAATATGGTTGTTCTAAAAGCGAAATATATTTTCTGAATCGTTTAATATTGTCACTTGAATACTATGAAAACAACGAGGAGTGGGCCCAAAGTTAACAATTATTTTGTATTCCTGTTATAAGTCGCTGCCATTGTGCCTTGCTGCATTTATCTTCTTCTATATACCTGTATGTGGTGTGTTGTTAGTACTCAATTTTACACACAAAATCTTGTTTTTAATAAAATAATTTTGTTTTTACTGCCAAACATTAGATAGTGTTGGCTTCAGATAACTGATGTGTTTTCTTGCAATGATATTTAATGTTTGGGTTAACACTTCAGCTGAACATTATCCCAGTGAAATCACTGGGAATTCTACCATGGACTTCATCACCACTGAACTTTCTAAATTAGACCTGCCTCTAGTAATCATTCAGGTGATCACTCTGTCTGGGTTTTTTTTAAATACATGTGACAGTAAAATCAGAATATCATTAAAATTCACTGTGTATATGAGATCAGAATTCAGCCTTATGGCTTATATTGCATTTCCTATATATGAAACAATTTATGGAAAACTTCTATTATACACAGTGACTTAGATCCCAAAACAGTTACACAGCTGTTTAAATATAGCTTTTGTTTCTAAGCATGCTGCTTTTCCAGTCAGCTCGGGTACCTCAGACATTCCAATCTGTTTAATGGGACTATATATGTTCTCACTCAGTTGCTTCCCAAGCTCTCATCTTCCCAAGGGCTAAGGGAGGGTCTGAATTACACCTTGACTCTTACGGGGGTGTGCAGAAAATATTAAACCAGTTCATTGATTAACAAGCCCACCTAAATAAAGGAGCAATCTGATCAGAGCCCCAGGTTATGGTTTTCAAATCTTACAGGGGGGCTCTTCTGTCTTATGAGAAGAAGCTCAAACTCCCCCTTAATTTGCACCTTGGGCTAAGGAACCTAACCCTCTGAATTATTCTGTTTCTGCTGTATTCTTTCAAAGGCATTATGCAACACTACTTTGATCTAGAAAATGGCAACTTTTTTTTTTAATATTCTGTTTGAACTAGAAAAACAGAAAACATCCTCTTAGGGTACGAAACATACCCATCTTCTTTCAAAATTCAAATAAGGCAGGCACATAGAAGAGCTATGTCATCAGTAAAATTTAGAACGTATTTACACCATGTGATGCATTTTTTGGATCCGCATCCAATCGCAATGCCAGACAGGAGTGAGAGAAGAGATCCTTTATGACACCAAGGTTTACGCTGAAATATTTGCTCAACCCTACATTAACTGCGTGTATTACACCTTGATATGAAGCTTTGATATTGCTAATTATATCTCATGACGTGCCATAACACTTCAAGACATTCCAGATCAAATTTTGTTGGAGGCTATCCAAACCTTTTTAAATGTCAGACAAGATTCTTTAGGTAAATCTGATATCATTTATTAGACCAACTAAAATAGTTAGAAAAAATCTTTGCCAGCTTTCAGGTATAAATACCCTTTGTCAGACTGAGAAAGCATATGCAGTTGGTGATGTTTCAGACATTGCCATTTAATGCTCCGTTCTACTATCAGTTTTAGGATGCAAATCTGTTTGTGATATTCTGGGGATGCAGCTAGATGAAGCAATTTTATCACGTTAAGGTGATGCAAGATGTTCACGCCCTGGAGCTTTCATTTCTTTCAAGAAGCTCACGTGTAAATCCACTCAGAAAGGGGCTCGGAGAAGTCGAAATACTGTTCCTTCTCGTACAATGCCTAGGGCAGGCACCCAAACGGGCTTCCGCGTGCGCTCGATCTGTTTTCTTTTTAAACGGACGCGGCCCCGGGGGCGTTTGGGCCGCTCCGGTCTCTCTGCCCCGCTGACCGGCCCCAGGACGAGGAGGTAGCAGCGGATCGCAGTACGAAGAAGCCCCACACAATCTGGGGCTACAGGGAACGGCCCCACTGCGCAGGCGCCGCTGCGGGCTCCAATCACGGCCCGGACTGACGGGGCGGGGGCGGGGCTCCGGGCGCGTCTAGGCCCCGACCCAATCGCGACGGCAGCGACCTTGCTGGGTTGCTCGGGCTGCGGCGGGCCATGGCGGCGGTGCTGGACGCGCTGTGGGAGGACCGGGACGTGCGCTTCGACATCTCCGCGCAGTGAGTAGCGCTCCGTGGGCCCGACCCGACCTGACCCGGCCGCCTTCAAGCCGGCGGGGCCCTGCGGAGCCGGGCGGTGCTTGTTGCCGGGCGCGGGGCCGCTGGATGTGACCCGGCTGAGCCCGCTGGGCTTGAAGGGAGCCAGGCTTGTGCCTGCGCAGGCTCTGGGACAGCCTTGCCGGGTCTTCGACGTGAAGTGATCATCTGGGAAGCTCAGAATTGTCTATTACCTGAAAAACGATCGTATTCTGATACATTATGCAAATAAGTCCTCACTGTAAGTTTGCAGTCAGTGAATGAGATCATCGAAGACAAAGTTAAAGCATTTCTTTATGTCGAGGCAAGCTGTTGTGAGAAAGTTCTGGCAGCAAACCCCAAACTCAGTTAAAACTCCCTGAGAGTGGCGCGGGGGTTGCATTTGCTGTGTCAGGTTGCTGCTGCAAAAGTTATAGGTTTTAAGTTATTGCTTCTCGGCCTCTTGAAGGCTCAGATCAAGTGATAACGTATATTACTGATCACACATTGTACACTGTTTGAAATTATTGTACAAATATGATCATTATTGTACACCTGGCAACACTGGACTTGTGGCTGCACTGGGTTTGGTGGATGCAAACAGATTTGCATCCCATCTCCCGTGGGATGCCTAGTACCCTGGGACAGAACGGGGAGGAGACTGTTTCGAGCGCCTGCAGGGAGGACCTCAAGGTAGAGCAGAGGCACCACCGAGTGCCGACCTGGCTGCCCGCTGTAGACATCTGAGCACTAACGGCTGGGAGAGCTGGTTACTCTTAGACCCTGGATGACATTGACTCTCAGCCTATAACATTGTGGGCATGTGACCCCTTCCTCCTCTGCGGTTGCTTTCCACACAATCTATTCCACCCATTTTTCTAGGAGTCACTTTAACTCGGGGGTGGGCAAAATGTGGCCATGGGCCAGATGCAGCCCACCAGCCCATTCTATCTGGCCTACAGAGCCTCTGATAATTTTAGACAATTTTTATCTGTCCCTCACTGCCTGTCAAAGATGACAGGCAGCCAGTGGCAGCAGGAGCCTGTGGCTGAGCAGCAAGGTGAGTGGAAAGTAAGGCAAGATTGGATGGAGCGGGGCAGGAGGGAACTGCTGAAACAGCCCAGTGGCTGGAAACTTAGTGCTTCCCAGGACAGGCTGGAAGCAAGGGGTGGGGCAGAGGGAAGCTGCGGGGGGGGGGGGGCAGGAAGCAGCACAGGGAGAGGAGGGATGGGGAAGCCAGGGGAGTGGTGGGAGCACGTGCCACTCAGCTGCTTCTCCTTGTTGGCCGACGCAGCTAGACCCATCTCATCCCAAGCGAGCGGCACACAGCAAAGTGGTAGCTTGGCCAGCTTTGTTGTGTGCTGCTCAAGATGGGATGGGTCAGGCCTGGCTGAGCCTGCACCGGTGATGAGAAGTAGCAGCTGAGCAATGTGCCGCTTGGGACCAGCTCAGCCACAGTTCCCCCTCCCTGGTGCTGGCCTGGCCAGGCCTGAGAGGCACATGGCAAAGCCACAGCTTCTATGGCTGAGCTGCATGCCACTTCCCTGAACCGTTTGGTACAGGTTGGCACCAGAGAGGCAAAGCCGTGGCTGAGCCGCATACAAGGAAGCAGCACACGGCTCAGCTGGTTCAGCCACTTGCTGCTTCTCCTTGCCAGTGCCAGTCTGGCTAGGCCTGTCCCATTCTGAGCGGCACACAGCAAAGCCAGCCCAGCCACTGCTTTCTTGTGTGCTGCTCAGAATACAGCAGTCTTGGCCGAGTCGGCACCGGTGAGGAGAAGCAGCAGCTGAGCCATGTGCTGTTTGGGACCAGATGGGCAAGGCCAGCAGAGGTAAGTGCACAGCTTTGTGCAACTGTTCCCAGAGCTCCAGGGGCCCCTATGTGGCCCGGGGGACTCCACCCCACTCATGCTGTGCCCAGTGTTTGCAGAGGCTGAGCCGAGAGCCTCCCAAGCCCAATGTCCTGCCCCTGCCAGGCAGCATCCTCTCATGAGCAAGGCAGTTGCGTCCCATCTCGCGGAGCTGTGTGAGCCAGGCTGAGGTCCAGTTTGGTTGCTGCTAGGGGCCCAGCTGTGGCCTGAGTTTGCAGAACTCTGAAGCAGCCCCCCCTTTCCTCCAGTTACCACTTTCCCAAGGGCGTGTCCAGGCCAACCTACCTGTGTTGCCTCCCCCTGCGCCTGCTTCTCCCCGCACCTCTCTCCATCTTTCCCTGTCTCTCCTTCCTTCCTTCTCTCTCCCTCCCTTTCCCTCCATCCCTCCCTCTTCTTTCTTCCCTCTATGAAGTTTTATTTATTGTCACCAGGTTTAGAATTTTTAGAAAACTTGGTATTTACCCTAACAAAGAAATGTTTATGATTATTAACTATATTAATATGCAGTGCATCCTGCCATATTCCCCCTGCCCTAATTTTGTTTTGTTTTTTGGCATGCTCGCACTCCGGTGCCTTACAAGGTAGACATGGTTTTTTTCAGCACTAAATTTGCAGATGACACCAAGATTTGGGGTGAGGTAGGCATGCTAGAAGGGAATGACAGATTACAGCGGGACCTGAACAGGTTACAGGGGTGGGCAAATGAAAATAGGATGGGATTCAATACTGACAAGTGCAGGGTGTTGCACTTAGGCAGTAGGAACCAGCAGCATACCTGTAGGCTGGGGAACTCTCTTCTCAAAAGCACTGTGGCAGTAAAGATCTTGGAGTCATTATTGACTCCAAGATAAACACGGGCCGACAATGTGAGGACCCGGTCAGGAGGGCTAATGGTACATAGTCATGCAACGACAGATGCATCACAAGCAGGGCCAAGGAGGTGATCCTCCCCCTCTATGCGACACTGGTCAGGCAACAGCTGGAGTACTATGTCCAGATCTGAGCGCCACACTTCAGGAGGGATGTGAACAGCATTGAGAGGGTCCAGAGGAGGGCCACTTGCATGATCCAGGGACAACAGGGCAGACCCTATGAGAAGAGGCTACGGGACCTTAACCTGTTCAGCCTTCACAAGAGAAAACTGAGGGGAGACCTGGTAGCCATCTATAGACTTACTAGTGGGGACCAGTGGGGATTGGGAGAGACCCTGTTCCCCCGAGTGCCTCCCAGAGTAACAAGGAATAATGGACATAAATTGTTAGAGAGTAGGTTCAGACTAGACATTAGAAGGCACTACTTCACAGTCAGGGTGGCTAGGATCTGGAACCAACTTCCAAGAGAAATGATGCTGGCTCCTACCTTGGGGGTCTTTATGAGGATGCTTGATGGTTACGTAGCTGGGGTCATTTGAGCCCAGTTTTCTCTCCTGCCCGGGGCAGGGAGTCAGACTAGAAGGTCTACAAGGTCCCTTCTGACCCCACATCTATGAATCTACCCCTGACAGGCCATGTGACATAGTATAACTTTCAGTTCCAAGGCTGTGCTACCCACTCCCAAAAGAAGTACTTCCAGGGGCAAAGGGAGGGACTTCTGGTGGCAAAGGTTAGGGGTTAGGGGGTGGGACTTCCAGCCACAAGATGACAGTTGCCCCATCCTCTGGTCACCAAGGGGCAGTTCTACCCATGTGGCCCTTGACAGCTTACCAGAATTCATAAACTAGCCCTTCAGCCAAAATAATTGCCCGCTTGTGCTTTAACTGGATGTGGAATGATATGCCCTGTAGCAGGGCTATGTGCTACCTGGCTAATACTTTCATGGTACAGTAAAATCAATGTACTACCTGATGTTTATCTACTTGCCCAGATAGGTAAGTGTTAAGGAGTGAGAGAGAGTAAACAAAAGCCCGGAGGTGCCTTAGGGGCAGGGCAGGGGAGGTCAGAAGAAGAAAAGCAGCTGGCAGCAACAGACAGGGAAAGTGAAAGCAAGCAACACTTACAGCATGGAGGGCGGGCAGGACTGCAGCTGGAGACTGGAAAGGAAAGAGAAGCAATCACTACACTTCCAGAGCAGCATCTCACTCCAGATTGGAAGAGGCTGCTCAGAGGTATTTCCGGCCCCAGAGAGTGGCAGAGTGGGGTCAGTTCCCTGCAAGCTGCAGAGAGAGGAGCGGTTGAGCATCCTGGCAGGCAAGTGTTGCCAGCTGTACCAGAGAAACCCGGCAGGGTGTGACAAAGAGGAGGAGGCAGGCAGAGGTCTGCCCACACAAAGCTTCTGATAATTTGTGGTTTGGAGTGACAGCTGGGAATCTGGGGGAAGAGGCCAGAAGAATTGCTGTTTCAGGTTAGAGCCTCACTGCACATGACAGAAATCCTACTGAGGCTGTGGATGTTCATGAGTAAGCCATGGCAGGCCTGTGCAGAACAGTGACTGGATTAACTGATTTTGTTGTTGTTGTTATTGTAATTTGTGCATGAGAGCTTGACCCCATGTACAAGGGGGTGAAGGGGACATGGATTGAGTCTGACAAAGCGACGGAGAACAGTCAGGTTTTGTTTTCTTTTTTTTTTTTTTGGATATTTGAGTGCAGGCCAAAGCCAGCCCCTGGAAGGGTGTGCACCTGACTAAAGCTTATGGTCACCCTGCTGGCTGAGGGCGGAACAGCAGATCAACAGGCAGACTTGAGAGCTGGCTGTAGAGAACTATGAGTGCCACCTAGAGAGGCTAGGGTAGGGTAAAGGGGAGGTTTGGAGCCCCACAGAAGAAAACAGGGATTGAGATCTGGTAGGATCAACTTGGGCATTGCCTCTTAGCAATATAGATTCATAGATGTTAGGGTTGGAAGGGCCTCTTGAAGACCCCCAGGGTAGGGGAGAGCACCACCTCCCTTGGGAGCCCATTCCAGACCTTGGCCACTCTAACTGTGAAGAAGTTCTTCCCAATGTCCAGTCTAAATCTTCTCTGTGCTAGCTTATGCCCATTATTTCTTGTAACCCCCAGGGGTGCTTTGGTGACTAAAGCCTCACCAATTCCCTTCTGTTCCCCCCATGATGAACTTATAGGCAGCCATGAAGTTGCCTCTCAACCTTCTCTTGCGGAGGCTGAAGAGGTCCAGGTGCCCCAGTCTCTCCTCATACGGCTTGGCCTGCAAGCCCTTAACCATATGAGTGGCCCTTCTCTGGACACTCTCTAGGTTATCCATGGCCCTCTTGAAGTGCGGCACCCAAAATTGCACTCAGTATTCCAACTGCGGTCTGACCAGCGCCCGATAGAGGGGAATTATCACCTCCTTGGATCTGTTCATCATGCATCTGCTGCTGCATGATAAAGTGCCATTAGCTTTTCTGATGACTTCTTCACACTGCCAACTCACGTTCTTCTTGGAGTCCTAGTGGACTCCAAGATCCCTTTCCGCTTCCGTGCCACTAAACAGGTCATTTCCTAGGCAGTAGGTATGCTGGACATTTTTCCTCCCTAGGTGCAGCACTTTGCATTTCTCCTTGTTGAATTG
>JAGPOW010003685.1:38838085-38885096 GCA_030014935.1 Caiman crocodilus
CTAGGCAGTAGGTATGCTGGACATTTTTCCTCCCTAGGTGCAGCACTTTGCATTTCTCCTTGTTGAATTGCATTCTGTTGTTTTCTGCCCATATGTCCATCCTGTCCAGGTCTGCTTGTAGTTGTTCTCTGCCCTCCAGCGTGCCCACTTCTCCCCGCAGTTTTGTGTCATCCACAAACTTGGACAGAGTATACTTCACTCCCTCGTCCAAGTCACTGATGAAGACATTGAAGAGTATTAGTCCAAGGACTGAGCCCTGCGGGACCCCACTGCCTACACCCTTCCAGGTCGATAACGACCCATCCACTATGACTCTCTGGGTGCGATCCTCTAGCCAATTTGCCACCCACCGGACTGTGTAGTCATCCAAGTCACAGCCTCTTAACTTAGTATGGTGTGGGATACCATATCAAAGGCCTCCCTGAAGTCTAAGTAAACGACATCAACCCCTACTCCTGCATCGAGATGTTTTGTAACCTGGTCATAAAAAGAGACTAGATTAGTCGGGCATGATTTACCTGCTACGAACCCGTGCTGGTTTCCCCTCCACATAATTTTTCCTGCTGGGCTCTCGCAAATGTGAGTCTTGATAATTTTTTCAAAGTCTTTGCAAAGGATGGAGGTGAGACTGACTGGCCTATAGTTGCCCGGGTCCTCCTTCCTCCCCTCTTGAAAATAGGGACCACATTGGCCCTTTTCCAGTCCTCTGGGATCTGGTCCGTGCGCCATGAGTGTTCAAATATTCCCACCAGTGGCTGCGCAATGACGTCAGCCAGTGCCTTCAGTACCCTCGGATGGAGCTCATCTGGGCCTGCCGACTTAAATGCATCCAGTTCCTCCAAGTGCCTCTGCACCATCTCAGGGTCTATGCTTGGTAGTCTGGCGCCCTGCTGCTGCCTCTCTATAACCCCAGTGAGAGCCTTGTCTTGCCCCTCGCTTAGGAACACTGAGGCAAATAACTCATTGAGGAGTTCAGCCTTGTCCCCCCTGTCCGTCACCAATTGTTTTTGCCCATTTAGCAGGGGTCCTATTCCTCCCTGGGCCTTCCTTTTACTCCCTATACCAATGTTTAGTAACAGTGCAAGGCATTTGAAACCATTGACATAAATAACCTTTTTTGGTTTGTTTTACATTTATAACACACTGTCACAGGGCACTGAAGTGCCTTCTTCCTAAAGAGAAGAAACTGGGGAAAGAGCCCTAGCAAGGAATAAGGAGCCCAGCTGGGAGTTGCCAGGGCAACCAAAGAAGGTCAGCTGAGCAGAAAGGGTAGGGCCTGGCCCTTATAAAGCCCAGGAGCTAAGGTCAGTGGCAGTTCCCTGCCAGCAGCCAGAGAGGCAGGAGCTCCCTAAGGCAGGATGTGAAGCAAAGCCAAACTGCAGGTATAGCTTAACCTGAGTTGAGCAATGTTGTTGTAGCCAGGCAGCTTATGTTTGAGTTATAGCCAGGAGGCTCAAGTTTGTGTTGCTGTTTCGTAAACCGGTGGTTTGGGTGAGGCTATTAGAGGTTGGAGGAGGCCTCATAGGGGACTCACAGTGGAGTATGAGGACCCCAGCAGCAGCAGGCGCAGCACATGGGGCGCATAGACCCCAGCCCCAGAGAGGGGTGTTTGAGAAGCCCTAGTGTGGGTGTGGCGAGCCCCAGATAGGGGGGCAGCATTAGTAGGAGGCCCAAGTTGGGCACGGGGAGCCATAGGAGAGGGCATGAGCATCACAGAGAAGGCCCAGAGAGAACAGGAAGGCACCACGATAGGGATAGACCTGAGTTAACATCGGCGAGGGGTGAACTGCAGTGTAGGGAAGGAAACAAAGCCGCAGATAGCACCCCCAGTGGCGGGGCAGTATAAGGGCAGCCTCCCGCTAATTAATGCTAATTAATTAATTAAGATCAAGGCATGGCAGGTGAGTAGGCAGGTGGTTGCCCCCAGAGACAAGTTTGTGGGCCCCATAAGGGCGGCCCAGAGCGGATACCTGTCACACACACACATGCCTCCTGCCTTCTCTGCCTTATTCCCAGGTATGTTTCCCCCTTACCTGTGGCTCCTTCCCACAGCCCCGGTCCCCACAAAGCCTCTGCTGCTGTCCCATGTGGGCAAGGAAGAACCTCGTGCAGCCAGTGATGCTGGGCACATTTGGAGCCCTAGAGAATGCCAGTGCCTCAGTGCCAGCAGGCCCTGCACAGCCACACTTCTGTGACTGCCAGGGAGAAGCCCCTTTTGCCCAGTGCCCAGCAGAATGGAACATCCCTTGCACAGTGTCTTACCCCGTCTGTGCTTGACCCAGTGTCCCCATGGTAGCCCCGGGGCTCAGCACCTGTTGCACATGCAGCATTGCCATGGCAGCAGCAGCAGTAGTCAGTAAGTCCCTTTGATGCTGAGCACAGTGCCCAGTAACCTCTCCCCAGAGCCCTCACCCACTGCTCACTGGGACATGTAGTCAGCCACAGGGGGTGGGGACCAGTCTATGCTCACCAAGGTGGTCCAGTCACGTGACCATAATTCGCAGCTACAACAACCAAAAAAAGCCAATAGTTGATAACGTCATTTCTCCTTCTATTGGTGCCGTCTGGTAGACAACCAGTATATTGGTGCATCCCTACTGTAGGTAGGGGTCTACTCAACTCAAGGAGGCAGTAAGATGATTTCATGGGGACATCACAGGGCTGGCTAGAAGCAGCACTTTATTTACAGGAACTTTTATATAAATAGCTACTATGCAAGGTTCTGGGGCCTAGCCTGATGTGACAGAGTAAGTCCTCCTAGAAACACCATGCCCAGGAAGTGTGACATTGGAGGAGATAGTCTTCCACACCAAGAAGTTCCTGATGTCACATTTCCTGGACACTCTGTTCTTGGGAAGGCTTAACATATGTCATACAGTCAGCCATGACTCTGAAAAAATCTTTTTCTTACACTCTGCCTTCTGAAAACATGGTGAGTATTCTATTTTGGGGCATGTGATATGTAAGAAAATATAGTATTGCATATGGCAGGAAGAAGAAGCTACTCAGAAAGGAAGAGTGCTAACTGCATGTTAGGATTTATCTGTGAAATTGTCTTTCCTCAGCAGAAACTCGTAGCTCCTGAGAGCAGCTATGCTTTTGAAGAAAACTCATTTTGGAGAAGTGAAGTCAGTGCACAGTATACAACCATGGTACTTTGACCTGAAGGCCAAAGAAAGGGTCACATTTTACCTGCCCCTCAATTATAAAATATTGGTTTATTTGATGTTATAATTTAATAGCCATGTTAAAGTTGTTCTACATTTACAAATGATAACTTTGTAAGTTTACAACTTTTTATTTTGATATGTGTATGGAAAATATTGAAGATCTTAATTAATAATAAAATTGAGAGAGAGAGTGGAGTTTATAGGAGTAGAAATGGTCGCATTTTGGATGGCTGCAGAGGGGCACCCAAATCTTTCTCTTATTAGGTTATAGCAGGAGTGTTAAAAGATAGTCTGTGAGCCAGATATGACTCATGGAGCCTTGTCATCCAGCCCTGGGTGCTGCCTGTGGGTCTCGGATTGGACCCACACCCTGCTTTGGGAAGGTCCTGGGAATGCTATTTGGTGTTCTTTGAGCCAATCTTGGGTGCATGCTGCCAGCTGTGCTCTGGGCCTCTCCTGATCTGGCCTGAGGACCAGTCTAGTGCTACTCATCTAGTCCATGGGAGCTCATTTTGACACTCCTGGGTTAAAGGAAGCTTAGCTATACCTTATTTTATTAATTCTCGATCAGAGTATTTCACATTTAAATAGAAATAAACATTTGAGATTGTAATATTCCAATAAAAGAAAATGTTCCTGTCTTAGGCAAATGAAAATGAGACCAGGAGAGGTCCTTATTGACTGTTTGGATTCTATTGAAGATACCAAAGGAAACAATGGAGATAGAGGTAAATATATACCCAATGAAATGTTATCATACTTAATGTTAAGTATGATTAGTGAACAAGATTTTATCCCACTCTCATTCAAGTTGATGTTAGCACTAATACTGAAACCTGCTAGAACATGAATGGATCTTGATTGCATGCTTATTAGTACAGGTGAGAATCATATCATCAGAAAGTGATTGTGTTTGAATTTCTATGATAGTTCTGTGCTTTTTGTTCAAAGAGAAGATGCAATATCTTACAGTTATTCTGTGAACTTTTATAGTGATTCACATCTGATGTTGTTACTGATCATAGGAAAGCAAGACATTAAAACCTGATATTGACAAGCGTTTGTAGTGTGTGCAGCCCCTTACTTAACCCATATCGTTGCCCATAGGCCAGTGAAGGCTGGGACCCCTTGTGAGTGCCATTAGTCTATGAGAAGCTGTTTCTTTCCCACTTCTGTAATTGTCCTGCAGAGGATCAAGGCTCAAAGGTTCTGTTCTCCAGCAGACAGCTCTGTTCCAGAGCACTTCTGTATTGGACCCATTTAAAAGTCACAGTCATGACTGCATCGTATCAGTCCTTCTATGGGATATTGAGGTAGATCAGGACTGTCCAACTGGCAGGCTGTGAGTGTAGAAGCCTGTGTGGTTTGTGACCCCTAGGCTCCAACTTGGCTGCTGCTCCCCCCTTCGCTCCAACTGCTTTAGCAGCAGCAGCCTCTATCCTCTTTAAAGATGAGGTGCTCCCTCCCCCTTTCCATCCCCATCCCAGGTTCCCTCTCTGTCCCTATTCCTCCACATTCCTTCCCTGCGCCAGAATGATGCAGCCTGTGGTGCTAGGGAAGCCTATGGTATGGAGTGCTGGTGCAGAGCAGTGGGGGAGTCTGCACCCAGGAAGCTGAAGTTGGGGTTGAGGCATCTGCACCCATGTGCCTGGTTCAGCGTGATTGTGGAAGTAACCACATGCCTGGTGTGACCAGGATGGGGGTGAGGGAGGTTGTGTCTGGAGCGTGGCTGTGTACCTGGTACAGCAGGGTATGCTGATTGCAGCAGGGACTAGAGAGTGTCCTTATTCTTGGCACAGCAGGAAGTTCCTAGGGGGTCCATGGTTTGTGCTACTGCAGCCCATATGGCATGTGGCCCAAAGAAATTTGACAGCCTTGAAACAGATGATTAATATGAGACAATGTCAAGCTAGAGGGGATGAAGTCATGTACTCTATCTGAAAGCAGATAGTATCTTTTTTTAACACTGAATTCTTATTTGAAATCATTAGATTTATTTTGTGAATCATATTTGCATACTTAACAGAGCTAACATTGCATGGTGGCACTCTGTGACATCCCTGAAAGGATCTCAGGGCACACTGCAGGTTGTCATGGTACCCTGATTAAGAATCACTGATCTAATCTATAAAAGCAAATTGTATTTTGGCATTCATTTGTAAGGGTCTTTTTGCTTTCTTTTCCAAAAGGGGGCAGAAAGGGAGGGGGGGCATTATTGTATATAAATGTTACATTTAGTAGAGCAGCTTCTAAATCTAGTATTGAATTTGAAAACATTCTTCATAATCTGAAGAAGTGTATGCATTTTATTTCCAGGCAGACTTCTAGTGACAAATTTACGAATTATTTGGCATTCATTGGCTTTACCTAGAGTCAACCTCTGTAAGTATTCCCTTTAGATAAATGTTGTGTTTTGCTATGTGGTAGACACCTTAATATCAATTATAATAACAGAGGTAATAAGTAACAAATACTACTTCACAGTCTGTAATCAGCTATTACTAACCTATGGAAAATCTATTTGTATTCACTATTGCTTTCCTTAGTATAAGAACTAATATACTGATTCTTAAAAATGCTGTCAATTTTTAATGAAGACATCTTAAAAAAAGGAAATCTGAAGGTAAACAGTAGACACTCCCATTCTTCTTGTGAAGTCTGTGTGGATTTTGGAGTTTTGCCTAGAAAGAACTGTTTTGTTTTACTGTACTATGCTTTGACTTACTGCTTTGAATTACTAAAAAACCTTTTTATTCCCACTTTTTTTTTTTCTTTTTTTATTCCCGCCCCCCCCCCCTCTTTTGGTCTTGTTTCAGAGTCCGTTCATCATATAAATAGGTCACTTGCTATCATGAACTCTGATTCAACAAGCGAGTTAATTGAGTTTTATTTTATTAACATGAGTTGTCTGTTGTAACATGTTTAAACTTAAGTACGCAGCTTAAGTAGTCTGCTGAAGGAGGGCCAGGTTGCACTTCTTCAGCAAACATTTGGTTTCCTGTCATCAGTGGAGATCCTAATGCTTACAGGCTATATGTTCCCCCCACCTCCCCACCCTTAGTCCTTGGAGTGGCGGGGGCAGCACAAGGGGGAACGGGTGGGACGCTGTGTGGGGGCTGAGGCCAACGCTACTAGCCAAGCTCCCTCACTGCCCCCTCCTGATGCAGGGGAGAGGGGAGCAGCAGGCCCAGGCTGATGCGGCAGCAGGGGGAAGGGGAGGAGCAGGCCTGAGGTGGGGAAAAGCCGGCCTGCGGCAGGGGGTGGGGAACAGCAGACCTGGGTCAATGAGATGGGAAGGTGGGGGATGGGAGGAGTGGGCCTGGCCCCAAAGTGACAACAGGGAGGGTGAGGGGGCATGCTGGGCCCACCTGGCTCAGAAACAGAGAGTGGGGAGAGTTATCTGGCCCAGCCCAGCCTGGCCTTGAAACAGCAGTGGGGAAGGTGGGCAGGGCAGGCCCTGTGCTGGCCCCACAATGGTGGGAGGGAGGGGGCACACTGGGCCCAACCTGGCCCCAAAGAAGGGGGTATGACGGGGAGCATGCCAGGCCCAGCCCAGCCCAGAAACATCAGTGTGGAGGTTGTGGGGGCCAGGCCTGGCCCCACAGCAGTGTGGGGGAAAGGGTGAGTAGGCCTGGCCCCAAAGGTGGGGGGGAGGGATGCAGGCCTCTGTCCCTGTCCACACCCCCTGCTCATCATTCTTGATGGGCAATTGACTAGTTTGTTATAACTGTCCAGGTATAGAATCTACTTATTGGAGGTCTTGAATTTTCCCTGCTGCAGCAATGGGAGAGGGATAAATAAATTGGCTGGGTTAATGTAGCCCCTGCAGCCCCTTCTGTCTAGCTCTGCTCTCCCTGAAGGAGCAAATTTGAAAACACTCACCTCGAAACAAACAAACCTGTCATAATTTGCATATAGGTAAATTACTATAGGTACCTACAGACTTGGTTCATCCAGACTTGATGCATTTTGCCTCTTTCGAAACTGCTGCAAGTTTTAGCACAGGTACCCCATAAAAACACTTTTAAGCAGCACTTTCTTACCTACTTATATACAATACAAACCATGCATGATATTAGTCCAAAGCCAACAGGCACATGATTCATTGGGCTGGGTCCCAGCAGAGTCCACAGCATTTTAAGCCATAGTAACCCTGTAGGTCCGCACTGTGTGGATGGACTCCAGATACTCCCCTCACCTAACAAAGAAACTACATGCTAATTAGCCCCCACTCAGGCTTGGAACTGGGTGTTCTTGTCATGAGTCTGGGGATCCTCCAAAAAATTTTATGCAGAAGAGGCAGAGGACAACCTGGTCTGGCTGTACCTCGTGGAGGGCGGGGTCACGCTAATCATACACACTAGCCTGAGAGAGGGGCCAACAGAGGGATTCTGGGTGAACTGTCTTGGGCCCTGTTTGGTGATGTTTGCTAGGCATTTAAGACTGGTGAAGAAATGGGAACTTTTGTAACTGGGAAAGAAAGGCACAGCTCAGCTGTGGGAGTAAAGAGGAAGATGAAATGTATTCAGTGTAGTGGCTTACCCTGTCATATGAATAAGAGTTGGTTCTGAGGGGGACTCCACACAGTGGACTCTATTATATTTCTTGCTTGGATGGGTTCTACTAACCTATCCTTGTTGTAGGTTACTCTCAGTATGTTTACTTAGTATGCGCCATGTGTTTTATAGTCATGTTCGGTGTTGGATAAATTTAATCGGCTTCGTAGCTGGTTTTCTTTGCTGAGCACCTGCTGCTTTTGGTGGCAGTTCAACAATAGACAGTGTATTTAATGAAGTTTTCTTGTATGCAAACGTAGGACAAGAAGCTTTCTTCCCCCCACCCCATGTTGATTATAGGAAAAAAAACTTTGTCTTGTATTTGAAAAATTATAGCATCTATATAAAATGTGGTTGATTATGGTCTTGTTTGTGTTCACATTTGCCCTTGCTAGAAGAGTGGAGTCTATTCGATAATTTTTTAGATATTTAAAAGGTCCCTTGCCTTATCTATTATACTAGAGTAATTTGACAAAAGCTTTTAATCGGTTCCTATTTCTGTGCAAGTTAGCTAATAGCTAATTTATTGCATACCAGACTTTGTACAGGTTTTATACAGTTGCACTGAATTTGTTCTTTAGGAGTGCTATTAATATGTGCAATAATGCCAAGAAAGACTACTTCATATAAAGATCACCTGCCATCATATTACCAATTACCTGCTACCATAGCCTAACTTTTGGGAGTGCAAAATCCTTTCCCAAATATGTTTCCCACTTATTTTGGTGGGGACCAAACTATTTTGGCAGATGTACCACTCCAGTTCCTTTCCCTTACCCAATCTAATGCTGTACTTTTTGATCCCCATCCTGTTTGCCACTGTGCTGTTTGTCTGCCAGTCTGCCATGTGCCCATGCTTCTTGTAGCACTCATGCTGCAGGTTGGCCACCCCTGGCATGTTTCATTTTTACAGCCCAGTATTGATGTTTAAAATTGTTTCAGATAACAGGGTAAGTATAATTTTTAAAGTTTTTGGTTATCAAAGTAAAAATGTATAGCAATAAACCTACTTTATGCAATCTTGAGTTGCATTACATATCCTATACTATGATACAACTTTGTCTTTCTTGGATAGTTTAAGTCAGGGATGTCATATATGCATCCTGCAGGCTGAATCTAGCCCAAGGAGCCACTGTCTATAGCCTCCGGGACTACTCATGTGACTGGGGTGTTGAGTGGCCTGCCACAGAATGGCAGTCAGTGGCAGTATAGCGAGTGAGGGCTGACAGCCCTGTTTTGCTGATTACCACTGTCATAGCTTTACCTCCCCAGCCACTGGTCTGCCACTACACGCCATCTGCTGGAGGGAGAGCTGGAGCTGTTGCTGCGAAAGAGAGCACACCTTAGCAGCAGTTGTGGCTCTGGTGCACAACTCCACCTGTCCGGGGCACACAGGTGCTAGAGCCAGCACTATGGGCTCTAGTCTGTAACCAAAGCTGCCACTGTCACCACAGGCTCTGCTCTGCAGCCAGAGCTGCCACCACTGTGACAACTTCCTTGTGTCCTGGTCTGAATCAGCTGCTGCCACAGCTGCTTCTCCACGCCCTGGTCTGGTTTTAGCCTTCAAAGAGGCCCAGAGCACAAGGTAACTTTGACATCCTGGCCCAGGGCACAAGATGAGTTTGAACCACAACTTAAACTTAAACCACAAATGTCATGATCTTCCTCCCTTTAAAGTTAATGGGAAATTTTTTCCTAATTTTAATGACTTTACTGAGACCCAGTATACCATAGAGCCTGATGCAGTCTTCTTCTGTTAAAATGTGATTTATTCTGAATTCCCTTAAAGTGGCATTAAAACTTTCTGAGAAAAATTGTTTTGAAAAGAGAACTTATAAACTGTTTCTTTTTTTTTCCGCCTTTTTTGTCTTTTCTCTTCACTCACATTCCCTGTTCCCCTACTCTGCTTTGCACCTCTGCTATCTTTCCTATCCATACAACAAAATTAATATAATGGGTGTAGACATTTTTTTTATTTAATAGTGAGGTTCTAAGTAGAGGTGCACCAATACATCAGTTGTATATCAGATAGACATCGATAACAGGAAAATTAACATTATCAACCATTGACTTTTTTTGGCCGATAGTGTCATTGATAAATGACGTGTATGCACACAGCCACAGCATGCATGTAGCCAGGAATGCAGACTGGCAGCTTGGAGAGTATCATCTGGCCAGTAAATCTATGGGGAAGAGGGGGCAGGGGGGCAGATTGAGGCCCCCACTGTGATGGAGGGAATAGGGCTGGGGCAAGTGCTACCCAGCCAGGCCAGCGAATGTGACTCTGGGAGCAGGATGGACCTGTGGGAGGCTCGTCTGGCGGTGCAGATCCCTGCCACTGTGCACACCCCCTGGCAAGGCATGGGGGGCATGTGCCGGTTCCCCTCTCCCCCCTGATTTGTGTACCGTGCAAGGGCAGACTGCCCACTGTGGCTTGGGGCCGGACTCTGCACCAGACTCTTCCCAGTGAAGGGGCTAGGCTGGGGCTGTGCTCAGAATGGGCAGCAATGATGCTGGGAGGGAGGGCTACAGAGTGAGCTACAGCAACCCCAAAATTCCCTGTAACCACCCCTCCCAGCGCCACCACTGCCCAGCCCCCTGCTAGGAAAAGGCTGGTGCAGCCCCTGACTGCAAGCTGCAACTGGCAGCCTGCCCTTGCCCTGCACACACAGGGGCACATGCCCCCTATGCCTGCCCTGGGGGTGCACACAGTGGCAGAGAACTGCACCCCCTTCCCACCCACCCTGCACCCCTCAAAGAAGCCACCTGTGGGTCCATCCCACTCCCAAGGTCACATTCACTGCCCTGGCTCGGCAGCCCTGACTGGGTAGCCCCTGCCCTAGCCCCACTCCCTCCCTCACTGTGGGGGCCTCAATTTGCAACCCCATGCTTTTTCCCTCTCCCCCACCCTTCGCCCCCCCCACAGACTTACCACCTGGATGCTTCTCTCCAAGCTGCCAGGCTACGTGCCTGCAAATTGGGTATTGGATCAGTATCAGCCGATATTGCTGATTAATAATCAATCATTAGTATCGGCCAAGAAAATCTTTATTGATGCACTCATAGTTCTGAGGCCTGGTGTGACCCTCATGAACAGTGTTCAACTAGCCCATAGGAATTTGTTTCTCACAATCAGCATCTAGAGCTCTGTTCTAAGAAACCATATTGTTTTGTGTTAGTTTTTTTCTGATAAAAAACTATGTTCAAATTGTGCTTTTTCCCTTTTCATTTTTAGCTGTTGGTTACAACTGCATAATAAATATAACTACAAGAACTGCTAACTCAGTAAGTTTCAAATATACTTTTAAAACTATTACAAGAAGCTGTAAAAATACCATATACATTTGCTGCATTGAATGTCAAAGTTAACTTTTACTCATAGAATAGTATTGACACTTTATTTTTTAAAACTGTTACAATGTATTTCATTTTGTAAGGCGTGCTTATTTAATGTCAGAACACTGGAAAATTAAGAGTGAAATCTTGGCCAGTAGAAATCAGTGTTAAATCTCTTGTTGATTACAATGGGATCAGAATTTAACTTTAAATTATTAGACTTATACTATTTTGGTTTAAATTCCATTTTGATTGTTGCTTCTATTTGGATTATTGATTCCATGTGTAGTTTATAATGAAGATGGTGTAATGTAATGTCAAAATATTAAATACCAAAAAATTTTTCTTGCAGAAATTACGAGGCCAGACTGAAGCTCTTTATATATTAACTAAATGTAACAATACACGATTTGAGTTCATATTCACCAATGTGGTTCCTGGGAGTCCCAGACTCTTCACTTCAGTCATTGCCGTACACAGGTAACACACTTAAATTTGTATGTGATGGTTTTAAAACTATGGTAGATTAAGTACATAAGCAGAATTTGAGATTACTATCACTGAAACTCCCTGACCTTACTCATCCACACTTAAATCGACAGAAATGTTCTAAATAGGCAAAGAATCCTTGGAGAAAATGAGGAAAAATTATTTGAGCTTCACTACATGAATAAACATCATAAAATGTGTATCATCCATATATGTAATGCCTGGCCAGGTAATTCATCATCCCTTCTGATTTGTTCAGAACTTGAACCCAAATTCATAGATTTGTAGATGTTAGCGTCGGAGGGGGCATCAGTAGATCATTGAGTCTGATCCCCTGCATTGGCAGGAAAGAGTGCTGGGTTTAGATGACCCCAGCTAGATGCTTATCTAATCTCCTCTTGAAGACCCCCAGGGTAGGGGAGAGCACCACCTTCCTTAGGAGCCCGTTCCAGATCTTGGCCACTCTAACTGTGAAGAAGTTTTTCCTAATGTTCAGTCTAAATCTGCTCTCTGCTAGCTTGTGGCCATTATTTCTTGTAACCCTCAGGGACGCCTTGGTGAATAAAACCTCACCAATTCCCTTTTGTGCCCCTGTGATGAACTTATAGGCAGACACAAGGTCGCCTCTCAACCTTCTCTTGCGGAGGCTGAAAAGGTCCAGGTTCTCTAGTCTGTCCTTGTAGGGCTTGGTCTGCAAGCCCTTAACAATACGAATGGCCCTTCTCTGGACCCTCTCCAGGTTATCCACATCCCTCTTGAAGTGCGGCACCCAGAATTGCATGCAGTACTCCAACTGTGGTCTGACCAGCGCCTGATAGAGGGGAAGTATCACCTCCTTGGATCTGTTCGTCATGCATCTGCTGATGAACGATAAAGTGCCGTTAGCTTTTCTGATGGCTTCGTCACACTACTGACTCATGTTCATCTTGGAGTCCACTAGGACTCCAAGATCCCCTTCCACTTCCATGCCACACAGCAGGTCATTCCCTAGGCAGCAGGTGTGCTGGACATTTTTCCTCCCTAGGTGCAGTACTTTGCATTTCTCCTTGTTGAATTGCATTTTGTTGTTTTCTGCCCACTTGTTCAACCTGTCCAGGTCTGCTTGTAGTTGTTCCCTGCCCTCCGGCGTGTCCACTTCTCCCCATAGCTTTGTGTCATCCACAAACTTGGACAGAGTACACTTCACTCCCTCGTCCAAGTTGCTGATGAAGACATTGAAGAGTACTGGTCCAAGGACCGAATCCTGTGGGACCCCGCTGCCCACACCCTCCCAGGTCGAAACTGACCCATCCACCACGACTCTCTGGGTGAGACCCTCTAGCCAATTCGCCACCCACCGGACTGTGTAGTCATCCAAATCACAGCCTCTTAACTTGTTCACCAGTATGGGGTGGGATACCGTATCGAAGACCTTCCTGAAGTCTAAGAATATGACATCCACCCCTCCTCTTGTGTCCAGGCATTTTGTAACCTGGTCATAAAAGGAGACTAGATTAGTCAGGTACAATCTGCCTGCTACGAACCCGTGCTGGTTTCCCCTCTACATAATTTTTCCTGCCGGGCTCTCTCAAATGTGATCCTTGATAATTTTTTTTCAAAGATTTTGACAAGGATGAAGGTGAGACTGACTGACTGGCCTATAGTTGCCCAGGTCCTCCTTCCTCCCCTTCTTGAAAATGGGGACCACATTGGCCCTTTTCCAGTTCTCTGGGACTTGGCCTGTGCGCCATGAGTGTTCAAATATTCCTGCCAGTGGCTCTGCAGTGATGTCAGCCAGTGCCTTCAGCACCCTCAGATGGAGCTCATCTGGGCCTGCCGACTTAAACGCATCCAGTTCTTCCAAGTGACTCTGCACCATCTCAGGGTCTACACCTGCTAGTCTGGCGCCTTGCTGCTGCCTCTCTACAGCCCTAGTGAGAGCCTTGTCGTACCCCTTGCTTAGGAAAGCTGAGGCAAAGAACTCGTTGAGGAGTCCCCCCTTATCCCCCCTGTCTGTCATCAGTTGTTTCTGCCCATTTAGCAGGGGTCCTGTTCCTCCCTGGGCCTTCCTTTTACTCCCTATATATCTAAAAAACAATTTTTTGTTATCCTTTACTTGGGATGCCATCCTCAGCTGCATGGTAACTTTGGCCTGTCTAACTGCCTCTCTACAAGCGTGAGCAGAAGAGGTATATTCATCTTTGGTGATCTCTCCCTGTTTCCACTTTTTATGTGCTCCCCTTTTGGCCCTTAGACTTCCCTGGATTTCTCTGGTCAGCCAAGGAAACCTCCTGGCCCCTTTTCCTCTTTTTCCTCGCATTGGGATCATCTCGTTTTGTGCCTGAAGGATTATTTCCTTAAGGCACAACCACCCTTCTTGGGCTCCTGTCACTTCAAAATTTGAATATTGGCTGGGTAAAGAGTATAAGATATAGCCTCTTCACCCCTTTCTCCCCTCATACAAATCTAAGGAATATATTATCTTGTAACTGAATATTATTGTCTCTTAAATGCTTCTTATAATTCAACTTCTTTTTTTGATGAGTCATCAAATAATTTGCTTAATTATGTTTGGTTTAAATAAAATTAGCTAGTTGATTTAGGTCACACAACATTGAGATTTTGAAATTTGTTTGAATTCAAAAGCTTAATTTCTATTAAGATTTTAAGTCTTTTGAATTCCAAATATGTAACTTCTCTTGGGGTAAAATCGGATATTAAACAATACTTTTAGTTGGAGTAATTTATAGTAGTAGTGAACCACCTTGTGTAAACCAGTGATGGAATCCTGGCCTTTCTGATAAAGGGGCAAAATTCCATTAACATCAGGAGGGCCAGGATTTCACACCTAAACAATAAATCATCTTAATATGAACGTGTCTAACAACATTAACCTTAATCTGTATCATGTACCTATTTACAGTTTTGGAATAGTGACTTGCATATATACACCTTACACACACACACACACACACACACACACACACACACACACACACACAATGTTTGTGCCTTGATCTGAGTGAAATTGAATGTTGCTCAGTGTCAGCATTGTATACTGTATTTTCTGATGCATAAGACGCATTTGTACCTAAAATCTCTGCTCCCTCAACATAAAATTATAGGAAAAGATTATTATATATTTTATTCATAGATTGTTAGATGCAGGGGTTGAAAGGGACCTCACAAGATCATCAGGTCCAGCCCCCCTGCACTTGGACAGAAAAGACTGCTGGGGTCAGATGACTCCAGCAAGGTTCACATCCAGTTGTTTTTTGATCTCCAGGGTAGGAGATTGTTCCAGACCCTGGACACTCAAACCATAAAGAAATTTTTCCTTATGTCCAATCTGAAGTAATCTTCTGGTAGTTTGTGTCCATTGTTCTTCGTTGTTTGTGTCCACTGTTCTTCGTCTTCCCCTGGGGTGCCTTGAACAGATGCATCAGGGCCTGGGACAGCATGTCCCTTATATAGTTATAGGCTGCTTCCAAGTCCTCTCTTCTCCAAGCTGAACAGCCCCAAGTCTTTCAGCCTCTCCTCGTATGACCTGGTCTCTAGGCCTCTCATCATGTGTGTGACCCTCCTTTGGACTCTCTCAAGCTTCTCCACATCCTTCTTGAAGTGGGGCGCCCAGAACTGAACACAGTACTCCAGCTGTGGCCTCACCAAAACCAAATAGAGCAGGAAGATGACATCCTTAGTTTTGCTTCAGATGCAATGGTAGATGCAAGCCAGTGTTTTATTTGCCTTGTCAGCTATGGCATCGCACTAGTAGCTCAAGTTCATTCTGTGGTCTGTCACCCCCAGGTCTCTTTCAGTTGTGGCGCAGGCAAGTGTAACACCTCCAACCCTGTAAATCTGTTGTGGATTATTTCTCCCCAGATGGAGCGCTTTATATTTTTGTGTGTTAAATGTCATTTAAATTTTGATCAACTTTTATTGCAGTGATTTCACTTATTTTTCATTATGTAGCTTTGTTGTGTGACAGTGGTCACCAATCATTGGATTTCGATCCACCAGTAGATCTTGGAGTTGATCCAAGGCTGGGGTGGGGGGCTGAGTGCCCACATGCATGCACATGCATGCCCCAGTCCAGCAGGTCAGTCCATGGGAGGGGAGGGGGCAGGGGCTAGATCAAGGCCTCCATGGTGAAGGACAGTGCCACAGAGGCAAGAGCAGGGGGGTAAGTTGTGTGGGGCCCAAGCCAGATGGGACTTACCTGCTGGGGAGGCGCATCCCAAAATTATTTCTTCTCCCTCTGCCTCTATCTACCCCCTTCCCTCCCCTCAGATTTAACTACTGGGTAGTGGTACATGGTAGATCTCAGGTTGCTTTTAAATGCCAAAGGTATTCGCCTACTTAAAAAGCTTGGCGACCACTGTTGTATGAGATGCACCTTAATTTTAGGGGGAGAAAGCATCTCATAACTGAAAAATATGGTATATGTGAACATGGGTTGTACTTTTAAGCCTGAGAAGACAGAACTGTAAGGTGAAGAAAAATAGAGGATGCATAGTTAAGGTGCAAAGACCAAAAACAGTCTAGCTAAAATATAATTTAAACAACTAGCTTTGTGTTTTTAAAGAAAAATGAAATACAATTATTTTATTCAATGAAGCCTCATGAATATTGCTCTTTTTGTATAATATGGTTAAGTGACATGGTAAACATGGACTGTTTCACTGTTTACTGCTAACGTGAACTATGACAAACATTGAAATGGTCAGCTTTATGCCTACATGTTTCTTATTTGTAGAGCTTATGAGACTTCTAAAATGTACCGTGATCTTAAGCTAAGAAGTGCATTGATTCAAAACAAGCAACTGAGATTATTACCTCAAGAACAAGTATATGACAAAATCAATGGAGTCTGGAATTTATCTAGTGATCAGGTATAGTTAAAACAGGAGTATATACAATTTTACTAAAATTATGGTTTGTTTTTTTTATCTTTCCTAGCAACTGTACTATTATAGTTCTCTAACCTCACAGGAATTATCTTTTGGTTCAGTTCATCAACTGGTTACATGAGAAGTTGATCCGTATCTATGCCATTCAGTACAACAGAGTACTTTTCCTAGCAACCTGTAGTGGACATGACACATGCTGGGAGATATTTTCAGCTCACGTACAAGGAATTAGATACACAGCTTGTCTTAACAAGAAGTATTTGTGTGCCCAATTCTCTGCGTATCACCCTAAAAGTTACCTTGTTTCTTTTAAAATGCAGGGCTGCCTGTTCATACAGCCTACTTATAATATTGCCTGCATGTTGTATTTTAATTGCCGACAACTGAAAGCATTATAATGTAAGAATAGTTTTTGAAAGGTGAGAAAAGTAGTTGCAAGTGACCTAAAGAAGAACATATTCCCCAGTGCACTTTTTATTTGTATTTGTTTGGGCTGGTAACAAAAATGAATGAAATGTGTTCCTCCCTATTCAATTTTTAGTCCAAAATGTATGAGAGATCCATGTTGACAAGTAAAAGATTTTTTTTTTTTTTGTTTATGTGCCTTTGCTATATATCTCCACAATTGCCTAAGCTTAACTTGCATGCCATTGTACTTGTACAATTTACCAATTTGGAACTGCGCAGTGAAGAACACTTGGAATCTTCATGTACTGCCTGTAGGTTTGCTGTGCTGTAGTTTGATCCAGCTATGCTGCAGTAATAAGAACTCCCCAGGGAGCTCACCACTTAAGGATGTGTCATTTAGAAGTGTAGAAGTCAGTGTTAGTATTATTGAATTAAATGGGGACTTGGATTCCATTACAATCTAAGTCATGGATATGAATTATGTTTGGTGATAGTTCCAACTCTTCAAATGAATTTTACATATCTATTCTATTACAGGGAAATCTGGGGACATTTTTTATTACTAACGTGAGAATAGTTTGGCATGCAAATATGAATGACAGCTTTAATGTCAGTATACCGTATCTGCAAATTGTAAGTATCTTCATGTCTCAATCCTGTTGAACCTTACATACTTTATATAGCCCAAATTCTAACCTTCAGTTGACACACAAGTTGCATTAATGTGAGCAGGAGTTGCATTCCCTTATTTGAGGAAGGAATTCAATCTCTATTAATAGAAACTATAGAATATATTTACCTGCCCAGATTCTTGGCAAAAACCCCAGGCTTTCTGGATCAGGGGACAGAACATGGTCAGTGATCTGCATTCCTGATTTCAACAATGCTTAATGTGCTGCACTGATCTGAGACGTATGCTGTGCGGGATGGTTATTGCCAGGCATTAAAGACAGATAAACACAATTGGTATTATTTAGAAGTATTTCTTAATTTTTTTACTTTTTTCATTTACAATCAGCGTTCAATAAAAATTAGAGATTCAAAGTTTGGCTTGGCACTGGTCTTGGAAAGCTCTCAGCAGGTAAGAAAATTTAACAGCATTCTTTAGCTCCTGACATTTTTATGTATGCAATTGTATAATGTAGCATACTACTTTTTGAACTATTAAAATATCATTTTGTTTTACCTTGAATCAAGTACTCTAGCGGCGACATAAGTTGTCAGTATCATGGTAAAGATGGAGAGAGTCCAGCAGAAGGGCAACAAAAATTATTAGGGGGCCTCGGGCACATGATTTCTGAGGAGAGGTTGAGGGAACTGGGGTTATTTAGTTTGCAGGGCTTATTTAGTCTGCAGAAGAGAAGACTGAGTGGGGACTTGATAGCAGCCTTCAGCTACCTGAAGGGTGGTTCCAAAGAGGATGGAGCTAGACTGTTCTTAGTGGTAACAGATGACAGAACAAGAAGAAATGGTCTCGAGTTGCAGCAAGGAAGGTTTAGGTTGGATATTAGGAAAAACTCTCACTAGAGTTCACTCTGGTGGTGAAGCACTGGAATGGGTTACCTACAGAGGTGATAAAGTCTTCATCCTTAGAGGTTTTTAAGGCCTGACTCTAGTTTCATAGTTTGTTAGGGGCTGGAAGGGACCTAACAGGTCATTGGGTCTAGCCACTTGGGCAGGAAAGACCGCTGGGATCAGACGACCCCAGCAAGATGGGTGTCAAGACACCTCTTGAAGATCGCCAGGGTGAGTGACTGTACCACCTCTGGAGAAAGCCTGTTCCAAACCCACAGCACTTGACTTGTAAAGAAGTTTTTCATTATGTCGAGCCTGAAGCGACCTTCAATCAGCTTGTGTCCATTATTTCTTGTCCTTCCCCAGGGGCCTTGGTGCAATGATGCTCCCCCAAGCCCTGATGTATGCCTCTGATATACTTGTAGGCTCCCACCAAGTCCCCTCTGAGTCTTTTCTTCTCCAGGCTGAACAGCCCCAAGTCTTTCAGCCTCTTCTCATATGACCTGGTCTCTAGGCCTCTAATCATATGCATGGCTCTCCTTTGGACTCTCTCGAGCTTCTCCATATCCTTCTTGAAGAGCAGTGCCCACAACTGGATGCAGTACTCCAGTTGCAGTGTCACGAAGTCTGAGTAGAGCGGGAAGATAACATCCTTGACAAAGCCCTGGATGAAATGATCTAATTGGGACTGGTCCTGCTTTGAGCAGGGGGTTGGACTAGATGAGCTCCTGAGAACCTTTCCAACCCTAATTTCCTATGATTCTAAGGTACAGCTGTTACTGAGGTCTCTCTCCAAATACAAATAAGCTATCGTGTTAGCATGGCCTTTTTTTTAAAGTGTTTTTTTACAGAAGACCTCTAGCTTGAGTCGTAATTGATTACTGTTACTAAAGAGCAGTTGAAACAAGACCATATTCTTAAAAAGAAAAACTTTTTAGTCTACTAATCTTTTAAGAGGGTAGTTAATTTTCTGCTCTTTGCTATTTCTGCTATTTGACCATGTTCAGAAAAATACTTTTACATCTACTCTCTTGATTTATTAGGGCCAAAATGATATGTAGTAATTAATGGATTTATGTAGCCATTTGAAATGATGAAATGTTCTATAAAAATCCAAATTATAAGTATTAACACAATGTTGTCTAGAGGAAAGTATTTGTGTATTGTAAATAAGTATCTTTTATATGGTAAAAAAGCAATTCATCTGAGTATTTTTCTGTTCTTCTAGAGTGGAGGTTACGTACTTGGTTTTAAAATAGACCCCGTGGAGAAACTACAGGAAGCAGTAAAAGAAATAAATACACTGCACAGAGTTTACTCAGCTAACCCTATATTTGGAGTGGATTATGAAATGGAAGAAAAGGTAGTCTGTCCATTCAGCTTAAGAGGCTACATGCAGCAGTATACTAACTGTACAAAAATTAATTAAACACATAATATATAAAAACATTTACTTCACTGTCTTAATTGACAGCCCCAGCCTCTTGAAGACCTGACAGTGGAACAGGTTCAGGATGATGTGGAAATAGAATCTGATGAACAGACAGATGCTTTTGTGGTAAGCTTCTCCAGAAAAAAATGTTGTTTGATTCTTTAAATATAAATTTCTTACAGAATTTGTTTTTCTATTAAAGGTAATAGGACGCATAGAAGGACAGAATCTAAGATTATGTTGCATTCTTTCCTAGGCACACTACAACTTTCTTTAGGAAGAGCTATCTTGAAGGAAGTAGCTGAAGTAGCAGTCACATGAAAGTTGCAATACCACTTAAGGTCTATCAGGGTCTGAATGTTTGTAGTACAATTAAATTATACAGTATATTAAAATATTTCTTCTTTGGGGCAGTCTGATATGACAGTAGAATGTTTAGAAAGTATTTGCCCCAGTAAGATTTTAGAAAAAGGTGGTAAATGCTGTGCATGAGTTTCAATTCAAGTAAATGAATAGCATCAACTTTCTTTCATATTTTTAAGAACTGTGTGAACTCAAGATCAGGGTCTATACACCAAAAATATGAGAAAATATTCCAGAGGACATATGGGTGGCCTGGAGATCCCTGCAAATGTATGGGTTAATTATAAATATAACTTATAGGGACTGTTCACTACCATGAGTGACAGGTGCTGGTCAACAAACCTGTCTCCCTTTGGGAAGCCCCAATTACTTTGGGTAGAGCAGTGCCTAAGGATGGGGTAGTGGAACCCCCTGGGTGAAGGAAATATGCCCAGAAAATTGGATGAACCAGAATTCTTTTGTTCAGTGGCACCCACACTACTAGGACTCCTCCCATCCAGAAAAGGCACAGTCCTGGACAAAATAAGCCAGGTGCTTCCCTCAACTTGGAGTGATGTTCCAGCTAGACACTGCAGCAGGCATGTACCAATCATCTTGACTTTCGTCTTGCCGTTGGCGTCCTGTGGCCCCTGCTGAGAGAGAAGGTGGAGGGCCCATGGCTACCCCTTCCTTCTTTGTTCTGCCTAGGCGTAAGCATCAAAGGTCTGTGCTCACCAGTCACTTGTCCTGGTGGGCAAGGACTCAGGCATTTGATAGCTTAGATGTCCAAGTAGCCCTATTTAGGGGTGGCCTATTTGCCCCAGTCTGGGGAAGGCCCTAGAAAAGATGGGCTAAAAAAAAGTTTCCTTCCAACTTCTGTTTACCTGGCTCTAAACTAATCATTGTTTGTTGGAATGTTCACATTATGATAACTGGACTTGAACAGAAAGACCACAAACTTCAGAAAACAGCCATAATTGATAGAGAACTACATCAATTGGGTGTCAACATTGCAGCTCTCATTTGGACAAGAAACTGGATCATTAGATGAAGTAAACTACCACTTTTCCTGGTCTGGGAAACCTGACAATGTGCCAAGGCAAACTTAACTCATGTCTGGAATAACAAGCTGATAGATGGACACATTTGTGTTAAGGGTTATCACCTTGTGTCCTCAGTTACCCTCTTTTATGACTGAAAGCTGGGTCACATACTCCAAGCAGGAGCAGAGATTGAACAGCTTCCATCTTTGCTGTCTCAGAATAATCATCAGAGTCACTTGGGATCAATGGATCACCAACAACAAGATCTTTGAGAGGACTGGTCCAAGATATGCAAACTATGCCAGACCCTCACAGGCTTTGCTAGCTGGGACACATGCAGCACATGCCTCAAGATCATCTGCCAAAGACTGTTCTCTACAGCCAATTCAAGAACCACCTGCAACACAGGAAGGCCCAAACTCCAATACAATTACAAGGTAAAGCAAGGTCTCAAGAAATTTAGCATTCCCACTGACAACTGGGAAAACCCTGCCCACAGCCACTCAGCCTGGAGAAATCAGGTCAAAGCTGGCACAATCACTGTGGAGAGCCACCTGAGAGCCCAGACTAAGGCCCATAGGTGAGCCAGGAAATAGAATGTGCTTCAACTTTCAGCTGAGAAGTAGACCTGTAGGAAGTCTTGCCGCTCATGCATTAAGCTGTTCTCCCACACCACTGCCAAACACCACTGACTGACTGACTTTATCTCATCTCCTTTCATCTGTCAAGGTGTTGGATAGCCACAGGGACTGCTTACAGGCATGAAAAAACCCCCAGCACTTTATTTTCAGCTCAGCATGTCCCCACTTTGAGCGTAGCACATGCCCAGAGGAGACATCATGTTAGCTTAACCCAGCCTGCTCAATGTCTGTATAGATCAGGTGCTTCAGCAGGTCTTTTTGGCACTTTTATCTAATAGCTGTTTGTCAGGATGGGGGCTTGCTAAATGTTTCTTACAAAAGCTGCTAAAATATAAATCATCACAAATGACCTTTGGTGAAACTGCAATGTTACCAATAAAGCTATTATCTTTTTTACCCTTTTTCATATGTAACTACCCTGCACATATAGTAGGAAGGAACTGTATGTTATCAGCACTGTCTCCACTTTTAACATTGTCTATTCATAAAATAATATTTCTTTCAAATGTTGTGACAAACTTCATTAGGACATATAAATAACAAGAAAGTTTTGTTACAAATAAGATAGTGGAAAAAGTATGGATATAGATTATTTCCTGTTAATATTAGTCAGCTATTCCCTGGTTCAAGCTTTGCATCATTGATTTCAATAGAGAGTGAATATCTGGTCATATTAATAAAATGAAAATAAAAGATTTTTCTAAATGCACTGGTATATCCAAAAGAAATACTGTTTTCTACAGAAGGTATTTTGTTTAAAAATAAAATGCGTTTTAAATTGGAGGGTTTTTAATAGAACTGAGAAACCTGCATTTTCTGATTATAGCTAAATGGCTAAGATGTTGTTTAAAAGCCATTATAAATCCTTTTTGGAGTTTTGTTACACTCTTCCTCTCTTTCTATAGGCTTACTTTGCTGATGGTAACAAGGTAAGAACAGTTTCCTAGTACTATAAATTGAATATTGTTTCAATATTGTTGTATTTCTGTATTGTATGTATTTTTAGACATTAAATATACTTAACTTTTTTGTTGGTCTTCCTCTTGCTCTTTTCTATCTGTCTCACTTCAAAAAACAAAAAAACAAAACAAAACCCAGCAACAAGATCGGGAACCTGTATTTTCAGAAGAATTGGGACTTGCAATAGAAAAATTGAAGGATGGTTTCACTCTGCAAGGACTCTGGGAAGTAATGGGTTGATTTCAATAAGCATTGAAAACATGTATTAGTCATTATGTTCCAGCAGATCTTTATCATATCATTGAAACTATTTTAGTAACATCAAATGTATCAAAGAGAGGGAACAGTAACTATACTATGCAGTCAGAGTTGTTGTTTTTTTTTAAAGGAACAGTAGAAACAGATTATATGTTTGTAATATAATTGTATTTATTGTTTTGTTTTCATTTGTGCAGTTTTTGTTTCATTGAAATTATTCACTTGTTTATACAAAATAAATGTACTCATCCATAATATGCGCATCCAAATAATATTTCCATAGGCTCTTTCATCATACATTCTTAATGTTAGTTAAGAGAATAATAAGTGAGAGGTTTTATTACTGAGTGTAAAGTACTGTATTTAGATGGAATAGTTGCATCGTTTTCATAGTATACTGATAACATTTTGACAAAATACTGTATTATTGCAGGTATCTGTTAGCTTTCATATCATAAAACTTAATAGAGTATGTACCAGATGTCATGCCTGGTACATGTTCTTATCTAAATATTCCAAGACAGGGTTTGCTCATTCGTTTTTTGTCAGAATTCTGGTATGTTTATTGTCTTTTGGTTTTAAGCAGGATAATCTGGAAAGAATCATGTACTACATTGCTTTTGCATCTGACACATCAGACATTTAAACTGTTATGTATTCCATGCAGAGAAATGAGTCATTTATTGTTTAAAAGGGAGATGCAGCTGCTATGTTTTCTAGTGAGATAAGACCTTACGTACTATTTTCTAAAAATGGAAAAAGTCAAATGAGCTATCCTTTCAGCTGTTGTTTTAGCAGCTGACTGCACCAGTGACTTAACTGTGGTATGGAAAGGAAGAAAAGCCTGTTAAATATTGTAAAAATATTCCTAAGTAATATTGAATTTATTTATTTTTAAAGATTTTAATAAGTTTTAAAAACATTCTGTCAAGCAGCGAACACTGAATTGTAAAGTAATATGCAAACTTGTATCATACCTTTGGTGTTAATTAGTGTTTTGCCATTAATTTCTATGACAAGGTCACAATCCCTTTGACATATAAGTTGTTCAACTTCTATGTAACTAGGTTTAATAAAGACCTAAGCAGTCCTTGTTTTAATTTTGAATTTTTTTTTTTACTTGGGTGTATAATCATGATGTGATTACTCATTTGTGTGCAATTTCTAAACTCACTTCTAAACTTATTTTAACTATTCACAGAGTTTATTTGGTTAATACGGACAAATACCTCTCTCTCAATTTTTAGTTTGGTAATAATTGTTATTTATTAGGGAACTTCTGTGTAGTGGAATTTTCTTTAATTTTCTTTTGTACCTACTATGTTCATTTTAGTTTAACAGAATATATATACCTTTACTAATACCGATTTCCAAATTTTCCTTAAATGAAACTTAAATAATATGGGGGAGAGTATAGTGTATTCATTATTATTTATGCAATTTAACTTGGTGAGTTTGCATTTAATATAATAACAGTTAATTTTTAGTTTGCAAACAAATGACATAAAATTAAAATCCAGTGTGAAACTAGAATATTTTATTCCAGATCTAGAGATTTTTTTTCCTCTGATGCTGGGGCATATTAAACCTAACAAAAAGGTAACCAATGCAAAGTTTTTATTTATTTATTTATTTATTTTTGGGTTGGGGGTCAGGGTCATGTCTCTGATTCATGCTTCAGTAAAATTCAGTTTAATGAGCAATGTGTCCAATGAGCAATGTGTCCTGACTTTCTGGAAGTCTCTCTACAATGTCTTGCTATGAATCCACTATGAATAGTTATCCAGCTGCCAACTTTAGCCATTGCTCATAATACTTCTATTTCAAAGGATATATTTGACTCCTGGTTCATATCTGTTTCATTAAGGGCTGGATTCTGCCACCCTTATTCATGTTAAGTAATCCCTTACTTTGCAGGTAGTCTGAATGAGTCTATGTAATGATAGCAAAATGAAGCCCTGGTGACTAAAAGCAACAGTTGTTTCTTTCAGTCTGACAGCTGCAAGCACAACTTTTCTCTTTACACGGACCATTCTAAATTCCAGCTTGTAAGTGTATGTACCTATATTTAGCTGGCAGGATTAAATTGCAGAGGCTTCAGGCTGGGGAAAGCACGTTGATCTGCCTTTTTTTACAGACAGACCTTGGTGCCGACAACAGCTAACATTTTCAGTGCCTCCCCCCAACCCAAGTTACTCACAAAATGGATTCCCAAAGGGAACTCACTGAAGAACTTAGACTTTATCAATCCACCCTTCTTCAGGATGGCCTCAAGGAACTCTTTGAAGAGAAAAAGTTTGTAGATTGCTCCCTAAAAGCTGGTAACAAAAGCCTACCTTGCCACAGATTGATTCTGTCAGCTTGTAGTCCTTATTTCCGTGAGTATTTCTTATCTGAGCAAAGTGAAGATAAGAAGGAGGTCGTTCTAGATGATGTTGATCCCAACATTTTGGACATGATCATCAAGTATCTTTATTCTGCAAGTATTGACCTCAATGATTCTAATGTGCAAGATATTTTTGCTTTGGCCAGCCGTTTTCAAATCCCTTCTGTATTCACTGTGTGTGTCTCTTATCTTCAGAAGAGACTGGCTGTTGGTAACTGTCTTGCCATCCTTCGATTAGGTCTCCTCCTTGACTGCCCAAGACTTGCTTTCTCTGCTCGTGATTATGTGTCAGACCACTTTGTGCAGATTTGCAAAGAAGAAGATTTCATGCAGCTTGCCCCCCATGAACTTATATCAGTTATTTCACCTGACAGCTTAAATGTCGAAAAAGAGGAAGTAGTGTTTGAAGCAGTAATGGAGTGGGTCCGAACAGACAAGGAGAACAGAGTAAAGAACCTGGGAGAAGTTTTTGACTGCATTCGTTTCCGTCTTATGTCAGAAAAATACTTCAAAGAGCATGTTGAGAAGGATGATATTATCAAAAGCAACTCAGATCTTCACAAAAAACTCAAGGTTATTAAGGATGCCTTTGCTGGAAAATTGCCTGAACCTGCCAAAATCTCAGAAAAATCAGGGAAAGGGGAAGTAAATGGTGATGTAGGGGATGAAGACTTACTCCCTGGGTACCTAAATGACATTCCTAGGCATGGCATGTTTGTGAAAGACCTAATTCTTCTAGTCAATGATACAGCTGCAGTGGCTTATGATCCCCTGGAGAATGAGTGTTACCTGGCAGCCCTGGCAGAACAGATTCCCAGAAATCATTCCAGCATAGTCACCAAACAGAATCAGGTCTGTGTTGTTGGAGGCCTTTATGTGGATGACGAGAACAAGGATCAGCCTTTCCAGTCATACTTCTTCCAGGTATGAATCTCTTAATCATTGGGCTAAGGGCACTACACAGAAATTACTGAAGGATATTTTGATATAGGATAGTTGGGCTTTTTTTTAATCTGTTCTCATGATTTTTCTTATAAAAGTTTTTATGAGCCGTTTTAAGTATTGCCTGTCAGACTTGTTCATGATAGCATTGCCTGCTGATGACGAAATGACAACCTTACTTTCAACTGGTTTGGCCGCTAATATCAGCCGTAACAGCCTGTTTTTTGTCTGTTCAAACCAAAGCTTTTGTGAAAACATAAAAATGGCTATGTAGGGTATACTCCTAAAAGATACTACTTACTCCCAGCTATTCCTACAGAAGCTTGCGGGAATTGCATGTTCTTTGTACCTTTCAGTATCCTTTGATGAGAACTCAGAAAAAATAGTTAATGTGTTTTTTTATCTACTAAATATTTTGTTGTTCAGGGCCAGGTGTTTAGTGTCATTTGGATGGCTAAAAATACAGATAGGCACCTAGTAGAATGTCCAAAGGTGCCTGTGCACCCAGCTACCATAGATGTCAATCACAGTTGGGCATACAGGCATTTGCAAAAGCCCTTATATGTGCCCACGTGCACCCAGGCACCTAAATAGGTTTAAAAATCTGCCTCTTAGTGTCCTAACAAATTAAATGTTTTCTTTTGTTTAAGATTCATACCATATATTAGGGTAGCTGATTTGTAAAGTTTTAAAACTTGTGTAGTTTTGATATCTGCCATGTTATCCCAAATACTGTTGTTGGTCTATGGTGAATGCCTATGTACTTAAATCCATATACATATAGTTAACATTGGCTTACTCTAAATTGCAGTGATACCACTATGATCAGATTAGCAAAAAAAATCCTTCTGTAGGAATACTTACTTTCTGTCGTGGTGTTTTTGGATGGGTAATTTCACATTTTTTCTGTTGGCATTACAACTATTTCATGATAGGTATAATATGCTATGGGTTAAATCCTAAAAAATACAAGACTAGATTTCTTTTCTGTACTCCACACAGACAGGTAATAATCAATGATAGAATTTTAATGTTCTTGGCAGGTTTTTAAAATAATGATTTATTGTAGACATTTCATAAATGGATAAACTATAGATTGGCCTGGTATTTAGATGTATTTAGTAAAATAAACATGGTATAAATATGCTATCAGAAGACTGCTATCAGTTTGCTAGAGAGTGATTATATTAGCACAGTTTTAATTTTCTTATGTAGTTCTAAAGTAATAATAAATAAAGTTCAAAACTTGCTACAAAAATCTAGTTGTGACTGGTTTCAGGAATTAATTTATTATAGAATTAGGTAACACATTATCAAGCTAGAATTCTTTTAGGGGTAGTCTTTTGATATACTTACACTGAGATTGATCAATGTAATACGTCTTTCCCTGATCCATGCCCTAAATCATTTCCTGCTCCCCATTAACCTATCAACTACTAACACATTTCTCCTTTTCTACCCTACCAGCTAGATAGCTGTTTCTTTCTTACTGTTAATGGGGTAGCTGCACTCCCACTCTTCCTAAGTTCTTTTTCACACTTCCATCTGACTGTCCTTAACACTTCATTTAGTGCTTGACAACTTGGGACAAATTGACTATCTATCAAGAAAAATGTGCTTACTCATGTATTACTTCAGAAAAGTGAGAGAGTAGATATTCCCTACATCTGCCTCAGAGCTGATTCCCTGCGTACGCTCTGATCTATGATATGATATGCAGGATCCAAGGACATTTCTGTCTTCAATTCAAGATCACCCTGGGCTGGCCATAGCTATGGTGGTAATCTGTGTCCATGAACTCAAGTCCTACTGCAGCAGTAACATTTTTTGACCAACAAAGGTGAATTAGTAAATTCTAGAGACAGAGTTTTATGTGAGCTGAAACTGGATGTGGATTATGGAACTTCCTAGAGATGACAGTGCATTAGTCAGACCTAAATGCATAACTTTCTGTAGTTCTATTTTGATGCTTCTCAAGAGTCTTCACACAAAGACAGTACATCTGTCCATACAAACAACCTATAAACTAGTCGAGCAATCCCTGTATTGATTAAAAGAGAAGGGATATGGATCCAGGAAAAGGTCTCTAATCTCAGGTCCATCCTGTGTATAGTGGAAATGTACTCGTGGAGCTTTAATAAATCTTGAAAGCTGCACACCTTCCTCCTTTTATTTGTATTACTCCTAATGCAGCCAGTCTGTGCAAGTGGGTCATATGCATAAATCCATATGTCTTGGACAGTAGCCAATCTCTTTCCTTTGTCCTACATATTTCAGTTCAGCTGAGGAAAAATATCATTTAGCCCCTCAAAGCTACCAGTTGTTCATTCGTCCAAAAACTGTCTTCTGGTGCATGGTGCGGTTCACCAATAGAGGGGGAACTTTAAAGAAAACAAAATGAAGATTAAGGGCTGAAAACCAAACACAAAAAAGCAATAAAGAAAAAAAAAAAGATGAGTGGGAATGAAAGGAGGGGAAGAGATGGTGGCAATTATATAGAGTCCTTAGTTCCTGAGGGATTCAAAGGAGATGTAGCCACACATCACATCAGATGAACTAATGGGAAGACATTTACAACAAATATGTTGGGGAGGTTGATAAACCTGAAGCATCTAAATTTGAGGTTTTAAAGCTGCTTTTAGTGCGTGGGTTCTTGATCATCTTTCCTAACACTTCCTACTCTGTCTGATCTTGCAGCTGGATAGCGTTGCTGGTGAATGGGTCGGACTTCCTCCACTGCCTTCAGCCAGGTGTCTCTTTGGACTGGGAGAGGCAGATGGCAAAATCTATGTAATTGCAGGCAAGGACCTTCAAACAGAGGAATCTCTAGATTCAGTATTGTGCTATGACCCTGTGTATGTTGACATTTGTTCACTAAGGAAGTCTAAATGCTTTTGTTAATTGGAATTGTCTTAATGCTATGATCTTCTAAATCCAGGGCAATAAAATGGAATGAAGTCAAAAAACTTCCAATCAAAGTATATGGCCATGCTACAGTCTCAAACCATGGGATAATATATTGTCTCGGAGGAAAGACTGAGGACAAGTGAGTTTCAAATGTAAATTTGTAGTATTAATTTGTTGGGTTTTTTCATAGACTTCATGTTTTCATACTCGGAAAACAAATAGCACATTATTTGTATCTTTGTAGATTTAAGGTTACAAAGATCTGGTGTGTGGAGTCACATAATTGTATACAACAAAAACCCCATGATTTTAAACCTCTTTTTAGACTGTTATTCCAGCCAATTGGGTTAATCAGCTGGCTTTTATGTTTCTATGTCAGATTCTTACTTGGGTCATACACACACACCTCAATATTTGTCACTGGGTTCCTGGACCAGCTGCAACTGGAAGACTACAAACAGCTATTGCCTCCCTGCCTTGGCCCCAGCTGTCTCCTGGCCCTGGGCTCTAGGAAGACAGGAGGTGCTGGCACTGTGCCTGTTGGGGCCGAGGCCATGGGCAGCATGGGGCTGGGGTAGGGCCCACAGGCAAAAGGGGGCTGGGGCTGGAGCCTAGCTGTGGGCAGCGCAGGGCTGGGCCCCACTACAGCTGGGCTGTCACCAGCGCCAGGATGAGGCCAGTGGCAGCACTAGGCTGAGGCTGGGGCCACACAGGGCTGGGGCGGGCACCAGCTATGGTGCTGCCAGCTGGGGTTGGGCCTGCACAGGGCTGGGGCCCGCTGGCAGCATGTGGCCGGGGCCATTGGCAGTGCTGAGAAGGGGCCAGGACCCACATGGCCCACATGGGCCCTGGCCCCATCCCCACATTGCCGACAGCCCCGGCCCAGCAATAGGACTGTGCTGGGGCTGGCGGTGGTGGTGAGGGCTGGGGCCAGGCCCACTGGCACCACAGCTGGGGCCGGGGCCTGGGCCTGGGCTCGGCCTGGTGCAGTCCTAGCTGGTCTGAGCCTGCTCAGGCCCTGGTCCTATCCCAGCACTGCCAACTACCCCAGCGGCCAGCTGGGGCCACACTGGGCCAGGTCCCAGCCGTGGCTGTGATACCAGCTGCTGGCAGGCCCAGCCCTCATCGCTGCCTCCAGCCCCAGCACAGTGCTGCTGCCGGGCCAGGGCAGTAGGCAGCACTGTGATGGGGCCAGGGCCTGCGCAGGCCCCAGACCAGACCAGCAGTGTCACTGGGCTGGGGCTGGCGGCTGCAGTGGTGCCAGCTGGGGCCAGGCTCAGGCAGGGCTGGGACCTGCCGGCAGTGGTGGGGGTTGGGGCTGGATCCGGGACCATCAGGATGCTGATAGCTCCTGGCCTGGGGGCAGCACTGGGCCGGAGCTGGGGTCAGTGGTGTTGCCAGGCTGGGTCTGGGGCCCAAGGGGCTCTTACCTGGATGGGATCCCGGGCAGCCGCGTGCTGCTCCATCTGGGCACGGCTCTTCCTGCCCCATGGGAAGCAGTCTGCGTGCCAAGCAAAAGCATGCAGCATGCCACGGGTTGCCAACCCCTGCCTTAGATCAACCTGGCTACACCCAAAAACCCAGCAACACTGAAAGTTAAACGCCTACTATGGGTGGGTGACACCGGCCACACATGGAGCAGCGGCAGTACAGGGTGGTGAGTGGTGGCACGTGTGAGCTTTCCCCTGACTTGTGTCCATCCAGCTGACCTGAGATTCCAGTTAATAGCAAAGCCATTTAGTAAAATGCTGGATAACAGGGCTTTTTCTTTACTTTGCTTCTGTCCCAAGTCTAACAGGTTAAAAATGAGACCATGTTGAGTGACGGATAATAATTAGCATTATTTAGAACAAGGCAGACACTCATCAAGCCATATGAATAGTTTAATGAATTTTTGCTGTAGATATTGAAAGAAATGGACAGAAGTCCTTAAGCTGCCCTATATAACACACACACAAACACACAGCAGGAAAATCCAATCAGGAATATCTAGTTAATATTATCCATATCAGGAAAAAAATCTGAGACCATCTTTCTTACTCTTGGTGAATGCCCATTTGCCAGTACTGCAAAGACACTGTAGTGAACCACACTGTTATTGAGCACACATTACACACAAAATCCACTTAAACATGGTATCACTTTAAGAAGATTATGCAGCGTGTTTGCCAGAAATGCTCACCCTTTTGTCTTTCTCCCCACAGAAAGTGTACTAACAGAACATTTATATACAACTCCAAGAAGGGAGATTGGAGAGATCTGGCCCCCATGAAAATGGCTCGCTCAATGTTTGGTGTGGCTATCCATAAAGGGAAAATTGTGATTGCAGGAGGTGTTACTGAAGAAGGTCTTACAGCCTCTGTTGAAGCTTTCGACCTTGCCACTAATAAGTGAGTATATTATCAAAGATGCTTAAAAGCAAATTATTATTTTTTTTAATTATGATTTGGTACTGGAGAAAGCAGTGTAGCAGCCAACAGGTCAAAATGCAGATGTTATACTTCTCTCTTACCTTTATTCATTAATGTTGCTTCAACAGAATGTGGTTGAAAAATGCACTTTCATTTTCGGAGCCTATTTAAAAAAATGTAATGAGAAAAGATGAGGCACAACTACATTTAAATTTCATGACACAGGAGATCTTTGGGATGGAGTGTGTAGCCTGGTCTTAATAGACAGGCATTTTGTGCATGTACACTAGTCATACTGGGCACTTGTACACGTGATGGGTTTAGTTTTCATGGTATTATTCTGTGCCCCCTAAATTGAAATAGTGGATTTTTAATTGAAACCCACCATTTCAACTTAGGGGCTTCTGTCACTGTTCCAGCAAGACAACCAGAGGGCAAGCTGCTGGCGGGCCAAGCAGCCCTGGAGCTGCAGGGGGCCCCAGTCCTTCCCTCCATGGTGGTGATACCCTCCAGGGCTGCCCGGGCAAGCTGCTAGCAGGCCAGGTGCTGCCCCAGCTTGGAGGCAGCACCCAGCCAGATCCAACTCTTCCCTGAGCCCACTGAGGCTTCCAGCACCCCATGCACTGTCCCTGCTGCCTTTCTGCTATCTGGGAACATCCAGAAAAGGCTCTGGGGCAGCATGGAGAGGCAGCAGGAGGGTGGCTGGGTGTGCTGGCAGCCTGAGAAGGTGATGAGAATTGTGTATGGGGTGATGAAAGCCCCAGTGGGCATGGAGAAGAGTTGGATCCTGCTGGGTGCTGCCTCTGAGCTGAGACAGCACCAGCCCCCTAGCAGCCCACCGGGCAACCCTGGGAGACACTGCTGCAGTAGAGAGAGGGATCAGAGCAGCCCCCTTCAGGAATGGTGGGCAAGTTCTGCAAAAAAAAAAAAAAAAAAGGATCGGGTCCCTCACCGCTTGTGCCTTCACTAGGTGCCCATGGCTGTCAGGCACCTGCTGAAGGGAGAAATGGCAATGGGCCTGATCCTTTTTTTGGCAGAGCCTACCTGTCTTTCCTGTGGCCAGGGGGCCAGCTGTCGGATTAAATGCTGCAATGTTACAAATAACAATTTTGCAGACTAAATTACATGGGAATGTGGTTTAGTTTGTAATGTTGCAAACTCATTTTAAACCCTCAAATCTCACACGCAGGCAGTGTGTGGTGCTATTAAGCCACACAAGGAAATTTTTATCATGTGTACGTGGTAATGATCGTCATGTGTACAAGCACCCCCTGACATTAGTTTTGATAAATGGAGAAGCAAAATGTTAGCGCTGATGTGCCTTGGACTTTGAATTATTTTTCTCCTTCTTTCTAATCAAGAATAGTGTTCCTTTGTCTTGGGTGTGAAAACCTTGAACAGCCTCAGCACCCATTTGTTTACTGTAGCTGTCAGCTTCTATAGCTCATCTTCTATAATAATTTAATTCATAATATCCCTTAACTGGTTATGTCTGACTGGTTATGTTTCTACTACTATTTAGGTGGGAACTTATGCCTGAGTTTCCTCAGGAGAGAAGTTCTATCAGTTTAGTCACCTTGAGTGGATCCCTTTATGCTATTGGTGGTTTTGCTATGGTTCAACTTGAATCTAATGAATTTGCACCCAGTGAAGTCACCGACATATGGAAGTAAGTTCTGTTTTGATCTCACTTTCTGTTTGGAAAGCACTACCTTGCCTTGCACTAGAAAGTAAATCACATTGATATTACTATTACTTTCAGAAATTAATTATTGTACAGGTTTTAGTCTTTGTTTTTATATTGAGTTTGCATAGAATCCGGTGAACAACATCAATCACTTACTTCATTACATCACACAGATAAATGCGAGACTTAGGTGAATACTTCTACCTACTAATGAATACGTCTCAGGAATCAGTAAGGGTACATAGAAAAGTAGGATATAATATTTCTTGGCAGATTCAGCCTGATTTTAAAGTTAAATACAAACTAACAAATTCCATTGCATCATGTTCTCATGCAGAATGCTCTGAAAGAGTCCGATACATTAATGTTATCATTATTATTGTTTTCATCCACGTTAATAGGCAGATGAATAGTAATACAGGATGTTGGTTGTGTCCACACTTTTTAAGAGAGTGTCAGGTACATACTTATAGCTACCCTGAAAAAGTCCACTTTATCTGCGACTCCCCTCGTTTTAAAGTAAATTTAAGTGTTGGAATTAGTCAGTGGGAAGGTTGAAAAGTTTCCTGAAAGCATGTGTAAAGAAGAATTTGAAAAAAAAAAAAAAAAAAAGGGAGTGGGAAAGAGAATGAGGAGCAAGGTGATATTCTAATATCTGTTCTGAAGGACAGCAGTCTCCTTATGTGGCACAGTTTAGCATAAAAGCTACCCAAGAGCCTTTTGAAACTGGTGGGTTATAGGTGTGCACAATAAGGATTTTTGGAGCCAATACCGATTTTATTAATGAGCTCTATCAGTCAATACCAATCCAATTGCTGATATACAGCCCAGCAGCTTGGAGAGCAGCATCCAGCTAGTAGGTCTGCTGGGGGAGGGAAGGAGCAGGGGGCAGGAAGGAAAGGGGCATGGGGGGGCAGATCAAGGCCCCCATAGAGAGGGAGGCAGTGGGGAAGGAGCATGGGTGTGCAGGGCAGGCTGCAGGATGCCTGGAAAGTGTGGGTGGGGACTGGCTTCCACTGCTGTGCACAACCCCGGGGAGGCATGGGGGGCGTATGCCCCCTAGATCTGTGTAGGGCAAGGTTGGACTGCTGCTGCAGGCTGGGGCCGGGGCCAGGAGTGGTACCAGGCTCTTCCCAGCTCAGGGGTTAAGCCGGGACTGTGGTCAGGGTGGGCAATGGCAGTGCTAGGAAGGGGTGCTGTGGGAGGGCTACGGCAAGTTCTGGGGTGGTTGCAGCCTCCTCCCTCCCCCCCCGGTAGCTCCTCCTGCCAGCACCACCACCATCCACCCTGAGCGCAGCCCCGGCCCAACTCCCCCACCGGGAAGAGCCCAGTGCCACACCCAACCCTCAGCAGCAGCCTGCCCTCACCCTATGCACAGATCCAGAGGGCACATGCTCCTCATGCTTCCTCTAGGGGATGCACAGTGATGGGAGCTGCTCCTGCCACACCACCCAGATGAACCACTCTTGGCTCCATCCCGTGCCTCACCCTGGCTGGGTAGCACTTACCTCTGCCCAACCCCACTCCCTCCCTCACTGCAGGAGTCCACCCCCACGGTACCCCTTCCCTCCACTCTTTCTCTTCCCATCAACTGAATTACCAGCTGGATGCTGCTCTCCAAGCTGCCAGGTTGGCCGTGTGCATGCTGTGACTACGTTCATGCATGCAGCGTTTAGCAGCAACATTATCAGCCATGTCAGCCAAAAAAGAGCCAATTGCCAGTAATGTCAATTTTCCTTTTATCAGCACTGATACACTGTGGACTTATCAGTGCACCTCTAGTGGGTTATATTCCTTTCCTTGTGGGTACTGGAGGAGAAGCTCAAGTCCAGAAATCTAAAGTTAAAAACATACATGTGTGTATTGACTGTGTTTTATTAACTGCAGATATGATGATGAGAAGAAAGAATGGAGTGGCATATTGAAAGAGATTCGTTATGCCTCCGGAGCTTCCTGTCTTTCAACACGGTTAAATCTATTCAAGCTGTCAAAGCTATAAACAAAAAGGCCGAGAAACTAACTGTGGTGAGAAAAAGTCTCTTTTCCCTATTTATTATTTTTATAAAAACCCAAATTGTACAGGAATTCATAACTAAGTCATTATAAATTAAAAGGTTACCTTAAAGATTCTACAAGCTTAGTTGGTTAATAACCAAAACTAGAATATCATTACATTTTTAAATCCAGTTTCTGAGCAACATGGAATGGAATCTTTTGAATAACTAAGCTACTGAAGGAAGGTTCATTCCTTCAACATGTGGAATTCCTGTTGAAGTTAAACAGTGTCTTCACATAGGGCTTATACATTTGAGTACTTAGTCTCAAAATAACTTTTAAGAATTTCTTCCTAAAAATTAATTACTTTCTAGATTGGTTAAACTACACTTGATTTTGGCAAATGGGTTGTAGAATCTTATTTTATACTTCAATGGTATCTATAACATAGTCACCCTTCAGCCAGATCTATAAAAGATTTTTCTAGTGGACACTGACATGGAACAGGCCTGTAGATGAAAAATGGCAAGCATTAGCCTATCAGCTAATGCTAATACTAATGGTTCTGCCAACAATGGGGAAAAACAGAAAATGTACAAAGTTAATAGCCCTACAAACTTGCCCTTGTAAAACCCTGGTATGCCTCCTTCACCCCCCCCCCAATTTTTTTTTTTTTTTTTGTAAAGCAAATACTTAATGCTTTATTTTAAAGATTCGAGACCAGTAACCCATGCCTCATTAGCTATCATCAAATTCTTCTGACACTGGGAACACTCTTCAGTAAGGAAATTGATTTTACTTGAAGGCTATTAAATAGTAACATTTTTAAACTATAAAAAATAATTTTGTGTGAGGTTTTTTTTGTTGTTTATTATTATGACTTGGTAATCAGCCAAGTCAATAGTACTCGGATGTCAAAGGAAAGAGGCATTTCTTGGGAGTTGTGCTATAGAACTTAAGACCCTAAACTATTAATAGATATCTTCTATTGTGAATGGAGGTCTGAGTAGAAAAGCGGGGATTTTGGTGGACAGTGTTAAACTTTTCTTTTTTTCCTTTCTACACCTAGCTACTCTGTTTAATACAAATGATCCCATACATACACGTGAGTTGTACCATATTGATTGAGCGTGTTAAAGCAGTATATTCCTGAAACTATTTTCTGCCTTCACTGCTTCTTGCTTTACATATCGTAACTGTGCTTCCAACCTAGAGGAATGGGTTGAGAAGGTGGATGACTTTTCTAATGATAAAAAGTCAAATGCCTTCCACACCTCTGCAGAAAGGCCAGGGCTTAGCCACTGTATATGCCTTTGTCAGCACCGCTCTTAAGAGTTCCCTTTTATTTCTTTCAGAGACCTGTGGAAAGCAGCAAGAGTTGTGAGCACCAGCAAGAGTCTGCTGTTCAACAGTTCCCACAGGCTGAGTGTGACAAGCAAGGCTATTTAGAGATAGACAGAGCTAATTTTATATGCATTATTGAAACCACTAGGAGCCAGAAATGAAAATGTATCAAAGGCCTTGATTTATTGTATATTCTATTTCTATAATAATTATATAATACAGGTTTAATAATAAAGTCTTTGGCCAAAATGTAATCTAGCATTCATATATTCTTAAAGCACTGACAGCACCTCTAAGAATACCACTTGAAAGGATTTCCCATTGAATGAATTGGAGGAATCCACAATTGTAATAAAATCATATTTACAGTCAACACATCAGGAAGTTTAGAAAGAAACTCATGTCTACACACGACAGTATGTCACCAATGCACTACAGCACCATAGCGTTCACGAGCAAAACGTGCAACTCCACAGCTATGTCACTGTAGTAACATGCTCTCTGGTTATAGTGTGTCGCTATGGCAACAGTGCCTAAAAATGACCATGTGCCCCACACACAGTGCAGTTATTGACTGTTACTGCACTGTATTTTAGTACAGGCAGTCCTCAACTTACAACATTTTGCGGTTGCAACGTATATAAATTGACATCCTGTTTCAACTTTATGACATTAGTTTCAACTTTACAACATTTGAGCTGATGCAACGCCATGCCAGTGAACAAGTCTGCTGCATCACTTATCTCCCTGGAGAACATCTGTCCAAAATTCCTTGGACTCTTTCTTTAAGAAAGCAGACAAGACTCCAGAAGAACCTGCAGCCAAGACTCCTGAGAAGATTCCAGCCAAGAACCTTTCAAAAAGTCCAGCCAAGAGCCCTTCAAGAAGTCCAGCAAACTCCCCTCAAAGAAGTCCTTCCAAATCAATATAATCACTATTTATAATATAAATACATTAATGTAGCTATATTACTCACCTATACTTGATCGAGTACAAAATTCTGGGGTATCAGGCCTTGGTTCAGGAACCAATCCCTCATTTATAACATTGTTTCTTATGAGAAAATTGGTTCCGAGTTGCAACGTTTCGACTTCAGACGTGGTTTTCAGGAACCAGTTGTGGCTCAAGCCCGAGGACTGCCTGTACTTCCAAAAGGAAGTTTGGCACAGTAACAATACCACAGCAGCATGCACAGACGCACCCCATATGATTGTACAACAATGATGAACAATTATCTACAGCTTTACCTGTTCTGCTGGCGTTTGGTCACTTTTTTTATCCACACAGTCCATGGATGGGTGCCTACCAATTCTCTGTATGCAGCCTAACCCTGGGCTGCCCTTGTTGTGCTTGCATGGGGCTGAGCCCTGCTCATTCCCACAGGGGCAGCATTCCCACCTTTGCATGCAGGACAGCCCTGACCCCAGCTCCACAGGTAGGGAAGTGGCAGCAGGTGGTGGCAGGGGTGGGGAATGGAGGCAGCAGTGGGCAGGTGGGCAAAGGGAGGGAATAAAAAGGGAGGAAAGTGACAAGGAAAGGACAGCAGTGGGGGGGTAGGGGCAGGGGCGGGGGAAGTGGTGGCAGTGGCGAACAAGTGGGTGAGGGGAGGAAAGAGGAGTTGTGGACAGGTGGAAAGTAGGGAAGTGGCAGGGGAAGGATGGTAGTAGTAGTGCCACGGGAAGGGTGGGGGAAGAGTGGTGGTGGCAGCGGTGGGTGAGTAGGCGGGGTGGGGAGTTGTGGCAGTGGGTGGGAGCAAAGTGGCAACTGAGCAGAAGCGTGGAGCCTGTGCTGGTGCTGAGCCAAGGCTGGGGTCAGCAGGGACCCAAGGCAGGGTGGCAGGAGCACAGATCCTGGGCCAGCAGGGGCGCTGGGGTCTGCCTGGCTTTATTGCATCAGTCTCGCATGCAGTTCCCAGCTTTTTCACCTGAGCCGTTCACCTCTGGGGAAGCCTCACATGATGGAGCCATCAGCTTAGCCCTGCTCACTGCTCTACGCAGGTCATAGGAAGCAACAGGGAGCTCTACACTGTTGAGCCAGGCTGGCTTTGCTCCTCTCCCTGCTGCTGTGGCTGAGCCCCATGATCTGCATTGGTAGCTTCATCATGTGGGGCTCTTGCCAGTGGCACAAGGCTCAGGCATGTGAGCCCTGTGTGATGGAGCTGGTGAACCAGCTATGTGCACTTCTGGGGCTCACTGGCACTATGCACCACTGGGGGGCTCTGCCTCCTGCTGCCACACAATCCATAGATGCTTCTCCAGCAAATCCCAAGTTATTCTCCCATTGTATTCGGCCTTGCTGAAGCTGCAGCTGGAGTACTGCATCCAATTCTGGGCTCCACAATTTAAAAAGGATGTGGAGAAGCTTGAGAGAGACCAGTGGAGAGCCATGTGCATGATCACAGGGCAGGAAAGCAGGCCTTATGAAGAGAGGCTGAGAGCCATGGGACTCTTCAGCCTGGAAAAGCACAGGGTCAGGGGGGACCTGGTGGCTGCCTATAAGTATATAAGGAGTGTACATCAGGATCTAGGGGAACGCCTGTTCACCAGAGCAACCCATGGGATGACAAGGTCAAATGGTCACAAACTCCTCCAAGACTGTTTCAGGCTGGACATAAGGAAGAACTTCTTTACTGTCCCCAGTAAAGGCCTGGAACAGACTGATGCTGGAGGTGATTCAAGCATGTACTTTGAACACCTTCAAGAGACATTTGGATGCTTATCTTGCTGGGATCCTCTGACCCCAGCTGACTTTCTGCCCCTGGGGCGGGGGGCAGGAGTCTTCGATCTTCTGAGGTCCCTTCCAGCCCTAATGTCTATGAATTAAGAAACTCCAGAGCAATTCTGAAAAGAAACAAAATATTTACTTACAAATACTCTTGTATGTTTTATTACTTGGTGTTTTAATCACAGTGCGAATGCTTGTCACCAGGTTACCATTAGACCGGGGGGGGGGCAAAGTCCAGCCCACAGGCCAGATCAGGCCCATGGCAGATTCTATTTCCCAGCAGTCCCTGCCCACACTGCTATTGCCAGTTTCCATGGAGACCCCAGGAGTGGCAGCCCCGTGACAGCTCAGAGCTAGGGTTTCCATGGAGACTGGGCCCTGCAGTGCTGACAGGGCGCACATCTGGGTAGGAAGCTGCTCCAGGGCTGGGATTCTGCGGCAGTTACAGTGTGATCCGGAGCCATGGCAGAGCTGCAACCCACTGCCTGCACACCTCAGGCAGGGGCGTGCAGGCATCAGGTTGTGATTCTACCCTGGCTCCGGACCACACTGTCACCACTGCAAGATCCCAGCCCCAGGCCCCAAAGCAGCTCCCCACCCAGCTGCGTGCCCTGCCAGTGTTGCTGGGGCCAGTCTCTGTGGCAACCCTGGCCTCATGCTGTCATGGTGCTGCTGCTACTGGAGTCTCCATGGAAAGTGGCTGCAGTGGCGTGGACAGAGGCTGCTGGGAAATAGAGCCCAACTGCTGGCTGGATCTGCCATTTTGCCCCCACCCCTGCATTAAACTAACTTAACTACCATATTTACGTGAGTATAAAATGACCCTGATTATAAGACAACCCCACAATAATTATTCTATGTATGGAAAATGTATAAATTGGACAAATTCAAGACAAACTTTCAATAATCACATTATATACCTGGAAAATGATATCAAACTCCCACTGCTACAGCAAGGAAAATAAATCTGGGAGTTTAGGTAGCCTCCTTGCCTTCTGCCTCCTCCCAATTCTTTCCCCTATAGCCCTTTCTCCCCCTCCTTACTGTCAGACCTTGCTCTCCCTGAGCCATGGAAATGAAGAATAAATTTAAAAAAACTGACCTTGAAATATATATAGCTATAGCAATTTGCATATAGTATTCAGAGACTTAATTCACTCAGAAATTATGCATTTTTACGTTTTTTGAAATGGTGGCAAGTTTTAGTATTGGTATACCATAAGCACACTTGTAAGTAGCACTTTAGCACCTACTCAGAGAGAGTACAAAATATGCATGATATTAGTCCAAAGCCAAAAGACTCATGAATTAACATTTCAGGCTAAGTCCCAGCAGAGTCAGAGCTGACAGCATTTCAAGCTATAGTGCCCTTACAACCATGAACGATGTGTGCCTCCTGAGGCCAGGGGAGGCACGGCAACCACCCACAGGTGGCAGCGGTCATGGCAGCAGCAAGCAGGGACCACCTGCAGGTGGCTGCAACAATGTCAGCAGCAGGGGAGGGGGGATGGTGAGTGGTAGGCAGTGAGCGAGGGCTGCCCACAGCTACTGGCAGCCATGTTGGTGGTGAGCAGAGGTGGTGACAACCTGTTGAAGCTGACAGGCTGCCGCCAAAGCCGCTATCTCAGAAGGGGCATGGGCCCCCCCGTGCTCCCCCATGCACTGCCTATGCTCACAGCTCAGCACTACTCAGTATGTGTGTAAATACATACCCCCAGAAAGGATCCATGTGCTACTCAGCCCCCACTCATGGCTGGAAATGGATGTTGTTATCAGACCGGAACCAGATGAAGTTTAGGACTTCCAAGAATAAGGTGCTCCATCTGGGGGCAAACAACCCTCAACATACCTACAGGCTCAGTGGTGACAGCTTGACTTGTACCATGGCCAAAAGGGACCTAGGAATAATGATTGACCATCACATGAATATGAGCCATTAGTGCGAGACAGTGGTCAGCAGGGCACATAACACACTGACATGCATCAACTGATGCATCTTATCTAAAACTAAGGAAGTGATACTCCCTCTGTACTCAGAACTGGTGAGACCACATTTGGAGGACTGCATCCAGTTCTGGGCACCGCATCTTCAATAAGAACATGGAAAAACTTGAGAGGGTCCAAAAAAGAGCCACCCATATGATCAAGAACTTGCAAGGCAAGCCATATGAGGAAAGACTGAAGGACCTGGGCCTCTTTAGCCTAAAGAAGAGAAGGTTGAGAGGGGACTTGATAGCGCTACCACTAGATCAGAGAGGTGCATCAGGAGCTCGGTGGACAACTGTTCACTAGGGTACCCCAGGAAAGATCAGGACCAATGGATACAAACTCCTGGAAGGCTGCTTCAGGCTTAATACCAGGAAGAACTCCTTCACAGTCCGGGTGTTCAGACTGTGGAATAAACTTTCACTAGAGGTGGTGCAGTCACCTACCCTGGAGGCTTCAGAGAAGATTGGACAGTCACCTCACTGGGGTCACTGGTCCCCAGTTGTCTTCCTGCCTAGAGCAGGGAGGCTGGACCCAATGATCTGCAAAGTCCCTTCCAGCCTCTAATGATCTATGAATCTATGAGTCCTGGGATCCTCCAAAAATTGATTCGCAGATAAGGCGAAGGACAACGTGGTCCATCTCCACCTCATGGAGGTCAGAGCCACATTTATCTTATGCAACAGGCTGAGAGAGGGGCCAACAGAGGGATTCTGGGTGAACTGTTTGGGACCCCATTTGGTGGTGTTTGACATTTAAAGCTGGTGAAGAAACAGAAGTCATTACAAATGGGAAAGCAAAGCACAGCTCAGCTGTGGGAGGAAGTTGAAATGTATTCAGTGTAGTGGCTCACCATGACTTGAAATGGAGTCGGTGCTGAGAGAGACTGCACTCATGGATGCCATCATAGTTTTTATTCAGACGGATTGCATTAATCCATTCTTGTGGTAGTTTTGGTTTTGGACTGCTATAGGTTTCCCTAAAGGCTCTAGCTTGAATACTTACTTGCCAAGAGAAACACCATGTATCTGGGTCTATGAGGGCAGTTGTCCTTAAGTGTTCCCTGGGACAACTGTTCTTCTGGTGTAGTTTACTACCTGACGTGGTGTTGGGACTTAAACCCACTTCATGGAAATGGGAGGCTCCTCCCTAGCTTGCTTCTGTGGCCATATGGATGAGGGCAGGCAAAACTTGGGTGCATCTGAACACCAAGCCTCCGGGCTTGGGCCTGCGTGCAGGATGCCTGCCAAAAGATATTGGAAATATCTGAAGCCCCTGGTAGGGGTGGAGGATGTTTTCCATTTGTAGGGCCATTTATGGCTCTGGACTGACTCATGGATTTGGACTTGATTTGGCTGATTTGGCTTGGAACATGAAACATTTTTTTTAAAAAAAGGTTTTCATTAAAAACATGATGGTAGTGATTGATGCCCAATGCCCAGCTAGTAATGATCTGCAGGAGATCTAAACTGAATAATTGAGGTGGAAGACAGAATAAGTGGAAGCCAAACCAACGAACTGGATGGATCTTCCAGACTGCTGGAGCAGCTCATCTGCAAACACAGCCTGATGGATGCAAGCAAAGGTGCCAAAGGGCCAGGGGGAAGTTCACCTGGGTGGACCCCTAGAAGTAGTATAAATCATGCATAGACTCCATCCTCCTCCCAAAAGGGTGGATGGCAGCTAATGCTAAATCCATGCAGGTGTGCTTCTCGGCCCACTGCCTCCTGACAGTGAAAGCAGAAATAGGAGGGCAACCCAAGAGAGGCAAGGGCATGTGGAAACTGAATGTGACCATTCTGGATGACAAGAAGATACAGCAGGAGATCAGACACTGCACAGAATAGAAAACTCTCCAACCCAGATACTGGAACCACAAGGAGTGGTGGGTCAGTGTGAAAGAGAGAATGAAGGACTTCTTCCAAAAGGCTGGAAGGAGACAAGTTTGGATCCAGAGACAGCAACTCAAGTGCCTAAACCACAAGTGGCAGAACCTATACAAGCAGATGGCTTTCGATTGGTACATGAGGGAGGCCGTGTAGGAGATGAAGACCCTGGTACAGGGATCAGGCCAGTAATAAGATCTTCCTGACCCAGGCCTCTTGTGTGGAGAAGGGAGAGGAGTGGTCTGCTTATTTTAGCAAGATAAAGGAAACCAAGAAGGAAGTGATGACCAGCTTGGTAGATGGAGCAAGGGTGGAGCATCAGTCAAACAAGGGGGTGCTGGAGACAGCAGTGGCATTCTATCGGGATCTCTACAGTACATAACCAGAGGAGCTAGAGGTCATGAAGGACTACCTCCAGAAGCTTACAGGGGTCTTTGAGGAGGATGAGGGACAGAGGCAGAGGAGTGGAGGCTGGACACAATCAACATGATGCTCCACAGCTTCCAGAATGATAAGACTTCTAGGGCAGGCAGCTTTCCCAAAGCATTCTACATTGCTTTCTGGGACCAGGTGGGTCTGCAGCTGCTAGAAGTATAAAGAACACCTGCAGTACGGCCACCAGGTAGCAGGGATGGAGGTGGGTCTTATAACTCTTCTTTACAAGAAGGGGGAGAGGTGGAACCTGAGAAACTGGCTCCCTATAATGCTCCTGAACCTTGACTACAAACTAATGGCCAAAAAGTCTTGGTTGCATGCTTTTCGTCTGTTATAGGTGCAGCAATCCATGAGGACCAGGTGCTGAACCTTGATTTAGAGAAGGCATACAACCAGGTATCCAATTAGTTCTTACTGGAGACACTAAACAAGTTGGGAATCCCTGCAGCCTTTGTCACCTGGATAAAGACACTGTACACCAAAGAGAGACTCAGAGTACTGGTAAATGGGTCCCTGGCAGCCCCAACTGTGGTGAAGTCGGACATCAAGCAGGGCTGCCCACTCTCCCTGAATCGTGTTTATCTGCATAATGGAAACACTAGCATAGCAGCTCAGGCAGAACCCTGAGATCAGAGGCATGAAGGTCCCTGGGAGTGTAACAGGGAAGAGACATCCTGGACTACATGGATGACCTCAATATCATATGCAGGGACAAGGGTTTGATTGAAAGAGCATTACAACACACTCAAGTATACAGAGCAGCAGCAGGGGTCAAGCTCAACGTGAGCAAAAGCATCTGCTTAATTCTGGGCGAGCTCAGAGATCTGTCAGCCGTGGGGTTTTCCAACCCCCACAAGGGGGTAAAGAGCCTCAGGATGGTGTTGGCAATTACACTTCCTGCCAATGGGGTGGGGGGAGAGAAGGGGGGAAGGCAGTGGCACTTATGAAGGCTGTGCTACTACCAGTGCTTCTATACACCACCCTAGTCTTCCCTTCCTCACAGCAAGTCATTCCCAGAATCCAAAGATCCATGTGCATTTTCTTCTGGAACTCCACATGGAGGAAAGGGGTGAGGACCACACTGTACAAGGTGAAATGGTCCAGGAGCAGAGGAATGCCAGATATACTGTTCCCCTGGGCCAAGTATATGAGCCAGATTTGCAAACTGGCAACAAGGGCAGAATCCAAAACAGCCAGCTTTGTAAAGTATTTTGCAGGGCAAGATAGGTAAAGTATAGTGGTCCCCCTGAGACTGGCCATCCCCAAAGCTACCACCAGCTTCTGCAGGTGGTTACCACCCCCTCCCTCACCACCAACATGACAGCCAGCATCTGCAGGCAGTCCCCACTTGCCGCCTGCCACTCACCACTCCTCCACCCTGACACTGCTGCCAGCTGCTGCAGGTGGTCCCTGCTTGCAACTGCCACCACTGCCACCACTGGCTGCAGGCAGTCCCTGCTTACCGCTGCTGGCTGCCACTCATGGTCCCCCCTTTTATCTCCTGCTTCAGGTATGTCCTATGAAAAGACCAGGAACTTGCTCATAAACAGGAACAGAGAACTTGCAGTCAAGGACTGTATTAAAATGGGACTGAGTGAAATGTACTGGTACTACAGGAAGACAGAAGAAGATGATGGAAAAGATGGCACACCTCATATGGAAGAGAGGGGACTGGCACAGACTTTTCAGAGTTGAGCCCTCCAAAGAGAATAAGGATGACAATACTGAAGTTGGCAATGATGACAATAACAAATATGACAAAGAGTGAAAAGACTGGACAAACAGGAGAAGGACTTATGATGAGGTGGAGGGAGGGGACTGAGGCAGTCTTTTACACAACTATGATGTTTTCAAGGAGATGGTGATGAGTGCGCAGGCACAAGGTGAAAACTTTGTAATGAAACTAACATAGCGTGTTTTTGTAAAAGTGTGTTTTTCCTCTGCCAAATGAACCACAGTGGTCACAAGACAGATTGTTAGAGGTACAGTTTATATATATACCAGAGAGTGCTCCTTCCTTCCTTTTTGGCGTTGATGAGGCCACAACTGGAGTCCTGCGTCCAGTTCTGTGCACTGCACTTCAAGAAGAATGTGGATAAGCTTGGGAGGGTACAAAGAAGGGCTACCTGTATGATTAGGAACCTGGAGCATAGACCCTACAAAGGAGACACTCCAGGAACTGGGCCTGTTCAGTCTGAGTAAGAGAAAGCTGAGAGGTGACTTGATACCTGCCTACAAGTACATCAAGGGTAAGCATCAAGATCTAGCAGAGCAACTCTTCAGAAAGGCACCTCAAGAGAGGATGAGGACCAATGGGCATAAGCTAATAGATGGTAAATTCAAGATGGACAGTAGAAAGAACTTTTTTTCTGTAAGGGTCACCAGAATCTGGAACAAACTCACAGAAGAGGTGGTGCAGTCGCTATCTTTGGAGGTGTTCAAGATGAGGTTGGACTAGCACATTACTGGGCTCAGATGAGCTCAACAACTTCCTTCCCATGGTAGGGGACCAGACTTGATGATCTGGCATGTCCCTTCCGGTCCTTCAATTGTATAATTCTTTTTTTTTTTTTTGAAAAAAAAAATGGTAGACTTCTGTCACCATGTTTGACCCACATGGGCCATCATTGGCAATGTGTAGGTAGGGGATGCACACGGGTACACATGAATCCCCTGAGATTGGTCATGCAGTCCTTGGAAGTGCCATCTATGAAACCGGAAGTGCACTTCCAGTTTCATTGTTGGCTTGGCAATTTGTAGCTGTCCCCCTCCTCCCCTGTCGGCAGTCTGGTGCCCCCTCCAGAATTCGGAGGCACCAGTCACCCACGTGGGCCATGTACTTTATAATCATGCTCAGTGTTGGCTGCATTTAACCAACTTCATAGTTAGTTTCCATTACTGAGCACCTGCTGCTTTTGGCAGCAGTTCAAAGATAGATTATTTAATGCAGTTTCCTTGTTTTCAAATGTAAAATGATCCCCTCATGTTGATTGAAATTAAAAACACTGTCTTACATTTGAGTAAATGCAATAATATCATAGTATCATAGTGCCTAGGGTCAGAAGGGGCCTAGAGCAGGCCATCTAGTCTGACCCCCCGCCAATGGCAGGAACGAGTGCCAGGGTCACAGTACCTCAGCCAAGTACCTATCCAATCTACTCTTAAAGACTCCCAAGGTAGGAGCAAGAACCACTTCCCTAGGAAGCCGGTTCCACGTCCTAGCCACCCTAACTGTGAAGTAGTGCCTCCTAATGTCCAACCTGAACCTG
>JAGPOW010003685.1:38885196-38933970 GCA_030014935.1 Caiman crocodilus
ATCCCGTTCCTCCACCGTGCTAGCGAGAGGGGAGCTTCCCAGCCAGTATGTGTGCTGGGGGTTGCCTCTCCCCAGATGCATCATCCTACACTTGTCCACGTTGAATCCCATCCTGTTTCTGTCCGCCCACTCCTGCAGCCGGCCCAGATCTTGCTGCAGCATCTCCCTCTCTTCTGGTGTTTATATATAAACTTAGAATATTGTTTAATTTTACTTAAGTCACAGCTCTGTTTCCTTTTACATTTATTTGATGGACTCAACAAATGCAAATTTTGGGAAAGCAATATCTAATTAGAATGATTGCTATTAAAAGGCCAGAGTTATTCAACACCTGCAGCTGAAAAAGAAAGTAATAGTTTGGCTTTGAAACTTTATACTGTTTTAAATCCTCTTCATCCAATGACCTGAAAGTACTCTGTAAAGCATGAAACCTTCAACACCTTGGTTATTTACTCTGAACAAATTTTACCAGCATTTTACAGACAAAGAAGTTTAGGCACACAGATTAAGAACACCATCTTTACAGGGTCTCTGCTCACACAGTTTCCAAAAGATTCAATAGTGGTTGTAGAAGCTTAGCACCTCTCAGGATCCCATCAACATATACAAGCAGTAGCCTTTGAGAACCTGGGACTGTGGTAAAATCCTGCATTAAAGAAATCAAAAATCAAAAATTTTGCCCAAGTTAAATGGCTGTTTCAGGTTAGTATGGTTAAAACACACCAACACCATGCAAGAGAGTGCCTAGCAGGTTCCCATCTCCTGGTTGGTTGACAGGGATCAGCCTTCAGCAAGACTCTCAAGCACAGCTCAAACTAATTCCTCTGGCACCATATCACGACACCTTAAATTTAAGTAATTCAGTGGACCTAAGAGAACACAAACCAGTTTTGATTCTTCCACTTTATAAATGGGAGAAGGATTTTAAAACCAAGAAAAAAATAGGTCCATATTGTTATTGACTATTTATGAGAAATAACTCTTTTCTGCCATGCATTCACTACCATTCCTAGTCAGAAGAGATGGGATGCATACATTAAAAGGCAAGCCACAGACAACCTGAAGGGTAAGAAAAACTTTCTTTAATATACAGCTTCAATTATCTCACAATTTTCTATTGTGTACAGAAAATTCTATACTGAGCCCCTGGTGGTACCCCCTTTCCCCTCAGAGTGTGGAGGTCTTGTCACCAGCACACTTTATCTGAGTCAGACCAAACAATGTTATGACCCACATAAGGAAGAGGCTTTTTGTTTTTAATCCAGAATAAATTCAGTATCTTCAGGAAAAATCCAGGAATCCACTACATTACAACGATCATAAACTTTATCCAACACCAACTGAATTATCTAGATTTGTTGACGTATTCTGCAGGCAGCTACCAAAATGGTGATTTGCTGTTTGATGGTTTATGATGATAACAATTATGAAAGCTTATTATATTATAACCTATTATATTTTTTATATAATGTTTTATCATATTTAGATATTTGGGACGCATCTTTCACATGCTTCGTAGCTTTCACATCAATAGAAATGCTGAAAAGACATAGGTGCAAAACAACTCTTATTGGAATTAACTGTTGACTTCTGGATCAAAGGCAATTTGCACTAAGCTAGTTAACCACCAGCCTATTTCATAGTAGTAAATCAGGTGCAAATGCAGAAACTTTTGCATAATAGTTTCCACCCAAGATCTCCCAGCATTCTATGAATCTGCTGTTGCATTTCACTTTTGCTATCACTGCCTACAAAAACAGAACAAACAAATCAATGCACCGACTTACAATAGGGCTGCAGTCTTGAAAGTAGAAATAGTATGTGAGATAAAAGTTCTTTCTACAGATATTATTCTGCATTCCTAGATTAACCTTTAGTCCCAAAGGATTGTGCATACTACAAGCAGCTCTGTCACCTCTCAGGTGGAAAGTAGCAGCCACATGCTTAAATGGCACAAACAACTAGGGCAGATTTGCTTGCCATAACACCAGAGTAAACTCCTACCTTTTACCACAAATGAGGCAGGATGTTTCCATATCCATCAGGAGAGTCACAATTTCATTTATTTAAGGGCTCATATGATTTTTATTTCATCACAGTTCATTTTGCTAAGTATCATAGCCAATGTATCTTTTTGTCTTTTATTGTTTGTTAGTAGAAATAGGCTCTTAACATTTTAGAAGAAATACAGTACCTGACATCCTGTTGTAACTATGCTACCAGTAATTGTTATAAGTAGAAGGGGTGAGAGTAGTGATGGTATATCCTTTTCTAAAATACTGACCTTTATGCAGCAACTGTTGACAAAAGCTCTCATGCAACCGAATGATCTCAATTCTAGACAGACTGCTGTGTTCAAGTCCATCAGCAGTAAGCAGAACCTGTGTTTAAGCTTATGGGGAAGTGCAGAATTAAAGAAAAAAAAGTGAGCGTTAAAACATGGCAAGTCTAAAGGGGATTACTGGCTACTTTTACTACACCAATGACATCTAAAATTTCACGGATGAAACAAAAGCCTGTATCTAACATTGTAATAGTGCATTTCAAACTGTAGACACTTAAAAAGAATTTGAAAATCCCTTCCAAGGAAATGAGGAAAAAAATGCAGTTTAGTCAGCAATAAAGAGCTATTGGAAAATTTAAATTTAAACCTCTCTTCTATCCATTATTCTTTAATCAAATGGTTGAAGGCATACTCAGCAGCCTACTGATAATGAACTATGTTTTGGTTGAGGGAACTAGTCTTCAGTCCTTGTGAGGAAAAAAATAGGTAGATTTTTTTCTTTTTATTGGTAAACAAAAGCCCTACGCTACTTCCTGAATTACATATCTATAACTGAGTATTTTCTGGGAGTTTTATTTTTAACCACTTTTGAAGAAATACAAAATATTTGGTGTGAAAAATGAATAACTACTGTCATATGTTAACAAGCTAATCCTCAGGTGATAAGACTCCTAATATGTATTTTCAAAACAAAATAAGCATTTTCTATTTCTTTTCACCCACCATTTCAATTTATTCCTTGAACTCTATTTATGAAGGTGTCTTTCAGGGAGATTATTTTAAAGCAAATCTATCTCTGTACTAGCATGTTCATCCACACCATTTTCCACATCCTACATAATTAAATTAATTTTATCACAGAACTGCAACATATATAAAATATTTAAGTTTGCAAAAGTTATAGTTAGCTACAAATCTAGACATCAGTCTTAAAGACGTTTTTCACCTTTTCTGACTAAATTTTACTCTGTGAATTCTAAGTTTCTCTATATAAAACAGGGAGATAATACTGACTTGCTTTTCACAGGATCAGAGCCTAACTTTAGACAAGATACTACAAGTGGATAGAACAACCCAAAAGGGAGCAGAACCTCAAACCTTTTTGGACTTGAGGCACTCTTTGATTGACTCAAGGCACTCCACAAGACACCCATAAGACAAACTCTTAGTTTTCACTTGTTTTTTACTATAAAAAAATAATAGAGCAATTTTTCTGTTGCAAAGAACCCAGAAAGACCACAACAGGTCAGAATACTTTTTAACACCGTGGACTCTTATTTGAAATCTCTGGGTTTATCCTGTAAATTGTGTTTGAGTACTTGTAACAGGGATCCCTAATCTCTGCTACTTCAGATGTAAGGAGCCACCATCAAATGACTGCAGTTAGGTAGGCAGCTGGGCAGAGGCCTACTGCACCATGACATACAGCCGGGAAAAGCCATGGGGTTAAAGAGAAGCAGGGGAGGAGGCAATGGCTGCAACTCAGAGTTTAAGGTGCAACACCTGAGAGCAGGATGAGCCATGCAACCAGAGAGAGCAGAACCCAACCCATGAAAAGCTTGGCTTCTGCAACAGAGAAGTCAGTCTGGCTTTGGCTTCCATGGAGAACAGAATGCCCAGTGACCTGGGAGGTAGTAGAAGGAAACCTTAACTGACCTGATTCCTGAAGAGCTAGAAGAAGGGAACATGGGCCCCCACACCTGTCCTGCAGGTGCCCATTTTAGGGCCTTGGAGGCACAAGTGAGGGAGTTTCAGGAGAAGGTTAGTAGGCTGAGGGGGGATCAGAGAAGCGGAGGACAAAACTGATGAGTATTTCCTTTCCCTGCAGGGCCGAGCACCCCAGGAGATGCTCTACACGGCAGAATGGCAGAAGGTTCCCTCCAGAGCCAGGGCTACTAGCAGCAGTGCACTAGCAGTTCCCCCAGTCCTGCTGGAAAACAGGTATGAAGCCCTGGAGATGCTGGAGGAGGAGAAGGAAGGAGAGGAGAAAACCTCTGGAGAGGAGGCCACTCCATGCACTGAATAGACTGAAGGAGGCAAGTTGACCTGGAAGAAGAGACACTGAGTGCATATCATAGGCAACTTCATCCTGAGAAGTACAGAAGGTCCCATTTGTCACCAGGATCCCTTGACACACAATGTCTCCTGTCTACCCGGAGTAAGGATTCAGGATGTGATGGAGATGATCCCAGACATTATCTGGCCCACTGATTACTACCTCATGGTACTAATTCATGTGGACACTCATGATGCAGCCAGGAGAAGCCCAGATCATCTGATGAAGAACTACCATGCTCTGGGGGGCAAGCTGAAGGAGACAGGAGCACAGGTGGTTTTCTCATCTGTCCTTCCAGTGAGCCGATGTGGATGACGCCATAAAACCTGCATCAGAAAAGTCAACTTGTGCCTTTGGGAATGGTATCTCGAGGCGGGATTCAGCTTCTTGGACCATGACCCATACTTCAAGACACAAGACATGCTCAGGTAGGATGGGCTTCACCTCTCCCCCGAAGGTAAGAGTGTGTTCTCTTTCAGGTTGGCCGATCTCCTCCAGTGGGCTTTAAACTAGGCTTGTTGGGGAAAGGGGAGGGTGAGGTCGGAGGGAGCCTTGGAACACCAAACCAAGTGTCGCTCACAAAAACAGCCCAGCCAAGACTGACAACAAGCACAAGAAATATCCAGGTAAGAGACAGGGACCAAGATAGTCCTGGGATTAGGGCGTGGTGCATACACCTTCAGGAGGCCTTATATGCCTATACACTAATGCTCAAGGTATGGGGAACAAGCAGGAGGAACTTGCCCTCCTGCTAGCTAGCACAAACCCAGACATAGTGGGACTCACCGAAACGTGGTGGGATCCAATGTACAACTGGGCAGTGAACGTTAAGGGCTATAGGCTGCACAGGAGGGATAGAAGAGGGAGGAAAGGCAGGGGTGTGGCGCTCTATGTCAAAGAACAATTCACATCCTGAATGAGCAACACTGGGTCAGAGGAGGGGCAGACTGAAGTGCTCTGGGTCAGAATACAAGGGGGTCAGGGGGAAAAGGGACTTAACGGTGGGGATCTACTACAGACCACCCAACCAGGGAGAAGAGCTAGACCGGGAATTCTCAGGTCAGCTTGTGGAGGCAGTTAAGTCAAAGGATGTGGTCATCATGGGTGACCTAGTCTATCTGGACATCTGCTGGGAAGAGCAGTCGGACAGTTCTGAACACTCACGTAGGTTCCTAGCTCTGTTACAGGACCTCCATTGAAGCTAGGAGGTGCACAGTCTCACCAGGGGAAATGCCTTGTTAAACCTGGTCCTGGTCACAAGCGACGACCTAGTGAGGGGACTGTGGGTGCTTGATCACTTGGGCAATAATGATCATCACCTATTGGAATTCACCATCCAGTGCAGGATGGCAAAGGCCTGCAGCAAGATAGCACCCCTGGATTCAGGAGGGCAGATTTCATTGAGCTAAGGAGACTAGTCAGGGAGGCACTGAAGTCCTGGAGGGGTGGGGAGTTGGGAATCCAAGAAGAGTGGTCATTCCTGAAGGAGATGATCCTCCAAGCTCAAAGGGCGGCAATCCCAACATACTTCAAAGAGGGCAAGAGTGCTCAAAAGCCCCCATGGCTAACCAAAAGCATCCTGGAACATCTCAAAGATAAAAAGGAGGCACACACACAATAGAAGGGAAGGGCCATCACCAGGGAGGACTATACCTCTGTTGCTCGAGATTGTAGGGGGCCTGTTAGGAAGGCCAAGGCAGAGATGAAACTGAGACTAGCAACCCGGATCAAGGATAACAATAAATTATTTTTTAAATATATAGGGGATAAGAAGAAGGTTCTGGGTAAAGTGGGGCCTCTGCAGGACATACTAGGAAATCTGGAGGTCTTGCCAGATGACAAAGCTAACCCATTTAATAATTTCTTTGCCTCCATTTTTCTGAGCAGGGACCAGGTCTTCCCTCCCACCAGGATCCCCGATGGTTCCAGGGGAGGCACAGCCAGGCTCAGGGTCAGAGAAGACCTAGTCAGGGAACTTCTGGTGGGACTGGACATGTTCAAATCAGCAGGTCCTGATGATCTCCACCCCAGAGTGCTGAGGGAATTAGCAGAGGTCATTGCAGGACTCCTGGCATGGCTTTATAAGCACTCATGGTGCTCTGGCAAGGTGCCAGAGGACTGGAAAAAGGCCAATGTGGTTCCCATTTTCAAAAAAGGGAGGAAGGAGGACCCAGGCAATTATAGGCCTGTTAGTCTTACCTTAGGCCTGGGGAAGCTCTTTGGGAAAATTACCCAGGCGTACATCTGCGAGGGGCAAGCAGAGAAATGTATGTGTAGGGGCAACCAACATGAGTTTATTAGAGGCAGGTCCTGTCAGACCAACCTGGTGGCCTTCTATGACCAGGTCACAAAATCCTTGGATGCAGGTGTCACAGTGGACATAGTCTTTCTGGACTTTAGTGGTGTTGATACCTACACAGCCAGATGGGTCGCCAATTGCCTAGAGGGCCACACCCAGAAAGTGGTGGTGGACAGATCATTTTCAACTTGGAGGGATGTGGGCAGTGGGGTCCCCCAGGGCTCAGTCCTTGGGCCTGCACTGTTCAACATCATCAGCGACTTGGATGAGGGGGTGAAAAGCACCTTGTTCAAATTTGTGGATGACAATAAGATGAGGGAAGAAGTGGGCACACTAGAAGGGAGGGACAGGCTGCAACTGGATCTGGACAGGTTACAGAGATGGGTGGGTGAGAATAGGATGGGATTCAATACTGACAAGTACAGGGTACTGCACCTAGGGAAGAAGAATGAGCAGCATACCTACAGGCTGTGAAGCTCCCTTCTTGTCAGCACAGAGGCAGAAAAGGATCTTGGAGTCATTATAGACTCCAAGATGAACATGGGCCGCCAATGTGACAGTCAGGAAGGCTAACCATACCTTATCATACATCCACAAATGTATCATGAGCAGGTCCAAGGAGATGATCTTCCCCCTCTATATGACATTGGTCAGGCTGCAGTTGGAGTACTGCATCCAGTTCTGGGCACTGCACTTCAGGAGGGATGTGGACACATGATCAGGGAGCTGCGAGGCAGGCCCTACAAGGAGAAGCTACAAGACCTGAGCCTGTTCACCTGTTCACAAGAGAAGGCTGAGAGGGGATCTGGTAGCTCTCTATAAACTGGCCAAGGGAGACCAAGAGGCAATGGGAGAGTCTCTGTTCCCCCGAGTGCTACTGGGAATAACAAGGAATAACGGCCATAAGTTGATGGAGAGTAGATTCAGGCTATATATCAGGAGGCGCTACTTCACAGTCAGGGCGGCTAGGATCTGGAACCAACTTCCAAGGGAAGTGGTGCTGGCTCCTACCCTGGGGGGCTTTAAAAGTAGGCTGGATAGACACCTTGCCAGCATTCTTTCCTGCCATAGCAGGGGGTTGGACTTGATGATCTGCTCAGGTCCCTTCTAACCCTACCAACTATGAAACTATAAGCCTGTAGCTATACATAAGAGCAACTGTGGCCCTGAGAGACCTCAAGGATGCAGGGTTCTGAGGGCAGTGTAGCAGGCACAGAGACCCAGAGAACCGGGTGTGGCTGAAAGGGGTGGAAAGGAGCCCACAGGGGTGCCTGAGAGCCTGGGGACAGGAATCCCTGTAGTTGGGGACTTGGAGGGGCTGAGCACAGTCAAAAGGCCAGAGAGGATGGGTGAAACTGAAGGTAGCTTTACCCTGGGTCAGGGATACCAGGGGGCCTAGAGCAATGCAAAACAGAGCCAGGAGTAAAGGGAAAGAGATATGGCCTGAGGCCTGGAGAATAGAGTAAAAGCTAAGGCTGAGGTCAAGAAAGTCAGGCTAGAACCAGTGGGCCAGGGCCAGAGGTCTGCAGCCAAATTAATGATGGGCTAAAGCCAAAAAGGCTAAGGCCCACAGGAATTGGAAGGCTGGGGCTAATGGGGCTTAGGCCCCCCGAACATGGGGCAGTGGGTAGGGCTGCAAGTGCAGCCCAGCTGTGGGCTCCAGGCGGCTGCAGAAAGGGGTGAGGGGTGCATACACAGCGGTGAGGGAGTGGGACTGGGGCTGAGGCTGCACAGCCAGGTAGGGGTCTGGGATGCAGTATGCAGGTCTGGGGGGATGCAGCTCCTGCTGCTATGTGCAGTCCTGGACAGCATGGGGGCATGTACCCCTGGGTCTGCATGTGGGGTGCAGCCTGGATCTGGTGTGGTGCCAGGCTCTTTCAAGTGGGGGCCTGGGCTAGGGCTGTGCTCAGGGTGGGTGGCGCTGATGCTGGGAGGGGGGCTATGGGAGGGGGCTGCAGTCACCCCAAAATTTGCTGTAACCCCCGCAACGCTGCAGCTGCTCACCAACACAGCTTGGCCCAGCCCCCTGCTGGGAGGAACCTGGCACAGCCCCCAAGCTGCAGTGGCAGCTCGCACTACCCCATGCAGATCCAGGGCCACGTGCTTCTAACCTTGCCATGCTCTCCTTGATGTGTGCGCAGTGGCGGGAGCTGCTATCCCTTCCCCGTGCCAGGTGCTCCCTGGACAAGCCACGTGTATCTCCATTCTGTGCCCCATCCCAGCTGTGCAGCACCTGCCCCAGCTTTACTCCCTCCCTCACTGCCATGGCGCGAGAGGGGGGTGCGGATTGAGGCTCCAGCGGTGAAGGAGTTAGCAGGGCACAGGTAGGATCAGGGCCTGGAGTGGGTGGAACCCTGGCCAGGCTGGGTGGTGGGACGAGTGGTGGCCCAGGGAGTATGTGTCCCCCTCAGCCCCCCAATATGTGCATGGGGTGAGGCAGCTGCTTTTGTGCGCTGGGTTTTGAGACCTGGGAGCCGTATGATGCCACTTCCTGCCCACACAATGGTGGGACACGAGTGTGGTGCAGCCTGACAGCAACAAGCATGTGGCATCAGCCACTCCCAGGACAGCAGGGCTCAAAGCCCAGAGTTCAGCAGCAGCTGCCTCCACCCCACACAGATTGTGGGGAATGGCGGGTGAGGGACACAAGGCATCCTGGGGCCCTCTACTTGTCCCACCACCTGGCCTGGCTAAGACCCTGCTCTGGCCTGTGCCCTCACTTCTCCCCTTACTGCTGGGACCTCGATCTGCCCCCACCCCTTCTCCCACAGACTTACCTGCTGGGAGGACATGCATGCATATGCTCAGCCCTCTCAAAATAACCTTTTTTCTTCCTCTGTGTATGCTGAGGCCTACATAAGAACACAAGACTGTTGACATAATAATATCTGTGAAGCCTGGTCATGGCATGGCTACATGCGGGGGATGGAGACTAAGGATTTGTCCCTTAAGGTAATTGGGGCCAGAGGGATCCAGCCATGAAGAGAGACTGCACAGTGGGGTTGGAGCCCCAAATCAAGCAGGCCAAGTCAAGTCCAAGATGGAGCAGAAAATCAGAAAGGTACCCAGAGTTCACCAGCCTCTAAAGACAGACTCCCTTCTTTTTTACTAAATCAAGGTGGCACTGCAGCACTGCAGCTGGGGGGCTGTGGCAGACGAGCGAGACCCTGAGAGGCTGGAGTAAGAGCAAGGCAAGCCAAAGTCAGTCACTACAGGGTGTCATGGCTACCCTGCCATAGTACCCTTGAAACAATCTCAAGAGGTGCTGCATCATCTTGATTGAGAATCATTGGGGTAGAAGATGCGCAAAGGTGACAGTGGAAATACAAATAGACTATGGATACCATTTAGTGAAGTAGAAGAGGAGGCCTCTCAAAAACCCCAAACTACTGTATTTTTGGTTCTATTAAAAAAAATAAAATTCAAAGCCTATCATGTGACACTCAATTTGCTACTTGGCAGATTTGCCAGCAGGTTAAGCAAATCGGATATAAATTTGGATTTCAAACACTTCCATCTTAAAGCTAAACAGCGCAAAAAAGTTCTGCCTTTACTTACTCACCAAGAGGTGAGTTCAGAATTCCATGTTTCCCTTACAAGAACTTTTATGCTCTTCTAAATGATGATATTATAACAGCATTTCCTGTCTGTTTCTAGGTAGTCATGCAATTAGCTTTCCTGGAAGAGGGCAAACTAAAATTTAGTATATAACAGCTCAATCCTACATGCCCTTAAGCCTAGTTTTGAGATTGTAGCAGGGCACTAAGGTGCCTGCTACTCATAGAGCAGAGATAGTTACCCAGGTGCAGGTTGCTAGGGGCAACCAGAGTGAGCTAGTGACCCACACCTGCCAATGGTCAGCTGACTGGAAGGGGCGGGGTCTGGTTCACATTTAAACCCCAGGGCTGAGCCCAAGCAAGGGGTTCCCTGCCAGCAGCTAAGGGGGAAGGAGTTTTCCCAGAGCAAGTGAAGGTGGAGAGGCCTGACTGCAGGTACAGTCCTTGATGCTGTTGTGAGATGGAGTATTCCCTGGTAGGGCTTGAATGTTGTTATAGTCAAGTAGCTTGAGCTTATGTTATAGCCTAGGGACTTGTGTTTTGTTTGCTGTTTATTTACTGGTTGTTTGGGTGAGGCTATTAGGGGAAGGAGGAGGCCTCATTTTGGGGACCCACTGTAGGATGGGGACTCTGGTACCAGTGAGGGCATGGCTTTTTGGGGGGCACAGATCCTGGTGCCAGTGAGATACTATCTTAGAAAGGCTAGGGAGGTCTGGTGCACTTGTGCTGCAGTTTTATTTTGGTGGTTTTTGGTTTTTTGTGGGGTGTTTTTTTGACTGGGGGGCTGCTGGCTCAGGGTTGTCCCCTGGTTTTGGGCTTGTGGCCCTTTGGCTGTGGAGCTGGGGCCTAGGTCTCTGGGCCAGGATCCAGATTGGAGCAGAACAAGGGGCCATGGGTCTCAAGACAGTGCAAAAGGTTAGAGCCTCAGAGTCAAACCCTATTTAGTGGCTTTAGACGGGGAGGCCTAGCTAGAGAAAAACAGGTGTCAATCCCACATAGGGGAAAGGCCCCAACATATACAATATGATAGGCAGCCTCCTGCTCACAAGAACATCCTCATAATAATTTCCATCAAGATGTGGCAGATGGGGAGGGACATAAGAACCCCAAACCCAAGCAAGGATCCAAGGGCAACCCCATGCAAGGTATGGAGTGCAGGGAAGGGCGACCTGTTATGGAGACATGCTAAAGAGAGAGAATATCTAGTACCATACCTTAATTGCAAAGATGCCTATAATTCTTAAAAGCTGTCTATCTATTTGACTTAAGTTTTATAAGTAATTTCAAATTAAAGAGCTATTTTTATATAGCTCTACACTTCTATAAAGGATAAATTAAAATGGAGGCATAAATGCCTAGCATGCAGTTTGTCTAGGAAATCTATGCTGAATACTACCTTCCTCAAAACTAGAGGAAAATACTCAGCAAGAAAGTAACAAAGCATTACTAGTAAGTGAGGTTCAAAACAACCTGTCAAACCAAGCACACACACATTTATGCATAACATACATTAATTAAAAATGTAATGGAAATTGAGCTGCATTATTTCTTTCATGAACTTGCCAAATATCTTTAACTACTAATAGATGATAAAGAACCACCCTGGAAACAAACAAGTGAGGAATCCAGCTCTGGGAAAAGAAGAGTCTATGCAGAGAGTATATAGGACTTATTGTTTTGCGTTCCAAATTCTTTATACTGAATAATTCTTTATTAAAACCAATTTATAGTAGGTTGGTGGGCTTGTGCTGATGGAATATGTTGGGCACCCCTGTCTTACAGGAAGCTTGTTGATGCTCATTCCAGCCCTCTGACTACTACCCCATTTAACTCCCATTTTTCTCAAGTATACTTACACTTTTATTCTGCAAAATATTAAATGATGTGACTCAATGTCATCATATTGCATATAACATACTTACACAATGGAAAACTAAAATGTCGAATGCAAGTCTGAAAGGATCCTCCTCCACATGAAGAGTCATAGTTCAGAACAGTGAAGGGGTGAAGAATCATGTGTTGCAGAAGGAAAGATCTTAAAAAGAGATTTTAAAATAAATGTTTTGAGGCAGAGAGAGAGGAAGTAGCAGCTACAAGACACTGTAAGCCTTCCCTATACATCATATTTATGCTACAATAAACATGTTAATTGCAGCCAAAATGGCAAGGGTTCTACACATGTGCCTAATTTAAGGCACTATAAAATAGCAAACTGGCCATAAAAATACCCTGCATGTAACAAAGTAAATTTTTATGGTGGTTTATAGGGTGCCTTAAACTAAACATGCAGCAGGTGCAGAGCAGGAGCTGACAATCAGCTGATTGTTGACCCTGATCCTAGTACCACACTGGGATCTTTAACCAGACCTAGTGTGATTCTGGGGCTGAGGCTGACAGTTGATTGTTGGCCCTGGATCCAGACTTGTAGACACTGTTTTCAACTTGCTGGTGCAGGGAAAACAAGATCATGATCCCCAATTCCCTCTTCACTGGGAAATAGGGTGCAACTGGGATTGCATCTCTGGCAATGCATGTGAGGCACAGCAGGAAACATAGAATCATAGAAAATGAAAGTGGGGAGGGATCTCAGGAGGTCATCTAGTCCAACCCCCTGCTCAAAGCAGGACAAGCCCCATCCTAGCCAAACTAGAACATCCTAGCCAAAGTTTTGTCAAGCTGGATTTTGAAAACTTCCAAGGATAGAGTTTCCACCATCTCTCTGGGTAACCTGTTCCAGTGTTTTACTACCTTCCAAGTGAGGGGAAAAAAAATCTTTCTAATATCCAATCTAAATTTTCCTTGCTGCAAGTTGAGACTATTGCTTCTTGTTCTGTCATCCGCCATCACTGAGAACAGTCTAGCTCCATCCTCTTTTGAACCCCCCTTCAGGTAGTTGACAGCTGCTACTAAATCCCCCCTCAGTCTCCTCTTCTCTAGACTAAATACACCCAGTCCCCTCAGTCTTTCCTCATAAGTCATGTGCCCCAGCCCTCTCACCATTTTTGTCACCCTCTGCTGTACTCTCTCCAACTTGTCTACATCCTTTCTGTAGTGAGGGGCCCAAAACTGAACACAGTACTCCAGAAGTGGCCTCCTCAATGCTGCATAGAGGAATGCAAGTCTCAAAAATAATCACTTCCCTTGACCTACTGGCAACACATTTACCAATGCAGTCCAGTATGCCATTACCCTTCTTAGCAACAAGGGCACACTGCTGGTTTATATTCAGCTTATTGTTCACTGTAACCCCCAGGTCCTTTTCTGCAGAGCTGCTGCCCAGGTAGTCAGCACCCAGCCTGTTCTGGGGCATGGGATTGTTCTATCTTAAGTGCAGGACTTTGCACTTGTCCTTGTCAAACCTCATGAGATTCATTTTGGCCCAATCCTCCAATTTGTCTAAATCTGAATCTTAGCCCTACCCTCCAGTGGCCCAGCTTCCCCAGCTTGTTGTCATCGGCAAACTTACTGAGGGTGTACTTCTATGCTATCTTCCAGGTCACTGATGAAGACATTGAACAAAACCGGCCCCAGTACCAACCTCTGGGGCACTCCACTTGACACCCACTGCCAACTAGACGTAGAGTCATTGATTACTACTCTGTGAGCCCAATGCTCCAGACAGTTTTCTATCCATCTTACAGTCCATTCATCTAGCCCATACTTCCTTAGCTTGCCTGAGAGAAAGTTGTGGGAAACTGTATCAAAAGCCTTGTTAAAATCAACGTATGCCACATCCACCCATCTCCCCCCATTCACAGGACCACTCATCTTGTCATACAAGGCAATTAAGTTGGTTAGGCATGATTGGCCCCTGGTGAATCCATGCTGACTGTTCCTAAACACCTTCCTCTCCTCTTCCATGTGCTTAGAAATGGATTCCTTGAGCATTTGCTCCATGATTTTTCCAGGAACAGAGGTGAGGCTGACTGGTCTGTAGCTCCCTGGATCCTCCTTTTTCCTTTTCTTAAATATGGGCACTATGTTTGCCCTTTTCCAGTCATCCAGGACCTCTCCTGATTGCCTAGAGTTTTCAAAGATAATGGCTAATGGCTCTGTAATTGCATCAGCCAACTCCTCCAGCACCCTCAGGCCTCTCATCTGGCCCCATGTACTTGTACACATCTAGATTCTCAAAGTAGTTCCTAACCTGTTCTTTTACCACTGAGGGCTGTTCACGTCCTCCTCAAACTGTACTGCCCAGTGCAGTAGTCTGAGAGCTGACCTTGCCTGTGAAATCTAAAGTAATTATGTCTGCAAGAAGGCTACTTATGTAGCCAGTAATCTTCTTAATTTTGCATAGAGCTCTGGAGCATGGCAATGCAGCAGCACCAGCATTTATGTTATCTTTGCCAACTTTACTAGTTTATACTTTTCCCTTCTACACAAACACCTGGAAACAATTCTGAAACCCATCAGAGAGACTGGGATAAATTCTTTTTGTCAACATAACAAACACCATCTGAAGGGTGCCTTATCACTTGTTTTGTGCAGGTGGACAGCTGCACCCACATAAACTCTCAGTGGTTTCACTGGGGCTCTTTAGGCACTGCAACCCATCTGTACACAATAAACTACAAGATCAAAACCTTAATTATTGCAAAACACTCACCCTGCTAGAACAATTTCTCAAACTTTTTATCTGGTTTACATTCAGTTAATTTTGGAACATCACGGTGAAATAAGCTCCATCCATTTTGGCAACAACTACACCAGTTTTTGCAACATGGGACTCTGGCTTATTAATGAGCTACTGGAGCTGATACTTTGTAATAGGGATACGGTCAAAAGAAAACCAAGATCAACAAGCCAGAAAACCATTTGCAGGACCAGGGCAATTATTACAGAAGAGTTAACAAAGCATAAGTAAACAAAGAGTTACTCACAGTCCTGGGTTGTGTTTAGAGCAGCTTCTTCTAGAAGCTTAACAAGCAGTTTTGTGCCCTTGGCAGCAGCTGAGCCAACAGCAGCAGTGACTGCCAGTCTTGCGCCCACTCTAAGTCAGTGCTTGGGGATGGTGCTCTGCTTGCCCACCCTTACAGTCAGGCTACTGGCTTTTTTTCTCCCATCCTTGGCTCCATGCTGTTTTTGTGCACTAGCACCTTGAGAAGCTCAAGTTCTGATCAACTTTGTTTGCCAGGATGAGGCCTGGCTCCTGCAGCCAGACAACCAACACCAGATATTCTGAGAGTTTATTTACAAGTATGGCTGTATGAGTAAACTAGAATGATAGTACTATGTTTCTGTGATAAAACCTGAACTCAAAATACTTTGGGGTTAAGTTGTGGAAGTAGTACAAGCTGATTGGTGAACATAATGTATATATCCTGTGTTATTGGCTTGCACTTTCAACCCTGTCTCAAATTTGATCATATTCTGTTTCAGCCTGTTGATTCTGCATGTATCCCCATCTATCTGTAGTAAGTGAAAATTGCTTAAAGAAAGGATTGAATTCGATTTTCTGTTAATATGAAGAATATTGCTTTTGAATTAGATGTGAATTTCTACACTCCATTTTTTGCATTGCTTCCAGCATTGCTAAGACTTGGGGATGGTTGAATTCTTCTTCTACTTGCAGTGCAGTTGCTGTCAGCCTACAAAAGGAAGAGAAAGCTGTAGTTTTCAGTTTTTCACTATTTGCCTTTGTAACAGAGTAATCACTGGTGTCTGAGAGAGAACACTGGTGAAAGGGAAGACCTGGGAATGATTATGGAAATAGGCTCCTTTATGGTTCTATATTTCTTCCTTTATTACAGTTGGGTTGAAAACTATAGTTAAATAGGGACATAAATATCAGGCTCATGATTCAAATACTTGAAGTTAGCAAGCCAAATACTTCTAGAAATAACAGAAATAAAATTTAAACTCTTAAGCTACTAGGACAGATACTAAGTAACTAGAAACCAGTTCCCTGTTCTCTTTAACATGGGATCTAGCGCAGAGTTAACTTAACGCTCTGGGATGTGGACACAAGGGGAACTTTTACACATTTGACAAGATTAAGTTCAGGCAACCCCGCCACCATTTTTAAGTGCAAGGACACTGATATATGAGATGCAGGAGTCTTCTGAAGTGTGGTAATTGCCACGTCCAGCAGACTTGATTAATCAAGTCTGGTCCGGCACACTGAAATTCCAGCATGTCGGAGCAGCCTCTGCACTTGTGTATAGGAGCCCAAGAATGCTTGGAGCGGTTTCAAAAGAGGTAAATTTAAAGAGAGCAGCAACTAGTACATTGTAGATCTGAGAATGATTCAAGTGCAACAAACTCCAACGTTAGCCCTGGATGAAGGAGTGTTAAAGTGCATTGGAACTGTTTTGGGCCATTTGAATCATTCTCTTTGTTTATACATATCAATTAGAAAGTATCAGCTGCTACTTTTGTGAAAGTTCTCTTATCGCAGTGATTCTCAACCAAGATCCCACAGCACAATTTGGTGCCTTGAGATGCTTTAAAGTGTGGCATCCCACAGCCCACAGTGTTGGTGCTGTTAGATTTGCAAACTTGATTCACAAGGAAAAACCTACAATTTCAAATAGAAATCCATAGCTGCAGTCTTTGCATCAGAAAAATGGTTCTATTGTTTTTTCTGTAGTAAAAAGTGGAGTGAAAATTAAGAGCTAGCATTTTCTGACGGGTGCCTTGAGTCTATCTAGATGTGCCTCAGGACTATTCAGGGGTGCCTGAAGTCTAAAAAGATTAAGAACAGCTGTTCTATTGAAAAGGATCCAAGTATTCTGGCAAAAGATGGGAAGGTGATGGGTAACTTGGGAGGAAGTGATCACAATGTGGTACAATTCCAGATCCTGACACAGGGAGAGTATGAGGTCTGCAAAATTAGGATTATAGATTTCAAAAAGGTGGATTTATCAAGGATATAGCTGACATGGTGTCATGGGAGGACAGATAGAAGTTCCCAGCCCTCCTGCACCTTTATCCTTCTAAGGGGCACAGTATTGGGAACCCAGCAAGTAACTATCCCAACACGATGGAAGCGCAAGAAGGGCAAAAGACCAATGTGGCTACACAAGGAGCTTCTAAAATGATTTGAATGCAAAAGAAAAGTACACCGACAATGGAAGAATGGACAGATCATCAAGGAAGTATAGCAGGAAACAGCAAGAACCTACAGGGACAAAATCAGGAAGGGAAGGATAAAGAACGGGCTGCACGTGGCAAAGGAGGTTAAGGACAACAAGAAGAGGTTCTATAAGTATGCTGGTCAGAAAAGGACCAAGGAAGTTGTGGGTCCTCTGCTAACAAGCCAGGGAGAACACCTAGCCAAAGATGCAAAGATGGCAAATCTACTCAAAAGCTAGTTTGTCTCAGTTGCACAAAAAAATTAAACTGCAGCCAGATATTTAATAGGGATTATCTGGATAAGGAAGAGGGCAAGCTGAGGGAGGAGATAACACAAGCTGATCAGAGAGCTTTTGTTGGGTCTGCAGTATTGTCAACTTCACCGTTCCAGAAATCATGAGCTGAATTAAAAAAAAAAACCAAAACAAAAATCCAAGAGACTGGCATGCAAATCATGAGATGCTATTTTTTACATGTGTGTGGGAGAGAAGGGGAGTTATTTGTGAGGGTGTCAGGGGTTGTGGATGGGTGTATGTGGGGTTTGGAGCTCCCCACACACCCTAGGAGGCAGGGCCGGATTATGACGTGCTGGGGCCCTTAACTAGGGGTTCCCAAACTTTCTATGCTGTGACTCGGCAATCTGCGGACCAGAAGTGATTGCAACCCGGCAAACTGTGGACCACCGTGTGAAACCCCACAGACGGAATTTCCAGCCAGAACACAGGTAAAGATACCTGCAACCCCAGGGGTGAGGGGGTGGAAATGGGCCCAAACCTCAACCACAACTGCTGTGGGACCTGCGGGAGGAGTTGCAGCCACTTCACCCGGCTCTGCAGGACTGTGGTTTGCTAGTCCATGATCACTTCTGGTCCACCAGCCGACCCTTTGTGGCCTGGGGTTTGGATTAGAGGTGTAGCCCAGGTGTACATGGATTTGTACTCCCCGCTTCAATTGAGGGCATTATTGTCAGGGCAGTGTGTTATAGAGGAACACAACAGCCCAGCAGCCACCTCCATCACCTATAGAGTCAGGCTCAGACGATCAATTACTTAACTATATACAAATCTATTATTACAACAAAATCATTAAAGGGTAAGGCATAGGTTTTTATTTTATATATATACACACACACACACACACACACACACTTATTAAAAAATACAGATGAACAATAGAACAACTCAGAACAAAGGATATTGATCGGGCAACATAACTCTATTAATATACAAACTATTACTTCAGTTTATTCACATAAACTATAAGGCACACTCTACAAATATAACAAGCAGTCCTTATATTACCTGGGTGCCCTCCAGGACAGGAGCCCCACTCCCAAGGTACCACTACAGGAAAGGAGTTGAGGAGATAGAAAAGGAGAGACCCCAAAGACTCCTACATTCCCCCTACTGTCACCCATGAGTGACCCACATGGTGCCCCTTCACAACCCTGGGGGTCCATCCCTTGTGGGGACCCTCTCTCCAGGATAACTTACTGCTCCACAGTCCTGGAGGGCTGTCTCCCATTCTCCAGGTTGAGCTCTGTTACCTGCCGGGCTTTCCTGCCATCTCACTCTGCTGCCACTGGCCTAGCTTAGGGCCACATGCACCAGTGTGTGTAGTGGGCCCTTCGCCTTGTGTTAGGGGTTGGAGACCTGGACAGTCTTGTGCAGCACTGCGGCTCGGTGTGCTCCCAGACCTTCTGGGCAGCGTTATCTGCACTGAGCTGCAGCCCTGTGCCAGCAGCTGTAGACCTGAGCCACCTCAAGTGGTCTCTCACCCTCCATGCAGGCTTCTTGCACCGAGCTCCCAGCCTCATGAGGAGGTTGGGGACCTGAGCCACCCAAGTGGCTCCAAAGATCCTGCTCCATGCAGCGGCCTGTGCACTGTGTCTGGCTGCACACCAAAGGTTGCAGACCTGAGCTACCTCACGCAGCTCCTGGGTTCCAGATGCTGTGTGCCATGCTGTGGACCGAGAACCTAACCACTGGAGCCATCTGCAGCTCCCCACTGATAGAAGTCTTCAGGGGCTCTTCTGGGCTACTGCTTCACCCTGCTGAACAGCTCTCCTTAGCTCTTCTAAGCTCCGCTCTTCTCTGTATCCATCCCTGATGCATCTCCATGCTGGGCACGCAGCTCCTTTTATATGCTCCAGGGCTCTGCCCCTGAAGTCTTCCAGACGAAATGCACTGGGACTGTCGCCATCCCAGCAGCAGAAACTGTGGCCTTACCATTACCTGCAAGATCCAGGAGCTGTTCCAATTACACTGACAAGTATCGATGCTTGTGTCAAAGTATATGGAGGAAGAGCTGCGGTTATTCTCCGAATTTTGTTGAATCCCTTAGCTGGACAGCCTGCAAGTGATTTCTTGAGGCAGTTACCGCAATTGCAAGCTTTGGTAAAGCCGGGTCAAAGAGTTCAGCGACCCAGAGCAGCATCAAGCACACAAGTTAACCCTGCGATGATTTCAACTGATGCAGAGAACGCTGGAGGAACGCAGAAGTTTAGGTTCCTGATGCGGTACTCAAGTCTCACCAAGCAGCAGTGGAGAGTGCTAGGCGATGAGGGTCAATGGAACCTGGCCTATGAGATAGGGTTCCAATGCCAAGATGAACCAGACAATAAATCATCTTGCAAAAATGATTAATTAATCTGTGAATAAGCTAATTAATTTTTTCCTGAGAGTTTCTTTCTCTGCAGGTCCACCGGAACGTGTGCAGACCGGATCGGAGAGAGAAAAAGATTTTTGAGGAAAGCGACTTATCTCTGCAGGTCCGCTGAGAAGTGTGTGCAGACCAGACCAGAGAGAGCATTTTGAGAGAGGCAGAACCTCTGAAAACCGGGACACGATGATGCCCAATGAAGTTTTGATGATCAAACTGTTCATCACAAATGTACTGATGTGTATCTGTGTTTTGTTAGGATATTGTTTGATTAGATCTTTGGAGAGCGAACTTGCTTCGTTGTCCGCTCTTGTCTATGCTCATTTGCAATGTGAACCTGTTCAACTGTGTGAGTGTGAGGTAACCGGTCCGAATGTGCTGCGGACACAACTGTGCCTTCGGCAAGGGGGCATGTTTGTGCAAAACAGTTAAAAGATGCTTTGGCACAGCTGTGTTGAGCACATTGCGAGCATGGGTGCAAGGATTTTCCCCTGTAGTGCGGGAAAAGTTTCGATGCATGGTCAGAGCCTGCCAAAAGCTTGCAGCTGCACCAACAAGTGCATGCTTGTGATTGACTCATGTTAAATTATGCATACATATCGGTTGGCAAATGGCTCACTGACTAAGAGGCTTGGGCGATGCCCGCCCAAACCGGAGGAGAGCTTGGACACGCGTGAGGAGAGATCCCGTGTGCATTTCCAAGCCACGAAGGAGGCCTGATCAACCAACAACGATTCCCCGCTGGATTCATCTCATGCTCCATACCCTGCGTGAGTGTGAGCTTCTGTGAGCCTGAGCTCCTGTTTAAGTTTGTGACTTCAAGGAACGTGCCTACAGCCTAAGGACTGTAAATAAAGTTTTTTTTGACTTCCAACAACCTGCATGTCTAGTGCCTCAATTCCACTCCATCAGCTGCCCCATTCTGCCAGCGTTTCTCGGCCCCCACACCCTGGAGCTTTTCTTCAGGGACTTCCCCAATGTTCAGGCAGGCTGTGCAAGTTGCAGGTGCATGGAGGTGCAGTTGTTACCCATACAAACTAGAGGAGCATGCCAGACTCCCAAGTCAAGCACCCAAAAGACTCAAAAAGCTGGAATTGAGTTCTTCTGTGTAACCGTCATTCAGTTGTTTGGTACATACCTATTTTGAGAGCCATTTTCATGTACCAGTAAATATCCAAGTTTTTCCACAGGGCCTAAGCCTCAATATTTTGCTTTACCTTCATTGCTTAGTCTATGGCTCCATGCTTTATTTACCCAATGCAAATGAAACCCTGTTCCAAAGACAGGTTATTGATGTACTCATTCACTTTTGTCTGGCACTCACCACAAAATCAGATGTGGTAAATCTATTCTGTGCAGGCTTCTGTAAAGCATAGTATAGGGTCAGCCTGCAGCACAGGTGCTGCAAGTGGCATGGGCACCCTGTGTGTGTGGCACAAGATAGTTTGGGGAGGGAACAGGCAGCAGATACGGCAGGAAGTATAGGAAAGGAAGCAGAAAGCAGAGTAGGAGATTGAGTAGGGAGAGGAGGTCAAGCGGCACTTGGAGCAGATAGTGGGCAGATTTGTAGCATTCCTGGCAAAAGGGTTGGCTCCTGCTGTTATATGGTACCATTAAACTAGGGAAGATGGGGATTAGTAAAAAAAATTGTCAAATGGATTTTTAGAAAGAATTTAATGGACTGGAGTGAGGTTTATACCAGGTTTGGTCTTCTGCCTGAACTTATTCTTTTCAATATTTATTTTGGTATGTGTGGTATGAGTGTTCAGTAAATTTGCTGATGACACAATGTTGAAAATGTATCGATAAAGAAAAGGTGTGAAGTATCACACAGGAAGAACTGAATTACCATGAGCACTGCCCCCCAAGTGTGTGGGATAGGGGGTGGGTGTGTGAAGCATGGGGTGCCCCTTGTAGGTTGGAACTCTGTCAGCCTGAAAGGGAAAAGCCACAGTTTCCCATGTTTTTCTCCTTTAAAGAAAAATCCATTTTTAAAGTTTGCTGACCCATTTTTAAAGTTTGTTCACAACCCATTCAAATATTCGTGCAACCCACTTTTGGGTCATTACCCACGGTTGAGAAATGCTGCTCTATGCACAGTGTACTGTCTCCACCATTTACAATAGCTTAGCTTGCTAGAATGATGGCCTCTTCCTTCTGTTAGTCCTAAAAAATTAGGAGCTGAAATTTAGTACTAAAAATGCAGGGTCATGCATCTGAGGAACAATAAAAGGTTGGAGTGCATTAGCAGATGACAAGGTGACTGACTGTGAGCCATCAATGCCTTGTGGTTGTGAAAAAAGCAAAAAGGACCTCAAGATGTTAACATCTGAGTTATTTCCCATAAAAAGAAGCAACTATTCATGCTGCTGTAAAAGTAAGGTCTCATAGGGATTATATTTCAGTTCTGGTCACTCGCTTCCAAGGTGGCACCTTAGAGACTAACTGGCTCAGAGGCATGAACTTTTGCAAGCAGCAACTTTTGTCAGATGCTATAAATGAACTGGCAGAAATAAAAGTTTATATGCAGAAGAGAAAGGGACAAGGGGAGAGGATGCTGCTAAGAGAGATACTAAGCAGGTTGATTAGATCAATTGAGATGAACAAGGTAGTTAACACTTGGTAGTTAATGCTTCAGACTAACATGGGTAATAATTTATGTGCCCATGTTCAAGAAAGACTCATTCAAACTGGAATGAGATAGGCTACTAGGAAGAAAAAGTTTGGCTTGCTCTGCAATATGTACTAAAAGAAAATGTCTTTGTTCTCTATAAAAAATATCACAGGGGTAAATGCCAAAGAAGTAAAAAGAACAACTAAAATATGTTTGGTATAATTTGGTATCAAATGTCTATTAATAAAATTAGCATAGAAATTAAGTACACCAGAAGAGTGGTATTCTCCCAATAGTAGTGGAAGCAAATAAGCTAAAAAGTTTTAATCTGTACCTTTGTAAGTTTATGGATAGGATTTTGTAACAGGTTGTCTGTGACAGCAGAAGACTGGGCTTGACTAGTCCTGTGTCCTGTATTCATCCCCAAAGATCCCATGTACTTGTCTTGGCCAGCCGACTGGTCAGATCCAACCAAGGGAAGCAGTGGTTAACTAAGCAGATGTCAGGCCGGCTGGTGGATGGAAAGGTGGAACAGCATATTGGGTTTAAAATAGATTTTACTTATGCCGCTGGTGGCTGCAATGCAGGCTGTATGCTCACTTACATAGTTACAATTCGGGTTACTGCATCGAGCATACAGATGAAAGCGCGCAGGGAAGGGGTACATCAGGAGGTCGCTGACAGGGAGCCGTTGGTGGGTGATCAGTCTGCCAGTCACCCTGCCACGTGCTCAGAGCTCTGTAAGGCCTTTCCTGCAACGTGGTCACAGTTTGCTCCGCTCCAATTTGGGCAGAAACTGAGCAGACTTTTGTATCTTTAGAATAGCCAATGAAAATTTGCCAAGTAGGAATACTTTAATTAGGCGGAACATACCAAATTTAGAACAATGCCAGTCATACGGAGGGGTGGTCTATTGTGTCAGGGACACTCACTTGATTTGGGTTGTGACAGCACTGAGTGGGGAAGAAGTCTTGTGGAAAAAAACAATGTGTAGTCTTATAGCTGATTCTTATATTATGCCCTTTGCATAACATGATCCCTTTCTCCAGTAGATGTTAGGAAGCCTAGGGCTCATTAGAATACACACACACACTCTCAAGACTACACACACATACTTATGACTCAAATATGCTAAACTTTTAACTGACAGATCAAATACAAGACAGGTATTAAAAAGACCCACATAAGAAACTGAAGAGCTTGAGTTAAATGTACTGGAATTTATATTATTTTAAACATCTGCAGTCAAAATCCATTTTTTAATTTTTTTTTTTTTTAAATGATCAGTGTAAGCATGTAATGAGCCTGTTTAGCTGAACTGGCAGGAAATTATCTGTAGGTTTTCCTCTTTCTTAACTTTTTCCTTCAGGGCCTTAATTAGGGCTCCCGTGACTCTTTTCCCAGTTGTCTCAATCTATTGTATATTTGTAGACAGTTTTCTTGTTTCCCTTTTTACAAACACCTCCATGTGCAGTTTCCTTATTCTTCATAGAACACTTTGTGGGTATATTTATGGTACAAAGGTGCCTTGAACTGGGCTCCAAATTTGGCTGAACAAGAGCCATACAGATAACATCCCTGTTGTGTGGTAGACACAAAGGTTTTTTAAAAAAGGTTATGTATTAATGAATCCAACTTGTCAAATACAGGTTTAACATTTCCAGACGCATCCAATCCCCTAAAATATAGTTAAAGATGGGTATTTATCTTCTATCAACAGGGTTGCCATAACCCAAATCAAAGTCCACAGAAATTTTGTTTCTGTCTTTCAGTCTCTAACAGTTCCTTTATATTTCCATCAGTGATGATCTTTTGTGCTTCTCTATATAATAATTCACCTCCTCCTTTTCCCTAGAACTCCACATAATACAAATCCCATTATCTTTTACTCATCTTTGCTTTTACATTTTAAATGTATCTTTAAGCGTTAGCTCATAGAACTCGCATTGAATTCAAAGATGTTTTTCAAATTTTCCAGTTTAGAGGCATGAGGACGTTTTTAGCAGATTCCAAAAATTTCGACTGGATTCCTAAGTCCGTATCTTTTTGCCTTTTCTCCTGTAGACCCCTGACTTGATACGGCATCTTTGCTGTTACTAAAATGTCCCAAACTTTTTAAAAACCAGTCAGCAGCTGCACCCGTGCCACTTTTCTTCCAGCCTTTGGCAAAGGTCATTCTTGTGGCTGCTAAAAGAGGAGTGATACTCAACTCCCTCTGACCCTGGCGGCCGGCAGGAAGGTCCCCTCAGACTAAGGTGTTGGCGGGGAGTTTGTCCTCCCCACGTCTCCCAACTTCACTTTCTGGGTCACATCCGCCATTCCCAGGAGAGGGGTGGGTTGTGTGCGTACGTGATGCGGGGGATGGATGACATTTTTAATCTGAGGAACTTCCCTGTGGCATCTCTCCTGGCTCACCGGGCTACTCCAGCGGTGTGTAGCGGGGGATGGTTTTTCAAGAACAGACTCGCAGGCTTCAGGGTAGCCCGTGATGCCTGGCAGGGGCAGGGCAGGCCAGTCGTTTCTGCCCCAAGCCAGCGCCACGCCTCCAGAGGTGCCGCCACGGCGGCGCGGGCAGTGAGAGGAACGGAGCGGGCGCCTCCTGCCTGCCTACCGCCGCCTCCAGCACCAGAAGGCCGGAGTGCAGCCACCCTCCCCTCGCCCTCTTGCGCCTCCGAGCTGCGGCCAGGCCCGGCTCGACTCGCCCCTTCGCCCGCCCTCTCCTCCCACTGACGCAGTCTGCGCCGCACCAGCTCCCAACATGGCGGCGGCGGCGGCGGCCCCGAGACGCTAAGCGGCGGAGCGGGCCGGACCCGCGTGGGTGAGCGCGGGGCGCGGGGTTGCACCGGCCGGGATCCGCCCCGCCCGGAGGGGGGCAGCGGGGTCGCTGGAGGAAGGGCTTGGGGCGGCTCGGCTCAGTCTTTGCTGTGGAGGGCCAGGCCGGGCCGGACGGGACGGGATCCGCGCGGGAGCGGGGATAGGGCGCCGGCCCGCCTGCCCCACGCCGCGGCCCCGGGCCCGTGTTTCCCCTGGCGCGGGCCGCTGTCCCCGCGCTGCGGCGGGGCCGAGTCCCCGCGCCGGAGTTTGAATGAGTGCCCTCCTGAGCGGCGGGCGCCACATGGCCTCCGTGCCCGCGGGAGGGCCTGCGCCAGGCCCAGGCTCCGGCTCCCACGGACATGTTCCGCGCGGCGGGAGCCCCGGCGCTGACGGAAACTTCAGCGCCGCAACAGCCGGAGCGAGCACATGCGTGTGCTGCCTCCCGGGACGGGACGTGTCCGGCTCAAGCACGTTCAGTGGTCGTGCGCTGCCTCTTTTGCTAGCTTTGTAACGGCTTCAGGCCATTGAGTGACCGGCCCCTTCACAGAAGCCTTTTTAAGTTGTAGCATCTACGGATGTTTGGACGAGGGGGACTGAGCCAGGACTCCCCCATTCCACCCCTTTAGCATGACAGTCCCTTGCCCCTGCCTCATTCCTGGACCAGTGTCACAGCAACATCACTCTGCTGCTACTGTTTTGTTTCACATTCTCTCTGTGCTCTGCTTTTAGGATCTCATATTGGTATATTCTGGTGTTGGGCTTTCTGCAGAAGAGGCCTTGCTACCTAAGCTTGTTTGAGCCGGGTAGTTTTGCTTCATTTCAGGTACATTTTTCTAAGGGATGTGATACAGTGGCGTCCACAACTCAAGATTACAGCTTCTCTAACTGTTACTATGAAGGGGCGAGCTTGTGATTGAAAACTGAGAAATCAACTTGTTTGTGATTGGGAAATTTCCTTGAGTGCCTGTGTGCATTTACTTGCAAGCCTCTGCTCATCACGCTCATCAAAAGTGGCTTTAGTGAATCGATACAAAGTGTAAGTTTGTCAGTATAGCGGCATCTATTCCAGTGCTTTGCTGGTATAGATCTTAGATATATCTAGACTAAGAAAGTATTTGGAGTGTAGACTTTGTGTGACACCCCGACACTAAAACGGTTCTGGCAGATGGAGTCCCTGAACCCTTTGGTTGGAATAATATCTTCCCCTTTCTTGGAAGAGGAGGGTTAGGAACACATGGGTTGTCTTAGCATTTTTTCTGCCCATTGTGGGTGTGTATGTGTTGGAGAATCTTTCATACCGAACTTCAGATAGTTGATTAATGCTGTGGCCATTTGGTGTCTGATAATTTTTTTAAGTCTGATGTGTTTTGGAATTAATGAGAAGTTGGCTTTGAAGGTATGTGGGAGGAGACAGGAAGTGGGGGGAATAAATTTAAGATATTAGGTTCATCAAGAGATTTTGGGTAAAAAAGTGGTTAAAAAAGGCAGAAGGAGGAATGGTGAGAGATAATATTTTAAAATATTACTGTATATAAAAATATTTTGTGACATGGAGTGATAGTACACAATCAATAGTATGTAACTTTTATTAATTTTAATTGTAGGAAGCATACATTTTCTGGAGGTGTAATATAAGTGAGAGTAATCATCATAGTATCTAGGGTCAGAAGGGGCCTAGAGCAGGCCATCTAGTCTGACCCCCAATATTTTTGTGAACAGCGTTTTGATTTTCGCTATACTTCCTTCTGTTAACAACCTCTGGAAAAAACCTTTATAACTAGCAATTTCTATCTTTATGCTCAGATTAAAAAGGAGTATTTGGAAGGTTTGAGCAGAGTTTTCTTCATCTGTGTTCTGGAATAATCTTACAGAAAACACCTCCACTTGCTGAACTTCATAGCTTGACATTTCCCTGGCTTCAGTGAGAATTAGTTTCCAGGTCAGTCTGCAAAAGGGAAGTTAAATTACTGAAAAATATTATTTTTTTGTGAAGATACAAACTTCCATCAAATATAGAATTACATTAAGAAGTAGTAATATGGGTGAAATGTGGTTTTGCGCAGCCTTTTAACTGTCAGTTTCCAACTAGATGTTTGTTTCCTAAATGTTGGCTTTCATTGTGTCTGTCCATTTGGCTATACATTTTTGGAAATATACCATGAGATCTGGTTTGTATATTTTTGTTTTGGTTAGATTTGAAAAAGATTTTAAAGCAAAAACAAGCATCGCCATCCCATACACATGGTGATATTGAGCTTGGAAATATTTTATTTATTTTTGGATAGTCTGCATATAATAAATACAGTAAATTCACTGAGCTGCTTTTTGCTTTGGGAGTTAAACAATATATACATGGTCAAGTTTGTTTCAACTTGTTGAGCGCTCGTTTTCCTTCCATGATTTTAGAAGACAAGGTTCAGAAGTTGTTCCAGGTATCTAATGTACAAGGAAACCTAAGTGGGGAAGTTTATTGCTCCCTGTTCTGTTCCCTGCAGCCACTGAGAGTAGTCTGCCACCATCCTCTGTATATAACTTCTGTGTCAGGTATTTGAAGACTATTTTCAGCACTTCTGCTAGTCTTTTTTTCCTCGGACTAAACCTGTTTTCCCAATCTTTACTAAATCATGTTTCCCAGGCTTGTAATCATTTTGTTGATCTTCACTGGACTAGTTTACTTCACTGGACACAATTTACTAGTTTGTCTGCCTCTGTCTTGAACCAGATACCAGGTGACACCTCACCAGTACCATATAGAAAGGAAGAATAATCCCTTCCTTTGATTTACAAGTGATTGTCCACCCAGTATTGTCTTTATTCAGATTATGATCCACTGTAACTCTCAGGTCTTTTTCTCCAGTATTGCAACGTAGCTAGTCATTCCCCAGTCTGTATTTTTACATGCAGTTGTTCCATATTAAGTGCAAAGTGTCATACTTTTCTGCACTGAATTTTGTTTGATTAATTTTGAATTATTTCTCCAGTTTATCAAGGTTGTTTGAATCCTAATTCCAGTCCAGTCCTGTCGTAATCCTAAATTCCAGGATGTCTGCAGCTCTACTGATCTTAGTGTCATCTGTAAATTTGTTAAATGTGCATTCAATCCCATCCTTCAAATAGTTAATGGAGATACTAAATGATGGCAGACCCAGGACAGACCCCTCTTAATTCCTTCTCCTTATTAGACATTAAGCAGTTGATGATTACTTTTAAGCACAATGATCCGACCAGTTATGGATCTACCTTATGCTAGTTTAATTTAGATTAGTGGTTCTCAAACTTTTTAGACTTGAGGCATCCCTCTTAACCTCATCCCTAATAATATATTATGTCCAAGTTCCACTTCTTGTAGACTTCCATTTTGAGTTTCAGTTTATTGATGAGTTTGCTGTTTAGCGAGGCTGGTCTCCTGATGCACTTCTCATCCTTTCTTTGAATAAGGCTAGCCTGCACTTGCATGCTTAATACGGCCTTTTTGAAGGATAGCCAGCTCTCCTGGATGCCTTTTCCCCTCAGACTTGCCTCCTATAGGCTCCTACACACCAGTTCTTTCAGTTTTTTAAAATCTATTTTTATAAAGTCCAGTGTCTCTATTTTGTTTCACGCCTTCCTTTCCTTAGGATCTTGAACTCTTATCGTTTCATGCTCACTGTCAGCCAACTTGCCTTCTACCTTCACATTCTTGACCAATTCCTCCCTGTTTATGGGAAGAAAATTGAGAACAGCTTTCTCCCTACTTGGCTTCTCTACCACTTGTACCAAAAAGTTATTCCCAGCACACTATAGGAACTTTCTTGGGCTGCCTGCATTCTCCCATGCTATCCTCCTAGCAGATGTTTTTGTAATTAAAGTCTCCCATGAGCACCAAGCCCTGCAACTTGGATATTTTAGTTAGTTGCTTGGAAAAGTGTAATCACCCTGTCCCCCTAGTTTGGTCTGTAGCAGGGACCCACCATGACATCATTCTGGTTTTCTCCCACCTGGCTTGACCAGAGGCTTTCAACAGGCTTACTTGCTTCATGCTTTGCAGTGTACCCTGGAACAAGTGTACATCTCTTCTACATAAAAGGCAACATTATTTCCTCTTTTTCCCACTTCCTGAACAAATAATACCTAAGGAAGAAGTATTCCTAGCTTGCATGCTATGTCAAAATCCACCAGATGTCTTCCGGTTCAGCTTAGATAGCCCCGCACAGGAGTTCTTGGTAATAAAACCATGACTATGTTGAAACCAATGCAGTTATATATAGGTGCAGAGTTTTGCCTGAACAGTTTTCAGTGCACAGATGTGGCCTAATTTTAGAAGTAACATAAACCAAGGCAGCTCCTGAATGAGAAAGGATGAAAGTTAGAATAACATGATGATGGGTCTTTTAGTTATAGATATGTTTAAAAAATGTTATTTGTAGGCAACCTGACCCAGGTAAGGTTTAAGGAAGTAAATAGTAAAAAATGGTCATTTAGCAAATGAGGATAGTAATATTTCCTTGTGTAGAAGTAAGCATAGCAAAGAACAGAGCTGGAAGTAGTAGAAGGGAGGGAAAAATTAATTTAGATTAGTAATCTATGAGAAAAAAATTAACTTTTCTGGTACCAGAAGAAGTTGAAATTAATTGTTGTATATTCCATTATATTGTCAATTACAACAACTTTGTGCCGAACTCATTCAGTGGGAACAACAGCACTATTTTCATGACAAGAAATTGCCCTTTTTGTCTGTCTGTCTTGAGAAATAGAAATGGCTAGTCACAAATACTCTACTGGCATCATTCTCTCTTATGCTTCTGCTTAGGGGTGCACCAATAGACATTTTGGGGGCCGATACTGGTAGCCGATTTTCAAGGAAGCGTATTGCCTGATACCGATCCAATTTTCGATACAGCTGAGCCCAGCTGGTAAGTCAGTTGTGGTGAAAGGGGAGGGGGAGGGAAGGGGTGTGGGAAAGGCAGATCAATGTCCCCCACAATGAGGGAAGGAGTGGAGCTGGGGTAGGTGCTGGCGGGGTGGGTGTAGGACAGAGCCACAGCTTGTTGGGGAGGGGGTGGCAGCTCCCACTGCTACATGACACTCATCCAGTGGCTCCCACTGCTGCTTCTGCCGCTTGTCTGGGAGGGCACAGGATGAGGGTGTGTACCACTGGACCTACATGGGGTCAGTCAGATGGGCTGGGGCCACACTGCATTGCACTCAGGGTGGGTGGTGGAGGTGCTGGGAGGGGGCTATAGTGAAATTAGGAGTGGCTGAAGCCCCTCCTCCCCATAGGCTCCTCCCAGCACTGCCACCACCTGCCGTAAGTATAGCGCAGCCTCTGGCCCCAGCTTGCAGCTGCTGCCTACCCAGCCTATCCCTTGCAGATCCAGGGACACATACCCTCCCCTACCTCCCCCCATGGCCTCTTGGACAAGCAGCAGGGGCAGTGGCAGGAGCCGCCGGACAAGCGGCAGCTCCGTCCCGTGCCTGCTTCACCCCTGCTGGGCACCACCTACCTCAGCTCCAGTCCCACTCTTCCCTCACTGTGGGTGGTGTTGATCTGACCCCCCACACCCTTTCCTTTCCCTCCCCTTTCACCACAACAGACTTACCAGCTGCATGCAGCTCTCTACGTTGCCGGGCTGTGTTCCTCGCTGTCTGTGTGAGGTGCTGTGGCTGCATGCATGCATGAACATTTATTGGCCAAATTATCAGAAAAAAGCAAAACAAAAGCCCTATATGCACCAGCTCCGGCAGCGGGGATCAGGGCCTCTGAAGGCTTGTGGCAGAGCCTCCCTGTCCCCCGCCCTGCACAGCGTGAGACAGTTGGGGGCAACGGAGATCACCCCCGCCTGGCATCCATTTAGCAGCTGCCCCATGGTGCAGGTGCAGCGTGGCTTGGTAGGGCACTGCACATTATCTGGGAGCTGGGGCTGAATGGTGCTGGGCTCTGGGTGACTGCTGAAGCTGCTCCAGCTGCCAGATAGCGTGGTTCGGCAGGGCACTGCACCTGTGCCATGGGCAGCTGCGTGGGGAGTGGTGCAATCCCCACTGCTACATGCTGCACAGCGGGGCTCTGCCATGAGCCTCGAGAGGCCCTGATTGCGCTGCTATAGCTGGTAGGTGTGGGGATTTTTTTTTTTAAGTTCAGGGAGGCTGGGGCAGGGCACCCATGGCAGCTTCTCCTGTGGCTCTGCCCAGTGGGGCAGAGGCAGAGGCAGGAGCAACTGGACATATCACAGTAGAAGCACATATGGCTGTCCTGCCTAGCCCCTTCCCTCACCTGGCCCAGCCTCCTGGCACTTTAAAAAAAAAAAAAAAAAAAAAAAAAAGCCTCATACTCACTGGCTCTGGCAGCAGCGATTGGAGCCTCTGGGGGTTCAGGGAAGAGCCCCCCCTGTGCAATATGGGGTAGTGGGGGGCAGGGGGATGCATCTGTGTGGCAGCTGTCACATCACGCAGGTGCATTGTGGCTTCTTAGGGTGCCATGCGCTGTCTGGGAGCTGGGGTGGCTCCATGTGTCAGTTGGAGCCTGGCACTGCTCAACCCCAGTGACCCCAGCTCCCAGGCAGCGTGCAACACCCTGATGAGCCATGCTTTACCTGCACCATAGGGTAGCTGTTGCGTTGCAGGGGGAGGCGGTGATCCGCACTGCTGTGCGCTGCACAGGGGGGCTCTATTATGAGACCCCAGAGGCCCCAATTGTGCTGCTGCAGCTGGTGAGTTTTTTGGTTTTTTTTGTGGGGGATGGGGCCGGGCACAGCCACAGAGGCTTTTCCTGTGGCTCCCTCCGCCTGGGGAGAGGCAGGCACAGTAGGAGGAGCTGCAGGCTCTGCTTCCCTGCCTCCCTGTCCCTGGTTGATCCGAACCTTTTCCAAATTGATTCGTAGGCTTCGGATTCATTTTGGAGTTTTTAATGGGTCTCCTGATTCAATTTGGAGATCTGGGTGCTGAATCGACCAAGTCTCCTTTGAATTGAATTGGCAACTGAAGCAAAGCCCTACTACCTACTCCAAGGTGTGCTCTGTTACAATTTTAATACAGCATAGCCTAGCCTCACAGATCTGGTATGCTTGGGACCAAGCGCTTGCTGGAAATTTGAAAATGCCATTTTTTTTTTTTTTTTACACTGGTGTGGCGGTTGGTCACGGAGTGTGGCTGGGGATGAGGAGGGGAGAGTAGCGGCAGCAGGTCCCGAAGCAGCAGCTGCACGAGGAGTGGCGCTGTGGGGTGGTGAATGGCAGTGGCAGCCACCGTGTGCAAGCTTTCCCCTCCCCATCTAGGAGGGCGGGACGAGTGGTGGTGGGGGAAGTGCCGGATTGTTTTTAATTCCAGATTTTCGGTATCTAGATTTATGAGGTTATACTGTAAATGCTGGTGGTCACTGATAATCAATCTGTACTGTCACAGTACTTAATGGGTGTACCACCTATTCAACCTGTTATAGCAGAAATCTGCTATTTCAGTTCACTGTTTAGCATGCCTAAACAATAGCAAAGCAATATTGCTTTGGAGAGCGGAAATTACTTTTCTGTCTTCTCCCTGTTTCTGGAACAGCACATCATTTTTGCAGAAGTCTGCACAACTAGGTTTGGTTTATGTTATTGTAAGAAAATAGGAAATACCCAAATTAAAGTTAAAAGCAATAAAGTTGATTGTAAAAATGTCAATTGCATTCTGCAGTCAGTAGAACTACCCTTAGTGACTTGTTGTTATCTTCTGAGTTTGTGTGAGGTGTCTATTAGGCAACAAATTGTCCAATGGGATTTGGAAGCCAGCATTGTAATAGCTGAATTGACTGCTTTGTGTGCCACTGTAGATATGCATTGTTTGATCTCTTTAAGAGGTCAGCCAGTCAGTGCAGATTGAATTGCAAGAGAAACATTTCCTAAATAAAGATCTTAAAATGTTTCTTTTGTTCAATCATAAGAGGATACCTGTTTTATTCCTTTAGTTGTTCTGATAGTAATTTTTGTTTAATTTTAGAAGGCAAATGGTTTTTCCTTTTTCCTATGCATGGCCATCTGCTGATCTAGATGTTGTTCCTGCATTAGAGCTTGCTGGTCCACCATAATGGAGGCAGTTCAAGCTTTGTTATTTTAAATACAGACTCTGTGCTTGACTGCTACAGTATTGCAGACTTACTCTAGTTTATTCTGTCTCTATCCAGGAAATCAACTTTAGGGTCATCCCTTTTCACAACAAAGGAAAAGTATGTGCATCTCCTTCTTAACTGCTGAGAGTATTGGGATAAGTGCCTTTTTGGTAAGGGTGTGTGGACACAGGTGACAACATGCCCTGGCTGGGACATTCCCTAGCAATGCTCTGTCAGCCTGCATCCTCTTGCATGTTACAAACCTGAGCAGCGTGGCCACTCCCAGGTGTCTTTCTGTAGTTGCTGGGGCCCTTGGTCTTTGGTGTGCTTGAAAGCAACCTCTGGGGATAACCCCAGATCAGCCTTTCCATGTATTTATGGGCTTGGAGTTAGAGTTGTTGAACAAGATATTTTTCAGGAATGTCCTGATCAGAGCATGTTGCTGCTTTGGTGAAGACATACCCTAACTGAATTACTTGGTATGGCAATCTGAGAACCCTTTGTAATGATTTTTTTGATCTGGATGGCTCCTTCTTCTTAGTGTGACCTGGTCCAGTCCTCACCCTTTTTGCATGTGTTTAAGAAGTTACCCTAGAATAAATGACCAAATTACAAGAGAGGACTTAATTTTTTCCCTCCAGGTCACTATAATAACATTATTTGGAATGCCTGAGGTGTTGGACTAGCCTAGAATAAACTTAAATGTAATGGATTTGGAATCATTGAAGGCTGAAAGGGATTTAGACTAAGAGTAAATGTCTTAAAAAGAGCAAAGTTCTCTGATGTATAAAAAATGTTCAAGTTGGAAATCAACCAACCAGAAATTATTAGAAATATGACATTGAAAAATGTTAATAACTTTAAGGTAAAGAACTGAGATTAAGTTCCCACAAAAAACCCTCTAATTTTTAACCTATACTCCTGTTTACTGTCCTCCTAATAGGAGTAAGAGTCCAGAGTACTTAACATAACAATTTTAAACTTTTTCAGTTGTCTAAAAATAGTAGACAATTATCCATGCACTTGCTGCAGAATTGCTATTGATTTAATGGATGCTATGTAGAAGTCTAGGAAAGACACAGAGATGGGAGAATCCTGGGGGGTCCAGGAGGAACGATGATTGCAAAAGAGGAAGCACTGAGTGATTGGATAGGACAGGGGTTAAGAAGGGAAAAAGACGATGTTTTTTAGATGAAGCTGAGAGAGACACAAGGATCTGGGACATTTTAGACGCACAAAAAAGTTGACTAGCTTTAAAAAAATCCTGTGTATGATAAATTAGTTAATTGAGAAGAAAAACTATCCATACAACTCAATTATCGCTGCTTATGCACCAAGTTTTCATATACTGCACAGGTTTTAACAGTTTACTAGGTCTCTCTGGTTCCTGTTTTACAATACATGCAGATGGCTCATGCTAGTTAATAAGGATCTTTCAAATTGTGATTTTGCATGAATTTAATATTACCTTACATAGACACATGCAATTTGACTTTATTCTTACTCTATAATCCTGCAAAAAGTATTCAGATTTTGTCAATAAGAATTTGCTTTTTCATTCTGAGAAATTAATTGTCTTTCATAGTGAATACTATAGAATGCCAAGATTCTCAGTGATATCTTTTACTGAACTAACTGTATATTTAAAAATTTGTCCAACAGCTCTTTCAGCTATTTATGTGATACTTTTTATTGAACCAGCTGTACTCCCTGCCTCGTGCATACTTCCTGGACAATCATGGATCCACCAGAACTCCAACCCTACTACTAAATAAATAGTACAAAGGCAGTCTTAATCAGTTGCTCAAATACATAAACTTCTGACCCCGAAGTGAACTCTTTTTCCATCCCCAACTTTATTCTGCCTTGGGTATAAAGATCCAAGAGATTTGGGAGCAAATTGTCAAAGTTCTTTACAGGGCTTACCTTTTTGTTCCATGTAGAAGAGAACCGAACAACTCAGGCCACTGTCTCTGGTGCCTTTCCCCTAAATCCTGTAACTTTTTTTTTAGCATATTTTTTTAAACCGCTAAGGAAGCTGAACATCATTCTCATCAACTGACATGGTGTTCTTTGTACTTTGCAATCTCTGTTAATATTTCTTCTGTTGAGATTCAGTCTTGAATCTGAAGTTGAAACTGTTAAATGTGAAAGAAGTCCATGTTGCTAACTCCAAACATTCACAGTTTGAGAGTCTGGCTCTATAAAAACCATGATAATTTTTTTAAATTATGATTTTTAAGAAGTATAGATGGTACTTTTTATTTGTTTTCTGGTTTTCGAGTCTTTAGAATTCACCTGCCTATGTTGTCATTTTTTTCTTATAATTATGACAGAACTTTTAAAATGAAAGCTGAAATCTCATGTCTGGGATTGTAAATTCTTTGAAACAAGGGCTTCCTGTTCATTCCCTGTACAGTAGCTACCACACTGGGGGGCGATAGGTTCTTCTGTAGGCTATCACAGTAGGAGTAATCAACTTTACTGTAGTTTCTGGGGCTTTGAAAAAAAATGACATATTGTAAAACTTGTGATAAAATACAACAGATGGGAATATTTTGAAGTTAAGCTTCATGTGCACAGAAAACTTTCACAAGTTATTTTCCTTTTGTTCCAAGGAACACAAATCTAACTTACATAATTTCATATTTAAAACAGCTTAAAGGCAGAAATATCATTTTTTCTCTATGTTCAGTTTTGCACGCTTGTATTTCCAGATAACAATTTTTTCTCTTTTAGAAAAAAACTTCCAGACTGAGATAAGTAAATATAGTTCAGTTTTACATTTTATTATTTGCAGTATTTAGAATTTTGAAGCCATGGGAGTAAAGGTCCAGCGACCTCGTTGCTTTTTTGACATAGCCATCAACAATGTACCTGGTAAGAAAATTTAAATTAAATTTCTAGATTAAATAGTGACATTAATATTTATGCTTGATAAGTAATATATATAGAAAAGTAAACCGTATTAATGTGTGGGGTTCTTTTTTCAGCTGGAAGAGTGGTCTTTGAGCTGTTTTCCGACGTGTGCCCAAAGACATGTGAGAATTTTCGCTGCCTTTGCACAGGTTGGTAGAAAGTTGGTTTTTTTTAACTTTTAACAACATTCACAGTTTATGTTTATAACTTGTTATTTTACAGAATCCCATGTGTATAGTCAGTGACTTCCTCTTCGCGTTTCAGAAAGTGAAGACCGACTTTACTGGTTTTTTGGTGTCTGTAAAAATTAAACGTTGTTGCCTTGTAGACATTTCATGCCGAAGTTATATGTAACTACAGATGTGACTTGTTATTGAAAGGAGCAAATACTAATCAAATTTGGATATTGATCTATTTAATTTTTTGCTCTTGCCATAAATATTTCTCATTAAACCATAATGGATAATAGCCAATACTGAAACTGGGTGCATCAAATGAAGGTTCAGGAATTTAGAGATGACTGGACTTCCATAGATTTCATAGACATTAGGGCTGGAAGAGTCCAGCCCCCTGCCTGAAGGGCAGGAAGTCAGCTGGGGTCATAAGATCCCAGCAAGATAAGCATCCAATTTATACTTGAAGGTGTTCAATGTAGGTGCTTGAACCACCTTCGATGGCAGGCTATTCCAGACCTTGGGGGCTCAGACAGTAAAGAAATTCTTCTTTATGTCCGGCCTGAAGCGGTCTTGCAGTAGTTTATAACTGTTCAACCTCATCAGACCTTGGGGCGCTCTGGTGAACAAACGTTCCCCCAGATACTGATGGTCACCCTGACAAACTTACAGGTGGCCATCAAATCACCCCTGAGCCATGCTTTTCCAGGCTAAAGAGCCCCATAGCTCTCAGCCTGTCACCATAAGGTCTGTTTTCCTAACCTCTGATCGTGCACATGGCTCTTCTCTGGACTCTCTCAAGCTTCTCCACATACTTTTTGAATTGTGGAGTCCAAAACTGGATACAGTACTCCAGCTGTGGCCTCTCCAAGGTCGAGTACAAGGGAAGAATGATGTCCCGAGATTTGGTTGAGAAGCATCTATAGATGCAAGCCAGTGTTTTGGTCACTTTACTAGCTGCTGCATCGCATTGAAGGCTCATGTTCATCTTGTGGTCAATGATGACTCCCAAGTCTCTTTTTTCCGTAGTACTAGCCAGCGTAGCACTGCCAAGCCTATAAGGATGCTGCAGGTTTTTCCTTCCAAGGTGGAGGACCTTGCATTTTTCAGTGTTAAACACCATCAGGTTCTCTTCCATCCATTTGTTGAGCCTGTCCAGGTCAGCCTGGATCACCCTCCTGTCTTCAGGTGTGGATGCTTTGTCCCAAAGCTTGGTGTCATCAGCAAACTTGGCCAGTCTGCTTCTGACTCCAGTGTCCACATCATTGATGAAGATGCTGAACAATATAAGTCCAAGGACAGAGCCCTGGGGTACCCCACTGGTCACAGGGCACCATGATGATTGACTTCCACCAATTACCACTCTTTGGGTCTGACTGTAGAGTCAATTTCCCAGCCAGAGGATCGTGGTGGACCCAAGGCCACAATTGGCCAGTTTTCCCAAGAGGTGATCTTGGGATACCAGATCAAAGGCTTTTTTGAAGTCAAGATATATGACATCAATCTCTTCTCCCTTGTCTAGGTGATAGATCACCTGGTCATAAAAGGAAATGAAATTGGTCAAGCAAGGCCTGCCCACCGCAAACCCATGCTGGCTGTCACTCAAGATGTTGGCGTCAGCCAGTCAGTTATGGATGGCCTCTTTAATAAACTTTTCTAAGATCTTCCCCAGGATAGAAGTCAGGCTGATAGGCCTATAGTTTGCTGGCTCCACTTCCCTCCCATTCTTGAAGATAGGCACCACATTGGCCTTCTTCCAGTCTTCGGGCACTATACCAGAGCACCAGGAGTTCTCAAAGATCTGTGCCAGAGGCAGCTCCTTGAGTACCCTGGGGTGTAGATTGTCAGGGCCAGCTGACTTGAAGGTATCCAGCCTCTCAAGATGTTCCCTTATGAGGTCAGCATTGATGAAGGGCATGGGATCTCCCTCACCCAGTTCTTCCTGTCCTGTAGCAGGCATTGGTGTCGCATGGTATTGATGAACGAGCAGTGCAAAGTACCCATTTAATAGATGGGCTTTTTCCTGGGCGTCATTTGTCCCATCTGGTTCAGCAGGGGGCCAGGGGCCATCAGGGGCCCTTGCTTTTCCTCCAGTTCCCCATGTATCTGAAAAGGGACTTTTTATTGTCCTTGATGCTCAAAGCTAGTTGGAGTTCAGTTGCAGCCTTGGCTTTCCTGGTTTGCTCCCTGCAGGACCAGACCAGTGGAGAATATTCCTCCTTGGAGGTGAATCCCATCCTTCACCATTTGTCGGCCTTTCTTTTTTGCCTCAGGAAGTCTGCTAGATCCCTGGAGAGCTAGGGGGGCTGCTGTGCCTTCTTGCTGCCTTTCCTCTGAGATGGAATAGAATTAGTTTGTGCATTGAGGATCGCTCCCTTGAGAAGCAGCCATTCTTCCTAGACTCCCCTCCCCCTGGTGTCGTGGTCCCTTAGGGCCTCACTTACAAGTCTCCTGAGCTTGTCAAAGTCAGATTTCCTGAAGTTAAGGACTTCAGTGCTGCTGACTGACTTGCCAGCTTTACGGCAGATAGTGAAGTTGATCAGCTCATGATCTGTCACCCAGCTTTCCATCATTCACTAAGTCTCTGATTAGGTCCTCCCTAGTAGCCAGCACCAGGTCGAGCAGCGCTTTACCTCTTGTTGGCCTGTAGACTCCTTGAGTTAGGTAGAGGTCATCCGTGCACGATGGGAAGCTTTGCGATTGCTCGGATTTTGCTGAGTGATCCTTCCACGAGATGTCTGGGTAATTGAACTCACCCATGAGATCCATGGTCCTGGAGCACATGGCCTCAGCCAGTTCCTGGGCGAACTCCTGGTCAAGCTTTTGACTTTGGGTGGGAGGTCTGTAGTAGACTCCCACCGTTGTGTCTGCTGTGCCGTGTTCCCCACAGATTTTAACCCAGAGGGTCTCCATTTGTCCATCCTGGTCCCCAGCATCACCTTGCAGGGACGCGTAGCTTTCCTTAATATAGAGAGCTACACCCCCGCCCCTTTTATATACTCGATCTCTCCTGTACAAGGTATAGCCGTCTATACCCATGGTCCAGTCATGGGTGGAGTCCCACCAGGCCTCTGTTATCCCTATGAAGTTGTAATCATTTGCATTAAGCAGGAGGACGAGTTCCTCCTGCTTATTCCCCAAGCTCCTGGCATTTGTGTACAGGCAGGCAAGTGTCTCCTTGAGGGCTCTTGCTTTGCCCACAAATTTTACCAGGGCTGGGGCAGGGGTGGGCTCCCTTAAGTGTCTTGTCCTGCTGGCTTTGCAAGGGTTGCTCAGTGGCCCAGAAGTGGTGGTAGTCCCCCCGTCCACTGGTGGGCTTAGTTTAAAGCCCTGTGGAGCAGGTCAGCCAATCTGGCTGAGAAGAGCCTCCTCCCCAGCGGAGAGAGGTGGAGGCCATCTTGTCCCAGCAACTTGCTGCCTCTCTTGCCAAAGCATGGGCTGTGGTCACGGAAGCTAAAGTCTTCCCGATGACACCAGTGCTGCAGTCTTTGGTTAACTACCTGGATCCTCCTTTCCCTCCTTAGCCCATACCCCGAGACCGGGAGGATTGAAGAGAACACCACCTGTGCCCCCAGACCCTTTAGCCTGCTGCCAAATCCCTCTAGTGCCTCATGACCCAGCTGGGAGTGCTCCGAGCCGTGTCATTGGTGACTTACATATGACTCTCTTAATACTCAATGACCACTTGTATTTGTGGTTGATTTTTCTTTCTGAAACTGGTCATTTTCTAACTTTTTTCTTTTCTTCGTATTTGGTGTGTTGAAATCTTTATTCCCAAGTGAAATAGATTCCTTCTTAGTCAAATTGCCAGTCTTTTAAAAGCCCTGTTCTGGAAACAGTTTCAGAATGGCATTCTTTTCTTGCTGAACATTTACTTTCTTTGGAGAATACTGATTGTCTAAGCCTAAAGATCAAAATCAAATGTTTAAAACAGTGGCTGCAAACCTGACTTAGATTTCTTCTCCACCTAATTCCAGTCTGTTTTTAAAATAATTTAAGCCAAGCTCTGCTCTGAAACCTTCATTCACAACAAAGATTGAACTGTAGAGAAACTTGTGAGGTTTTTTTTGTCTGGCTTCAACATTTTCCATTTCCTATCTGTTCACATTTTATTACAAGTCAGTCTGAGTTACTGAGTCTCAATTTTTGATTTACTACTTTGTGTGCATTTGGCTACCACTTGCAAATCAGGAATGATTTTAGCTATATATGTACAAAAGAAGTTGGACATCAACATTTGTGTTTCATCTTATTGCTGTAACATGTTTGGGAATCTTCTACATAAAGAAAGTGGTCAAAGTCTTGAGAGATACAGATTCTCAGATCTCCATGCGTGTGCATTTATCCCTTCCAGCAGGTATTTCTGAAAAAGGTCTGCATAAGTCCCTGAAACTGAGGCAAAGTCTGTACTTCAAAGTTATCACTGACAGAGCTATGTCTGTTGGGCCCCCTCTACACATTACAGCTATGAGAGTACAGGGACTCTCAACCCCAGCAGCTGTGGACTCTGGGTCCTGGCAGCATGTTTCCTGGTAAATGCCCAAGATAGGAGGATGCATGAATCACAGCAGTGATCCTCCTGCCCCAGCAGTTTCACACATCCCTGGAGCAGGGGGGTGGATCATGATCCTCATGTGTGAGGTACCCTGTGACTGGAACCCTCTCAGCTGGGGTGTGTGGGGCTACTAGCTGTGGGAGCTTTCTTTGTGCTGGTGCAGGGAGAGCCTGGGATCAGCAATAAGGTGTAGTGAGATCTCATGTGTGGTCCCAGAATCATGCCTCCTGCCGTGTGTGTGGCATGGCAAGAGGCGCAATTGTGTGAACTGTGCATTAGATTCCATCATGTCTTTACCTGCATGTGCAGAGGGGACCTTTGGAGTCTCAAGAAATCTTACATTTGTAACTCACATAGCTAGTTGGGCAAAATGCATAATGGCGATGCAGCTGTGTGCAGAAGAACGCTTATAATTGCTTAGATTAATTTGGGGTGGAGGGGAGTATTGATTACAGCATAGATATGCTGCTTATTAGCATGTGTTGCATATCCACTAGGGAAATCTGCTGGCATAACTTATATAGTGTAGAGCAACCCTGATGCAGTCTTTACAGTGTTTTCCCAAATGAATTAATTTTTTTTAGATTATTAGTAACTCTAATTCCATATAGTGCTTTTGCATTTAGTCTTTGGCCAGTTACCTGATATTCAGATTTTGTACCAACCGTGATCTGCAATGTGATTTATTCTTTAGGGCTTGTCAGTGCAGGGCTTCTCTCCAGTGCCCAGCAAGTGCAGGAGCTGTAGATGAGTGGCAGGGAATGGCAGCGATACAAATGGCCTGGTGGAGGCTACTCCCATTGCTGTGATGTGCAGCACTGGCTGGAGCTGTGCCCCACCAGGCACCTGCACCCTGAGTGCCCTGCCTGCTGCTTCTGTGCCATAGAAGAGAGTGTGGGGGTCCCCACACACCCCCAACATACCCTGTGCCCCTTGTACATGCACACCCCCCCACCATACACACGCCTGTGTGTATGTGCACATGCCTACCCACACCCTGCCATATAGTTCCTCCCACACCCCACCATACACCCACCCACCCACACCTCTCCATAGACACAAACCCACACCCCATTATACAGTCCCCAGAATATATAAGGCTAGAATTTATTTTTGAGTCATTATGCAATCACCTCTGTATACACTATACAAATACAAATCATGACAAATACAATTTTTGTAATAAAATATGGTATAGGAGATGTTTGACTTTTAGTGTATGATTTGTTTTTTTCCTGGTTCTAAGATGGGAACTCCCCCCTCCGCTTCCCCAAAAGGAGTATTTCCAGGGAGCAAAGGGAGGGGATTTGGTGGCAAAGGCCAGTGGTTGGGTGTGGGACTTCTGGTCCCAAGCGGGCAACAAGGGGGCAGGGCTACTCATGAGGCCCTCAACAGCTCACCAAAACTCATTAAGCGGCCCTCCACCTGAAATAATAGCTGCTGCTATATACTTATCTTAGTAAATTTTCTCTTATAGGCCATTCATGTTTGTTACTTAGAAGAAAAATGGTCTTGTGATTATAGCACAAGTCTTGGAGTCAGGAGACAACTTTGATCTCCCAGGTTTCATCACAGGCTAACTTTGGGAGCTTGGGTGAATTACCTGGAGCAAAATTTTCAAGAATGAATACTGAGAATATACCTCACATTTTGAGTGTCCAACCTGAGTCACTTTGGTCCTACTTTAAGGGTTGTTAAGCAGGTCTTTAAATAAAGTTATGAATTAAGGGTATTTAATAATTAAGGAAATCAAAATTTGTTGTAATTTCTGAAAATTTTAGATTTAACTTACTGTCCCTTTTACAAAAACTAATTTGCGACTTCACAAGCTGAATGCAATGTTAATTAGTTATTTGTCAAGCTTTTGTAGTTATACAAATGCAAAATATCTTCTTTAGGTGAAAAGGGCACAGGAAAGTCGACACAGAAGCCATTGCATTACAAAAGCTGTCTATTTCATAGAGTTGTGAAAGACTTTATGATTCAAGGAGGTGACTTCAGTGAAGGTAGGAGGCCAGTCTTTAAATCAACTACGGTGACACATTTTATGGATCTTGTTCAGTACTCTTTATTTGGTTGAAATATTCTCTTGTTGCAGTGTATATATTTTTTTGAAGTTAAGGGCCTTAAATAAGGGCATTTTAATAAGTAGCTTTCTGTATCTCTCTATCCAGTTGTGATTTGCCAGTGAAAATGTGGCTCTCCATTCTAGTGTAGCATCAGATCACTGTATTTCTCAGTAAAGCACAGATGTCAAACTCTTAGTACAGCCCTGTGGGCCAGATCTAGAGCACTGGATAGGTTGGTGGGCTGGATCCGGATCCAGCTCCGAAGTGTGGAGGCATGTCATCTGGCCCACAGGATTTTCTGCATGGCTGGAAATTTGGTGGTGCCAGCGTTAATTGCTACATCATCTTCTGCTGCTCCTACTGTCAACTTTTCAGACTTGCAGGTCAGATGACACAGTTCCCAATGTGGCCCATAGGGCCAGGAATTTGGCTGTCACTACTAATTCTACTGCCAAATTTGTGGTCTGTGAGGAGCCCTGCAGACCAGGTGACACTGTTGCATACTCCAGATCCAACCTCTGAGATGGGGGAATGGGAGAGAATGCAGAATGCATAGCAAAACAACTCCCCTTGTTTTTCTGACTCCTATTCTACTTACTCGGGCCATCAGCTAGTGCTTTGATTTTACCCAAGCCATGTACTACCTTTTTCAAAGTGTCTTCCAGAATAATAATTGAAATATTGAAATGTGTTGACCTCAACCTAACTTATACTATCACTGCTTTATGTTAACTTGTCCTTTTTTGTTGTTGTTAGGAAATGGCAGAGGAGGAGAATCAATTTATGGTGGATTTTTTGAAGGTAAGGATATTCTTTATCAGTCAAGTCTATGTATTTTTTCAGGTGTCTTTTATTATAGAAATTAAACTAGCATTCCATGATCCTAGCTGTGCAAATTTGGATTCCATTGTTTTTATTCGTGCCGTGCAGGAAATGGGCATCTTCTTAGCTACAGTAATTGCAGAATTAAGGCAAAATGATTTTTTTTTAAACGTTTTCATTAAGAATTATAAGAATCAAAATCTTCCAGTTTAATTCTGCATAGAAAGAAATGTTAAATTTGTTTACCAGATTTACAGGGGTTTAGGTTGTAGCTGTGTCGGTCTAAGGACATAGGCAGACAAGGTTCCTTGGGTGAATTTGATATCTTTTATTAGACCAACCCAAATAGTTGGAGAAAAGGTAGTAAGCAAGCTTTCGGGTTCAAAACCCCTTTGTCAGGCTAAGGAAGCTTCAGCAGTTGGTGTGTGCTCTTCCTGTAGATCTCATTTGAATATCATATTGTTACCCCTTTTTGGCCTCGTCATCTAGACAGAAAATTAGAGTCTTTGGGTATTGTTTCATTTAGGAGAAATTAGTAGTGGAGATCGGTATCTCTTTTTATTCTTGTAACTAAAATTGCTTGGTCATGCTTGTCTGGAAGCAACAGGAGGGATCAAACAACTATGTACAATTTCCCTATTCACAATGCTAAACTTTCAGTTGGTATCACCCCAAATGATCAGTCTTTCTAATTTGTTTCTTGAGTATCCAGACTTGTTTGTTTGGGCTGTGTTGGAGCTTTCTTTTCTCTTTGTTTTTTGAACTGTGTGGATGTGTGGCATAAGCCAAAGTGGGCTGATGTATAGACATGCTGGCAGTCTAGTATATTAGTATACTATGCTATAGTAGTATGCTACTATAGTATAGTAGCAGTTGCACTATGCCAATAGAACTGAGCTAAGTACAGATAGTCAAAAAGCCGAAGATTGAATCAATTCAGTCTTCTCAGGTTAGTCTAAGCTGCATAGATTGAACCGACGAGCAGGTGAACAGACATTTGTTTTTAATTTGGGAAATGCAGCCATATGCCAGGATGGCCCAGGCCAGAAGTGGGGGAGGTGCTAGAAAATGTCTTCCTGCTTGGCTGGAGCAGACAGCTTGAGCCAAGGCTAGTCTGCCTATCTGGCAAGAGGGGCTTGTGGGAGAGATGCAAAGCATCCTGAGATGCTTGAGGCTTGTGAGTTAACTTGAATCTGGAGGGGATCTGAGACAGAATTTCAGTAAACCAATTTAATCTAAATCAGTTATGTCTGATAGGTACATCCACTGAGGTTTATCTTAATCCAGTTTGTGGCGTTTTTGAAATCGATTTCTGTGCACTGAATTTCTGTTGTGCTATAGATTTAAACCAGTTTCCAATCATTTATACTGGTTTGTGTAACTTTTGTCCTTGGCCCTGGTGGCAGAATTGTTTAGTGTAGACAGTGTGTTAAACTTGCTTAAATTTTACTTATTTTGTGAATAGCCGGTTATATAAAGTCACCCTGGTATCTGAAAGTAAAGCTGTTTTTTGACTTTCCCACAAAATTGGATCACTGCAATTAATAAAAATTCTATATTGAAATAGTGCACGATTGAATATGCATGAGTGGTTATAAAAAACCCAGAAACAAAAAAAATCCATTTGCTATTCAAAGATGTTGTTCTGTATTGTGTGTTTAATTGTAAAAGCTTGCTTTTTTTCAGTTGTCAGATCTTGCCAGAACTAAGTGTAGGCAGGAAGCAGATCTGTTGTATAAGAAGATTACTTTTTTATAGTCATTCTTCAGACCATAACAACTCTTTTAATGGAAAAGTGAAAATGCTGGCTTATCAATCTTCTTTGTATTCTCATGGATGGAATTAGAAAGGCACATGATCAGATGTCGAATGTTGATATTTGATACGATGTTTTATTTTAAATCTAATTTTTAATACACTTTTTATTACAGTTACAAATTTGTATGGATAAGCTTTTTTTAGTAGATTTTTATTAAATGCCTAATAGTGCAGAGAAAATATTTGAAGTTTTAAATTAATTGGAAACACTTTTTTGTTAGATGAAAGCTTTGCTGTAAAGCACAACAAAGAATTTCTTCTCTCAATGGCCAACAGAGGGAAGGACACAAATGGTTCACAGTTCTTTATGTAAGTATTGTACTGTTCTGATACAAATATTGCTTACAATATTAAGATTATAGTAACCCTTATAATTTAAAAGATGAAATCCTTTTTCAATTTTCAAATATGAATAAGTTTTCTAGACCTGAATTTCTATGGAAAACAGCAGCTTTCTAGAATCTAGTTTAGTAATAAAAATAATAAGTTTCTTACATTTACTACTGAGTTTTAGATTAGTACATCTTGTGTACTCAATTATAAAAAAAAACAAACAAAAAACAACTTGCTATTTTTAAGTAACTCTTTTCTAACTGGGCATATAATGTAAATCTGTGAGGTTCCCTCTCAGGAAAATGAATGAAAAAACCAGAAACCTGAAAAGGTCTTGTCCAGGTGGTTAGAATGAGATCTGGGGCTCTGGTAGCCTGGAGTAAAAAAAATCTTAATGTTTCCAAATGCAGTCCTATTTTAAATAGGAACAGGGCCACTGCTAATGCTTAATATATCACAGTGTTTATACAGCCTTGATTTTTTTTTTTTTATTATTATTTTTTTTTAAAGGAAAATCCTTTCCCTTGAAATTGAGCATTTTAATTTACATTTGCCAATACCCTTTTCCTCAATATAGTGAGTGGTACGTCACCAACAATTTGCCCTTATTTTTGGGTTGTTGTTGGACCATTAGCCTCTTACAGACTATTTTTTAACTTGTATTGTGGCTGATACTTGTCTGTAATGTCCAATCCTAGTCTCAGAGTAGTAGAAGCTTGTGGAATTATTTAAATTGTCTGTTAGTATAAAAGACTAAGTCAGTTCTAGGGCTGCTTCTAATGTCAGGTAGCTGGTTCTCAGCAGTTTTTCTCCTCCCCCCAGTATGTATAAGACTATTTGTAGAACTTTTTAAATCTGCCCTTTAAAAGATTCACATGATCAAGTCAACATGTGGTATCGCAAAATACTACACGTGGTGTTATCTGAAATGTTGATAATGAAACAAGAGAAGGCTGGGAGGGGATCTGGTGGCCATCTATAAACTGGCCAAGGGAGGCCACCAAGCAATGGGAGAGTCCCTGTTCCCCTGAGCACTACCAGGAGTAACAAGGAATAACAGCCATAAGTTGACTGAGAGTAGATTCAGACTAGATGTCAGGAGGCACTAATTCACAGGCAGGGAGGCTAGGAGCTGAAACCAACTTCCAAGGGAAGTAGTGCTCGCTCCTACCCTGGGAGTCTTCAAAAGCAGGCTAGATTATCACTTAACTGGGGTCGTTTCAATCCCAGCATTCTTTCTTGTCCATGGCAGGGGGTCAGACTTGATGATCTGCTCCAGGTCCCTTCTGACCATACTAACTATGAAACAATATCTTTATTTGACTTTCTTAAAATGTTTATATCAAATAAAGTAAAGATTTGAGAAGCAGACATTCTTGAATAATACTTAGTACTTAAAGTGTCTATGCATCATTCATGCCTGTTGAAATCAAGTAAAACAGTATCATTAATTTATATCCATTTATGTAAGGTAACTTGCAATTTCATATGCACCAAACTTTGTTTCAAATGCAAATTTTTTCTTTATAGCAGTGTTGACTTTTTTTTCTGATTCTGTTTTTGATTATTCTTCTGGATGGCATCTAAAGAACAACGAAGCCTACACCTCACTTAGATGGGTAAATAAATATCTTAACTCCTTTATTTGTGCTTATAAAAATCAAAATGTTGATAATGCTATGAAAAATGTAAATACTTTTAAAATATATTATTGCAATAGAAAGCCTATATTTTAATTTTGTATTTGTTTAAACTCTGTAGACATCATGTAGTTTTTGGACAAGTCATCTCAGGTCAAGAAGTTGTGAGAGAGATAGAAAACCAGAAAACAGATGCATCTAGTAAACCTTATGCTGAAGTACGAATATTGAGTTGTGGAGAATTAATTCCAAAATCCAAAGGTAAGGTTGAACTACCCATTTCTAATTCACTTAAGTATTGTTTTTTCTGTGCTCTTAAAATGTTAAATAAAAGCACGCTTATAATGGATGAAAGGAGAAATTAGTCATTGCTTGCATTAAACTGTGCCTTCTTATGATTAAGTTTAGTGCCACAGAAGGTATTTTTAAGGAAATAGGTTTTTATTGGACACTTTAGCATGCATTTTTTCCCCATTTTAAAAATCTGTGATGTCATGATATCATCTAAGAACCAGTAGGCTGTTGGAGACTGATATTTCTTTTACATATATGAGTTGGGTACAACAGTTCATGTTCAGTCTATTTTCCTTTGTCTTGGTTGCTGGAGCACACAGTTTGGCACCCCAGTCTTTTTAGTTAGTTTGTTTCTAGAAATAACGAAAAATAAAAGCTCCTACGTCCTGGACCATAAGGGACTGAGTTAGTTTTCCTCAACATTTCTCTTAGTTTATGTTCTCTGGTATGTCTGCAGTCTTCTTGTGCAACATTCCTGATAGGTGTTGCTCCCATAGAGAATAGTCTGTTGTATAAATGTAGCGATAGAATATTGGCAGACAAGGTTCCTTGGGTGAATTTGATATCTTTTATTAGAGATCTTGCCGATGCAAGATAGGCAAAGGTGCCCGGAAGCCCCCGTGGCTTGATAGGGATATTCAGGGGACCCTGAGGGCAAAGCAAGAGGCTTACTATCTTTGGAAGAAGGGAGCAGCCTCCAAAGAAGAGTACTCTTCTTGTGCTCGGG